>OX621235.1:10419200-11619200 GCA_951640165.1 Pseudoips prasinana | reverse complement strand
TTGATCGTTTAATCGATTTCTATAAGGACGTTGCCTATGGCTTCAAAGTGATGTTATTGAAAAACCGTTAATGTCACCTACCGTGGGGTGCATGCAAGGGCAGACAGTTTCATTACTTTACTAAATAAATATGTCGATACATCATATCAGCACTGACAATTATTTCCGACACTATCGGTTTAACATTAACGTTTGAGCTTAGAAAAACACAAAATTGTGTAGTTTTGTTGGATATTTGTGGCGCGTTTTAAGAGATCAATAGTATTTTATGAACCAGTAAGTATTGCTAAAAAGAGTTTTTTTTATTTTTGTTATATTATCAAGTTGGCAAACGCCTGCGATCACTCACGCGTTCTTCAAACCAACTATTTGGCCTCTGATATGGTTTCCTCTTAACAGCTTAAAGTGCCTTCAAAAACGGAGGCGTTCAAAAAGAACCCAGTTTGACAGTCAACCATCTATATTCAGACCGCGCGGCTAGGTGCTTTATCTCTAAGTTATGAGTTACTGCTGCCTATACGATAAAGTAAAGTTTGTAATTCTTGTAAAAATATGCTTTTTTATTCCCTCTATGCGACGGGCTTTTTGAGCAAGGGAAGTGAAAACTGCTTTGAACAGTCAGTTTTAAGAACATGAGCAAGGTGATAAAATCTTACAAATTCATATACATGCATTCCACATAAAAAGGGTAGGTACATGCGGTCTTATAAATTATCACTGGTAAGCCTTCTTTGTCTTAGGTAGACATCTGACGTTATACAAATTGTCATAACACAAGCAATTATCTACCGAAATAAAATAACATCCACCATCCCTCAACCCTTCCCTCAGTTCTCAAGTTTCATGATCTTCCGATAAACACATATAGATACAATTTATGATGGGCTCGTTTTTCTATACTTGAAATATTCGGCGGCCATTTACGCGTATCTGTTGATCTAACTGCACGTGGTTTGGCTTGACGTGGTCTCGCGTGATATACGACCAAGTCGGTCGAGTCAGGCCACAGTGGAACGAATAGCGATTAGCGGTCACAGCGGCTTCTTTATTACCGCGTGAAATTTTACACGCTATTTAATAGTACCAATCAGTTTTATGACTTTGATCGCTACCACATTATTACTACTTATAATTTGATGATGATATTATTTTTAAGTTAGTTAATTTTATGCGTGAAGTCATTAATTTCACGTGTACCGTAAACGATACGGTCGAATATTTTATGGGTGAGAGAATGGTTGTACAAATGACGGGATTAAATATTTAATTAAACGGTATATCACATAAAGCTACTTATATTAATGACGCAAATAACAGAATCGACTTCACACGGCCCCGATCGCTAATAATCTTAACTTGCTTTAAAATACAGCTACTTTCTGTGTATAGCATAATTTTCATTGTCCTTTTGTAATCAAAATTTGTATATTGATTTGACTTATTTTGTAAGTTGGCTATCAAGGCCAATATTGTATGATTATGACAACACCATGATTTAGTAATTTATAATTAATTAACAAAATATTAATTCTGTCCGTAGCTGCCCCGTCATGCACTGCACGGTAGGGTACAAAAAAAACGACGATTCACACAAATGTATTATTTTAACGGAATAAATAACTTTTGAGTTTTGAATATTAAATTTCTTTGTTTGAGTATTATTTTACATCTCTAACTAATATATCTGCGTAAGTACCGTCAAATTAGAAAAAAAGTACGGATAAAACCCGCGCTATTGAGTACATTAAATGAGGTTTTAACGAACATACAGAAACAAATATTGATAAAGTAGAAGGTTAGGTTATTGTGAATAAATTATTATAATTACTATTATTGAGCAATAATAATATTGTATTGTGTACGAGTTCTTAAAAACACAGATAAGTACCACACCGACGCAATCGCAGTAACAGATCAATTTTAATATTTTAAACAGTTTTTTATTATTTCCTTTTAAATTTTCAGTATAAAGCCTAATTGTTGCATTTTTTAAGGATTTCACTCACACGGTGTTATGTTCTTGACCGCTTATCGCTCTGCTTATGAAATAATGCCAAGACGTTCGTGTAACCAAATACTGAAAAATTACGAGCGTATCGTAAAAGTGAGTGAGTCCTGTGCCTTGCATGACAATTATAATGGTATTCATTTTATATTAGTATGATTTATGTGTGCCGTTCGGTGACCCCTGCAAACCTCTGAAAATAGGTCGTCTCTAATGCTTGTGATATTTTACTGTGTGACAGATTTTCGTGGTGAATTCATCATGAGCCTTGTTATGACAAAACTCGTAAACTTTGCGCACGAAAGGAAATGTGTAGGTTTTGCGAACGTATATTTAGGGCAGGAAATAAAAAGTTCAATTCTACTTTGTCTCTCCTTCAACCTACATGTGTGAAGGAGAGCAAGCGATTTTTCTCTTTGTATAAAGGTAATTAAAGTCAGTACCTGACATGGTCTCCTGAAGAGATCGAAACTGTTGGTCGAATCCAATATACAGTGAGTTAGTTACCCGTTAGGAATGTCTACTAGCCTGTTCAAATGCTAGGTCGGGCCAAAAAGTGACCTTCGGACTTTTCTGTAAAAAGAAAATTTTATCCCCCTGTGGCTCTAAGAGCACGTAAAGCCGTCGGTCCTATACCTGACCTCGTTGCCGGATCGAATCGGATCATGAGAGTGATGGAATAGAAACTGCCCCTGTATTGCCGCACACACATGTGCACTATAATGTAATGTCTTGCGCAGATGTCTAATCTTCATTTGAAATTCAAAATTGACAAAGTCGAAATTCGGCTAGGAGGACCTTATTATTTATTATTAACTATATTTTATGTCAAGTGTCATGTGGTATTTTTCTTCATTGCGATATTAAGATCTTTAAACCTTTGAACCGTCCTGGTTTAGTATTTACTCTGTAATAGAACATCCAGAATATGTGATTTAAATCACTGGATACACGATACCGTTATAATTTCAAAACTAAAAACACTGCAGTATCCTTTTACCGCGCGAAATTTGAGCGGGATTTGCCACTTCACTTTGTTTGTAGCTGCAGTTTTTGTTTGTCATCCTTTTGAGTGTATGCAATTTGCAAAATGGAAAAGCAGTTGAACCGAGACTTTTGCGTATTATGTTTAAAAAAGTTATTTCAAAAGTTTAATCACTGTAAAATATTACAACAACAACGTATTTTATATCTGAAAAACACAAGCATAACAATGGTTTAAAACATCCAAAAGGCTTCAGTGACCTGCTTTTTACTGGTTGTTGTTTCAATGGCTACGAACACTGAAAATATGGGTGCAATATCCTATATATATCCTAGGATAAGCAAAATATCCTCCTGCTCCAATTTCGAGAGTAGCCAATGATGATCTCATGTGCTGGACATATTATAGGTTACATGTGTGTGCGCAAGCACTGGTGCAATCCCTCATAAGTAATGGAACGGGCAGCTGACAGGACTGGAAATACATCATGTACAACACAGACTGCTTTACACGCTCTGCAAGGTATGGGGAATCAGACTCCGGGCTGATATAGAGAAATACAATTTTATCCTAATACAATTTTAGGCTTAAGCCTGGATTTGGGCCGTCCAGGGTCCGGGGTAACGATATCGGTTTTACCTTTCTCTTTATCTGCGGTTGAACATGGTACCACTAGACTTAGGAGGCAGTCAATACAATCGGTACTAGCAAAAAACTGATGCACGAAATTCTATAGAGCGCTGTCATGACATTCTGGCGTTGTTCAAAAAGAGCATAAAATACACAACGCTGGAAACATGGTTTTCTGAGATTCTTTATATTCTTCTTCTAATGGCTTTATGAAACGAATATCACCATTGGCCACGGCATCTGTGTAGATGTTTGTTGCAGCGCTAGTGAGTATAAATTTGAGTTTAAACTACGGGTCGTACAACTACGTACAGCATCGTCGCTTATGGCTATAGAGCCCTATAGCCGCAACGCATTTTTTTCCGCAACGTTCGTAAGTGAAAGGAGTATCCGCAGGAGGTGGTAATGCACGACGTAGACTTTTCTGCTTGAGTGCAACCAGTCTTCATCGTGTTTCGTGACAGCGATTTTTATATCACGACACCATACGAATCTCTTTTTGGCACGCTCTTCCCAA
Source organism: Pseudoips prasinana (assembly GCA_951640165.1). Taxonomy (NCBI): domain Eukaryota; kingdom Metazoa; phylum Arthropoda; class Insecta; order Lepidoptera; family Nolidae; genus Pseudoips; species Pseudoips prasinana. The sequence goes on along the minus strand of OX621235.1, from coordinate 11,615,063 downwards.
CCATTGATTGGAATTCCTAAACTTATCATAACTCGCTTGCAGGAGTCTTTGAATCTTAAAGTTGGACTTCCAACAGGTCTTTTCACGTTTGCTAACGTATGAAACAAAAAGTTACTGGCATTAAACATGGGTTTACGTTTAGGTACAACACGAAAACAAGCACAGTCTTTGGTATAGCGTCTCGAAAACGAGTTGGCATACCTAATAAACAACGACAATTGCCACAAAATATAGAATACAAGAATACAATAACATACATTAAAAATGTACAATTGGCGGCCTTATCACTAAATGTGATCTCTTCTAGATGTCAAATAACTGCAGAGGTATTTCCGATCCGGTATGACAACCACTGCCCATTGGATGAAGTAAGACAGGTATCTAGTTATACCCATGTATGTAATATAACTATTTCTATACTTAAGTAGGCATATAATGTATATATTTTCTAAAGAGTTCAGTTCTTTTCAGATCCGTAACGCTTTTGTGCTGTTAATATTCTCTATTCAGTGCTATAAACCGCTTCTTTGTCTCCAATGTCTAGAAGAAAAATAGCAGAACAAACAAAAGTAGAATAACAATAAAAAGTTGATAATTTATGACGTTATAAAACTGCTGGTGTCTCGGTTCATTCATTACCTCTCATAATAGCTCCAATGAAATCAGGGTTGCCATAACAATATCAAAATTCCAGGCAACAAAGGCATTCAATCATTCCCTTCTAATTTAGACGTTATAAATAGGAGTTTTGATTTTGTTTATGTCGTTGATAAATAAGGTGAATGTGTCGATAGCTTTGTTTTTTTTTTTCGTTTTATGAGAACATTAAGGCCTCCTATGCACTAGGCGATTAGGAGTGTGGTCAGCCGTCAGTAATCAATATTGTTGACCGGCTGCCGCATTACAGTGCGAATAAAAACTACTTTCTCGTACAAATATCTGAGTACGGTCAGGCGCACGGTTGGCCGCATTGCGGCTAGCCGCATAGTGCGTAAAAAACCTAAGGGTTTTGGATAGGTAGAATGTGTGCAAAAGATATTTTTTATCTACCGAAATCGAATGACGACTAATATTGTTAAGTAGTGCATAAGATTTAGTTTTAATGTTTCTCATAGTTAAGTGCTACTGTAATGTTCTTTCTGAGAAATAAACCGAAAAATAGTTCTTTAAACCGAAATCGGTAACATCAGTTAATAATGTAAATAAAGAAAAGTTGTGCAATACATTGGCATTTTACATTTTTTTTTAATTAAGGCTAAATTTTTCTCACAAATAGGTAGTTTTGTAACATGTCGTACGTATTATATATCAACCCTTCAGTTTTTTTAATAGCAAGGCAATCGATTTTGGTGACCCAATGTTAAGTGACACACGATTTTGGTGACCCAATGTTAAGTGCACATTAAGGCGTAGGTTCTGTACCTAACTTCTTTCCGATCAAGTAAACTGGATGTCCAATCGGATCATGAGAGTGAGGAATAAAAAGTGTACGTGGGTTAGCGCACACACTCTTGTTAAATTAAAAAAATGTCTAGCGCTATTGAGAAAGGCCGGCATGGCCGAAATTGGACCAGGCAGACATATACATATGATTACATGATGCTATTGGGTAGATATATGCAGGAGAGTAAAGCAAGCAAATGATATCAGAGCGGGAGAGGATCGATTCCATCTGTCTTCCGTTGACCACTGCACGTGTGGCGCAGCAGCTGAGACAGTCTCCTAAATTTTAATGACGTGGTAAGTTTTACTAATCAAAATACTTCGTTTCCATCGAGAAATCTTATTCATTCATACGTTTCTACAGAACTAAGTGTACAGATCATCCAAAAATACTACTCGCATAAATTAATTACTGGATTACAAAAAAAATGTTGCACTTTAGTCTGGCAACCCTATCTGGCAGGACGTTTTGATAAACGATCGTATACATTTAAATTGTAATACGTTAAACGGGGCGCAATTAAAATGTTGAGCCGATTGTAAATTGTCTCTGCGCTCACATTTGACTGTAAGTGCATCTGGCGTCCGTAATGTACGTAATTAGAAATTATACTTGTTTATTTTAGATTCCTACAGCTTTATGTAGACTTCAGTCCAGGAGCGAGACATGGAGTTTATCTAACTGCCTCATTGGTCTAGTGGTAGCGTCTTCAACCTCAGATATTTAAACGTCCTGGGTTCAAAGTCAGGTCAGGCCAAAAAGTGTTATCGGGATATTACTGGTAAGAGGCGCTCACTGCCAGTTGCCACTCATCGATTTCTAAGTGATCGGCGCGACGCCTAGGCACGTGGTCCAGCCTGTATAATGAAGAAATAAGTGTCGTCCTAGCTGAATTTCAACCACAGCGGCCAGTCTCAATGGAGAGCCATCTGCGTGGAACATATAATAGTATTGTAGTGCACAAGTGTGTGAACAAAAAATGAGGGTACTTTCCATTCCATCACTCTCGTGATCCAATGGGACAAATAGCGCAACGACCGGAAAGTGATCAGGTACAGGACTGACGGCTTTACGTGTTCTCCGAGGCACGAGGGTATAATACCGCCAATTCTCAGACTTCGGGCTGATACTGAGAAATTTTTCTTTTTGCAGAAAAGTCCCAAAATCACTTTCTTAGGTCAAAGTGATTTAATTTCTCATCGTCTCCTTGCTTCGGGCACGTTAAGCTGTCGGTTCCGATTATTGCCGTCAAACAATAGTCGTTAAGCCATGTTAGAGGCTGCCCATACGGTGAAATAAAGTAAAACTAGCAACAAAAACACCCAGTAATAGTCCGAAGTTTGGAAGAACATGTAAAGCTGTAGTAGACCTGCCTTTATCTGCCCGGTCGTGACGGTAGCCGTCCCATCGGATTATCAGAGTAAAAAATACAGAATACTTTCCTGCGTAGTTGACTAGCCTCCGTTGAGCTTAGCCGACATAGACGAAACTTGACCATTCATCTAGAATATGTAATCCAGCATGATATGATGCAGTAGTTTTGAATAGTGATGATGATGATGTTCTCCCAGACGTATCCGTCGACGGCGACACCCTTAGCTTGTGTTGGACTGGGCCCTAGTATGAGCGCGAGCATGACTAGCAAAGCCAAACTTGGTTTTGAAAGTCCTGTTGCAGGAAGCAAAAAAAGTGTATTTGGTAAAGTAGGAGATTATAAACTGGACTAAGTTTTTATTTTCGATTGTATGTTACGCGGTTTCCTATTGTGTTTGTTAACCTGTCCCTGAAGATTGCGCCCGCGCACTACAATACGTCTCAAGCCTTTCTTATGATATGATATGGCTAGTCTTTCTTAAGATTATTCGCCATGGGCGAAATTCGCATCGAAAGACATTATGTTTTATTATAAATTCCTAAATATAATGGTATCAAAATTAATCTAAAAGGCATTTCATTGTACACAGAGAGTCAATTACAGGTCTATTGCCTGTCCGTTCTAATCATTTCACTTAGAATGCAGAACAAACACCGCACCGTAGACTCAATTAGATACAATAATTCTTAACAATGCATTGCACTAATAAAACCTACGCACGCAGACGAGAATAAAACCAACACTGCTTTAACAAGAGCAGTAAGGCTTTTAGACGTCTTTAAATAAAAGAAAAAGACTTTTATTCAAATACTTAAGGTGATTGTTTCGTGTGTTCTTGTTTTTTGAGTGGGGTGTAAATAACGATGTCGCATTTGTCTCGTCGGCGCCGCCGCGCGCCGGGCGCATGCGTGGCGATTGCCCAATGTCACTAACAAGTTTGCAAACGCAAGCTTTCTGAGTTGAAAGATCTTTTAGATGTCAATTGGAATGGTTTTCGTATTGAAAGCAATATTTATACAATATTTTTGATAAAAAAATAATATCTAGTATCCATATCTAGTAGAAATAGTTTTACATTTTTTAGATGATTTTGATTCTTTTATATATTATGGATATATTTGTTTTAGGGTCTGTTTCACAATGTACGAATAAAGTGTCGGATAGCTAACTAACAAATAAATAAACGATACAAGTACAGATATAAGTTCTGGATAAAACACATTGCGTATCACCACCAACTTATTTGCCAGATAGCTATTCGGCAGTTACTAATAGGTTTGGCAACGTCGCATTTTGTCGTTCCGTCTTACGTAGCAGACAACCTATAAATACATTTCTTATGATAAACACACCTAAAAATATCTTTTTACTCATTTTTAATGGTTAGCATTTTCAGGTTTGCATAAATATTTTCAAATTTATCTTCTAACTATTATTTTATCAAATAAAAATACATACATAAATTGATTCTTTTTGCGTGAAATTAAACGTACGATTGTCAAATAAATAAACGTCAAATGTTAATATCAACAAATGCATTTTGTTTGTTGCGGTGTTTCGGTGGCGTTTTTCTTAGCGGTGTCGGATTTAAGCGCAGTTCCGTTAAGGTGAGTATAGACTACAACATTTACTTGTAACAGAACAACGAGCTGCTCTATGATATGTTCTAGTGTATCATCCTTTTACAAACTAAACGTCGAGCACGCTCGCCTCTTTGTTACAGCCTATTGTACAGACCACCGAGCATATTTGTGTAGCTCGCTGTGAACATTTACCCGTAACAACGCCGAGAATTCGCAGGAACGTTACATTACATGGAAATGCTTTGGAAACTGAGCTTTTGCCTGTATTGTATCATTCGTAAGAACGTTACATTACACAGAAATGCTCGAGAAAATGTTGTAGTCTATACTCACCTTTACACGATCAAATAATTCATCAATTTCGTCTTCAATAGTATCAAATATTACCATTTCATTCAATTATTCGCAACAAAACACAAGTCTAACAATAAACACCACCGAAATAACCATCGAATTCTTCATCGAATCATCAGATTCGAAGTGTCCCAATTTCATACCGTCCCAAACGATCGATTGTACTGAGTAAACTTCCTGATATTCTAGAATCACTTAAATGTATTCATTACGAAATAAAAGACCCCAATTAATTTATGAATAAATCTTTAGTCCTATAGAACAAATATATTTAATAAATAATTATTTTATTGTATCGTATAAAAAGTTCCTTTTTAGTTTTCTTCTTTTGTGACCGTAATTTTGGAAAATATCACCGCCGATTTGGTATAAATATGTTTTAGACTAGTCGCAGCATTAGCAAGATCGGCATTCATCTTGTTTAAGTTTAGATATTTCTTTTGCGTGCCGTGCGGGAACATTGAATGTTGTCCGCCTGGTTGCTGGTCCGGAAAAAATCCTAACTTTGTTACCCAACAATCAGAGCTAACCTCCAATTTTATATTTTATTTCTCCTCCTCGCTTCAGATCTGATGATATCTGTCAGATATCATCAGATCTGAAGCTTGATCTGGCCAATAGTTTACATTGCAGTTTATTTGCCAGGTAGTACTATTTATGGATTATGAAACGCAAACGATGTTTTTATTCGATAGATAAGTTGCAAGTAGCTTATTCGGGACTTTATCTGGACATTGTGAAACAGGCCCTTAATCATATTGAAATAATAAATTATCTAAGACGAAATAGTTATCTCATTTCACTGAAGATTGAAATAAGTTGCGTTTAATTGTTTGGGTAGGTAATAATTTTAGGAGAAGTACCTACGTTTGGGGCTATAGCTATACTGAAATATTTAAATGAGAATTGTCATCGACAGTTCTAATATATAATGCGGTCAGTCATTTGAGAAATTGAACTAACTTATATTGAAGCTTATAACGATACAAAGTTGGACGCACTTCAAATAACTGGATAATGTTGATCAAACAATCAGATACAAATAAGCTGAAGTTTAGATATGAGTATCACAAATAAATATGAACTTTTAGCCCACGAATGATGTTTTTGTGCATGACATTGGGAAATTGAAATCGGGCCACACGTATAACGTTTTAATTGAACTACCAAATAAATATCGTAAGGAATTTAATGCGTAAATCACAGCGTTGTGTAAACCAAAAAGTATAAAATATCCAAGTCTGCAACTCCATGGCACCCTGCGCCCGCGCAATGCAAATAAGTTGATTTACTCGCCCACTCCTTAGAAGTTACATTGCGTGCAGTTGGTACGCCTTGTCATTGTATACAAGATAAATAATATTGTCTCCCATAAGACATATGAGTCTGGAGGCGACGCAGACGCAATGAAATGAGTAATTGTGATCAAGAATAATCGCGAAAAATCGAAATTCAATTTTAAACTTTATTTTCAATACTGTATAACGCAAACTCAATATTCAAGCACATCACTTCTCCAACTTCTTGTATCGTTAACAATATAATTAATATCGCAATATAAGATACTAAGATTAGTTTAATACTAAGGATATCTAATGGAGTCACATACGTTTTCCATTTCAAGTGACAGCACAAAATTGAGATTGAAGATCTGTTGAATAGAAGGGCAAAGCTGATAGAGATACGTAACGTAAATTTTAAGACAAGGACCGAACATAAAATGGTACAACACAAATTAAAATGCGTACGCATAAAGTTATAAAATATTTATGAAATAAACTACCTTTATATATAATATAAGAATGAAAGAAAAATAAATGCAGTGGAAATGAGAGCTCTGAGAAGTATGTGTGGTGTGACTTTGAGAGACAGAATTCGAAATACTGATATAAGAGAGCGTTGTGGTGTGAAAGAAGATGTAGTCACAAAGATTGAAAAAAGAATGCTGAGATGGTTTGGCCATTTAGAGAGGATGAATGAAAGAAGATTGACCAAAGAAGTATACCTGGCCTGTGTGAATGAAACAACTGGAAGGGGAAGACCTCGTCGAACATTCTATGACCAAATCGGAGACGTTCTCAAGAAAGGGCAGGTCAGAAGTACCCTAAACCGGCGAGCATGTATAATGAAGAATGACAGTAATCGAGGCAAAAGATGTGTGCAAAGATCGTGACAAATGGAAATCTGTTGTCTCTGCCTACACCTGTGTGAGTCTATGTGTGTATGTATGTATATATAATATACTATATACTTCAACTATATACTAACTATATACTATATCATTTTTTCATCATTCATCATTCAACTATATACTACCTTTATAGGTAGTATATAGTTGAAATTGTTAAAAATAAGAAAGTAAAGATTAGTGCTTATCTATAGTTTATAATTTCCCAACACTATTACAACATTATTTTTCTATCTATTCAAAATAATATAATGTATTGTGCTACAAACTTATCTGGCCCGGTGGCCAAAAGTAGAACTAACGACGCCAGTTTGAAATGTCAATCCATGACATTCCTGCCATTGATTGTTTGTTGCGCGTATTTATTTTTCTTTTTGTGGTTTTTAATTGTGAAAAATGCCGAAAGCTTTAAAAATTGATGCGGGGAACGTTATATTACAAGTATTGAATTATATGAAGGAAGAATAACGCCTTCAGGCACCAATTATACCCTTCACTAAGTTGTATGAATGCGTAGCTGTTGCTACAGGTTAGTGTTGTCAGCTTCTGAAAAAATACGAAACTCCCCCTCGCTCTTTAAATTAAAATACATATTTTAAAATATTCATTATTTAATTATTTTTTGCTATTTCCTTTGTAGGTGTCCGCGAGCGATTTGTAAGAAAACTTGTGAAAGAAAAAGAGCAAGCAAATGCAAAAACTTATAGCAGATCAGAATATTGATAGATCGAATTCTGAAATCCTATCATTGATTGCAGAAGCTGGCAAATGCATTGCGATCATGTAAAAAATATTGAAAATGTGTGGCGAAAAAGGGATGGATACTTAGACGAGCCTTTCATCATTCATTTAGGTAGTGATAGTGAAAGTGAAAGCAGTGATTCCGATAATGATGATGATGAAATGACTTCTGAATTAAACCATTCCGGTGACATAATAATACCTGGAGTATCTCCGTTAGAGAACACTTAGCATACGTTTTATGTAAATGATCATAATTATTGTATAAATATATAAAGATTAGTAATGACAGTATTTGTTTGCTTTTTAGTGAAGTAATATTTACGTTACAATGTGCATATTATTTTTACCCACTTTATTGCAAAAAATAGTTACTAGCAACACTAAATGCGATAACAGCGACGCTGCCACCGGGTCAGAAAAGTTTGTGGGACTGTAAGTGTCAAACAGTTATTGTTTAATAGTACAGACGCCAGCACATCAAGCTACCCCAATCTGTTAAATTTCTCCAATTGAAAGTGAACCTTATGCGTTGATAAAGTTGAAAATCTATAAAATAAATTTGACAGATTGGGGTAGCTAGATGTGCCGGCGTCTGTATCTTATTTCCTTATGTCTTTTCATTCTTACCTTATACCTTACTTGCTTATCTCTATATACTCAAACTGAAATCATAAATTTAAAACTAAAAACTGATTTACTAAAAAAATAATAGGAGATTGAGCTGACATTAAAATTATTAAAGACATCAAACTCAATAGGATATAGGCACAAATATAATACACAAAGCAAAAACTATTGCAAAATGGCTGTTTTTTTTAGATATAAGTGATTTAAGTTTTCGGCGCGGATAAAGTGGGGACGCTCTGTCTCTTTCACGCAAAATGACTTTCAGTATGGAGTTTCTATGTCTCCACTACAAGTGACGGCTAATGTTTGTATAGCGCGTTCTTTATCTAACATGATTTTTAAATGCTTATAACTTCGTTAAGGTAATTTATTTTACTTCTAGGTTTCATTTATGGTCTGTCTTAATATTTACTGTCAATAAAAAGTTAGTCCACACCCCTATATACGGGTAGGGTATAACGGGGGAAACTTAAGAAGCTCTATCTACCAATGAAACTGAAGAAATTATATATACAACATGTAACTTAATTAACGAACATCCTGAAAATAGTTTGTTCAGAATCGTTTACTGAATCGATTTATATCATTTTTAATATAGATAATTTTTTATTCCAAAATAATTAAAACTACGGAAATTATTGTCATATTAACCTTGTAAGTCAAAACAAATTAAAATGGACCGTAAGTTAAAGTAAAAAGACTTTTAAATCGCATTTTTATTTGTATTCATACAAATTCCATCATTCAATACAAAATAAAGTAAAATAAACTTTATTCCAAGAAACTAATTTAGTAAATAACAATGCATATACATGTTTAATTAAAAATCCAATGTATGTATTATGATCACAACATAATATTCTAATTGGGGTGTTTGAGGGTGTGCGTTAATTATGTTACATGTTGTATATTTACTTCTTACGTCTTAAATTAATTTTATTATGATTTATGATTTAAAATCAATATAAAAATTAATTTAATACGGTAAAATTAATTTAAGACGTCTAAAGACGGTCCCAACTTCTACAAGAATAGACTGTCCTTATGTTTGCTGATGACGTAAAGCTTGAACTCCCAATATGTAACACAACCGATATATCCTATCTTCAAGACGACATAGATAACATTTATGCTTGGAGCGCCGAAAACAGGCTGTGTCTCAATGTAAGTAAATGTGCGATTATGTCTTATTCCAAAGCAACACAACCCCTAAATAATAGTTACACTTTAGGGAATGAGCCTCTTAAACGTGTTTCATCTGTGCGTGATTTAGGTACTTACTTTGATCCAAAACTTACATTTAACCAAAATATTATTCAGACCTCCAATAAATGTAGAAGAAACCTCGGATTTGTCTTACGTGAAGCTAAAATATTTAATAGTCGCCAAGCCATAACCATACTTTACAATTCGTATGTTCGCAGCTTGTTAGAAACAAACAGTGTAATTTGGAACCCTCATGAAAAGTCATATACGCTATTAATTGAGAAAATTCAGAAATCTTTTGTCCGCTATTTATATTTCAAATTATATGGTTACTATCCTTACATGTATCCTACACCATTCGTGTTAGGTATGGTTACTTACCAGAGTTTAGAGATAAGAAGAAACTTTAATCTTATCAAGTATTTTTTCCGTCTTGTTCGTGGATCATTATCCAATTCAGCTCTCTTGCAAAGTATCCCCTTTAATGTACCACCACCTATCGTATAGTACCTAGGTATAGTCTTCGGCCCCGGGTTCGTCCTCTATTTGCAATACCTCAAACTAGCACAGTAACCCTACTTACAAGCCCATTGTGGTTAGCTCTCACTCATATCAATAAAGTTTTAGAATATGATCCATCCTTGGACTTATTTACAAGCACGGAACCAAGATTTCTAGCTACAGCCAATGTTTATTTAGAAACTAATGCTACTCCTAGCTCAATAACCGGGTGATTGTTTTCGGATAGTGATACTTATGTCATACCGTTACCGCAAAATGTTTATTTAAATATTATTGTATTCTCATGTTTTATGTAAAATATAACTATTCATTATATTATAAGTTGTAAATGTTAGTAACATTTGCTGAATATGTAACCTATAACTTATATGTTTGGTCTAACCGTTAATGTAAGTTGGTTAATAAATAAATAAATAAACTTATTCAAAAATAAAACGGTGAGGCATGGTTGTGCCACATCGCTATTGACCCATGAAAATGATATAATTAAAGAAATCAGTTTTTAGGCTAATCATACAAATACATCATGCTCGTTATGCCTCTAATAAGTAGTTAATTCATTTAATGTTGACTTACGGGCAGTGGATAGAATGAATTTATGCAAAACACATTTTCCTTTTTATACTAAAATTGGCACCTTAATGTTGATTGTAGATAAAAATATAAACAGTAGAAATGTTGTGAAATACATTTGCACGCCTTTCGATACGATAAGAATTTAGAAATTAAAGGTTTGGTCTATAATTTGTTATAAATGCTATAAATCATATATCACATACGTACGTGTTAGCTAATTGTAGCCTATTCATTAGCGAAAAAAATCTAAAATCATCAATATTCGTGCTAATATAATACACAACTTTGTTATTGTTTAAATTTAATTGAATGTTACCGATTTCAGTACAGAAAGAAAAATGTGTTTTGCAAACATTCAACCTACCTAAATATAATAAAAAAGGTTTTTATTCACGTAGACTTTAAAAAAGCGCTTGTAAATAGTCAGAACGTGTTTGTAATAATAGTACAGTTAGCCCTTAATTCGGATATACATGTTTTTATTAATCAAATAATTATCACATTATAGAGATACATTCTTTAAAAAATACACGACTATGTGAAATATGCGGCATAAACTCACACGTTTTTATACTTCGATAACAATAATGGGTTAGGGAAGATAATAAACACGCGAAGCAAAACTGTAGGAACATAATTAAGTTTCCGTTACATGATCGCGTGACATATAATTATTCGATAATTATCGAAATAACAAAACTTTACACCACAACGCTTAATTGAATAGTTTGTAAACAAAATTCTATTCTTCAATTTATTACGTTGAATCGTAGCAATAGTTAGGGTATTTCACCCCAAATTTGGGGTAAACATAACATCGTGCCACCGTCGCGTCGGTCGCTATTACAGGATATATTAGTTATGTTATATTCGTTATTTATACATTACTTTTTAGCATAAAAAGTTTCAAAGTTAAGTGTAAGAATATTAGTTAATATATAGTGATCATATTTTTTTTTAATATGATATTATTCCAACGGGTGACGCAAAAAGATAATTGACGAATTGTTAGGTAAATACTGCAATGTTTTATTGGAACACAAAATAAATGGTTTCTATTGAACTATGTCTGAAATTGTTGATAATAATAATGTAATATGTTACATAAATATACACACAAAAAAAATGAGAACCGGTCACTACTTTCCGAGTATGAGAAATGAAAATATAGTTTTCACTTCTATCAACAGTCCCCAAAGACTGCCCCACGTGTTTTTTTTTCTGAATGTTGAATTCTTATACTCTTTTTCAGTTGGGAATTTATAATTTAAGGCATTTACACGACTAAGAAAACATAACGTGTATTTATTGTTGCTGCTGATTGTACCTGCCTACCGCGACTATGACCGTTCCCCACGACCCTTAACTTGCATTCATATCGAATAAATTCCCCCTCCAACCCTCAATCGGACAAGCGGTCCACGTCTTCTTTTACTTATGTAGAGCGACAGTTACACAGAACCTCCCTAAAAACCCAGCCTGTCATGTAACTCCATGTTTTGAAACACATAAGATCTGGATCAGGCGCGGGTTACTTATATCCGGTAAAGCAGTGAAAACCTCCTACGCAAACTGGAAACGTCAAATTAGAACAATAAATACATTCCTTGTTTGAATTTTTTTTTTTTAAGATAGCAGTTAATTGGATACTAAATATTAGGTTGTAGTTTTTTTTAACATTATTTAATGAAATTGAGAACGGGGTATAATTAAATTTGATTTGGTAACACCGAGTTGTGGCAAGATGTGGCTGTATGTCGCGTGCCATTGCCTGATAGAGATTAATTATCCACTGCTGAAGTATGAGCCGCAGCCGTACCCGAACAAAAGAAAGCTTTTAAAAATAGAGAAAGTTAATTGTGTGTCGGCATTTATTTATTTTTAACAGTAAAATACACTTACACACTTGCCTTCCATAACAATAAATGCGTCATTAGATTCCAATAAGTATATTTTTGGTTACTTATGTAGGAAAGTAACGTTCAACTTTCTCAATCATTATTATAATTATTGTATATTACTTGCCTACAGTAATCGAGGCAAAAGGCGTGTGCAAAGATCGTGACAAATGGAAATCCGTTGTCTCTGCCTACCCCTCTGGGAAACAGGCGTGAGTCTATGTATGTATGTATTACTTGCCTATTTTATAAATCTTGATTGAACCCTGATACTAACATAGGATACCTAAGTATTTTGATACTAACACATTATGAAGGAATCCGAAATAAAATTATTATAATTATAAATAATTCTATTAATTTATTATGGTTTCCAAGATCAACCTGGATGAATAAGAACTTAAATAAATAGCAACTCCATAATTCAAATAGGTTAGTTAACACATTGTGTTAACTAACCTATTTGAATTAATACATGAGTGTTAACACATTACATTCAAATTAAAATAAATAGTTACATTACAAAAAAACAGTCTTAAATATCTACATTGAAAATAAAACAATTCATACATCAAAAAATCCTTAACAGAATAGTACACATTTTTCAACCAGACATTTCTTCACACTCTGCACAGATTCTCCTAACCTTTATACCTATTTTATTTAATCACACTAATAAATATAGGCGCCTTAATAATATTAGCGTGATATTACCAATATTATAAGGCGAAAGTTTGTGAGTGAGTGTGTATGTTTGTTACTTCTAAACGGCTTGAGCGATTTTAATAAAATTTGGTATGGAGTTAGTTGATATCCTGGATTAACACATAGGCTATAATTTATAAACTTTAACGCGGGTAAAACCGCGGGGCACAGCTCGTCACACTAATATTATAAAGGCGAAAGTTTGTGAAGTGTATGTTTGTTACTACTTCACGTATAAACGGCTGGAGCGTTCTTAATAAAATTTGGGACGGAGTTAGCTGATACCCTGGATTAACACATAAGCTATAATTTAACGCAGTTAACACTTTGGGGCACAGCTAGTTCTAAATAAATATAACCTGATGAGTAAGAATATAAAGGTTTTTCTTGAATTCTCACCTAAACAGGTTCAACGTTGTAATTATATATCTTTTTTGGAAACGTATAAACATTGATATAAGTCTAATTTTGCAAAATTACACATGGCACGCGTCGCAGTGGTCATAGTAACAAGTATTACCCAATACTATGCACCAAAGGCAATCAAGGCTTAGGGCTGCCAACGGCTGTAAAAAAATTCCAATTTTCTCTCATTTGAAAGAGGTCCAGGACATTTTACTTTAAAAAAAAGTCATTTAAATCGTGACAACGGGGGAATCATTTTTATTGTAGGTAAAAATCACACTAATATTATAAAGCCGACAGTTTGTGAGTGTGTGACTGTGTATGTTTGTTACTTCTTCGCGTCTAAACGGCTGGAGCGATTTTAATAAAATTTGGTATGGAGCTAGCTGACACCCTGGATTAACGCATAGGCTATAATTTATAAATATTAACGCGGGTAAAACTGCAGGGCACAGCTAGTTTAATCTAAATAAATGGCTGGCCTGTTGGTGTTAGTGATCCTGACTGTTAAGCCAGAAGTCGTGGGTTCGATCCCACCCTCTACAAATCTGTCTGTTATGAACACGATTATTTGTTGTGTCAGAGTAGGCATGTATTTAGAAATATAAGTATGTTAGGTTAGTAACTGGTAGTACAGGATATGCCAAGTTTAAGATGAGGGCAGTTGATTAGTCATCCGAATAAATATAAATATAAGGACAGAGACAATAACTTTGATTAAAAAAACCTTGAACAAGATTCAACTTTTCCTTTTGGACAACGCATTGGAATATCATTTATATGGGAACATAAAAAAAAAAGAAAATCAGATCAACACAACGCAGAAATTGCATAACATACATTCATATGTGTTGTTAAAAAAATACTGGGAACTGATAGAATTCTTTGAAATCGAATTCGTTTTTAGTATGACGTTTACATCCACTTTTCGATGTATTCGATAGTATTTTGTTTTGTTGTATGTATGTATATATGCAAATGGAGCAATTGGCCTAAAGAAAAGTTTGGACAGCCCTACCAAGGCCAAACTTTATTTATGATTCCATTCAGAATCAAATCACGCATGCTGCATCACGTGTTGCTAATGGAAGACCACCCTCATTATCGTGATCACCCGATTTTATTACTTTTACTGACCATCGTACTGAGTTAGCTATGTGCAAGAAATGCAATGTTAATAACGATCATTTCATAATAACGAATTTGCTGTGTGGTGACGGCATAAAATAGCATCACACTACCTCATCCCGTGGGGGGCGCAGAAATCTTCCGAGAACGGGCAGCAGCGTTTTTCTGTGCAATATGTACCATCAAACTGCGATCGCCAACCCGCCTGCCAAGCGTGGTGATTATGGCATATCCCCCCATGCTTTGGGGAGGTTTTTGTCCAGCAGTGGAAGTACTTTGGCTGACATGGTGATTAACGATGTTTTTTTTCCAAATTCAAATTATTTTATTTGCAGAAATATGGGTGCAAATTCGGCGTGCAAATAAAAATATCTTATCTTACACATAAAAATCAATTTTAATTTATTTTACAAACTGAATGTAAATATCGAAGTCTTTAAATTTATTTAATATATAATTTATTTTTTATTTAATAAATAATTTAATAAAAAAATATACAATATGTTTGCTTAACCTAATTGATCTTCAAAGTATTCCTTGCTTGTGTAAAAAGCTTTACTTAAAAGGTATTCAGAAAGCCTTTTCTTAAATTCAATATTGCACTTTAAATTTGTCCATTATTCTTAATTTTAATTAACTCAAATTATTTTATTAGAATGAGAAGTGAGGATACCTTAGCTTATACTCTCGTTTACGTTTTTTTTTTAATTCCGTTTTACGGCTCTGGCTTCTTTGGCCTTATGTGCCTTCAGTAAATATATTTTTATAACATTTATTTCCGTCATTGTCAAGTAAAGTCCGTCACAGTCAAGTCATACATAGTCCTTGTCCAACCCCAGTAAAGCAGTGGAGACTTTACTAGAGGCTTTTATGGAGTTTTGGTTACAACACGGAAAATCACAATTCACGGCAATATCGCACTTTCCTCCACTTGTGTACGTTGTCGAAGATGTTATGTCTAAAAATCCACCATATTTACACATAAAAACTTAAATTTACACCAGTTTTTGAAAATAAAACATAGCCTCGATGCGTCTTTTTCCGCGTTGGCGCCAAAACTCAGCTCTCGTTTACGTTTGTCTTAGGGTTACCACACAAACGCCGTTACGGCGACGCGTTAAAGATATTGGTTGTCGGAAATTTATTTTTTCCTAGTTAATTTATTTAATGGCAACATGGAAAACCAACAGTTAAACAAACAAGGATGATATCAGAAAGAAACATATACAGCCAATTAAAGATCTGAACTTTTTTTTTTGTTTCTTTTATCATTCAAATTGATTGGATAAATTAATGTTAGTAAAACTTTAATTAAAACTAATAAAATAAATTAATTAAAAAATAATAAAATGGTCTGCGTGGTTGGTAAATGCTTGCCTTTCACGCCGCCGGTCGTGGGTTCGATTTAATCGATCGATTTCAAAAAAATCGTAAATATATCATATTTCTTTAAATAATGTGTGAGTGAAATGCAGCCATACCTATATTAATTTACACCCTCATGCGTCCCGACACAAAAAATAACAAGCTCGAAATCCGAATCCCTACCGTACAAATTATAATAATATAGGATACTTATCGAGTGTCAATATAGGGCGTGGAGTGAGTCGGCCGATTGAGACGTACCGTCACCGGGTCAGGGGCGCTAATCCGCCCCCGCGTTTACTGCCCCTACGTGTTGGGTTTGGACGAGCACACTAAAATGGCGCTGCATAGAAATGAGTCTCAAGTAATGCAGCTGTTCTGACTATAAAGAATATATGACTTATTAATATTAGGCTCTTTATTTAACACTAAATAATTAATTAGTACAAGAACAATTAACGAACATTAGAGAGAACAGCACAATTGGCGGCCTTATCCGTAAAATGTGATCTCTTCCAGGCAACCTACTTAGGAAAAAGGAGAAGAGAAAGGAAGGGTAGTTGCCGGTGTACAGAGCGTTTTAATAGGTACTCTTTCGTACATACTACAATATAAAAATAAAATACATCCTAATATGCATCCTACTACGTACATTAAAATATTTATAAATAATATACTAGATAGGTATATACTAATATTATAAACTACATATAATCGTATATATAACTACTGTAATAGCTAGGAGTCATCAATAATATTGAATATAGGTACTATTACTGATGATCCTGTATTGACAAATAATGGTAATTTAAATTTTTTTTTGTTAATTTAGCTTGACGTATGGTAAAAAAACAAACAAACTATATATCTATTTATATACAATCGAATTATAAGCAATACAACATAAATAGTGGACGTAACTAAATGAGCTTAATTTGTCTATGTAACTGATCAACGTGTAGCACATCATATGTAAAATACATAACGAAATATGACTCCCGTAAAGTTCCGTATTGATATCCTCCTTCTTTTGAAGTCGATTAAAATCTCAGAATAGTAATTGGTGGTACTACATAGTGGTAGTTAATTCTCACCAAGTATTTGGATTTAAGTCAAAAATTTCCCATGTAAAAGAAAATAATAAAAAAACTAGGTATCGTTTATTCTGTGATTCTGTGTTCTTGTCAGAGTCAGTAATAGAGAATAGGCAATAGTATACTCTGTGTGGTTTCTCTTGTTTGTTAAATAATAATTCCATAGAATTTCTATGGAATTATTATTTAACAAACAACCTATCTTTACAAAGCACTGGTAAGGTCTTAACTTGAATAAGCAATAGTCGCATGGAATCACTGTTAGCAAAAATATGTAGACAGTTAACTATCCAGCGTGAATTTCTAATAAATGTTTATTTTGACAGATTGTCTATAGAAGAAAATCAGTCAAAACACAATGTGACAAGTTCCAATACGTCAAATTAATTCTCAAATAACTTTTATTTGACCTCACGGGTAATTTGAATATTTCATAACTAAAACACCTATTTCACTTTGTAGATAATTCTACTATATTTAATAACTTACTGTATATTTATTACTGTATGACAATTTAATTAAAACAGTCATGCAAATTAATGCCGTCTTACTGTGGTTGCATTGCAACAGATGTTGTTCTTCCGCCACAATTCACCCTTTCCGTCCTTACCATAGATTTGAAAATTAAAGTAATAACGCTTTGGAATCATAATATTGAATATATATATACGGTATACCGGGTCCAACCTGAAATAACTTTCTAATTATATATTAATCAGACTGTTGGCCCACTGCTGGACCTGCCTCCCCAAAGACTTCCAACACGTCGCTATTCAGAAGTATCTGTCAGTAAGAGAAACCGTCGGCTTGCGAATTGGCAACGGCAGTTAGGTGTTAGCTAGTACACAGGTGGCGTTGCTGCCCGACTACCTGATGTATCCCATAGTCGCCTTTTACGACACCCACGGGGTGGTATGAGGTGGCCATGTTATTTATTCTGGGCAGGAAATTGCACGAAATAACACTATCTTAAATAAATTAAAAATATTAACGTTTAAATATATTTTGAAATTTTTCTTAATGAAACAACTAGGAACTTTGCAGTTACATATTTTAATGAAAGCATTATACCTATATACTTATTATGTACATACACCGTTCCGCTCACATCAAAAATATTGGGCGGGCCTGTGGAGTGGTTGGTAAATGCTTGAATTGCACGCCGCAAGTCGCGGGTTCGTTTCCCACCCAGGACAGATATTGTGTACATGAACATGTCTGTTTTTCCTGAGTCTGGGTGTAATTATCTATATAAGTATGTATTTACAAAGTAGTATATCAGTTATCTGGTTTCCATAGTACAAGCTCTGCTTAGTTTGGGATCAGCTGACCGGGTGTTAATAATGTCCCGGAATATTATTATTGTTATTATTACTTTTGTAGTAACTTATCGCCTTGTAGATTAATTTCGGCCACGACTCGGCCTTGTTATTTTCATACCCGAGACGTGACCACGCATCCCTAATGCTCCGTCCCCTGTCTGGAATCAAAGGGGATTTATAATGAGGTTTTATATCAGTATTACTAGCAATGTGTTTAGACTTCCTCGTTGGTCTAGCGGTAGTGTGTTCACCCGCAAAGAACGGGTTCAAATCCCGGGTCGAGCCAAAAGTGATTTTAGGACTTTTCTGTAAAAATTAATCAGCATCAGCCCCGAAGTCTAGGAGTTAACGGTATTATACCCTTGGGAGCACGTAAAGCGGTCGGTCCTATACCTGAGGTAGTCCACGAAGGGCACCCATCTGAATGGCACCTGCGCGAATGGCACCTAGCCTAGTCCACGAAAGGCACCTATCAATATTTTTGGCAGGTGCTCTTCGTGGATTCAATTTATTTATTGCATTCTTGTCCACGAAAGGCACCTATGTTAACCGTTATAGTAACCTAGGTTATTAAATGAAAAATATCGATAAAAATCACTAGAACATTTATTAACATTACTAATATTACGTCTATTTCCGAATTTCACCGAATTTCTAGGATTTAGATTGTTTTGGCTATCGACGCTTATGTCAAAATTAATGGATTGGTTATTGGCACGTGCAACCTGTCATTTTAGTACAGAGGCCTATATTTTTCTATGATCCGTCCTCCCAAAGATCGCTCGTTCGGAAAGATTGCTTTTTCAATCTGTGGATGCTTTATTGGCACGGTTTCATAGACAAATGGATCCGAATTGCTATCGTAGATAGCATAAAATGGATTAGGATCGTTTATTAATTTCCGGCGCTAAGCGAAAATTTACTAATTCTACCATGGTCTCTTCTGAGCCAGGGAATTTGATTAAATATTGTTGGGATCAAATATTTGTTGGTTCTTTGGCCGTAATAATTATTAGCTGATGGTCGAACTAGTTTACGCTCTCTGACTCTCCTAGTCATAGTACTGTCATAGTACTGGTCATAGTACTCCGAGGAAAGCTGCTGCCTGTCCTCTGGTAGATATTCTTTCGGGTTGACTTCTACGCCCCGCACGAGTTGAGATGGGGTGATGATATTCTGATATTCGTCGCCGTAACCACACAGCATTTAGTTTATCGCTAAGTCAGTGTTAATCATAGTATTAAATTCAGACGGGCCTGTTGGCGTGGTTGGCAAATGCTTGCTTTTCATGCCGGAGGTCGTGGGTTCGATTCCCACCCAGGACAGATATTTGTGTGCATGAACATGTCTGTTTGTCCTGAGTCTGGGTGTAGTTATCTATGTAAGTATGTATTTACAAAAGAAAAGTAGTATATGTATTATATCAGTTATCTGGTTTCCATAGTAAAAGCTCTGCTTAGTTGGGGATCAGATGGCCCGTTAATAGTGTCCCAGAATAATTTTTTTTATTATTATTATTATTTATTTATGTTTTGTCTAATGAAGTGATAAATCATCCTAGTATAATTTGCTCGAAAGTATGCAAGGTGTAACATATGTAATGTAAGAAACTATCTTTACGAACTTAAAGAGAGCTATCTAATCCTGTAACTCAACATATTAAATAAATGTTTTAACAATCCGTGTACCTAACTAGAAATAATTATGTATAGATACCTACCTAACTATATTACTACAAACATGTTCCGACTATTTAAAAGCGCTTTTGTAAAGTCTACGTGAATAAAAACCTGTTTATTTTATTTTCAAAACCCATATTGTTAAATACGAGGTATATTTTTCTCACTGCCCATAGACTAAATATACGAGTATCAGCTAATCGTTATTCTATTAGAAGCCAATCTTTTTATAATGTATTTTGCATAATGATGTGTTATACTAAGCCAACTAGGCTTCTTTAATAACGTCTACTTTTCATCTCTTCTGGCCGGCGAGTACCATATATTGGATTGTGTACAATATCACAAGAGTTTCCAATAGCCTTAACATGTTCAAGGTAAAGTAGTAAAGTAAAGTAGTCTTTATTGTTCTGATTGAGTAATAATACAGTTGTTACATGTTTCATGTATCACGTCATCCAGATAGTCTAAGATGCTTCTGGAGCAACGGTTACTGCAAAGACTACTGGGACCAAGTGACTTGGATGGTGCAAGGCTCATTAGAAAAAGAAAGAAACTGCGAGCGTAGCCCTCAAAATTGCTCATAGTAAGCGAACACGTATATGTTCCATAAGTCATCAAACACACACTGGCCGAAGACTTTCGACTTGAGACATTGCGGTATTTGTAAAAATTGGTATAAATTCATTTCATTCATTCATTTCCGATAAATCTACAAGAACAAACGTAATAACAATAAAATGTCTGAACTCACAGAAATACGATCCTACAATGGTTTCCCATTTCATATTTATTTCTCTATCCAACAAATAAATGAATTCATATTTCCAACTTTTATTCAAATCCTTCGTTTTATTAGCAATCTTGAATTGAGCCGCAATATTTACAGCTCTGTCATTTTTATCTTGTTTCGCTGAGTCTTCGTACTTTGAAGTAAATTACGAAATAAAAGTTCTCAAAAAACAAAGTGTTTCGAGGGGAAGTATTACGATCACGTTTATGAATGCTTGCCGCAGACTAGGCAACGTAGATTAATTGTAAAGGGATAGGCGCTACCAATCTTATATTTTGTCGTCGAAATCTGATTCTGCAATACATACCTAAAAGCTCAATGATACGTTATCAACTTATTACCCAACTACATCAATTCAGTCACCACAATTCAAGTCAACAATGCCTTTTTTAACTAACTCCAGCTTAGGTTAAAAACTAAAACTAGAACCAAAGAAAGAGATAGAGGTATGTCCTTTTCATCAGAAATGATGTCCTTTTCATCAGAAAAGGACATACAATATTTTGAATCCAGAATTGATATTCGAAGGTTCTAGAATGAAAATAAAGAGATGGTCTGAATTTCATGATAGAAAAGAAAGAGATAGGTGAAGACTAGCACAGAAGTATTTCTTTTAATCTGGAATATTGTTTTAGGGGTATATTAGCAGTATGTCCTATGATTTGGACATATTCAATACCAGTGTTTCCAAGCTTAAACATACATTAACGCAAGTTTATTTCTCGTAATTTCGCATTTGCTAACCGACCTTTAACCTAATTTATTAATGTATTATCTATCAGTGGATACTTGTAAAAGGTTTTCAGATTTCTATACGTTATGTTTAAGGCACCTGCTAGATGTAAGTATCCCAAATAATGTAAAATAAAATGTCGAAGCAGGAGGGTGAGTTTTAATTCAAGGGAACCACGTTTGAACCTGCACGCAGTGCTTATAGCCGGGACTCTAATTGCGCGTTAAGTGTGTTCCATGATCTTGGTGTTGCACAAACTGTCACTTTCGACGTTAATCAAAGTCTGGGGACACACTAGTTTTTCTTTCCAGTCATCTGACCCACCGTACATAATGTCAATGAATATGCTTGCAGGCTCAAAGTTTATCTACTTGCATTCCATAAATTTCAATGAAAGAAAAGTTAAATAAATATTCAGCAGTTAAGCATGATTCGCAAGTTTACGTTACTGTTGTTCTGCACGATATGGAATACTCTCAACTGGGAGACGATGCAGAGTCTATAAGAAACTTAGTACAACAAAGTCTCCAAAGTAATTCAAGTTACTGGAACAACTTGCGAAGATCGTTCCCCTTGATGACATGCCGCCTTTTTATTTTATGGAGTTTTATGACTGAAACATCACAAATGTTTGCCATTATTCTGTGCAAATCGCCATTCCGTTATTGTAGGGAATCTATTGTTGACGACTTTGAACTTCAACAGTAGATTTCGTTTTAATAAGATTAAAAGATAAGTAAAGAAATGGTTTATGATAAAAATAATAATGTCCTCCTGTTCGAATTTCAGCCATGGCAGCTAGTTTCAATGGAGCCAAGCCATTTGTGCGGAATATATGTATTAGTACACAAGTGGGTGCTCTAGTAGAATGGATGGAATACAAACTGTCCCTAACTTCGTATTATCACTCTCATGACCCGATGGGACAACTAGCGACACGACCAGAACGAGGTCAAGTGCAGGACTGACGG
This sequence comes from Pseudoips prasinana, assembly GCA_951640165.1. Taxonomy (NCBI): domain Eukaryota; kingdom Metazoa; phylum Arthropoda; class Insecta; order Lepidoptera; family Nolidae; genus Pseudoips; species Pseudoips prasinana. The sequence continues at coordinate 11,592,351 of OX621235.1, read as the reverse complement.
ATTTAAATGCTCTCCGAGGCACGGGGGTTAATACGACGAACTCAGAATGTGCGGGCTGAGAATAACTTTACTTAAAAGAAAAATCTCGTAATCTGTTTGTTATTTGGACCCGAAATTTAAAAAAAAACACCATGCTCCCACCATAGGACTGATTCTCTATGTAGCGGGGTACTTTACAAAGATATAATTGACGGACATAAAGTACCACATCCACACCCAGAACCATAACATTAATACTAAACTGAATCTCATCTATTTTTGGAGGTTAAGTAATGTTCGAAGTTGGTAGGCTGTTATTAACGAACTTCAAATGGGTATTAATTCAACTGTATGTTAAGTATCTCTAGGTGTTGTAAAGAAAATGTGTAGTCTATACTACGGTTTTTAAAATACGACTCAAAGTAGTGTACGGTATAATTATGTTGACTGCCTCGTTAATTTAGAGAGTAACTGTATTTTTTTTTCAAATTTAACATTACCAATTCCTAAATTAATACAAACATTATTTATTTATTTTTATTTATTTAAAACTTTAGCACAACGATGTACAAGGCGGACTTAATGCCAGAGGCATTCTCTACCAGTCAACCTTAGGGTGATGCAGAGAAAAACTTGGTAGGTGCACTATAAGTGAAGGTAAAAATCCTATACTAATATACAAGATGTGTACTTACATAAAATACATAAATACTTATTACATAAACTAATATATATTTATAAATAAATATAAGTATAAACATATATAAATACCTACACCTATATATGTATATAATATTAAAAATAAATATGAGAATACTATTGAGCTGATTCTGCCAAAAATTTTTTCATCAAATGCGCACGGGTTTTCTTTTTAAAAGAAAAACGACTCTTTGCCATCCTGATTTCCGTAGGAAGAGAGTTCCAGAGGAGAATAGACTGTACGAAAAAGGAAGAATGGATAGAATCAGTACGATGAAGAGGACAATGAAGAAGACGGTTGTGAGTAGACCGAAGGTTTTTATTATGCTGAGTATGTAGATATTTAAATTGACTAGTTAAATATAGAGGAGAAGAAGGAGAATCTAATAAGGAGAACAGGGTGGTTAAGGCTCTTAAAGTTCTACGCTGGCGAATAGGCAACCACTTGAGCTGAGCTCGATAGCTACTCACATGGTCGTATTTACGAAGATTGAAAATGAATCGAATGCAGTTATTCAGAAGGCGGTCGAGTTTATTGAGGTGATCTGCATTCAGGTCAAAGTAACACACATCACCATAGTCAATTATAGGAAAGATTAAAGCCTGCACGAGCGTTACCTTCGTTTCTACAGGAAGAAAATTTTTGAGGCGATAGAGACATCGTAACACGTTTGTGACCCTCTGACAGACACTAGTAATTTGGTTCTGCCAAGAAATTGTTGTGTCGATGTGCAAGCCAAGATTTTTTACATTTTTGCTAATAGGAATAGCTGAGTTATTAAATATTACCGGTGGTAGATTATCTGTATCAACCCGACACATCATACGTGAACTACCAACGATAATTGCTTGGCATTTTGCAGGGTTTACAATGAGTCCAAACCTATTAGACCAGTTTTTAATAACGTCTAAGTCCTGATTAATTTTGCCGATCGCCTCTGACAAATCATCTGTACTCGCCTGACTGTACAGCTGTAGGTCATCGGCATAAAGATGATACGCACTCTGAAGATCGTTTGTTAAGAGATTTATAAAGAGCGAGAATAAGAGAGGAGAGAGAATACCGCCTTGAGGCACACCAGTATCTAAATTACACCAGTTCGATGAGGCTTCACCGACGTGTACTGACTGCTGGCGTCCTCGAAGATATGAAGAAAACCATTCCAGCGCTTTGTCCGAGACCATAAGATGGGACAGGATTGATAAAAGGATATGGTGACTGACGGTATTAAAGGCGTTGGAGAAGTCAATCAAAATCATAACGGTGACTTTCGTGTCCTCCATGCCAGTCCTAATATCGCCAGTCACCTTGAGGAGTGCAGTGGTAGTACTGTGGCCAGGCCTAAACCCAGATTGTAGTGGGCTTAACAGATTGTTCGCAAGTATGTGACGTGAAAGCTGTTTATGCACACAGGACTCTAGGACTTTGGACAGAAAAGGAAGGATTGATATAGGACGGTAATGTACCGGGAGAGAAGGATGAGCGGTCTTGGGGAGAGGAAGGACATAGGCATGGCGCCACAGTGAGGGAAATGTTCCAGAGTCGATGGAGAAATTCACAATGTGACAAATCGCAGGAAGGAGGTGATCTAGTATTGCTGTGATCATCCGTCGACTAATACTATCGCAGCCAACCGCATTGGATTTGATAGAAAGGATTATCTTTTTGATCTCATTCGAAGCAACTGGAGAAAAAGAAAATGAATTGATGTTAGGGCGCGTTAGACCATTGACGAAGGCGACTGTTTGAGATATGGTTAGGTGATCTTTAGATGAAGTGGTGGAGAAATGACGATTAAGATCATCTAAACCAATGGAACTTGGAAGGTCTAAATTTCGCGACTTGCCGATACCTAAAGTTCCTAGGAATTTCCAAATACCAGCAGGAGTTGATAAGGATATATTTTTCAAGATATGTTGGCGTTTAGCATTACGTATCATCTGATTACACCGATTCCTAGACCTCTTATACATGTTCCAATTAATGTCTGAACGCTCCTTTCTAAACTTTCGAAAAGCACGGTCCCTACTTCTCATCGCCATCTTCACCCCAGCGGTCATCCATGGTGCTGGAGGGCGCTTAAATTTCACTTTTTTAATCGGAGCATGAATATCATACAGTTTGATGATTGTGTCATTCAGCGTTCGGACCTTATCATCTATGGTAGTAGCTTCCTTCAAAGGCTGCCAATTAATTTCTGACGCATCCTTGCATAACTTTTCCGTATTCATCCTAGCAAAAGAACGGACGTGCAGCACCTTAGGTTTTGATTTAGGAGGTTTTAGGGTGTAGGATAGGAAGATTAGGTCATGATGGGAGAATCCAGGAGCTTCATGTTGTCCATGAGAGGAAACCAAGGATGGGTTAGAGGTAAGGATTAGGTCAAGCCAAGTATCTTCGCCATTCATATTGTGGTGAGTAGCTTGGAGAGGCAGAACGTGTAAACTACTTGACTCAACAATATTTAGGAGTTTACGAGAGCGAGGGGAATTTTGGGCAAGGAGGTTGGTGTTAAAATCTCCCATGATAATGTGATGAGTATACTCTGAACCCAAAGATTCCAAAACCAATTCGAAATCGGTGAAATAGTCAGCATTTGGGGGACAATAGACCACGCCAATAATAGTTTTGGCCCCCTTGAGGGACACTTCGAGGAATAGAAATTCGGCAGCAACAGAATGATTGTTCAAAGAGGTGGAGAGGATCTTAAAAGTAAGGTCGCTTCTCAGATAAATTGCCACGCCACCCCCTCCTTTACCGATTCGGTCATTCCGAATGAGAATGAAACCGGGTAAAGGGTACATTGTAGACAGTAGGTGAGGTTTGAGCCAGCTTTCAGAAATCAGGATGGCATGGACGTTACAGTCGGTGAACACATTTAGAAATTCACTATAGTGGCTTGGAATGCTCTGAGCATTAATATGGCAAATGTTTAATTTATTAATAACCTTTTGATCAAATGTCATTTGTAGAAAATTACCAAGCGCGTCATTCAACGAACAAAAGCTGTCGTTTGGGGAAATTGATAAATCGTAGGCAGAATGAAAAGAGTCATCAGAATCACTAGACATAAAATAAGTAACTAAATATAAACAAATAAATAAATTATTTTCAAAAATAAAAAGTAAATAAAATTGCAGGTAATGTAGTGCAAAAAGATATACACACAAGTATACTCTGCACCACCCGCCAGCGTACAAACTTGGTACCAGAAAACTTAAACTAAACACACAATACATAAGGATCATACATTTTTATAAAAACTGGACGAAAAAGAGAAGTAAAAATAAATAAATCAGACTTCACGTACTTACTATAATAGATAAAGTGTAAATGGAACGCAAGCCATGTCATTCTTAAACATACAATAGACGTCAAGTTATATTCTCTTTGGAATATATGACAGGTGATATGACGTTGCAGAAGTTTGGTTGACATTTAATTGACATATTGATAATAAAGTTATATTAATGTCTACAACCCACTAATTTAATTGTTATTTCATGTAAATACCTAGCTTTACTGTAGGAAGTAACATTCCTTGAGATAAGTTGTGGGGAAGAACAATTAAATTACTTATAAGGTGAGTAGAAGCAACGTATACTTAACTATGCACGTGAAGTACTGGATTTAAACACAGGAGATAATATAGCCAGGATATTGTGTATACTGTACTAACTACGACTGTCTTTTCAGTTCACCACTGCTGCCCGCTGAAGTTGTCGATTCCGCCGATACCTTTGGATACTTAGCAAGGAGAAGGTTCAATTGTTCATCACTTGTTATCCTGTGGCGAACCATATCAGCTGTTTTTATGAAGATATGGGCATTATCTTATTTAATGACATTTAAATCTAATTAGTTTGAGTGTGTCTACAGTTCGTCTCCAATATTAGGTTGAAGACATTACCGCAGAAATGTTAAATATATTCTCTACAATAGTTCATGGTTTAATAATATTATAATAATACTTTATTACAATCAACCAATAGTACTATACTATAATACTATATTTAAAAATGTACGTATTTCTCTAGTCCTCTGAGAATACCGGATTATTAAAATAGGTCCACAAAGAACGGAGAAATTACGAAACGATGATACATAAAAATATACAGTTGAATTGATAATCCTTCTTTTGAAGTTGGGAGAAATTATTAGTCCTAAGCTGCAATACAAAGTCGAAATACCCACATCAGCTGGAAAAGAAGACTGTAGATGTACAATAAAATATAGCACTACAAAATATCAGTGAGCACGACGAGAATAACACATTGTTGTAAAAAGCAATTTTTCTAGCGCTCAATTGAGTGCGCCAGTCAATGAGAGGTATCCATAGTGAAGTAGAATGCTGTCTCACAACTGCCACAATTCAATAACGACGCTGACAATCCAAATGCAGCTGCAGCATAAGGGTCCAAGACATAAGAGTATTCAGGCTTACATTGGGGTGATAGGGGTTAATATGCGCGTTATTCGCGTATTCATATGACTGATGATATTGGTATGACTGGCCTATTGGTCTAGTGGTTAGTGACCCTGACTGCTACGCCGGAGGTCGTGGATTCGATTCCCACCCGGGACAAATCGTTGTGTGATGAACACGATAATTTGTTCTGTTTGGGTGTAATTTATCTGTAATATGTATGTATTTAGAAATATGTAAGTATGTTTATCAGTTGTCTGGTTGCTATAGTACAGGCTTTGCCTAGATGGATCAGATGGCGGTGTGTTAGTTGTTCCAAGATATTTATTTATTAATTTAGATGTATGTATTTAATTAAAAAAAAAAAAATAATAATTTGTGTAGTAATTATCAGTACCTACACACTTGTCCTTTTTAAAACTAACACGTGTATTTAAATAGAGGGGAATAGTATTCTATTTGTATTTTTAAACATAAGTCTACAACAAATCGACATATTTTTTTTTACTTTAAACAGATTACATTTTCATGTTTACCCTTTAAATAATGTGATGCTATATGGGGGGTGGACACTAATTATTCAATTTAGACTGTTCTTCTCTCTAAATTGTAGTCTACAGAGCAAAGTATCGATATTCTCAATAAAGCCACTAAATAAGGCCATAAATATTTGACCTTAATATTAAGACGTTTATTTATTTTATAAATATCTATATGTACCTAGAAGTTATATACCTACCTCTTTGTTACTACAAACATGTTCAGACTCTTTACAAACGCTGTTTTAAAGACTACGTGAAAATAATCCTATTTTATTTATTTTATAATAAATTAATAACGCTTCCCATGAGCTATGTATACTGTGTGTAAGTGATACATAGATATACCTCCGTGCGTTATTAGTATATATTATATACGTGCAAAGGGTAAAGTATCAACTATTATATTGAAGACTAGCTGTGCCCCGCGGTTTTATCCGCGTTACATTTTATAAATTATCATAGCTCCTCCCATGTAGGTGATAGCGTGATAATAATAATATGTAGCCTATATGTTGACCCGACCTCTTAGTAATATTCATGCAAAATTTGAAGTAAATCCATGCAGTACTTTTTGAGTTTAAAAATATTCAACGTACAGTTTTGACTTTCCTACGATTTTATTATATGTATAGATTAGAAGTGTATAAATAGTTTTTATTTCTATTGGAATTTATTATATTAATATTATATTATATTAACTAGCTGTGCCCCGCGGTTTGACCCGCATTAATCTTATAAATTATCACAGCTCCTCCCCCGTAGGTGATAGCGTGATAATATGTAGCCTATATGTTGACACGACCTTTTAGTAATATTCATGCAAATTTTGAAGTAAATCCATGCAGTACTTTTTGAGTTTAGCCCGGATATACATACAGACAAACATACACACAGACAAAAATTCTAAAAACTATATTTTTAGCTTCTATATCGATTAGAGATCACGCCCCAAGTATCCTTTAAAAAAATATTCAACGTACAGTTTTGACTTTCCTACGATTTTATTATATGTATAGATTACTTAGATTAGAAGTGTATAAATAGTTTTTATTTCTATTGGAATTTATTATATTAATATTATATATATTATATTAATATTATATTTTTTTCTTTGCCTGCACTAGTTAAGTTAATTCCTGTATCGCAAGGGTTATTCCAAACAAAAATAAATTGTAACGAACATAAAAATACCCGAACCCAGTCCAACTATATATTGTTTACACAAATAGGTAGTCGTGGTCACGAGGTACTCGTAGTAGCGCATCGGGAACTGCAACCACTACGCCACATACCTGAAGACTGCCGTGACTCAGTTGGGACTTAGTTGGTGGTTTCTGATCAAAAGGTTGCGGGTTCAATTCTCTCACAGGACAAATATGTCTATTTTTCTTGGTCTGAGTGTTTTCTGTTAATCACACCAATATTATAAAGGTGAAAGTTTAGCCTGGACATACATACAGACAAACAGACACACAGACAAAATTTTTTAAAACTATATTTTTAGCTTCGATATCGATTGGAGATCACGCCCCAAGTATCCTTTAAAAAAAAAGTTCACGAGGGTGTGAGTGTGTATGTTGGTTACTTCTTCACGCAAAAACTACCGAACAGATTTTGATGAAACATTGTAATAATATAGCTTATATATTCGAATAACACATAGGCGGCCGCGGGGCACAGCTAGTTGTATATGTATATGTACTACTTTGCTTAGTTTGAGCTAGATGGCGCTACCGTCCGTCGGGAGCACTCAAATAGATATAGTTAGATAGGTCCTTTAATTATTCTTCGTCCGTCTTCTCTCTTGCGTTGCACCACATTCTTGATGGAGTCTCAACCATTTCCCGACTCAATAATTTCCTTTGTGGTAGCCAGCTTCAGAACTTCATTGATTAAAACCGAATGTAAATGCCGTGGTCCATCGCCTTCAGGCCTTTGTTCATAGCCACCAACTTTTTCCTTTATCGTCGAACTATTGGCAATTTTTTATGCGGAGACCGTCTTAATGAAATCTATTCTACCTAAGCGTGGTAGATGCAGATTTAATATTATTTGAAACATGGAAAACAAAGAGATTCTTTTTTTATTTTATCATTTTTACAATGGCATTTCGATATAACGTTCTGATAGGATACAAGTTCAAATCCTGGTGACTTAAATTTATTATTCTAAGCATAATATAAAATAATAATGAGGAAAATTTACGAAAACCAGTTTTGTTAATAGGTAGGTATAGCCATTTTTACCCCCCTTACAGAATGGCGTCAGTTGATTGACATTTTGTGTAGTTTACTAGTAACTGTTCTAAAGTTTCATGAAAAAATTAAGTTCATCATCTTTCATACACCTAAATGTTACACCTGTTTTAACAATCAATCAATTTTAATTATAATAAAACTCTTGCATTACAAACTTCAGGGATATAAGAAGAGAAGGTACTTAATTTAACATCTGTAATCAATCGTCTAAAAGTTTTTAGAATATGAAAATAAATCCCTAAAAATATGATACTGGTCTGGCAACCCGCACTAGGCCAGCGTGATGGCTTATGCCCTCTCCTTGTGAGAGGAGGCAAGGGTACAGTAATACGCTGCATCCTCATCAAATAATCACGTACTCGAATTCATAACCATACTTTGATAACACCCCACTTCGGCTTCTTTCTAAATAAGATAAAGCAAAATTTAAAACTATTCTAAATTCAAATATTTAATTTAAAACTTAGATATACCATAATGGCTCATTTTTAATTGGCACGGCACCTTAAAAACAAATGATGATGTGATCCCGGCCGATTTTGGCCCCGGCGACCGCTACTTCTCCTAGTGCAGCCGACGTTCGTGTGCTCGCATGTGACTTATGTAGCCAAATTTATTAGAAAAATCCTCGCACATCGTGGGCATGTGAGCACACCATTGTAATAATTGTAATTGATCGCCGCAGGTGGTCTGGCTTTCATTTCATCGCACTTGGCATCTAGCTCAGAGCATTCGAGATTCGAAGCAGTCTACTTCGCCTTGGACCAAAGTCCGCCATTCTGTCCGTTTGGTTGCCCGCTGTTCCCATTGCGAGGGCTCTACGCCCCAGTTCCTCATGTGGCGCTTAAGCACATCTTTGTACCTGGAACAAAGAACGATCATATAACATCCTTACAATAAAAAAACATCATTCCCATAGAAATAAAGAAACTAGCTACGAAACAACAGTTGAAACTTATAAGTGCTCAGCCCTGAGTGGAATATGAATTAGTTTTCTTCTTACTTCTCAAAGTTTTATGAACACTCTTGGGACCAGTGTGTTTTATTGAAGCCGCCATATATATAGAACTGTATAGTAGGAAAAAGAAAAAATCATATGGCTTCATTTTTTTTAAAAGGCTCTATAGTATAAATGCAACCTGTACATGTTTACTGAACATTTTATTACTATAACCGTCTAACAAATATGCATATACCACAAATAGAACGTCAGTTTTCTTCAGTGACGTTGGTGCATATAGATGGCTGCGTCGGTGGGCGCACAGCTGGTTGATGGACGTAGATGGCCACGCAACCTATATAAGGACAGATGCAAAAGTTGCAACGCACCTGGTTTTACCCTAGTCAGTGTCGCCAGTGGAATATTCCTGAAGAACGTGTACGTTTTACAAATAAGCTGTACATTACGGAAAGGAGGTGCTATTCTGCCGTAGTAAGGTTTCTAAAATTCTGTTCTAACAAACGTTCAAATTATTATTGTTTTTTAAACGAACTAGTGGTTAAGGCACATGGGTCCGGATACCCCGTGGTCGTGGGTTCGATTCCCACCCGCACTTAAATTAATACAATTAATTTTAAAAATGTCTGCATAATTGTTTTTTAAATGAGTTATAATTATATATTAATGACCTAAAAATCCTATGATACATATCTACTAGACAAAAAACATAAAAATAAAACCTCAAAAAAAAATTTAAATACAGCTTTCTCAGGTTACATAAATCCATCCAAAAAAAATTTATGTTAATACTATTAATATTTAAAAAAGAAATTATTCCCATTGTACCGAACAGTTCACATTGCTGCGCACTATGGTATGGGCCTTAAAAATATAATTGTTTTATACATACTAGATACGCTGCGAAGCGCCGTGTGCGCTACGTTCATATCTACCCACCGCAACACAACAAAAAAATGAAATTATAATCGGCATGGATGGATGGAATTTGTGTATTTGTAAAATTGTTTAGATGTCTATTTGTATTGTATAGTTTAGTGTTTTAGTTTAATTTAGTATTGGTAAGTAGCCACGCTTGGCGTCCTATATTAAGTATTATTTAATTTCTCTGTAAGCGAATGTACATATTCTTAAGAGAAAACAAAGAATCTTTAACCGTAAATGGCAATCATTTCATTCTCATAAACCCTTAGTCAAGTTTAGAAAATGTTTATCTAAAAACAATTTAATATCAAAATTACAGTAATACTAATTACTTACAAATTTCAAGCGCCATTTTGAAGTCTCGTCTAACAATATTATTAGGTAAGTACTTATTGTTATTGATTATTCTATAGAATTGAATCAAATCTTTATAACTATAATAGTGTCGTGGTGTTGATAGCAGTCATAATTTATTTATTTTATCATTTATTTCCTCTTTACAATAATCGTAACTGGGGCAAACACCTTAATATCGTGGTAGAAATAACGTACGTTACAGGTAGCGAAGTGATCACTGCGGTCGGGTAGCATAAGTACAATTATGTGAGAGTCATCTAGTAGGTACTATGAGTCTCTAAACCAACCAAGCTTATTAAGCTTAAAGCTTGCTTTTCACGCTGGAGGTCGTGGGTTCGATTCCCACCCAGGACAGATATTTGATTGCATGAACATGTCTGTTTTCCCTGAGTCTGGGTGTAATTTATCTGTATAAGTATGCATTTACAAAAGAAAAAATAGTATATCAGTTATCTGGTGTCCATAGTACAAGCTCTGCTTAGTTAGGTATCAGATGGCCGTGGGTAAATAATGTCCCAGAATATTATTATTATTATTATAATTTAGAGTCGAAAATCTATAATTGAAAACCGTAAAACATCAGTATTGTCAATAGCAACACTGACACAAACGCAATGAATGGAATAATTTCAAATGATCGATTTAAGTTTCGAACAAAACTTTGTAAAACCGCACGGGTTAAGTTTTCCATAACAATAATTCTCATTCAATCGCAAACAAAGTAACTCGTACAGCAGTCTGCGACTGTAGTGACGTAACATTTATCATTTCTCGCCCTTCAATTGTTCAGTCAATAGAGGGTGTTTAAACTTTTAACTGTATGATGCATTATTCACAAATTCTCTATTGGGCACTACCCCTGCACAAAAGTAACGCAATTTCTGTGACGTGTTAGCTTTTTTGCGCTAGGTAGGAATACATCCAAACCCCTGCTGAGAGCTCCCTGTATTTCTTGATAACTTCATTCGAATGCGCTCGGCGACGCGGGATGTTGTTCAACTAGAATGGAACATGACTCTAAGTTTTTACTTCGTTAGCTGTTTGTTTTTGTTATAAAGGAAATGTATTTTTAGCAAAAGAGCTTTGTGTTTGTATACGTTAAGCATCGTTTATTCTACAAAGTAATATTGTGATGAAACTTAAATTTTTCATTCATCATCATCATATCAGCCGAAAGACGTCCACAGCTGGACAAAGGCCTCCCCTAAAGATCTCCAAATTTAAGAGTATGTGAATAACTTTTTGGATTTGAATTGTGCTTGCCTGAGTCATTCTGTATAAATCGTCATATTAAACATTAGCTGATAACATGGTCCGAACCGGAAGACTCAGCGTGGGCAGGCCCTCTACAAAATGGACCGATGATCTTGTGAGGGCGCTTGAAGTTTCTGGATACGGACAGCGCAAGACTGGCAGCTGTGGATATCTTTGGGGGAGGCGTCTTTCGGCTGATATGATGATGAATATGTTCCAAGTATCCATACTTGGAACATATTCATCATCATCATATAAGCCGAAAGACGCGAAACGCCGATGAGTTGGTAAATAGAAACTGCATATTCCAATATACAGTTTCTATTTACCAGCTCATCTACCGGAAATATATTGCTGTAATTGAAAAGGAAGTTTATTCGTATTATGTATAAAACAGACGGCATACTTAAATTAAAGTATTTTCTAAATAAATAAACATGAATCACCGAAATGTTTACACGCTCATAACTTCCGAACGACTGCGCCGAATTGGCTTAATCTTTCTTTTATGTATTCGTTCTTCTCAAGAGAAGGTTTGTGTGAAAATAAAATAGCAAATATTTAAAAATCTCAAAAAAGTGTGAGACGATTTCGTTGTTTCTCTTGCCCTATTTGTTTTCTCTCCGGAAGGAAAAACGAAAATTTTATACATTACAATGCAATAAAATAATTATAAGAATACCTAGAATTTTTATTTTGGAATTTAGCATGTTTTGTAGGAGGCAATAATACTGTATAGCTCGTAATAAGTCTGATGCCATATTCTAACTTAGGTACGAGCCGAGCAAGTTATCTTACGTGACGTGGTGCACTGAACTGTAATAGTTTGTGGTGTTCGTGCAGGTACCCTTTTTAGCGGTAAATGTGTGTCGAACGAATTTTGGTCTGCAATGCCATCGGATCATCCATCGGATGTTGAAATCTTCTATCGACATTGATTTACTTTTATTACTTTCAGACTTTAATTATAACTTTGAGTTCTGATTACAGCCCGATTAGTAATTAAATGTGTTTATTTATATTTATGGGAATGGGCAATTGTTATTTTACGCAGGGAGATCCATCATGGATACCTATCGCCAATCCATCGCCTCATGGGTTGTGTCGTGCTTTAACCTGCTAAAACGCCACGATACCCATCTTCTGCACATATGAAAGAGCCGCGGTAATTCCATAGGAACATCTCGTTGAAAGCTTCCGAAGCACCTCAGTGGGAGAAAACCAATCCCTAATTAACCTCATAGTTTTAACCACAGCAGCTCGGCAGCTTTCATTGTGGTCACACCACAATGAAAGCTGCCGAAGTCTTCCCTAACACATATTGATATCCACCTTAGTACTCCACTCACGATGTGCACGGATACGATATCCATCCTAGATAAATAAGGGTTGGTACAACCTCAGGTAGTCCCAGAAAACTACCGATACTTACCTGATCCTTCTAGTCGCCCCTTGCTGAACAAAAGCCAAAAGCAGAAGGATTGGCGACCGCAGAATGATGGTCATAGTATACAGAGAGACGCTGCTGCCCGTTCTCTGGGAGATATTCCCTCTAGTCGAGTTCTAAGCTCCCCACGGGATTAAATCGAGTAAATATATTCTTAGCCGTCAGCCACACGGCGGTTATTAATTAATAAAAATAATTTAATTTCTATAATTCTATAGCTTTAAGTATTTTTTTTTCTCTTAGGAACACAATTGATCAACCTTTATTGGGGCAGCGAGGAGAAACCACGAGTACCAAGTCTACGTCGTAATCGAACTACTACACTGGTTATAGGATTTTACAAGCCTGTTACTTGCCACTTAGTATTATAATCAAAATAATACAAAAAAAAACTAATTTTATGCCTGAGTGCATTCTACATGAATCATCATCGGACAGGCTGCATATGCAGGTCGGATGCAGTCAACTCCCCGGGGTCTAATTTTCGTAACCCCGCACTATAGGGACTTGACGCCTTGCTATATTGTTTATATTGAATTGAGTTGCTACTTGGTGTGGCTGGTATCATTTTAGTGTGACAAAAGGGCATAGCCTACTGAGTCCACAGGTAGGTACATGAATGTAATACACAAATTGTTTCAATAAGATCGATCCATTAAAATATCCAATGAAAATCAAAATGGAGACTTTTTTTTAGAAAAAAACTAAATGAAAATATATTTAGTCTAGATAGAACCACACAATTACGTCGTCGCTATATACCTAGCTATAGTAACTGCAGAATTTCTTAAAATGAATAATTTAAAACGGGTTCCTAAATAAGAAGCGTCTCTTAAAATCTTACAAATCATGTAAATGATCATTATGAATCGCAGATTATCATCAAGTTGCCTATTCTTGGTAATTTTGTTCGTTACTAAATCTTGTTCCTAAGCGATTTCTTGTTGTGATATAAAATTCTCAGGAAATACTATAACATCTTAATCACACACTTTTTTATGTTATTTATATACGTGATTCAATTTGTCCTTGCCTTTTAGTAAAGTTGTTGAATATATGTAAATACTTAGTCTTACATTTATTTCAGTTACTTTTTATATTTCATCTGGCTGGGCATTATAATTATCAATTTTATTCATAATTATTTATGAAACTATATTCTACTATATGTACATTGTACATTCAAAATATGATTTTTTATATTGCTAAATACATAACTATTGCTCTTTAATATCTGTGTTGCTTGTTATAGACTAGAAGTTAGGCCCGGTTTAGTAGTTTCCGAGTCCTATAGACCAACTTAAAAGCTGTAACTCTTTATATTACTAGTACAGATTTATAAATTTCTTAAGCATTATTCCAGAGTTGAGCCCTCAAGAGGATTTTTATTTTAGTTCGTATCCTAGACTTGTAATTGTTATAAGATCGCAATGAATACAATTGAGATCAACAAACACTGAGATCTTTTTCCTTTACATATGGTTTTTTTTGTGTTTTCCATGATCCAATTACCGCACTTTGAATTTGAGCCCATTTGATCACCTAGTAGGTCCATGAATACTCAATATTACATTTGGCCCTCAAACCAGAAAGTTCAGGAATAATATATACTATAACTCTTATCGTTGTTACCAATTATTAATATGAAGGGTATACACTAATTATTAACAATTTTGTAATCTTTATACCTATAGTTAAATGGGAGAGATAATAATGACATTGTAAAATCGTTTTTTTGAACTACCAACTTCTGTAACTATCTGTTGGTCTTGTAGTTACACCCTGAATGCTAAACCGGAGGTCGTTGGTTCTTCCCTGCCCCTGACAAGTCAGTGGGCAGATGGCAGTGTGTGAGTAGTCCCAATATATTTATTAATATTATTATTTACTAGATGTAATAAAATTAAGTAAGAACAGACTCATAGTTTTTGAGGGCATGAACAGAGCATGTCTGGGAATGCTCTTTCTAGGGAGTTATAGCGAAACCATTGACGCTAAAATCACCCAAGTTTTATAAATAAGGCTCCTTATAAGGAATGAAACTTAGGAGCTGTGCTTAATTTCACATTTAAGAGAGGTAGGTAGGGCACAGCGTTCATTCGCTCAAAGAGCAACCCGACTGGGGAAGTACCTCCACATTACGGAAGACATTCCTTAATAATAATTTTAATATTGTGTTTCCGAGTGTGAGTAAGGTCGCTAGAGCTCATTGGGGTAGGGGGAAGGGTCAGCAACACTTGTTTGCTGATTTTAAAGGCCGGCAACACATCCGCGACACCTCTACGACATCTGGTGATGCGAGTGTACATGGGCGGCGGTGATCGCTTACCATCAGGTGACCCAATTACTAGTTTGTCGCCCTCTTATATAAAAAATAAAATAAAATTGAGGATACTTAAACTGACCGATTCTTAAATTGGATATGAAGCACAGTTCCGTGTCAAGGTAAATTTATAAAATTAAATACTTATCTAAACGCAATAAGAGCTCCTTTTGCTTAAAACTTGCAATAGCTACGTTGCTCCAGTTTCAAACGACGTGTTTTTGTAGAAAACTGTAAAGTTTATTTGAACATGTCGCAGCTCTATGGCTATATGTCCTCTAACAATTTATTCGCACCCTAAAAATTCAAGATCTACGATCGTTAATCTATGTTCCTATCCTACTAGATGTTTGTCAGTGAATTGGACAACATCCCTATCCCAAACTACCCCGAGGCACCCCAAACATATTTCAAGTACAGGATTAAAACGTCTATAGAGTGCGAATGTCGTTTGTTCCTGACAGTCCAACTTAGGGCACTTTTATGACCCAATGTGATCCTGAAAATCTTTTTAATCTTACATACGATCCATTTAACAGGTCTGTTCGTTACAGATGTTTAAAGTTTGTAATTTATGGCCGAGTTTTAGCGACTGGGCTTAGAATGGCAGTGGTTTAAAATAGTTATGTATTAAAGCCATAAGTTTGTTTGTTGTAAATTTGAATTGCATGGGCATCTACTTTCTTCCTCACGTATTAACTTTTCTATATGAAACAGATCATGGATTCAAATTTTTCAATTTTACCCCATCTATCCAATTTAAATGGTTATGCTCTCGTCGATGGATATTCTTCAATCGCTCCGTATCTTTAGCAAGCTACTTTCCTTTCTCTTAAATTGTTACATTTACAGTTATCCTTGGTCTGTCCCGACGCGACGTCTCTTTCTAACTATTTTACCTTCCAAGATGTTTGATTTTCTGAAACTGTCATACCAGTGTCCACAGAAGATGAAATGATATTCTGAACATCATATAAAACATAATTGGAAAGATCTTTCCAATTATGTTAATCGCTAAAACTATATCATCGCCAGGGTTTCAATTTCTGTTTTATCTTGTCGGTGATCCAAATTAAATAATAAATATATAAAAATATATATTCTGACAGTATTTTTATAAACTACTGAAGAAACACACTTTAGTTACTTAATACGAATGCCAATCTTTAGATACAGATATCTAGAGACAGAGGTATTCACACTTATTGCCCGGAGAAAATTTCAGTTAAGTTGTAAAGACTCAGGTCGCTACCACCGGCGACTTAAAAGTTTTGAAACACAGAGTACAGATTAAACTCCACTTGGACGTTTCTCAGACCTCTTCTTAATGAGAATAAATCCAAGGAAAACCGAATTAAATGGTAACTCTAAGTATAGAAAACACATAGGCAAGCAGAGTACCTATCCCATCACTATAAACTTAATAGACTTAAGTATCCACTAATGGGTTCGCGTTTGACCACCTTTGAATTGAGCACAATTTCCATGCCATTTGACAACATAAATTTTCGAACTAATCTTCGAAACTAATTTTGCTTCCCCAGTGAGCACTAACGTGTTAATTAAACATACAATACCACATTATTAATAACCCATGATAAAGCACGTAACACCATAAAAACTGGAGTTTCACGTGTGGTTTTAAATTACCCTGTGACATGTATAGGGTTATGACGGATGGGATAATTGGATTGACTGTTGATCAACATTTTCAATTAATTTGAAGGAGACATGGTAATAAATATACGTCTACTTGAATAAATCCGCTTATAAATACGCCAATTCGCGTGATTGGCGTATAAGCGAAAATAAAAGTTATTCAATTGACTCTATTATTCAAATAAAGGTTTATATTTACAATTGTGGCGATCTTTGGTGAATGCCTATGTCCAGCAGTGGATGTCTTGCAGTTGATATGATGAAGATAGATATAGTAGACTTACATCTATCATCATCATATCAATAAAATTAACCATTCCATGTGAATTAATAAAATTACAGCTAAGTTTGGCAACAAACGCTCCTATGTTTTACTGCATAGGATAACTCACTTTGATTGCGTGGCGTTCGTAAACAATTCAAAAACCAATGAAAGCTAGGGTATGTAAAGGGTATGTTTTTCTTAAATCTTAATATAGTAACAGATATCTCCGTGGAAAATAATAAAACACGTGGTTATTCTTTTAGTATAACTCTGTATGAAAATATGTATTTAAATCCGATATATAAAGTCACGTTAGGGAAGTAAGTATACCCAAAGACGATCGGATTAATAAAAAGTAACCACCGAGAAATTTTATGGATATTATAAAGGAGAGAGAATATTTAAAAATTACATACATTTTTCATTTGTAGGTTAATATTTTGAAGAAGGTAAAAAGTATTCTTGTATTTGTAGCTATTCATTGTGAATTCTTTTGTAGATGATTGATTGAACCTTAGTTATTTTAAATGCTTTTAATTTTTGCCACAATTAAACATTTCCTACGGTTTTATCCTGTCGATTTTAAAACGAGTTTTGGCAGTATTCCGTCCAATCTATTTTAACCCTTACACGTTAGCTTATACCTGCAACAATGGCGTAACAGACAAGAATGGTCTTCAAAGCTTCAAAAATTAAAAACCCATTCAATTCATATACAATTTCACAGTCATGGTATATTAACTTGATTCGTATGAAACTGACAGCCCTACAATACAATATAATTAAGTTCCCCTAAATAATTGCTTGGCGTGTAATTGATGTTAAGTATTTATTGACACGTCATAACAATATTTTAAACTTCATATTTAATGCGGGAGTGTGGGAGCCAAGTTCTGTTTGATGGTAACGATGATATAACAGTACTTATTAAGTAATTATTAATAATAATATCCTGAGACATTATTCACACATGGCGATCTGATCCCAAACTAAGCAGAGCTTGTACTATGGAAACCAGATAACTGATATGCTACATATACTACTTCTTTTCTTGTAAATACATACTTATATAGATAAATACACCCAGACTCAGGACGAACAGACATGTTCATGCACAAAAATATCTGTCCTGGGTGGGAATCGAACCCACGACATCCGGCGTGGAAGCAACTACGCCAACAGGCCCATTCGATACAATCTCGCAGACAAACTTCGAGTATAGCCCGCTCTATTACTCTTTGGGTGACCGTTAACCGACGTAAGGCCCATAGTAACCGACCACATCTCAGTTTCGTAAGTCATCACTAGCGACACACATTTGTTGAAAACTTTCGTCTTAAGACACTCAGGTATTTTGGACGAGAAGATATTACGTAGCTTCCCGAGCGCTGTATAGCCGAGTTGAACTCTATCTCGAGGTTAAATCTACCCAACTGCATGGTCTCTCTTTAATATCCATATACATTTCCAGACTCACTTATTAAGAGCCTCTGCTGAAGTCTTCGAAGATCACAGCCATGATTACGATATCACCGGCAAAATGAGGGTAAATCAACTACTTGCCTATGCCTACTGATGCCAAAGCCTTTGTTCGCCTTGAAGATAACATCCTATAATTATTTCTTTTCTTTATTTTTCCTTCTTTCCACAAATACAAAGACTCTTCCCGGACCTGGACTCCTCGGAACGAGCAGTTCGGAAAGACTGAGGAAGTTTTTTGAGAATCAGAGCAATCAAGCAGATGTGTGCTAGACTGCTAGTAGGTACATCTGCTCAAACTCGTCGTCAGACGAGAAGAGTTACTATAAATATTACAACAAATTACTAGATCGCAGATGTAGTAGTATGTAATATTACGGTCACATATTTGTTGAAAGCAAATTTACTAACACCCGCCATTATAAACACATTTCTATAATAGTTTATGGTAGCTGCGTGACCATAGACAACAATTATAAACGTTAACAAAGAGTTTATTAATGTGTTAACTAAAATGAACTATGGCTCGGAGAATGCCTACCGACTGTAAATTATCGTTAATCATCGTATCTAGCCGTCAATAAAATATAACTTATAGATGATGTACGCGTGTTAGAATGGAGATGGTATTTTATAATTTAGTTTGTTATTCTATAGACATTAATACCGTGTCTAATTATTTGAAACTGTTATGTGTATTTATGATTATTGACGGGCCTGTTGGTGTGGTTGGCAAATTGCTTTGCACGCCGGAAGTCGTGGGTTCGATTCCCACCCAGGACAAATATTTGTGTGCATGAACATGTCTGTTAGTCCTGAGTCTGGGTGTAATTATCTTTATAATTATGTTTTCACAACATAAAGGTAGTATAATATGTAGTATATATATCAGTTATCTGGTTTCCATGGTACAAGCTCTGCTTAGTTTGGAGTCAGATGGTCCATTAATAATGTCCGAGGATATTATTATTATGAGCATTTTATTTCAGTTTAACTTTTTTTTTATATTCCATAAGGTTATCATAGAAAGGTGATACCATTTTTACTAATAACGCTGCCAATTTAATTAAAAAAATGTAAGAAAATAAATTTTCTGTTTAGATTCCTTGTTTAAGGGCCCTTTCACGGCCTTCTTCAGTCTGTACTTTTAGTACTCTAACCGTTAATTTTTGGATATAATATGAACGTGTTTTATTTGGGAATTCTATGAGATATAGTATAGATAATATACTATAGATATAGTAATATATTATAACAAGTAAGCACGACACTCACGCTTTACCTCCATTACATTGCACACAAGACAAATGTAATGTGGAGTATTTTCCCAGTGGATTTGCATAGAAAGCGAAAAATCTGGGTTCACGGAATTTGGGATTATTGATAGTTTAAAATAATAAAGTTAAGTATATTTCTTAATATGAATAGTAGTGTATTATGAAAAAAATACTTTATTTTTATTTTTACCCAGTAAATATGACATTTAGTATTATACTTCAACAAGATAATAGTGTAAATACTAATAATCATATCATGTAAAGTATTTTCTTTACATTCGAACGCTTTTATGTTTTTTTTAAATAAAAGCTACGCTCACACTAGCTAGGTTCAACATGCTATTTACGGACACAAATTAGGCAATAAGCTAGTTGACCCGATTAAACACTGCGCCATACGTATAGTACAACTTTGAACATATAGCTAACTCGCGTATTATACTTTTACTAGGGAGTCAATGTCATATCCATATATTCTAAACTCTTTAAAACTATACAGCCACTATAGTCAGTATATTCCGTCATCTATAAATCGATTTAAATAATCATCTCACTCTTTTCCCCTCGTACTTTATTTGTAGAGTGAATGAGACATTATCACCATAATTCATAGTTGTAAACAATCATGACATAGGTACACAATCTCACGACAATTACAACAGTGTTAAAACGGAAGTTCCGAATCCGTCGAATTTGTCGGATCCGATGGAAGGGGAGGGGCCGGAACACTTGGAACTAGAATTTATGCGTCCATAGATATAGAGGTAGTTACGTAACATTTAGAGTAAACAACTTTATTTATTGTGTTTATTTTATTGGATTGTAAAAAGTTTGAGCCACATCGTTGTTTTATAAAAGAAAAGAGTTTCATAGTAACGTTGAAATTATTTCTGTGTGTAGGTTAACAAACAAGTAAATAAATATGCAACTTTTGACATAAAAGTCTGCTAAAACTTCTTTGGTATGTTTGCCGCGGTATGATTTGAATACCCTTAGATATATGTATTTATTTTACATACCGTAATAAATAGAAGGTTTGCTTCCAAAGAACATAAGTTTCAAAAGAAAAGAACTTGCCATCAGAAGGGATGTTCCTTATGTATACAGTCGAGTCCGACATTCGACTTAAAATATGTCGGCATCGGGGTTGTAAGAGAATAGAGACACACAAATATAAAACATAGTATCGGCAAATGAAATATCGACTAAGGTAATGTGTGTTACTTTGACCCGAATGCTGATCAACCCGATAAATTAGACCGTCTTGAATACAATCGAATGCAGTCATTCAGAATATATGTATTCAATCTTCGAAAGTATGACTATGTCTTCTTATCGTTCTCAAATCACGGTACCGAATGGGTATCAAATGGTAAAACCGTAGATACTTAAGGGCACCTACTACTCTCTTTTCCCATTTTGACTCTCCGAGTTCTCCATCCTACTTAGCTCCCTATTTTCAATATCTATCTTTTAATAATAATACATACCTATATACAGAAGGCGGTAATTATGGGAACGGCACGCATCGTGAGGAGGTTCCTCACTCGGTCGCCCTGACCACCGGTGGCCTAGGGCGTATAACCCCGCCGCTGGGGGAGCTCTGTTTTTACGTATTTATTTATATATTATTGTTTTCTTTTTTATATCTATTTTATAAATATAAATATGTAAAATATAAGAAAATAAATAAATAATTTGGAATATAAATAAAAAATCTTCTTCACCGGAAATCTGAATGGATTGGATATCTATATTGTTTATATCATAGAATACTGTTATGTAAGTATGGTATTTATACGATTATATTTTTAATTTTATATATCAAGTTATCTATGTATAGTGCACATACCATATTATCTTTGCATCACACACTGTTCGACTGGCAGAGATTGCCTCAGGCATTAAGTCCGTCTTTTTACAGTTTAGGGCAATCATTTAAAAGAGTTCACTACTCTCTTAAATATTCCATTCGCCGCCGATACTATGTTTTATACTCGTAATTAGTTATACATATGGAAGTATTCATACAATCTTCTTCTGTCGTTGGAAATCTAAATTAGGTTAGTCAGTTCATCTCTCATCATAGGCATTAAGGTTTAACGTTATAAAGGACCAAAGAAAGTCAACATACAGATGATTGTAGTACCTATCTGGGTTAATAACTTCGCAAGGAATACCATAGACTTAGGTCAATGAGGAATACACATATTTTACTAAAAATACTTGGTATTCCAAAAACATTCAAAACAGGCAAAGATTTACGGGAAAAGTGAATTGACCTCTCAGCAGAAGTAATATAGGATAATCCGGGAAATATGAGGGGCGCTATCAGCCGCGGGGACAGTCCCGGCAAATGCGTGGATTATGCTAAACTTTGTATTATTCAAGCCACGATAGGCGTATCGGTTGAATTCTTAAACGGTACCCTGTTCCGTAAAATACTACATATTTGCTTAAATTTTATTGGAGTAAATTAAGCTGGAATAAAGTAAATTCATTTGACTGGAAAGTTTCCTTGGGTGTGGTCTCCGCGGGCAAATTAAATAACATAACATATTACATAATAAAATTGTAATTCCGGCGTGAACTGCCAAAACCGCTAGAGGTACACATCCTACTAATATTATAAATGCGAAAGTTTGTGAGTATAGATGTATATGGAAGTATGTTTGTTACTCTTTTACGCCAAGACTACTTTAACGCGGGTGAAACCGCGGGGCATAGCTAGTATAATCATAATTGTTTAAAATCAGCACACGACGAATTAGCATTCCTTGAGAATGGTCCGTGGAGGACTGAAATACGTGTTGGGCACCATACTGGTGCATTTTATTTGCTTGTTTATATTGTTCTGTTTGCGGGGGGTAGGGGACGGTGCAAGTTGTATCCCAACTTGATTAACTGATAATTAGCGGAATTACCACTACATATTAATTTTTATTTTTATTGTCATGGATCTCTGCAAAGTAACGCCTAATTCCATTACTTTAAATTGTAAATAATATATAAATTATATAGGAAAAGTTATCAATAATATTATTAAAACATTTGATTATCTATTTAATTCATAAATTATAGCCATTTAATTAAAAATGATCATGTCGTCCCTGGAAATCTAGAGCGATAACTAATTTTAATCGAGACGTTTGCTTACTTATTGTTCAAAAACCAAGTCTATTTTTTATAATTGTGCACTATATGCTCTTACCTGTCCGTAAGGGATCGGCGAAGTTAAGCAACTAGGTTCGCGGTCAGTCCATAGATGGGTAACCGGCAAAATGGTTTAATATTTGAGCGTCTCCGTGCTTCGGAGGGCACGTTAAGCTGTCGGTCCCGGTTGTAGCCAATAGGCAACAGTTGTTAGCCATAACGGAGGCCTACTGTACGGCTTGGACAACTCTGACACTAGGGTAACCACTGCCCATACGATAAAAAAGAGAAAACAATTGTTCCTTTCATTTTTTGATATCATTGTTTAGTAGTATCTTCCAAATCTCGTTATTATTCTGCGTTAATCTTTAACTAAACATTTTTTTATTTCGACTTTAGCGATGGGATACTTAAGGCGCGGTATAACAATACGATTATAACGCGCCCCAAATATCACACACTGTTAATGCTGCACGTAGTTTTAATCCATAATTTAAGCCGCCCCCGTTCAGTTTGAGACACGGGTCTGATTTATTATCATAGGACAGAGCAGGTGTACACCATCAGCAAACTGATAAAATTATCTGGGCACCCTTTTTTTTTTTAATTTGAGAGAGAAGTACAATATAAATATGCTTTATTTCGTAATTAATGCGGTAAGACAAGTATATTCTTATTTTGACGTATTTATTAAACACTAGCTGTGCCCCGCGGTTTTACCCGCGTTAAACTATGTACATTATCACAGCTCCTCCCCCGTAGGTGATAGCGTGATAATATGTACCTAGCCTACTTATATGTTGACCCAACCTCTTAGTAATATTTATGCAAATGCACTACTTTTTGAGTTACATAAATATAGACAAACAGACAAAAATTCTAAAGTAGTTATTTGTTATACTAGAGTGGAAAGTTGCTTTTTAAACGCGTTCTCAATTTTGATATCCGAGCAAGCGAAGGATTCTAAAATTGAATTACGAATAGTAAAATTGCGCAAAAAAAAGTACTCCAAGAAGATTCCGAGTCTTAGTTTTTAATACATTAAAAAATTGTATGATTAATTCGGCACCATAGAGGTAGAAGTAAATAGGTTTCAAGATATTTTGCATTCACAAACTTAGTGCACACAATGTTCTGAATTCAAATTTACTTTACCCTCTAGAGGACTTTTCCACCCAGATATCTAAGAGCAAAAATACTCTTTCCGAGATGGGGTGATGAAAACTATATTTTTGGCTTCGATATCGATTGTAGATCACGCCCCAAGTATCCTTTTAAAACAATATTCAATGTACAGTTTTGACTTCCCTACAATTTTATTATATATATAGAATAGATATACGGGCTGGCCGAGGAGTTGAAGTTCAAACGCAAAAGGAGACCGATACGTTTTCATATAATATTGGGCCCGGATGTATAAAGATGAAAGTGGTGACAATTAATGGGTCTATAAATTATCAGCCAATCACTAAAAAATACATAGATTTTGTCAATCTATGAGGAGAGTTATAAAAAATTTAGTAATAGATAGGTGATATAGCAACCTATACTAAACAGCTAATTTATAAGTGCGATTGCTGTTATAGTTTTCCCTGTCCAGTAGTTAGCAAAGGTTGTACAAGTTAAGCAATATCAGAAGTCCGTAGAGAGAATTCAGTTGTCGAGGGATATATAAACAAAACAACTAAAAATACACAAATTACATACGCACTATACGATACGAGAAATTGATCATAGATTAGGATTCAAAAACTGTCACCAGTCACTGTCAGCATAGATTAAAAATATAGTTGCCAAATATAACTAATAAATCGATTTGTGAACGACAGCCGATACTATGATTTCTATTTATTTTGTTGATATGTAAATTTTTAATGTTGACATTATGTTAACTGTTATATATTTAATAATTATTCTGATTAAATCGGTCATCTGGTGCAAGAGTTTTTATTTTACATGCCTTGAACCCATTAACGTTAATCGATTATAGTAATCAACAACCAATTTAATTCGTTACTTAAACATATTTTGAGATTTCTCGTTTTCCTGATTGTAAATTGGGTAATTTTTTTTACAGTTTGAAATAGAAAAACATAACGCTTTTTTTAAACCATATCTCAACTTATTACAGTCAAGCCCATAAATCCCCGTCTCCTTTAGATACTTTATGTTGAGGAGTATCCGAATCACCCCCATGTATGTTCTACGATTTGATATATGATGATGATAATTAAGTGAACCGAAATAAAGATTATTAGTATTATTTTTTATTTACTTATCATCATTATCATATCAGCCAAAAGACGTCCACTGCTGGACAAAAGCCTCCCCAAAGGATCTCCACAATAGCCGGACCTGCGCTGCCCGCATCCAACGGTTTCCCGTGACCCTTGCAAGATCGTCGGTCCACCTTGTAGAGGGCCTGCCCATGCTACGTCTTCCGGATCGTGGTCGCCACTCGAGAACCTTTCTTGCACCATCGGCCGTCGGTTCTACGAGCTATGTGGCCTGCCCACTGCCACTTCAGTTTGGATATTCTTTAGTTTTAGTTTTTTACTTTGGTTCGCCTGCGTATGTCGATATTTTTGATATTTATTTATATTTTATAATAATTTACCAACTTCATATAGCAAGACGTTTCAAAATCACAACGTAATGTATTTTTTTGTATATAAGTTTGTGTATTTAATTAGAATTAAAATTCGTTTAAAAGTAACTACTGCTTCAAGAATGTTAAGCGTAGATATGACCAGTACACATGTGCAAGCATTAATCTTCACTTGCCAGTAACACTCATAATTATTACGGATATAAAATATATATAATTAATATAATACGGAGTTTTTATTTCAGATTAAGAGATTAAAGATCAATATAACAAGAATAACGATTTATTTTCTATGGGGAGCCATAAAGGTTTTTTTTTCGGTATTCACTAACCGGTGTTGTTCAATTTGTTCAGTTCACAGCACTTCTTAAGTTTAATCCACCATTTAAATTACCCCTTTTATACACCGATACCTATATTTATCAAATAAAAACCGGCCAATTGCGAGTCGACTAGCCCATGAAGAGTTCCGTAGCAGCAACTATTTCCGTTGATTAAATGAAAGGTAAATTGGGGTTTACGATGTATAACGTATGAAAAAAACGACTTGCTAGGTCTCGTTCAAACCAATTTTCGTTATTAGTGTGTACATCATGTTTTCTTTTTAGTTTTATCATTCTCTTATTTTAGAAGTTACAGGGGGGGGGACACTCATTTTACCACTTTGGAAGTGTCTCTCGCGCAAACTATTCAGTTTAGAAAAAAATAAACCTTAATATAATTTTTGAAGACCTATTAATAGATACCCCACATGTATGGGTACGATGAAAAAATGTTTTAGAGTTTCAGTTCTATGTATGGGGAACCCCCAAATTTATTGTTCTTTTTCAATTTTTGTGTGAAAATCTTAATGCGGTTCACAGAATACATCTACTTACCAAGTTCCAACAGTACATACACACACAACAGCTCTCATAGTTTCGAAAAAAAGTGGCTGTGACATACGGACGGACAGACAGACATGAAAAATCTATAAGAGTTCCGTTTTTGCCATTTCGCCATGGATCCCTAAAAAGGAGAATAACGATCTATTTTCTATGGGGAGCCCAAAAGATATTTTCGGTATTTTACTAACCAGTTTCGTTCAATTTGTTCAGTTTCACATCACTCCTTAAGTTTAATCCACCATTTAAATTACACCTTTTATATACCGATATATTTATCAACATAACAAGAATAACGATATATTTTCTATAAGGAGCAATTAGTGATTTCTAACAGACACGTTTGACAGCACTCCTTAAGTTTAATCTACCATTTAAATTACACCTTTTATAACCCGATATATATAAAAAAGTTGAAATTGGTAAACGTAATATTACGTCAACCAATTTGTCCACATCGCTACATTACTAAAGCAAAGAACGTGATAGAATTTTTTTATGTTTTTAATCACACTAGATGTGCCCTGCGGCTTTGCCTTCGTTAAACAGTATAAATTATAGCCTATGTGATATTCA
The DNA here is from genome assembly GCA_951640165.1 of Pseudoips prasinana. NCBI lineage: Eukaryota > Metazoa > Arthropoda > Insecta > Lepidoptera > Nolidae > Pseudoips > Pseudoips prasinana. Next base: position 11,565,282 of record OX621235.1, on the reverse strand, counting down.
GATATATAAGCTATATTGCTACAAAGTTTCTTCAAATTATGTTCCGTATTGTTGGCGTAGGATCGTGGAAATGGAGATAAAAAGAGATTTCGTCTAAACACCATAAAAAGTAAGAGAGTGAAACTGTTGGAATAATCTATATAAGTAGGTATATCAGTTACCTGGTCTCAATTGCACAAGCTCTGCTTAGTTTGTGATCGACCAATTCCCGTGTTTGAAGTTCTGTGTTCATTTTTCGAACATTTTAGTAAGATATGAGTCTGCGAACTAATAATATTTATTTTGTAAAGGATAAACACTAAAACAAATAAACAAATTTTTAAAATTCCTTTATTATCAACAAGTTAAATAGGTGGTAAAATATTTTCAAAATAAAATTGAAACGCACCGAAAATTATAATAATGTAACCCTAGGTATCAAAAAATGGCCAATAAAACTATTCAATATTCATAAAATAATGTTTATACTACTCACTACCCATAAAAAGTATATGAAGAAGAAGTACACATTATTTTTTATTTATTTTTTTTTTTCTTTATTTTTTGAAGGGGGCTTGTTCCCATTATGTAAACATGTCGCCCCCGTAATGATACATGAAATACTTATACTATTCAAATAATCAGACTCTTTTTCTAATGCCAGACTGTGCAACTTTGTACAGCATCCTAGCCTCCGCTGACAAAGGGAAAGCTAAAGCGCTGTTACACCAACCGACATCAAGAATATTGAACCTTAAACTACTGTGAAACAATTCACTTCTTAACAATTCATTCCGAAGTAATACAATAACAAAATTAGCTTATTTTAATGCAATTGGCGGCCTTATGGCTAAAAGCGATCTCTTCCAGGCAACCGATGTTATGTAATGTAATAAAATAAATAAAAAAGGTTTTATCCACGTAGACTTTGGAAAAGCGCTTGTAAATAAATGTAATATTTTAGAATATGTATATACAGTTAAGTGCACATATAGATACTTAGGTACAGGACCGACGGCTTTGGTGCTCTCCGAGGCACGGGGATATAATGCCAAAATCACTTTTCGCCCGACCCAACTTTGGGATTTCAACCCAGGACCTCGTTCGGACCTGTTTTTGCGGTCGGGAGGGCGGTGCATTATGCATTCAGGCTTGATAAACCTTATAATAAGCAGAATTAACACTACATATTAATTTTGTATTTTGAATACCTATAACATTTAATGAAAATAATAGTGACGGTCAAAACATGCTCCTTAGAAGTCTAAATACGGAGTTTACACTATTTTGCAAGATCTTGTTTCCTTACATTACAAAATCGACTATAGGTACTGTTTTCCTAATAAATCGATTCAAACAGAGTGTTAAACACAGTTCACCTAATCGATTAGTAAATTCGTGGCTCGTTAATACCGTAACGTCGAATCTAATGGGCTCGTAGACTGATATAGTGCTAACATGTATATGCTGGTAATGTCAATACCGCGGTATTTCACTCACGTGCTTCTGTGTTCATTACAGGTAAATAGCTATTAATATAATTTCCTTTTAAAGATAATGTTATACATAAAAAAGCAGACGTTAACAACATTATACAGGTTGTTGACTTGAGTTTTGGATGCTTTATTGTATGGGCATTGGTTACCCATAAAATAAGTAACTCTTTTATGGGGCAATGTATAAGATTCTATAACAAACTTCCCAATGATATTAGAGAATTGTCTACGAATAAGTTTAAAAGAATTATTAAAGCCAAATTGTGTAGCAGGGCATATTACAAAATGTCTGATTATTTAAGTGATAAAAGTGCTTGGGATTGAGTTGTTCTGAGCCAACACACATGATTGTCATTAATCTTATGTATATTTTATTTTAAAGAAGGATTCCTACTGAGTTTTCTGGCAGTGTTTCTCAGTAGCTGCCACGTCATGCACTGCACGGTAGGGAAAAAAAATATGACGATTCCACATAAATGTAAAATTATTACGGAATAAAGTACCTTTGACTTTGACATAGTTTCAAAGTTGTTAAAGACGCTCAATAAGTCACTAAAAGGGCTTAACGGCAATGTCAAACGACTAGAACCAGGACCGACAGTTTAATGAAACATAACTTTCTCGTAAGTTCTATAGCATCAAAGTAATTATGAATTGACAATTTGACGGGCAGGTTGGCGTGCCTGGTAAATACTTGCCTTGCACGCCGCAGGTCATGGGTTCTATTCCCAACCCGGATAGATAATTGTGTGCATGAACATGTCTGTTTGTCCTCAATCTGGGTGTAATTATATACGTAAGCACGTATTTACAAAACAAAAGTACCTAGTATATGTAGTATATCAGTTATCTGGTTTCCACAGTACATGTTCTCCTAAGTTTGGGATGAGATGGCCGTGTGTAAATAATGTCCCAGGATATTATTATTATTAGTTTAAGTTTACACTGCTAATATTAGAAGGGCCACGCTATTTTCTACCGCTCTTAGAAACTTTCACTTAACATAATTTGTCTCTAAAAGTAAATAAATAAACGAAATTAGCAGTTGTGTAAAAAAAGTAAACATCAAAGTATAACAAACAATAATTGACTCAACGCTGAGACATCCGATTGAGAAGTTCCACGAAACAACGGCTGAAACAATAATCGAGTTATACTCAAATAGTACGAGATACAACGACATAGTTTCTACGTTCAAAAATTTTGTTAGATTTTTTTTGTATGTTACTAAGTTGGCAAATAACCATACGGACCATTTAATTGTATATGGTTATTTAATGCATGCAATACACATCACATTGATTTTACTTGCACCCAGGGGCATATTAATATGATAAATATTTTATCTGCACCATATTCTGCAAGACGGACCGATGATCTTGTGAGGGTCGATGGAAGCCGCTAGATGCGGGTAGCGCAATTTTGGTAATTAAAGAGATCTTTGGGGGAAGCCTTTGTACACCAGTCGGTGTCTTTCAGCTGATATGATGATGAAGATGATGATATTTGGTAAGGTAGGTACCACCCCAGTTATTTTATTCATAGGGGGAAATAAAGTGTGTAGCTCTAACCAGGTGTTACGTTTAAGATACACATGTTTCACAGCGTAAACCTACAGGTGCGCTACGATTTGATGTCTGTTATGTAATTATTATTATTAAGGGAAAAACAACCTGGCAACAAATTGGCTATTACAAAATTGCCTCCACAATTGTTTTTACTGCTTATATTTTTTTGATAATTTATTTTTACTGCAATCCTACGACTACGACTCGACACTTTTACATATTAATCGATTTTTTTATTTTAAATTTTCTTAAATTTATTTCACAAAGCTTCAAATCGAGTTTATTGGATTTTGCACACTAAATCAACCATTAGTTGATAATATTAATATTTTAGTAGCCACTCGACAGAAATAGAATCTTCTACTTATGAAATTAATTTTGAGATGGGTGTTTACCGCGTGTTCCTGGATCCCGAACTACAAGCATTATTGTTATGAAAGGCTGGGATAACACAGTTAAAAGTTTACAATTTAATCTATATTTCGTAGCAACAAATACTTAAATAATGTTGTTTTTGGACTGGATTTACTGACTCTTGGTAAGCTTCCTGGAAATTGCAGGACAGTTATTGAATTGAGATATCAATCATAGCTTTTATACTAGATGTGTAGAGTGTAGCAAGTTTAGTAGGAATCTTAAAATTAATAGTTTTTTAGTAGAAAGCTCTAGCAGCTTTCTACTGACTCCAACATCCACAAATACCGTCACCATATCCTTTCCCATCTTATTTATTATTATTAACTTATCTTAAGCACGGAATAGTTTAGGATTACGTATCTTATGTCGATTATCTTTGTTTTATTGTTATCTTATATATCAATATCTAATATTCCTAAAAATACGCATTATCTCAAATCCAATACATACAATTACTAAGATGAAATAGAGAAATAATGTTATTCATATTCAATTTACCTAAATAACGTGTCAACTTCATATTATACGGCCACAACGATACATTACATGAATACCATCCTATTCTTGAATTACAGCCAAACTTGGGTTCCATAAAGGCTGTTTCTTTACTTATATATGGACGTCATAAATCTATTTATCACACGAAACTTAATATCGGAAAGTAAAATAAATTTTAACGATCCTAAGAGTTATGGTTAGTGCTTCCCATACAACATAATGTCCTTCGAATTGTCCCATAAACCTCCTTTTGGCAGATTTTAGATGCAGATACGGTGGTTCAGTAACCTAATTTGGTTGGATGTAGCAAAATGTTGGTGAATCGGAATTGAATTATGTCGTGTTCGCATGTAATTTAATCTCGAGGAAGCTTTTACGATAATTAGATAATAAAACCAAACATACAGATAATGTAAGTACAAGCAATTTAAGTGCACATGTGGCGTAGCTGTTAAGTCAGTGGCCTCGCGTATCCTGGGTTCGATTCCCTGAATATGCTTCTCGTCCATTAATTACGTGTTTGTAAAGTAACTCACTTAGTTTGAACCTCAACAAGTGTTGAAATTAAGAATACTAAGTGGAAATGGGCTCTCCATTTCGCGTATCCTGGGTTCGATTCCCTGAATATGCTTCTCGTCCATTAATTACGTGTTTGTAAAGTAACTCACTTAGTTTGAACCTCAACAAGTGTTGAAATTAAGAATACTAAGTGGAAATGGGCTCTCCAATTAATAAGAGGAAAAGAGAAATAGAACAAAGTATTAACATTGTGGTATCCAAGAGAGGGAGAGAGAAAACCATTTAGAAGATGGGAAGATGAAGTGGCGGGAGAGAGAAGATTGGAAATTGTTGGAGGAAGCCTTTGCCAAAGGGCACACAGAATAAAATCAAACATATATAACAAACTAGTTAGTGTTAAGCGGCAGCGGGTTTCAATCAATAAATAATCAGTTCTTAACTCAGGTTTAAATTTCGGATGAGGCTAAAGTTGTTGAGATTATTCTGACAAAAAGAAGACCCAATATCAGCCAGACTAGCCCAATACTAGGAAGTTGACTGTGGTACATCCACGTCGGATAATACGTACAGTTATAGGCTTTCTGCACGAGCTATCCCCAGTTGTGTCGTATCCTTTTTTGCCTGAAATAATGAAATATAATGATGAAATAATGAAATTTATTCAGCACTTGGGTATTTACATACACTTGTACTTGTCAAGTTCACAATGTATTAATTAAAGCAACAAAATATTTTGAATTAGTCCGTCCGTGCGGTCTGTTTCGTCACATATATTTTTAATATCCTTCATCTCCACGTTCTAAAGGTCCACCTAAATAGCTAGAGACGTTAGCTAGGGTACAATAGGGTGTAACGCGTTGATCAACTTCCCCTGACATGTGACCTCATACCTGTAATCCTTCCTAAAAATAAAATCCTAAGCCGTGGTCCGAACCCTATGACTGGCCTCAGGTGTTCCTCACTTGAATTTAACAAACTACTAGATGAGAGCCTTATTATTCTACAAATATATAAATATTAATCGTCTTGCTTTTTAAAATACAAAGTTAATATGTAGACTTAATTCCACTACTTGTCAGTTTAATCAAGCGGCAATGGAATAGGTATGCACCGCCTTCCCGCCCGCAAAAAATATATGCACATGCAAGAAGGACAATATAAACATGATTAAAATAACAATAATTAGAGGAATTAATACTACCTTTTTACTTTATATTTTGAATGTTATGGATAAAGTAACGCCTGATTCCATTACTTACCTTGTTGTTTAATAAATATTTTACAACATTTCTTTCTGATTAATCAAACTTCACCGACGGATTAAGTCATCCACTATAGTTTCATGTAGTATAGGTTTTATACAGGCTGGCAGAGGAGTTGGCGTTCAAACGCAAAATTTAGATACTTTATTATGAGGAGTATCCGAATCACTCCTATGTATGTTCTACGATTTTACGTAGTTTTCGAGATATAATATTCTAATGATTTTTTTCGTAAATTTCACCTTACATCAGTTTTCGATTTTTTTCTCGTTCCGTTGAACATTTCAGGTTCAGCTTTTTTGTGATAAATAATTAGCATAGTTTAACCTAACACCCTAAAAATTATGGTATATCTAATCATTGCAGAACTGACTTAGAATTTTTTGAAAGTTCAAAATTAGGGTTTGAGCTCAGGACTCATAAATTTTCAAAGAATGAAAATACGTAAAATCGTAGAACATACATGGGGGTAATGCGGATACTCCTCATCATAGTATCTAAATGTTGCGTTTGAACGTCAACTCCTGGGCCACCCATTGTATAGGATGGCTTAATTGTTGAGCTTGACAAATACAAGTAACTATATGTTAATACCAAAGTTGTTAAGACCAAATATTTAATATGCTTACAAGTTTATAGTAATAGCAGCAATTTTATTCAGTGTTGTTAGCTTTACACCTCATAAAGTCTCATTTATACTTCTAAGTAGCTATATCATATGTCACATACATCCAATCCATTTGATCTCAGCCCTGGCGCCACCTACCTACCACATTATTGACTAACAAATAAGAATTTCTATCCATAAAACTTCCACGAAGAGAAAATGGAGGAAACAGCAACCTAACAAATGGAAATAGTATCGGAAACAGTAACGCAGTGTGGACACATTTAGTAGCTGCAACGGTGCGCGTGCGCAAGCAATGACAGACAGATCGACTGACGACAACGTGCCTATGAATGTGTGAGTTACGCGCCTATCAATGTGTGGGTAGACTGGAATGAGCTCGAATATGTGACAATTAGGAACTCGTGTGGTAATAAACACTTTACTTACACGTAAAATTATACCACAACTTTGTAATTTCTAATAATAGGACTTCCTGCTGTGTCTATTTACAGGTCTGCTACATAATTATGCATATTAATAAGGTAATAAGCACGAGTACTTATCTAAAGGGGGCGTTAAATTTGCATAATATTATCTGTAGTAGTGTATGGTATAATTACTACGACTATAAGCCGAGGTCAGGCTATATTTAGGTTTATCTAGTTACAGCTGCCGGTGCATATTTTTAAAGGTAGACGCATCCGATATTTATATTCCCGATAATATTTATATTATCCGATTTTATTATTCCATACTTTCACCGGGCCTGCCCACGCTGCGTCTTCCACCTTCCGGACAAACAATACAAATACAATACAAACACAGTACAACATATTAATGCGCATTAAGGAGGCAGTGTAGTGGATGCTGATTACGCACGGATCGTAGATTATCGCAGATCATTATGTATAATTTTCGGTCAAGGATAACTCCCAATTATTTCGCTTTCACAAGAATTAAGTCGCAGACGAAACCAAACGAAACCACAAGAATCTGGAGGTGTTTGTGGATGGTGCTCGGGCTCTAACTGGAGTAGTACAGAGTGGTTTCGTCTGCGAAGAGGGTTAATTGAACCTTCTTGGGTATGGTGTAGAGAGAGTGTAGAGTAACTGGTGTAGAGCAAAAACTAGAGCCAGGAGTAAGCTCCTTTGATGCGGCATCTAAAGGTACGTTCCGAAAGGAAGTCTCCTAAGATACGAGTGCGTTTTTAAGTTCGCGGAATGGGGGGGAGGGGATAATAATAGGTCATTATCGGGATGGCCACGACTTCAGTCACTCAATATTAGTATAAATACCAAGTTTTATCTTAATTGGATCATTAGTCTCTGAACTATCGTCAAGCAAACAACTCAATCGGGAAGAAAGTGTGAATTATGGAAAAAATCGAGTACCATGCCGTAATAAAGTTCCTTACCAAGCAAGGAAAGTCAGTTCAAAATATACTGGAAGAGATGGAATCCGTTTACGGGGACTCTTGCCCGTGTAAAACCATGGTTTACAAGTGGCACAGTCTCTTTAAACAAGGCAGGACCTCACTTGAAGACGACCCTCAGCCCGGACGGTCGCCCGAGGTGACTACTCCGGAAATCATTAAAAAAGTCGAAAAAATTATATTGGAAGATGCCAGACTAAAGAAGAAACAGCTTGCAGAAATGGTTGGAGTATCGGATACGACAACTTTCAAAATTCTACATGATCATCTTGGCATGACAAAGGTCAGTGCAAGATGGGTGCCAAGAATGCTCACGCCGCCTCAAAAACAACGCCGCGTGGAGTGTTCTCGCACGTTCTTGGACCTCTGTAACGAAGATAAGGATGGACTTTTAAGTCGAATTGTTACTGGAGATGAAACTTGGGTTCATCATTATGAACCTGAGTCGAAACAGGACTCTATGCAGTGGCACAAAAAAGGCACACCACCACCCAAGAAGTTTAAAGTGTCACAATCGGCTGGAAAAATCATGGCAACAGTGTTTTGGGATTCCGAAGGGATCCTGTTGATCGATTATAAAGATAAAGGCGTTTCTATAACCGGACAATACTACGCTTCCATCCTCGAGAGGTTAAAAGAAAGCATTAAAGAAAAAAGGAGGGGAAAATTAACCAAAGGTGTCCTTCTTCTACACGACAACGCGCCAGTTCACAAGAGCCGTGTTGCTTTGGCTGCCCTGCATAACGTGGGCTTCGATATTTTAGATCATCCACCCTACAGCCCAGACCTGGCTCCCAGTGATTACTACCTCTTTCCAAAACTCAAAAAAGAACTTCGTGGGAAGAAATTTTCTACTGATGAAGAAGTGAAGGACGCGGTTTCAGCCTATTTTTCGGACAAAGACAAAACATTTTTTTATGAAGGTATACATAAGCTAATTGAAAGATCTGAAAAATGTATAAGGGTAGCAGGTGAATATATTGAAAAAGAAAAATAATTTTGTATTTTTATTTACATTTCTTAGCCTCCATTCCGCAAACTTAAAAACGCCCCCTCGTATATCCGAGACAGTTGGGCATATTGAGTTCGAACAGTTTATATAATAAATAGCACAGATTTTTTAATCATATTAAATACTTCTCACAGTCATCTGTGACGGGCCAGGAGAACATTATTAAAAATTTAAATGAAAAAGCTCCGATTTTCATAAAAAAATTCAGTAATCGTACCACAGATACATAATTTTTATAAATTGTTAACATTAGATCAATGTTTATTAAAACATTGATCTAATGTTAACAATTATTATTATTCGGCTTATCCGGTAATTATACCGGATAAGCTATCTCTTGTTTGTTGCCTCATTTCAGAATATTATATTTCCAAACTCCCCAGTGTCTCGGCTAGAAATTCCCTGCGCTTATTAATCATTGTTGAATTCAGTGCAGTATACGAACCGTTGATAATCTAATAAATTATCTAGGATACGGAAAACCGCAACTTCGAACAGCTCAACTGAAGTTTGCAGATGTTACAATCCACGCTAATTGAGCTTTTATCACGATAAGATAGAGACGGGAATAGCTTGATCAGATGGCTTAATGATCAAAACAATGTCAGGCTGTAATTAATTTAATATGTGTGACAGATTAAACTATTTTTGAAATGCTTTTATTATATGGATATTAATGGTTTAGAATAGTAGGAATTAATTAACGACATCTGCAATGTTCCTTGTCGTCAATATCTCTAATGACTTTCAATTTCGTAATCCTCTTGAAGACAAGGTTAAACTGGTAGCTAAAAAGCTTGTTGTACAAAACATAGCGGCGTAGTAGTGCTTCATTCCGGGGTAAAACTGTAGCTGTATATAGCAAAATACCAGGCTCACATGGAATACTGAAGACGGAAGCACCAGCTTACATTAAAAAATGACAGTCAATTTAAATTTAGTTCAACGATTGGAGCGTGGACGTTATTTTTATTTCTCAGTATAAGGCTGGCCACATATAAGGCCTAAGTGTTGTAATGTTTTAGATAATGAATCGCGTAGATAATTTTTAATATATCAATTTACTAAGAATCATCTGCCATTTATTTTCACTTTATTTTCTGTTTTAGAATGAAAATAGCTTTCTATAGTTGATAAGCATCGTGCATGCTGTCAATCAATACAAAATACTGAGTCGTTAAAAAGAAACTATTTTCTCATTTTTGTGATTAGTACACCTAATAAATGTGCTTGAGACAAGATCATAATTATATACAATTATATGTAAGTCGTAAGTAGTTAGGTAAAGCACATGTAAATTATTTACACTGAAGTTTAAATTATTTATTTGTAAGGGTTTTTTTTATTTATTAATTATTTATTTTACAAATATATTATAACAGTTTATGCATATTACCCACAAAACCGAGTTACCGGTTTGACTGTGGGATCGAGTCTCTATACAGCAACTATTTTTCTTTATAACATTACATGATGCATTAAATTATATCTAACAGATACTTTTTTTAACTAAAATTTATATTTATTTTTATGAGTGCTAAACTGTGATTTCTAATATGTGATAATTTTAAACCGTTATATTTGTATGTTTGTACATTTTTTTTTGTAGTTACTCATTTAGTTTTTATATCTAAGTAATTATAATTTAATTCTGGAATGTGATTAAAATGCGAGTTTGATTATATTAAAGCATTGCATATCGTCACAACTTACAACGCAAATCGCACTGATTTATTAAATCTTATACATATTTGTAAGAGTTAATATTTTATAATATCAGGTTGATTATCTGTGTTTGGCTGGACTGTGATTGAAGTCCGAATAAATACTTCTAATAAATGATTAATCAATACATAATATATACATATACCCATTTTATTTCATCAAAACCAAGTGGTTCTTAAATCTTTTTCTTCCTGACCGTACTTAATAAGTTGTTTATGGATGTCGTGGGAAAGAAAATAATATTTGATATTTTAACTTTAATTGTCGTGGAGGAAGGACGAACTTATGTATGAAAGTTTATTTTTCGAGAACAATGGGTTGTGGACGTCTGGGAATAAGCTAAACTAAATTCTACTAATTGATGATGCTGTCAATACCATATTGTAATACAACGTACCTTTCTAATAAGCTATTGCATTCTAATGATAAATTCTAGTAACGAACAAACATTCCGATTGCAGTCCTTAGTTTTCTTGAAACGTTTTATCCTCGTACAATGTATGGCATGGATGAATTCACGATTCTCACATAAATAAGCCAAGTTGGTGTGTAATAAACGCCCGGGATAGTGACGCATCCCATCGCGTGACCCACGACTGGGGCTATGCTTTAAGGGGGATGCCACATTCTTTATGTTTCAAAAACCCTTAATAAAATATTATGGTATAATCGAATATATCCTTTATCTTGTTATAAGATATCGTGGGTATACTTTTGTATCCGAGCAGTGTAAGTCGGCCTTTAGGCTCGGGAGGTATCGGGTTAGGTCGTACACCGAAGCATCTTTGTGTAAAAATGAATATTTGTTTCGGGGTCTTACTGGAGTGCACTGAAGTTGATAGTCCCGGTTGTACTGAGAAAATGAACGACAACCGTCAGAAACCAAATATTTTTCTTTAATATAAAGCATGAAGTGTTTTAAACCATATGATCTATTACGTACATAGAATACTTCTGAGTCGAAAAAGTTAAGTAGAAAATTAATTTTTACCGATTTTCAAACGGTAAAAAAACTCATGTCTGTTTTCACGGATTCTCACTTATTTTGATCCGTGCACACAACTTTTATCTGTTACTTTTGGAAACTTCTAGAGAACTCTATATCTGTAGTAAATCGCATGGTTTAGGACCCTTATACGACGATTACCTCATGAACCCCTTACTGATTATTAAACATCGAGAGACAGACTAGCTTGAGACTTGTATCACCTTCATTCGATTGTAGAATGACATTTAAAAGTCAAAGACAAAACATGTCTACAACTATGCAGTGTAATAATAAAAAAAATGTTCTGGACAATATTACCTATACCAAGTGTGTAGAGACGCCAGCACATCAACCTACCCCCAATCTGTCAAATTTTCCCAATTCAAAGTGAACCTTATGCTTATGTGATAAAATTGAAAGTCTATAAGAGACATTTGACAGATTGGGGTAGCTGGGTGTGCTGGCGTCTGTAGTTACTTTACTTATATTACAATCTAGCCTAAAGGCCAATAAATAATGTTATATTAAATTGTACTTAAACATAAATAAATCTAAGAATCAGTCCCTCAGAAATTCCTTAGTCATCTCTTAAAGAGAAGCTTCGTTAATGTATTTTTTTTTAAAGACTACGCCCGCAGTATGTAAATAATTTGTGTAGTGTAATAACCTGCGTCGCGGAGTACTTTACAAACATAACATAAGACTCACCTAGTCTCAGAACGACTACTAATAGTTCACAAAAATAATTATCCGGTGCGGGAATCTATTTTTAGGGTTCCTTACCCAAAAGGTTAAACGGGACCCTATTACTAAGACTTCGCTGTCTGTCTGTCTGTCCGTCTGTCACCAGGCTGTATCTCATGAACCGTGATAGTTAGACAGTTAAAATTTTCACAGATGATGTATTTCTGTTGCCGGTATCACAACAAATACTGAAAAATAAAGTAAATATTTAAGGGGGCTCCCAAACAATAAACGTGATTTATTTGCTCGTTTTTATAGATAATGGTACGGAACCCTTCGTGCGCGAGTCCGACTCGCACTTGGCCGGTTTCTTTTATATAATAATATTATTTCTTATCTTCTAATCACAAAATTTACAAACAGGTCATAGGGTTTCGTTCATTTTAACCGTCTCACTACAGCTGTAGTAACGATTAAGGTCTCAACGTTCACATGATAGTGAAGCCTTAAGTGTAAATATAATGTATTATTACCTTGTTTAACCATCTTGATTACCTACTGAATCCCTATAACTTTTAAGGTCAGTTGGCAGCATTATATTAGCATAATTAGCTGCAATAGGTTTGTCAGGGAGCAGGATGCAACAAACATTGAAAGAAAGCAAGGTATTTTTATAGTGGGATTAGTTCCACCCATCATTGCAACTATAATAAGGAGGAATCAACGGTATCACATAATGACTACATATTCCCCTGTTGCTTATCGTTTGGGTAGTGGTAACCCTAGTGTCAGAGTTGTTCAAGCCGCCCAGTAGGCCTCCGACATGGCTTAACGACTGTTGTCTAATGACTACAACCGGGACCGATTACTTAACGTGCCCTCCGAAGCACGGAGACGCTCAGAAATAAAACCACTTTGGCGGTCACCCATCTATGGACTGACCGCGAGCCTAGTTGCTTAACCTCGTCGATCGCTTATAGACCGGTGAGAGCATCTAGCTATGAGCGCCGGTAAGCCCAAGTATGTCTCAGGGAACTACTTTCTTGGATCCCACAACGAATTTGATCAGAATGAAGAAGGAGCAGTTTGGAATAGGATACCTATAAGTCACATTATCGGTATATTTTCTCATTAAATATGTATTTATCTTAAATCTGGAGATCTTAGACGGCAGCTCTGGTAAACTTATCGAGTTTTTAACATTCATAAATAAAATCTGACAACCCTGCCATTTCTAAAGTGAGTTTTTCTATTTTCCTCGTATGAGCAGTTGTTAGTTCATTGTAAGAGTTGTTCAAGCCGCTTAGTAGGCCTCTAACATTGCTGCATTTTGTTTTCTAATGCCTATGACGGGACTCACGGGTTTGACATGCCCTCGGCAACACGGAGTCGGTCAGAAATTAAACCTCTTAGTCGCTCACTCATCTAAAGACTGTGTTTTACCACATAGGTCCTGACAAGATATGTACTTATTGGATTTAAAAAAAATAACTTATAACTTAGTATACGGTACTAAAAACAATATGAAACTCTTGTTAATTTTTGTGTCAATATACTAGATATACAGACTAGGTAATCTCTGAAGCAGCTGGACTGACTTTTCACAATCAAACACTGGATATTATTATAATTATATTATTTTTCAGTCACATAATACAAACAAATGTTTGCTTAAAATGAGGTACAAACCCAATTCTATGTTTTCTTAACTAACTAATTTATTAATAAAGCTATTTTTTTAATTTGTCTTAGGAGTAAAGTAACAAATTAGCTTCTACCCATTATTCCACAGTATTTTTTACGCAAGCGGAAGCTAGTTATACAATAATATTTTGTTTTCAAATTTATCGAAAACCCCAAAAATAGATACTATCAACCTTTCTAATAAAAAAACCCATTGCCCATTACGTCCATGTTACCCACCTCTGGTTCCACGATAAACATCAAACTACTCATAAATATTCCCAGAAGTCACATACAACCATGTTCAAATAAAGAAAGAAACATGACGTACATCCGTTCACTAATAAGCGCGCAATCATTTTTGACTTGTTATTATAAAACAAACACGTATGCAAATAAGAAGTTACCACCCGTTGGGCTTTGGCACCACGCGGGGCCTTTACAAGAAACACACGGATTATCCGTCAACTTAAAATTAAACTCTAAACACATGGTGTAAAGTTTATTATCATTTGTAAGGATAAGGTATCTTCAAGGTTAAGACCATGTAACAATTCAGAATTTATGTATGTAGACGATCTGACGGCATGCGGGCTGGGTGCATATATCAATTTCTTGTGGTATGATAAATGAACCGAGATATGGTATGCGCCAGGACGCGTCGAACTGAGTAAGAAACCATATCTCTTATGAGTAACGGCTTGTAAATCTTTAGTACATTTATTTTGTAGTGATAACTGCCATTGTTTTACTAGGAATGTTATCTCCGAGTATAAATCTTTGGGTACTTGTGAAAAAACGTTTTTACTAATGTATTTTTGTTTAAGTTTTTGCTGTTTGTGTTGTCTTATACGAAGGCAAGAGAATAGATACGGTAGTACTCACTCTACATCGCATGAGGCATTTTATCGATACGAATCATTCGGTTTGATAAAATCTGATCTTCAATCGACCAAGCGACAGTTGCACAAAACGATCTTAAAAATCTGAACGTCTCATGCATCTTTAGGTTAGTAACTGCCGTAAGTCGATATTCGAACCCTCTATAGTCTTATTTGCTATATGGCTTGGGCCCCTGCTCGCACATATAGCCCGGCGAAGCTGTGAATATCTACTAGGCTAACTTATTAAATTTAAATTTAAAATTACCATATATAGGCACTTCCTCGGCTGAATGATTATGATTGATATTCTGATTCTGATGATTAATAATTATCATTAACCTAACAACCGACATCAACTTTTCTTTCTAACCACCAATTTGAACGAAATTTATTTGCGACTCGTTTTTATAAAAAAGAATTATCTTAATACGTCCTCAAAACGACGGAGGAATCGCGTAACATTCGTACAATAAAAAAAACATAAATATAATGAAATAGAAATATATTTTATTCGCAGAAAAGTTTAAAAAGCGCTTGTAATTACTCAGAACAAAGATTTATTAGATCTGAAACTTATATGAATTTAATTATAATCTATATACCTAGGTAATCAAATAGACTTTAATTAAATCCATGAACCGCTAATTAATTGAAGTTGTTCCAAAATTTGTATTTAAGGTTTTAATACTAATTGCCAATACTTATAGTAGCTCTCACCGGTCCGTAAGTGATCGGCGAGGTTAAGCAACTAGGTTCGCGGTCAGTCCTTGGATGGGTGACCGCCAAAGTGGTTTCAATTCTGAGCGACTCCGTGCTTCGGAGCGCACGTGAAGCTGTACGTCCCGGTTGTAGTCATTAGACAACAGTCGTTAAGCCATGTCGGAGGCCCTTTAGGCGGCTTGAACAACTCTGACACTTGGACAACCACTGCCCATACGATAAGTAAGTAGTTTGAACAAGACGCACAGAGCCACTAAGTAAATAAACCACGCATTGTGGAGATTCATTTTGAAAAGACTGTCTGCGCGCCTAGATGCTTACGTTCTGCGAGAGCAGCTGGCTATGAGAGTTTAAATGCTCATTCAAAAAATACTCCCGTACAAATATATTTTCATAAAAGACTAATTGCTCCGGACTAAACGCTGCCCTACTTACTAAACAAAGAACTTTTGTAGAATTTACTGCGTGTTTCTGTTATTTTCACCCAGCAGTAAGTAAGAAAAAAATCTTAAGGCGCGATACAAGCACGATCTATTCCTCGTTAAAATTTCTTTGTTGGTCGAGCCAACAAGACTTAATCGCTAATTAAGTATTGGCGGTTAAGTCTAGTTGGTTTGGGTTCAAATTCAGACCAAAGAGTGGTAATCATCATAATCATCATCATGTCAGCCGAAAGACGTCTACTGCAGCACAAAGGCCTCTCCAAAAGATTTCCACAATGGAGTTGTGTCCATCATATGGAGGGATATGACATAATCGCCACGCTTGGCAGACGGGTTGGCGATCATGTGCATAATGGGCATGCAGTATAATGGGCATAGTAGGTAGTGAGACGCTACTGCCTGTTCTCTGGCAGAATATTTCCTCGAAACGACTTCTACGGCCCCACGCGATGATGTGGGGTGGGGATATTGTGTCGTTTTTATTAAGAAACGTTCTCATGAGTCATGGTGGCGTCAAACCACCGCCACCACGAAAAAATTTTACAAAATTTTATACAAATCAAAATTGTATTTAATAATTTCAGTTTTTCTATTCGCAGTATTTCTTTTTCTTATTATTAA
Source organism: Pseudoips prasinana (assembly GCA_951640165.1). Lineage (NCBI taxonomy): Eukaryota > Metazoa > Arthropoda > Insecta > Lepidoptera > Nolidae > Pseudoips > Pseudoips prasinana. The sequence goes on along the minus strand of OX621235.1, from coordinate 11,548,741 downwards.
TTGCGGTGAAATTGAAAATTATACTTTTCTTAGAATTTGGTCTCGTACAGCGCCTTAAATATGTTATTATAATATATTTTCTCCACGGAAAATTCAAGTCATTTCAAACCAATTTAGCTCGAAGTATTATTTTTTCCAATTAAAGGAGTGTTTGTGTATGATTTAGAGGGGCAGGCCGGACATTTTTCCGTCGGCTACGTTCCGCGATAAATAACGAAATTAGGAAGCTCCGTGGCATAGATTCTTTTCCATGTTCACATTAGACGACTCACTTATTTTCAATTATAATAATTATTTTGTATTAATTTAGATTTTTTTTATTATGGGTCGTTTAATAAAACAAAGAAACGAAACGTTTAGGCTATTTACTGTAGTTGGTGTTGAGAGGTATGTGTGTGTGGTAGTGGTGGTATAAAATATAAACACAATGTATATTGACACAGCCATGCTAGATCATGTGATTGGGTCATACACAAAAAGAGTAAAAAAAGTGTTCATGTAATGTATCATCTAAAAGAGCATATCAATGAATATTTGAACGAATTTAAATAGTATAGTCCCTTTATTTCTACATATTTTAATCACATCTTGGAAAATATTACGTTTATTGATGATAAATTCTATAATAATGTATGACACATTATTATAGAATTTATCATCAATAAGTCTCTTGCTGTGGACTGTTACAAACCGAAGTTTAAAACGCTAACGTTTGTGCTATGTTTAAAAATAGTTATAATACACTGTTTACTTAAATTATTTACATGTAATAAAAACAATTTAGTACAGATGGTAACAATATGATTAAAAAAATATATGGTTCTTAATTGTGTGAAATAAATCAATTAAAATTATGGTTACATAATTTTGAGTCTGGTCTGTGGACATGGTAAAAATTTTATTTTTACCATGTTAATGAAAATTTTATTTTTTGGACCATACTATACTTTTGTTTTTCTCTGTCAGCAACACTAAATATCTGTCATTACGGCGTTTGATATTGTGCTGTTGCGATAGCAAAGTGAGTGAATATATTTTTTTTATTCCAAAACACATATAATTGTGAAAGATCAGGTGTTCTTTCCTGTTCCAATTATAAATACGTAAGTATTGCTTTAAAAAAATATATATTTTGTATTTTTATGAGCATTTAGTGAAAGTATATGAAAAGCTTGCAGCTTGATTTCTAACCTTAAAACATACTACTTAGCGCTTGACTTTTTTTAAATACATCTCTTCTGTGGATATCTTTTCTGTGACCACCGTGTCCACAGAAAACATTATGTCCACGAAGGAGGCTTAATAGATTTTTTATTATTTAATTTAATTATAGAAAAGCTAAAAAATTGTGTAAAGATTTTGGTAACAATATATACTACGATAAAGCATTTAATTTTTGCAGTAGATTTAAGTTTTTTTTAATGATATGATATGAATTAATAGAGGAAACTTAACGAAAATCTTTTATTACTATTCATTTTAATCGGATGGTTCAACGTTTACTTTGGGGTCATGTCTCGTGTGTTATGTGTGGTTTACTTGTATCTTAATATGTATATAATTTTATTTTTAATGGTAATGCATGCTTGTTTTTTATTTTAGTTAGGATGCCACGAGCAAGCAGATCGCAAACTTCACTTTCCGACGAAGAAAAAAAAAGAAGTCGTCGTGAACAAAAGAAGTTGAGCATGAAATGCGCTTGTGCAAGAATGAGCGAAGAAGACATTGAACAGAGAAAAATCAAAGATAAAGAAAGATACAAGAAAAAGAAAAGAAGAAAAAAAAACTACACTCCCAGACAGCAACGAAATATTGTAAAGTATAAATCCATGTTCCATCATATTGCCACTGACTTGAATAAAATATTTTAAGGAAAAGGGCCATGGTAAAGCTGCTCCAGATGGACTAGAAGGCTGTGTTAAAAGAATTTCAGATGATTTTATAGCGAAAGGTCACGATATTTATAATTTAGATAGTCTTATGAAATGTTTACGTCATAATTACAAAGGCATTTAGATTCATAAAATTGATGAGTCCTCTATTTTAGATCTTGAAAATGTTTTAGATTCGAGTATCACTTGTCCCTTCAAGGGTACGCTTAGAACACACCAGGTGACATGGAGTGTCAATTACCCTTCTGTCCTTCAAGTAAGGCGTTTGAGTTGTTTGATTTGTGCAGCCGATGTGCATTACCCCCATAATGGCATAGGTCAAATAAACGTGCAAATGAAGACGTTGGATTCGCCTCGGGTATTGCTTGCTCTAGATTCTAGGTCAAACACTCCTGACGTTGAATCTGTATCTAATTCTCCTGAGATACCAGCAACACTCGACGCTTCAGCAGTATCAATCTCACCCCGTTTTTCAGAGAGATTTACACAAGATGCTGGTATTGAATATCATCAGCAACCACGCAGGCCTATGAAGCGGGCACTGCGTATATATTTTCTTTTGACTCTGAATGCTTCATGAACTTTTCATCAAAGAAGCGATCGATATCAATACCTTTAAATGATCCAGACCATTTTGACAGTTCTTTGGAAATATTTCCAAACCCTTATCATAATATCATTTAGTTACTTTGTCAAAATATGATTAGCTACCTAAAGAAATATATAACACCTTGGTTTTGAAAAATTACCGTTTATTTGGATTATTATATAATTTTCATTGTGATTTTTTATGTCCACCAAAATGAAATTCCTTACTGTAGACATTCTTTTTTTATTTTTTATTTTCCAGTTGATTCGATTACGTTGACGTTTTATTTGCGTTTTATAATTCGTTTATAGCAGGAAGTACATATGTTTAGCTATTTTATCTTATTAGATTTTAGTTTACGCTGAATAACAGCATTTTATCTATTTTGTAGACCAAGTCGCCTCTTCTGTGGTCCTTAAAAATATAAAAAATGTGATTTATATTAAAAAAATTACATATTGATCTCCAATATAGTGATTAAAAGACTGATTATTAATAATGAAGTAATAAATATTTAGTTTCGCAATCTTTCTGAGACGTTTTATTTCTGCCCCTTTGTGTGTTACCTTTCTGTGTATGACCCGATTACATAAATAAAATAGAGTAGACGTAGTAACATATTTCGATTCCAATGTGATTTCCACATATTGCTATATGTACCTATAACATAGCAATATGTGGAAATTGGATTTTAAATTTCGAAATTGAATTTTCCACTAATGACATCTACTGGTTCGGAAACACTGACCAGTTTGAAGAATATCAGTGACTAGATGCAATTGACTGCGAATATCATTGTCTATAAGTATACAACAATGTTTGCAAAGTGAAATAAGACCCATAAGTTGTCTCGTGACACGGCTACTTGACTTACGAACGCGACTTGCCGACTGCAAGACACGTTCTCATTTATCTTAAGCAAACAACATCAGACCACCAATAAAATCCACTCACCCACCATAATCGTTGGATTTTGCACCAAACCATTAGTGAATCAAATGAAGTGCTTAATAAAACTGTTTTCGTAAGCATTAAGCTGCTGTAGTGTTCGTGTGCAAGCATAATAAGAGAATTAGAATAAAACAATTAAGGATTCAGCACATCGTTTCGCAGCGCAGTGTAAACGGCGCGTGGCTCACGAACTTGGTATAAATCATACGAGAGATGGACCGCGCGGAACTCGGACCGACGCGACTGCGTGGTACAGCAGTAATCGCTTACAAAATCCATCCTTTCCATTGGAAATATACATTGTGTACAGATAAAACATTTAAAGGCTTAGCTTTCTTTTCAGTCGACAATTAATTATTATTAATTGTCGACTAACGACAGTCGTTAATTAATTATTATTAATTGTCGACTAACGACAGTCTTTAATTAATTATTATTTTTGTATTCTTTAGACATTTTTTTTTATTCCGGTTATTATTTTATTATGTTGTATTAGTTTTTATATTTGTATTTCATTGTTTATTTAAACACAATTTCAATTGTTAATTAATAAATAAACTTGAACTTGACACGATAAAAAGCCCCCTCCGAACCTAAATCGGAAGGGAGGCCGGCGTCGCGATATTAACGTAGAGCGAAAGTTGCACTAAACATCCCAAATGATACGCCCTCTCTTGCATCTCCCCGCCAGTAACCGCCCAGAGTCGAGGTTAGAACCCCACAGGCGGTGCCCTCCGACGCGGGTACTTAGTTTGTAGTTTAGCTAGACAGCTTGAGCCCTCGCTCGGCTCTATAGTCCGGTGAAGCAGTGAAAGCCTCCTAGGCTAACTGTAACGTCATGTTAAAAAAAAGAAACAAAAAAAAGAAAAAAACAGTCGACAGTCTTGTCATGAATGTCCACAATGCGTGGTTTATTTTCTTAGCGGCTCTGTGGGTCTAATGTAGCTTAAGCTATCAATAGTCAAACTGCTTGCTTATCGAATGGGCAGTGGTTACCCTAGTGTCAGAGTTGTTCAAGCCACCCAGTAGGCCTCTGACATGGCTGAACGACTGTTGCCTAATAGCTACAACATGGACCGACAGCTTAACGTACCCTTGGCGGAGACGCTAAGAAATTAAACCACTTTGGCGGTTACCCATCTATGGACTGACCGCCAGCCTAGTTGATTAACCTTGCCAATCACTTACGGACCGGTGAGACCATCTGGCTACGAGCGCTTCACCTTTATATATTATCCACATTAACTCTCCCAAATTCCTTTGGGCGTCGCATTGTTAAACAGTAAATATAATTAGGATATTAGGGGAGACCTAGGATAGTTGTGACAATTTTTAATTTTGGGGGAATATCTCGCTCCAGAAACATTCCTCGGTTACGACCTATGTGAATAAATCTAGCACCATTCCTTCCCTTTCCAAAACAATCATCAAAATTAAGTAAAATAATACGGTTTCCGAAGAAATCAACAAAAAGGAAGACTACTCCATTTGTCACAACTCCCCTACCACCGAGGTAAGATGTGACAGGTACCGAGGAAAGTTGTGACAGCTATGTATTTAGACTGTTTGAGTATTAAAAAATACCATTACACATATTATAAATACATGAAATATGTTTCTTTTTTGCAAAAAGTAGTTTAGTCATCTTTTAGCACTTCGATTTCTAATAAACACAGCGTTTAACCTTTCCATAACATTGTGACAAGTGACAAGTGATTATGGGATCGTTTGGAGATCAATCATATTATAATTAGTCAAAAATTTAAATCTAATCTGATAGGCAATAATGGCAAAAGTATTGCAGCTTGCCTCCAGTACAATCTGCGTGTGACCAGCCTCTCCATTCTAGGCACTGCACCCACTCCTCATTCGATCTGCTGTTTGAATAGGTTTCAGGGTAAACCAAGCAAAAACAATTATTTTCTGCCTCTCATTCGTCATCACCTGTTCTCTTCTTCTTATTAGACTTCTTGGATTTTTAAGTTTCTTCTTATCTTCGCTTAAGAGACGCTTTTTCACATTCTTCGCCTTCCTATTGGCTCTATAGCAGCTATTTCACCCTTAGGTGTATCAGTAAGAACATGTTAAATGGCATTATTATTCTGAACCAGGGTATGAGCTGTAGACGTGAAGGCAACAGGTTCATTGGCATTATTGTTCACAACTTAAGAGTTTCTAGATGGCATGGTATGTTCAATAGATGAACCTAGACTCTTACTTCAACGTTATCAACTGTGCCGGTGTTGTGATTTGGAATTATGGTTATTTCTGCTGGATTGTCCACAATTTCTGAAACGGATTGCTCTAGTTCTGGCTTGGGACGATCAGTCACTCGACTTGGCAGGAAATCGGTGTCACAAATATAATATATCTCCAATATCAATTTTTCGTATGTACTTATTAGGCATTCTGAAACAAAAAAAGAGCCATCCAGCATGTAACATTACACCACCAGCCGAGTATAATTTTTATCGAAAATTACTTTTTCGATACAAGCTTTATTGTGGAATGTACTTGCAAGATTTTCCTTTAATATACTAATGTACAAACACACATACAGCCATGGCAAATGAATAAAAATAACCCAGTTACAATAACACAGCAGAAAATGAAGTCAAATAGGAGAGTTGTGACAGGCTGTCACAACTCTCCTAGGTGCTCAAAATTACGACTTGGTCCGAATAATAATTAAAATTTTCTAAACACGATGGAAACACAAAAAATCAATGATAAGTTTTGAAACTGAAATAACCACACAACCTAAGAATCAACGCACACGAAATAAGATATGATATAAATTCAATCAAAGTTTTGACGAAATACCTACTTTTCGCATTTTTTTGCACTTGGACGTCATAACTTCACAACCGCTTCGCGTGCACCGCCGGTGGGTATTGAGTGAAATAGCGCGTCTCTAAAGCGTCAATCTAGCGTTTTTACCAGCACGCTCACTTTCATAGGTAGGGAGAAATCGCGGCTGTCACAACTCACCTCTGTCACTAATCTCCTAGGTGGAAACCTAGGAGATTAGTGACAGAGGTGATTTAGGATATTATTAGCACGAATGAACAGTTACCTTCTGAGTCACAGTCTTAACTAGTTCAGAGGGTACGGATAATATGTTAAATAAAACCTAAGTTATCCGCCATTTTGTAGCGGCGGCCATATTGTATTTACAATGAAACAGAATTTATTTAATTGTATTGTCACCAGAACTAGAAGTGTGTACCAAATTTCAGATCAATCGATCAACAGGAAGGGGTCAAATTTCAGTTACTAAATTTGACCCAAGAATAAAACGAAAAAAAAGGGGTAAGCTAAATAAAACCGTTTAAAATAGCCTAAAATAACATGGTCCATGCAAATTTAGTGGATACACCGTAGTTTTAAGCATATAATGTAGATACATGCATGCAAACTCCTGTGTTCTCTCCTGTATTAGGTTTATTATACTAAAAAAATAAAGGAATTTGAATAAGCAGACTCAGGAGCAGTGAGCGGCGCTTCATACATAGACGGCTTGAGGTTGACGGTTGACCCACTGGCATGGCGTCCATAATTTAGAAATGTTATAATGAAATTTATTCAGCACTTGGGTATTTACATAGACTTGTACTTGCCAAGCTCACAATGTATTACATAAACATAGTTTAAAAACAGTAATTAAAGCAACAAAATATTTTGAATTAGTCCGTCCGAGCGGTCTGTTTCGTCACATATATTTTTAATATCCTTAAATAAATAATAAATAGCAAGTTACTAATTTAGCATTTGTATATTAAAATTAGAGAATTGAAAACAACGAGCAGTTGGCTAGCGCAAAAGGCTCTCAACTTTTTAATACCAAAAATTTTTTAATACCATATTTTAATCATAATATTTATCATAGTTTTCAACCTCTGTTTCTCCAATACCAAGTAGGCCAACTCTAAGTCTACCATAGTATCCTACCTAGTTTATGATTGAATAATTATTGTCTTTAAAAACTTTGCATGCTGTCTGTACCAAATTTCTATTAATTTTGACACAAAAGTATTCGAGGCGAATAAGGAAAGGAAAATAGGACGAAACAGGAATAAAATATTAAATTTAAAATAAATATTACATTTGGGGCTAAAAAGGAACACAATGTATGGCGAATGCGGAATTTTTTATGTGGGGCAAAACTTCGCGAGGCGAACGCGGAACAAACCACCAGTAGCTTAATTTAAGCGACTAACCTGAGGGCACCCTTATGGGGTTAGTGGGCCAACCCAAAAATACCGTCCCAGAACACACGTTCATTGAGTAGACGGCACCCGGTAGAAGAGCAGACGCAGTCATCATTACAGCTGAAAGAAGTCCGTTGCTGGACAAGCCTCCCTCAAGAATCATCTTGGAAGGATATGCCAAAATCGCCACACTTGGCAGACGGGTTGGTGATCGCAGTAAGATAATCATAGTACACAGAAGGTTCCTTCCTCTGGTAGATATTCCCTTCGATCGACTTCTACGCCCCCTTCGGGATAAGATGGAGTGATAATATTCTGATATTAGCCGCCGTCACCAAACAGCAAATGCAGGCGCAGTAATACAATATAAAGAGCCAAAACAACTTCTTTTACTAAAATATAATTTGCAAATCTCAAAACTTGTGATGTTAAAAATATTGGAATATGTGTATTCTATACAAGACCGGAGTCTCTTAACACAAGCATTAGTAGCTTAAAAGCGACTACAAATACTAGTTTAATTATTAATAATAATATAAAAATATCCCGGGACATTATTTACACACGGCACCTCCTGATCCCTAACTAAGCAGAGCTTGTACTATGGAAACCAGATAACTGATATAGTACATATTATACTCTTCTTTTGAAAATACATACCTACTTATATAGATAATTACACCTAAACTCAACTCAAACAGACATATTCACGCACACAAATATCTCTCCTGGGAATCGAACCCACGACCTGCGGCGTCGAAGGCAAGCATTTACCAACCGGTCCATGAAATTGTAAACTATTTTATATGCTGACCTCTAGCGAATACTCTTTCGTCTGGTAATGTAACAGGTCTGCAGTTGCGGACTACACTATCTCAGCGGGCTGCAATTACGAGTAAATTCCAGTACAGTGTTGAACTAGTTCCGTATATAAATCATACGAGAGATGGAGCTATGTACAGACGCCAGCACATCAATCTACCCCAATCTGTCAAATTTCCCCAATTGAAAGTGAACCTTATGCTTATGCGATAAAGTTCAAAATCTATAAAATAAATTTGACAGATTGAGGTAACTGGATGTGCTGGCGTCTGTATCTACGTAGTAACCGGTAAAAAACCGTAGCGCGCTTCGTTGTCTCTAAGAATTAGGAATGGTTAGATATTTAGGATGTAATTTTTATTTTTAACCCCCGACGCAAAAAGTACTATGTATGTCATAAATTTGATGACGGTGTCTGTCTGTGGCATTGTAGCTCTCAAACGGATGAACCGATTTCGATGCGGTTTTATTCATTTGAAAGCAAGTTTCCTTTCGGTGGTTCTTAGCTATGTTTGGTTAATATATATCCAGCAGTTTTGAAAAAGAATAAGCTCTTTTCCAAAATTATAGATAGATATATACACCATATTGCACAAATCATAATCATCATCATCATCATATCAGCCGAAAGACGTCCACTGCTGGACAAAGGCCTCCCCCAAAGTTCGGTAGATATGTCGGTGACTTTGGTTCGCCTGCGGATTTCGACATTTCTGATGCGATCCCGCAGGGAAACTCCGAGCATAGCCCTCTCCATTGCTCTTTGGGTGACCTTGAGCCTTCTAATAAGGCCCATAGTGAGCGACCACGTCTCTGTTCCGTATGTCATCACTGGCAACACACACTGGTGGAAGACTTTCGACTTGAGACACTGCGGTATTTTGGACGAGAAGATGTTTCGTAGCTTCCCGAACGCTGCCCATCCGAGTTGGATTCTACGATTGACCTCCTTCTCGAAGTTGGACCTACCTAGTTGGATGGTCTGTCCTAGGTAAATATAGTTCTCTACAACTTCGAGTGCAGAGTCACCAACTTTCAATTGAGTGGGTGCAACATGGACGTTTGACATGATTTTCGTCTTATCCATGTTCATTTTCAGACCCACTTGTTGAGAGACTCTGCTGAGGTCATCGAGCATTGTACCGAGGTCTTCCATGGTCTCAGCCATGACTACGATATCATCGGCAAATCGAAGGTGAGTGATGTACTCGCCATTGACATTGATGCCAAAGCCTTTCCAGTCCAGAAGCTTGAAGACGTCTTCCAGTGCAGCGGTGAACAGTTTCGGAGATATAACATCTCCCTGTCTCACGCCTCGCTGCAAGTGGATAGGTTTCGAGATCTGGTCCTGGAGTCACACTGACATAGTGGCGTTTTCATACAAACACTTTATCACCTCGATATAACGGTAGTCAATTTGGCACCTCATGAGAGACCTCAGCACGGCCCATGTTTCGATAGAATCAAAGGCTTTCTCGTAGTCCACAAACGCTAAGCACAGTGGCTTGTTATACTCTTCGGTATTCTGTATAACTTGCCGCAGCGTATGTATGTGGTCTATGGTGCTAAAGCCTTTTCGGAAACCGGCTTGTTCGGGAGGCTGGAAGTCGTCAAACCTGCGCGCGAGACGGTTCGTAACGACCCTCGAAAACAACTTGTAAACATGGCTCAGCAGTGTGATGGGTCTATAATTCTTCAATAGGGTTTTGTCGCCCTTTTTGAAGAAGAGCACCACCACACTTCTGTGCCATGCTTGTGGCGTTTGACCATCTAGTATGACGGAGTTAAATAACTTCTGAAGGGCCCGTAGGATTGGTGTACCACCCGCCTTCAGAAGCTCTGCTGTAACTCCATCATCACCAGGCGCCTTGTTGTTCTTGAGTTGTTTGAGAGCCATTCTAATCTCGTACAGGCTGACGTCCGGGATGTCTTCGGTGTAATGTCGGGTTAGTCGTGCTCTGGGATCTGAGGCATGACTTTTGACAGGTGGCTGTGTTGTCGTATATAACTGTCCGTAGAACTTCTCGATCTCTCCCAGCAACTCAGGTTTAGACGTGAGGATTCTACCATCCTCAGTCTTCAGCTTCGTCAGTTGGCTCTGTCCAACAGACAGAGCTCTTGCGAACACTTTGGAGCCTTTGTTCCGCTCAATGGCCTCTGTAATACTAATTGTATTAAATTGCCGCGTGTCGCGAGTCAAAGACTTTGAGATCTGTCTGTTGAGCTGCCGATATCTGGTAGCATCATCTGAGGATGTCAGAACCATTTTCCGTCTATCTTCCATAAGTTGCAGGGTAAAGTCAGAGATCTTTTTAGTTCTGTTTGTACGGCGGCCCTTGAAGACCTTAGACCCAGCCGTATGGACAGCTTCTACGAGCCTGTCATAGTATGAGTCCACTTCCTCGCAGTCTGCTAGGCATTCGAAACGGTTTTGCAGTTCGAGCTGAAATGGTTCGGGGTTTTGGACGTGGATAGGTAAAGGTCGGAGCGTAGACTTTATCAGTCGGGACCTCTGGAGTTTGACATTAAGGTTCAATGAGCCTCTGACCAGTCTGTGATCGCTCCCGGTTTTAACCGCATTGATCACGGAGACATCATTGAACATCTGTCGTCTCGTCGACAAGATAAAGTCTATCTCGTTTTTAGTTTTACCATCCGGGCTCACCCAGGTCCATTTGCGGTGATCCGGCTTCCTGAAGAAGGAATTCATCATAAAGAGTCCCTCCTTCTCCATGCAGTCGGCCAACATTTGGCCCCGGGGGTTCCGGTCACCAGTTCCAAATTGCCCCACTCTCAGCTGATTACCGAATCGTTTGCCCAGCTTCGCGTTAAAGTCCCCCAAGACCACAGTGAAATAGGAGTTAGAGGTATGTATGGCTCTGGATATGTCCTCATACATAACCTCGACTTCATCGTCGGAGTGGGTGCGTATACCTGTATAACCTTCAACGAATACCGCTTGGTGATTCTGAGTATAAGGTACGCAACCCTCGTCGACACACTCTCGATTTTCACTAGGTTGTTCACGAGGGACTTGTGGACTATGAACCCGACACCACCTTGGGATATTTGGTCACCCTCCCGGTAATAGAGCAGGTTTCCGGATTTCAGTATTATCGAGTCCTCCCCCTCTCTTCGGACTTCAGATAATCCTACAATATCCCAATGTAACCTGCTCAATTCTTCCTCCAGTTCGGTTATCTTCTCGTCGGAACGCAGTGTACGTGTGTTATATGTTGCCAGGGCCAGAGGTCGTCGGTGTTGGTAACGCGGAATCTGCCGGGGATTCTTAGCACCCCCTGCCCTGCCGTAACCACGCCTGTTACCACGGCTGGGAATAGCAGGGCTGCCGGGGACTGGGGGCCGCGGTTTGGTTGTGTCCATCATTTGAGGGGATTTGCCATAATCGCCACGCTTGGCAGACGGGTTGGCGATCGCAGTAAGGTGGACATGGTACTCAGGAGAACGCTGCTGCCCGTTCTCTAGTATATATTCCCTCGGGACGACTTTTACGTCCCCCCACGGGATGAGAGGGGGTGGTGATATTCTTAGGCCGTCACCACACAACAAATAGTTTAGTTTTATAGCTAAAGTCGTGGGTTTTCTAACGGTTAGGTTAGGTTATGTTATGGGCACACTATGATGATAGGCTATGGTAGGATAAGGGCAGAACCAGGCGTCGGAGGGCGCATATAGCCAATAGCCATGAGGAGAGGCCTGCGGATGGTGGACATGGGGCAGTCCACCATCCGACCAGAATAGGCCCGAGACGGTGCGGCGCGCCGTGTTCCGCGCGCGCCTCTCTTGAAGAGGGGGGCATGGATGTCCCCAACAGAAGTGAGGCTCACTAAAAAGTGGGCCAGCACTTGTCCAGGCTGCGGTTACTTCGCGAGCGAATGCCGTGGCCTAGACTGAATGTGGCTGATGAACACCGTGGGGTTTTAGTCGGTAAACCCAGCCCTACCATCTGGCTGGGAGTCCGACATACCCCGTCGCTTCCCCAGCGGCAGGACGATCCATAAATGATTTACAAACGTTAAAAAAAAAAAAAAATAAATTGGCACACTATGATGATAAGCTATGGTAGGATACGGGCTGTATGTGTGTTTCCCAACCTGGTGCCATATAATAACACAGTTTTTTTCAGACCTATAATGCCAAGTCGGCATATATTTAATGATATACAATTTTATAACTAATGGCCCTATTGAGGGGGGTTCCCGGATGTATGGGAGTATGTGAATGGCGCTGAGCAATGCAATACGTATGCTAAGTGGAGAGGTTCAGCGAGATAAATGGTCCATGTTCACGAATTGGTTCCTCTCCTTTTCTTATCTGAAACTCGTACTTGTATTTTAAAGAGGATGAAAAATATTGTTTATATACCTATTAATGGATATATTGAATAATTGAATTGGTCATGTATGAGAATGTATAGTTAAATTTTTCACTCTAGACCCAAAAAGAAATGTTGTATAAATTCAAATTATAATACCCCTCATTAATTCTATTTTTCATATATTGCGAAAGGTGAGGAAGTATTTTTATATGTAGGTATAGACAGAAGGATAAACTGTATTGCACATCACATAAAAAAATACATATGTATTCAGATAATAGTTTAAATTTATGTACAATTGGCGGTCTTATTGCATAACAGTGATATGATAAAACAACTGTTGGATTTTGTGATACAATGCGATATTTATTTTCCGCTAATGTAGTTCATTAGCGGAAAATAAAAGTCAAATTTACCTTTTTGTGATACAATATCACAAAAAGGTAAATTTGACTTTAAGTAGGGAAAAAATACATATAGCTACTAAAAAAAATATGAATCAAAGTATATAATAATATAGGTACATATATGAAGGTATCCTTACAAAAAGTAATTAACATGAAGCATGATACATATTTACAAAAGAGAAGATAATCAACTTCAGTAGGTAAAAATTGATTATATTATCTTTTGTAAATATACTAGCAGTGGATATTGAGCGTCGAAAAGTCATCTGCTTCGTCTAGAGGAAAGAAAGCTGGCCGCATTAACACGCTGGACGGCAATGCTGATTCTTTGACACTAAAAAGGCCAGATGTCTTGTCACGTGAAGGGTCGATGAAGCATTTTGCGATGCCGCGAAAAAATAAATGCATATAGTTATATTGCCATATTTTTATGAATTACCTACTACATTTCTTATAACAGAGAACCGTGTCTTAGCCTGCTGTAGAGCATATAAATTACCATGTTAGTGTACCACAAAATTTCTATAACACCCTACAAATTTTTGCTCGCTTTAATCGCCCATTACGGTCGGCACACATCGTCGGGTGGGTAATGGGACCTCTCTATCTCACAAGATGGGTGAGAAACGCAAATTTGCTGACATATTACCGGCAATATCCCAGATATAGTACGCCGTCAGTCAACTCCGCGGCCGTATATATTGGGGATCTTAAAATATAGTCATCTTTGCGGGCCCATAAACTGTGCGCGGAATTTTCAAATGTAAGACCATAAATATACTCCTGCGAGTTTATGATGTATGTAATATTGTAAGTATACGAAAGTTACACGTACTTTCGCCTACTTACAATATTACAGTGTGCATACTCCTTCATATTGGAGTATTGCCAGATATAAATATTTTACTTCACACGTTAAATCGCTGTAGATATAGTCCGCTTTGATAATAATAATGAATGAGATAGGGCGGGAAATTTGTCGTCGTCACTACATAGAACTGAAAATAAACAAAGAGGTTTTTTACATATTCATTACAGTGCCTAAAACTAAATGTCGAACACAACGTTGTTGAAATTCATAATTTGTTTTAATATTGCTCGTTGTTCGGAGTTATAAAACCGAACAGCTCAGCGTTTTCCATTTGTGCATTGCATGCACAATTGGTTCGCTTCTAATTTATAATTTTATATGACTTTTTAAGTCAGTCCGCAATCCGCCAGCGACCGAGCTCAATTACCACTTTACCATTTAACCATAATTTACCATAAACCATTATTTCATAATCAATTATGATCTAAAATTTATAATAGTATTAATTGACCATTTTAGTTTATATTACCAGTGTATGTGTAGTTTTGAATACAATAGATTTTAACCATTAAAGTCAGTGTTTTTAATAAACCACCAAAACCAATAAGGAGCTCGCAACTCGCTACGCTCGTTTATAAGATAATATTGGATTTTCTAAAAATAACGTCAGGTAGGTATTTATTCAGGTAAACTGTCAGAGCTAAAATATTTTCACCCACAGTTCTTATTACGCTCATATTTTTCGAACCCACATCAAAAATCCTCTACATTCCAAAAGTTCAAATTATTTAACGCAAACTTTCCGAGCTCGGTAACCTTCCCGTGAGTTCCGAGTTCCTCGGGTGCTTTATAAATTTGATTTATCTGACCAGGGCCTTCTACACTTGCAGAAAATAAATCGTGAAATTAGAGATCTGTGGGTGAAAGATAACCGTGATTTCGATGCGTTCCCATCGCATTATTCTTCTGAGGATGACTTCGGGGTCTCAAGGACGTGACGGTATCCCTTTTTGAAATTACTTTTAACTGCAGAGTTTAATTTGAGATTCATTTAGAGGCTTTGAAATTAAAAAGCAATCCTAATAATAATATCTACAGAAGTCATGGTAGTTATTTGTAGTCCCAGGGCTTTAATAATATTTCTTTTATTGTTGTTATTGCACCTTCCGACGTCTTGTTAACTGAACAGAAAATATAACAGTGATGCGAAATTTTCTATCGTTCTTAACGTTTTAACATATATAAGTATATACTTATGTCAATATTTCTCTGCACTGACTATATTATTTTTGGGAAGGAAGCGCCCGTCGTCGCACGGATTAAGTGCATTGGATAGGCTGAATATAAGAAAAATACCTTTTTCTTTTTGTGCCAAAATCGGCAACATTAATTGAAAGTGTATAGTTATGCAATAGATTTACACAACTTATGATAAGTTAAGATTTTTTTTAAATAAACTAAAATCATCAAAAATCATGCAAATTGATTACACAAGATTTCTATTGCTTACTTTTTTAATTAATGTTGTCGATAATCCTAATTATAGCGTGCCCAATGCCCATAAATCTCTATTGGTCTGGTGTTTTTTCGTAAAACTCCTATATATGCGAAGAAGGAAGAATACTGGGAGAAACTAAAGTAATTCTGGTAATACCTGCTTTTCTTCGATGGATTCTTCGAATACGATTAACATACTCTAGATTAGCCATTTTCATGGGTCATATTATAGTACAAAAGCGTGTGCGCAAACACAGGTACACTTTATAATCCCTCACTCTTATATTCCGATGGGACAGCTAGCTAACACAACCGGAAATAGTTCAGGTACCGGGCCGGCGAGTTTACGTGCTCGCTGAGGCACGGTGGTGAACACCTCCAACTGTCACACTCCGGGGTGATACTTACACATCACTTTATTTGGCCCGAACCAGGATTGAAACCCAGGACCTCTTTATCTGCACACGATACCGCTAGGCCAAAATCACTAATATAGAACATACATATAACACCCAACTTCCACACAAAAAGAAAGGTAAATACCAATAGGAAATCAAATGCATGATCGAAAATTATTCTTGATGCATAAATGCCAAGTTTAGTGCATTTTTTCATGAACAATTAGCATTGTATTTGAATCCATTTAAAATACATATTAATTAAATTATATAATAGAAAACAATAAATTCAAACAAAAACAAACAATAAAACAAAAAGTTGCTTAGCTATACAAGATGGTAGCTCGCTACATCTATTAGTAAAGTGACGATATAAACGTATAATATTATGACATTCCGTTATTACTATTTACCCAACTATTTTAGTGTTTTCGCACAGAATGCAGGATACCTTCGAACGTGCCAAGTTGCAAATATCGTCAGACAACCGGACGGCGTCCATCATTATGTTTTATGGCAAATCTACGTGCCACTGTTCGGTTTATTGAGTATTCGCTACTCGTTGCCTTTCGGTAATTGGTTTCAATGATACCAATGTTATGGGTTTCCGATGCGTAAGGAATTAAATGTGTGTTTGGTAATACTAGGGTTGCCATCTCTAAAATTTGACAACCAGGAAAAGGACAAAACCCCGGATTTTGGAGCCCAATACCCGGACATGACAACAGTCTAACCGACCTGCGAATCACTTCCAGTGTCGATTCGTCGGTTGTCAAAACCGCAGCAGCCCAAGACTTTAAAATTTTAAACCCGGACTGCAAATGAAACCCCGCCCGGAGGCTGTCCCGACAACACCCCAAAACTAGGACAAATCTGGGGAAACCCGGACGGGTGGCAACCCTAGGTAATACCCATAAAAGATGACTGCAGGTGTGGCCTCGCTACTGTCTCGTCACCAACGTGTTTCATGTTCATTCCCATGGTATACACTATTTATTTGACTATATGTAAGTAGGTGTTCTGAGTCTGGATTTGCTATGCCACCGTAAATCCGTATGTCAACGTTCCCGCGTTATAAAGATTAAATTCCCTTATGAGTATATTCTTTTTTTAAAATAAAAAGTAACATCGTGAATGACGAGACATTTCCCCGCGTGCGATCTAAGGGAAAATATACATATAAATACTTTTTAAGTTGGCTACACATGCATAAAACAAACATTTTTAGTTCTAGAAGATGACTATTCTTCACACGGAGCAACAAAGTTCTAAAAATTCAACGACATGGTAAAAAAAACATGCGGGGCAGTCTTTTGGGACTGCTGATAGAAGTAAAAACTATTTTTTCATTATTCATACTCGGAAAGTAGTGTTTATTTGATCCGAGTAGCGAGTTGAAGTGGAATAAATTTTAAAAATAGAATTAAATTTGGTTAAATAGTCGTCTGTAAAAAATCTAACATAATTAAGAAAAAAAAGTGCACAACGTCGCTAGAGAAGTTTTTACGCTCTTTGTATGGGAGATTAATATTGATATCCAAATACTAATTATGTAAAAGATTTTGTACGAGGCGTTTAAAACCACTTGTTTTTACCCATTCGTAAGTGATCGGCGATGTAAAGGTCTGTCCATAGATGGGTGACCGCCAAAACGGTTTATGTTACATTTTCAGCTGTTGGTCACTACTGCCCATGCGTTAAATAACTAAGAATTGTTCATGTGAGTTGACTGTTTGTAAAATAAAAATAAATAAAGTAGTTTACTTACAGTGATAGACTCACTAGGCAATGCCTGTACCAAGGCTATCGATGTGATACGGTTACAAGCTAGGAATTTGACTACAGTTCGATATTAAATTTAAATTAAATAGACACGACATTAAATTTGATTTATAACAATAATAATGTGTAGTAAATTCAACTAAATAGGTAAAGACCTCTGCGATACATTTATGAAGTGAAAACTTCTCGTGCATTTTTGAGACGGGTAAAAAATTTTTAACTCGCGTCAGGACACGTGACCTGGTCGAATATTTGTAAGACGGAAGGTCTTGATATGATAGTATTATTATATATTTTCCTTGTTTGCTAACTTATACCTAGATTCAAGATTTTTAGGTTAAGTTTAAGTTGTCGCATACTATTTATGTTGTAGGTTGTATATCTACATCTACTTATTATCAGACTGGTTGCGTATTCAACGCCATTCTTCCACATAATCTTAATTCTGTTTTTTGCCCCAAAGAGAGATTTGCACAACAAAAGATGAATCTGAATCACCTCTAATGCGACGCATTTCGTGTTTCTAAGAAATCTCTGAGTGAAAGCTAAATCATATTAAAAATATGGTAATGATGCATTCATCAGAATTTATATAGATTTGTTTTTTTTTTTTTTTTTTTTTTTATTCTTGTATGTTACGGGACTTTGAGTCAATATTTGACTATGTCAGTCCTGTTGATCTTACAACATACTCTAAACACAATATAAGAAACACAAAATTAACAAGTTAACATTAATTAGAAAGTACATACTATCACTTCTATAGATTTGTAAAATCACGTCTATCACCTTAAGATGTAATAATCCTCTTAGTAGGTGCGGTATTAAAAGAAAACACATTGCATTAGTTCCTACCTTTGCTTTTTAATTATATACTGACTAGAAAGTTGTAAAATCATTTATTTTCAATATAACTAATTATGTTTACAAATAACATTATAATAATAAGTAGTTCCTAAAGATATTTTCTAAACCTACATAGATATAAAATAAACTAAATCTAAACAGCGTCAAAAATTTCTCTTCGTTGTCGGGGAACGTACCCAAAAGACTGGCAGCATTGCCACGTTGTATGGCAAAACTGATTCTTTGACCAAAATAAAAGCCAGCCTTCTGGTCACGTGAAGAGTCAATGATCAATTATGCGATATCCCGAAATAGGGTGCGCGCATTTGGACCCCTAGGGCCAAGCGTTTCGACCCCAAACGGCTCAAATACACAACCTCCAACTAGGTTAGTGTATTTTAAGTAATAATTAAGCTTCTGGTATAAAGACACATCCACAAATCCCAGGTCGGGACAAAAGTGATTTTGGGACTTTTCTCTAAAAAGAAAATTTCTCAGCACCAGCCCGAAGTTTAGAAATGGCGGTATTATAATCCCTTGCCTTGGAGAGCACGTAAAGCCGTCGGTCCAGTACCTGACGTATTTCCGGTCGTGTCGCTAGGCGTCCCATCGGATCATGAGAGTGATGGAATATAAAGTACTACTGTGTTTGCGCACATACTTGTGCAGTATAATATGTCCCACCCAGATGGCTAATCTCTATTGAGACTGGCCGTCGTGGCCGAAATTCGGCTAGGAGGACATTATAAATGTGGCAACCATAGACCAAACGTTTCTAATGACTCATGACTGTGATAAAAATGTTCTAGTCTATGGTCGCCTAGAGATCTAGACATTGTCAATAGCAGACTAAGGTTTGCTTTGTAACAACACTCTGGTACAGCGTTCTGTAATTACCTTAATTCTGCAATCTGCAATTTAATACCTAAGCCGGGCATGTTACCTATATAATTAAGGGAATAGGTACAGTTCTATACGTGAAGTCATTGCTTTCTCACTATCAGGTCAGCACAAAAACATATACTGCTGGACACACCTTCAAAAATCCTTCGGGCTGGCAATCGCAGTACGATGGTCATAATACTCAGACGCTTCTCCCCGTTCTCTGGTAGATATTCCCTCGGGATAACTTTTACGTCCCTAACGGATGAGATGGGATGGTGATTCATCTACGTACACACGGCTACATATCAAGCTATACATTTCCAGTATAAGCTGATCTCGCGTTGTATAGGATTTCCATACAATGAGAGGTCAGCTTATACTGGAAATATATAGCTTGATATGTAGCCGTGTGTACGTTGTTATAAATACAAAACAGTGACATACCAATAATTATTTCTAAAATATTTTAAAGTTTCGACTCTTAATTATTTTAACCTACTTAGTATACTTTCTGGGCTGTATATTTGAATTTGACTAGATATGTATTCGAAAAATACATTTAATTTCACTGACATCACTATTCCTAATTCTGAAGGTAAAGTAAACACCGAATTTGTATCCAAATTCATAAGATTATTCCCAGAATATTTCCACAAAAACATCAATAGGCGAATCCGCACAATGCGTCGATTAAAACGGTCATTATTTTTTGTTGTAATTTCACACCAATTGTATTGATATTTAACATCCCCGTGAAATCTCAAACGTCATCAAATACAACTAAATCCGCTATTGTATAGTCTTGGTGACAAAAACTTTTGTAAGACGCCATATGGCGTGCCGAGCGGCTCCACAAAGCATGTCGGATTAAGTGAGTTTAGCCCCGATGCGATTGAATTTGACGCCTAGCACAGGGGCTAAGCGCCCAAGCCCATATGTACAACAATAACTATTTGTAGTAACTAATTGATGAACGACTTGTATGTATTAGCCGGTATAAACGCTCAACTCTGGCGCTCGGCCAACGTATGCAAAAATCGCGCGAATCGTGCCAAAACTTTTCGTATAATGAGTGAAAATGAGAAATTTAAATGTTAATACGACGTTTCTGTGTAATAAAAACTTTGCAATCAAACATTAAATCAGCACAAATAACAACTGCAACATTGTTTATAAAGCTGGCTTTTAAGATTTCGTGTTATATTCAGCTTAAAATTTTCAACAGAGAGAAAAGTTAGAAAGAACGCAGAAAGCACATTAAAAATATTTATGACATCACTCTAAAATGAGCGGCGTTTAAATATTCTGTAACGAAATGAGTAAATTTATTTTTGCGTTTTAACGAGAGCTTTATTTATTAAAGTTGAAGCGAATTTTATGTAGCATGGTGTCTCCCGCCACGGTACAATAAATAACCTGCCAATTATAATACACTTGAGTACAATAGCAGGGGGCTGTAGGCGGGAACAATGCATCGCATGTAAGGGCATCATTCGTACATAAAAATCATTACAAATCGGTACGGGATGGGCGCGAATCACATTATAGCAAACAAAGGCCGACTACTTATTTCCAGTAAATCGAGTTAGAAACACAGTTTATTGAGTTAAAACGAAATTATGTTCCTCTTGTTACATGAAACAAATTTATGTCGCCCGGAGCGTTTGCGTGCTCGTAAAACTGTATTTATTTAATCTGTTCAATTCAAATTTACTTGGTTTTAATATGATTCATGTATAAATTAATTATGTATGTACCCAATTAACGAATTGGGTATAAACATAATTAATTTCCACTAACGGCATTAATTTACTTTTGTATACTATTTATTTTGTTGTAATTTATAAAATTATTAAAATTGATGACAAGTGGACACTAATAAAAAATCTATATGCGTAATATCTTAAAACTGCAAACAACTAAACGTTTTAATAAATTCAGTGAGTCATAACGAAGGATTGACAATTATTATTAAAATAACTTAAATTATAAGCTAAAGAAACGTAAAACTAGGTTCTAAAAATATGTACTTATATTTAAATTAAAATTAAATATATACATATTATTATATAAAGGTCTCATCTTTGGGCGTCGAAAAAAACTTCGGTATCGCTGCCTTTGAGCATCGTGCCCAGAATACTGGCTGCATTGCCACGCTTTTGTATATACTATATTTACCTCAATTCTTACTTTATTGTAAATGTTAACCAATTTTCTACTGAGTATTCTCTTTCACTCACGGGTGCGACGCTCAACCTCGCCCCTATTCTAAGAAAACTCTTTGTTTGAGTCGCTTGGTCATAACCATTGGACCAAATAACAGAAAGCCGTGGAGAGCTGTATACACTACAAACTTTGCTCATTTGATTACACCGAGTACTTGATTAAACAGAAGGAAATTCAACGAGATAGAATAATATATAATATAGAACTGCTACTAATAAGTAGATTCAACTAGACTAGATTTAATCATCCATTTGCAAAGCCGGTTGGGTAATTCATTTAGACTAATGCACGTGAATGCATGCACAAATAATGGTGTTCATCACACAGATTTGTTCTGGGTCGGGATCAAATCCGCAACCTCTGGCTTAAATAAAATAAAATAAAAAAGGTTTTTGTTCACGTAGACTATAAAAAAGCGCTTGTAAATAGTCAGAACATGTTTGTAGTAATACATACATACATACACATTATTATTTCTAGTTACTTATGACAGATATTTAGGTACACGGAATGTTAAAACATTTATACAATTTATTTTATAATGGTAGTGATATTTAGCTAGCTTGTATTAAGTTATTGTCAAGGAGATTATGTTTAGGTATTATTGAAATTTATATTTTACTACATATTGTCTGAATGGTCCGGTCTATATTAAGGTATGAATTCAGTATTATTATTATAATACTGAATTCATACCTTAATATAGACAGAACCATTCAGCTTAGCAGTCGACGTCACAAACCACTACAAAAACGAACTAGTCAAATTTGGTTTATTGATTTACATAGCAGTTGGTCTGCAATAATCTCCGAAATTGTTTTATATAAATGTTATAACTAAATTTAATGTCGATAATTAAACCGATACATGATCTCTTTGACAATAACTTATATAAGCTAGCTAAATATCATTAAAATTATAAAATAAATCTTATTGTAAATGTTTTCATACAATCCGTGGACCTAAATAGATATTATGTAAATTAAATATATATAATAATTATTAATTAATTATATACTACTACAAACATGTTCTGACTATTTACAAGCGCTTTTTTAAAGTCTACGTGAATAAAACAAAAATAAACTTATTAAAAGAAACAGAGCCATACCTATACTAATTTCTGATTTTACCAGTTTCGATAAAAATCATGAGTTGTTTCTCTAATTTCTAGTAAGTAGCCGAAACGGTGACTAATAAGTCGAGCTGCCCTGCCTTACATTGCAGTTTTGCAGACAGGCTTAGACTATCCAGATATACCTATAGGGCTGTATCCTTTGT
The DNA here is from genome assembly GCA_951640165.1 of Pseudoips prasinana. NCBI lineage: Eukaryota > Metazoa > Arthropoda > Insecta > Lepidoptera > Nolidae > Pseudoips > Pseudoips prasinana. The sequence continues at coordinate 11,525,804 of OX621235.1, read as the reverse complement.
GCAATTTGTTTTTAGTCGACTAAGGAGAGATTTAGTTGTGAAGTTGTGATATCCTTGGGAAAAGAATCCCGGGTGTGTCCGTTTATATGTTTGCGTGGTTGGCGTGCCCAATGCACGCGCGCTTCTAGTTAATCGAGAACAACACTCCTGATTGTGTGAGCAATTCCATTATTCTACGAGAATCTAGAGTTATTCTATTCAAATTTGTAAGTATTGAATGTTTTTATGGATAACATCTTTTCTATCATTTTTTCTTCTAGTAATAGTCGGGGTGTAAAGTTTTATCGAACATGATAAAATTTCAAACAAGAAATAGGTCAAACTTTTGTCGCAACTATATATGTATATTTACAAACATAACAATGAATATGGTAAAAGCTGAACAAATGTTCTTTCACAAATTTTTAAAAAGATAGTAAAAATCCGGGAGGAAAGCATATTAAAAACAGCCTAAAACGTTACTTCGCAAACGATCGTAAACTGTAATAGGAAGAGACAACGTTCAAGTCCATTTAACAGTATGTCCAAAGAAAATATTGCATCTGAGTTAATATTAATAAAATTCGCAATAACGTAAATAATCTCTTAGTCGAGATTGATTTAGATATGATCATTATAATTTATGTAGGTAGTTTCATTTTTCTGAAATAAATAGGAACATTTTATTCTTACACAACCAATTCCAATAACAGTAGATACTTAAAACGAACTATAATTTTACTGTATACCATAAATGGTTGCCAACTTCAACATTAGCTACAGCAATTCTTGACGCTTTAAATATTATTTACATATAGGTATTACAAAAACGACATTTATTAATAAAAATAAATGTTCAAAAATGAAATTACTGACAATAACAATCCATTTCGTTTATATTAGGTATGCTCTCTTTGGGGTACACTACATTAATACGAAAAACTTTATTCCGACAGTCACAAATACGAATTTCAAAATACCCATTTCCATCATTCCAAATGCGCGAATTACAACTCCGATTTATCATTAGTCCTATTTTTATAATTCCTATATTTCAATATTCCTTACGATTATAATAATTACTCTTCTCCAAACACCGAGCTTCAATAGATCGAATAACAAAATTCCGACTTAATGATAATTCGAAATATCAACAATACGAATAAAAATATTTTGTTTCCCTGGTCACAATTATAACCTAACCTAACCCAAATGATTAATCAACAATAGAGGCGATCTGAAACTCGGCAAGCAGGCATGCAGCATGCAAGCATGCAAGCAGGCATTCAGCATGCAACATGTAACAGGCATTGTTTCTGTCACGGCTCCGGCGCTGCGGGGTTTGGGTGGGCCCACGCGAGCTTATCGTCGCAGATGGTTTTAACGCTCACCACCACAGCTTCGGCTTGCTGGCCGGCTCCGCCGGCCAGCCTCAGCTGCGGCGGCGGGCCTTCAAGCCACCTGCTCCTCAGCTCGCGGGCCGCCCCACCCCTCCGCGCCTACGCGGGCTTAAATTACACTCTAGGGTAGGGCAGACAAGACTACGTGAAGTCGGTTGTGCAGCGATTCGTTTCTGTCGCCAAATTTTGTAGCATAACATGTTGACTTTTAGTTTATTCGAAGTATTTAAAATCGGAATGTCGTTTTTCGGACTGAGAACCCTTCGAGCATTTGACTCTTCGAACGTTTGAAAATCGGAAACTAACATATCGTATTTACGACTTTCGGTATAATTAATTTCGTGATTTTTAATAATAGACATTAAAATTATTAGGTATTATGAAATTCGGACTTTTGAAAATCGGAACATCGAAATTCGGAATAAAATATTTTCGGAGTATTTGGGTGTTCCCCTCTCTTTGGCCATGCGCATCAATACTCTAAGCACTGACACTAAACGTAGTTTTTTACATACTCTTTGGTTAACTCTACGGCAAAGATATTATAATATAACAAGATTGCGCACTCCAAGATTTAGTTCAAAGTAAAATGAACTCAAAGTCTTTAAAATACAGTCCATTTCTCTTTGTAGTGTACCAATAGGAAAAAACGGACCACTTGAGAGGCTCTCGTTTTGGAATCTGTCCCTGTCTAACAGATGGCCAGCCTAAAAATAACTTACTTGACGTATAAAATAGTAGAATTTTTGGTCAAACACCTAGGATTATGTTTTCATATAACTATAATTAAATAATTTTTATTTATTTAAGACGTACACAACGTTTTTTTAAACTATGTCTTATTCTTTGATAGCTTTTTAAATACATTTATTTGAGTTTAGTAAATTCAATAGCAGTATTTATAAGAAATGACGTTTACCACACTCAATTTGTAAACAAATATGGCGAATGTTTGTTTTGAAATTATTTATCGTATTGTGCTCCAATCCAGTTCCAATTTGCTTAAAAATGGTTTTAACTTGTTGCGTAAAAGGGTGTAAAAGTGAGGGTCATCTGGGGAGTGGTATATCTTTTCACAAGTAATTGTTATCTTGTAATGTTTCTATATTTTGGCTAAGTTCAGCAACAGGGTAACCATTTGTTACGTATTTAATGGATCGTTTTTCTAGATTTCCCAAAAACGAGGAATTGAAACAAAAATGGATGAATATTGTTCCCGGTAAATAATAATCTGATATAGCAATTAACTGTTTTATTACAAACTAGCTGTGCCCGCGACTTCGTCCGCGTGTTATTTTAGTTTTTTTTTTGTTTTTTAGTAAAATAAAAGACTTTTTCTAAAATAAAAGTAGCCTAAGTTACTCCTTATTACGTCAGCTACCTGCCAATAAAAGTCCCGTCTAAATCAGTCCAGCCGTTTCAGAGATTAGCCGGAACAAACAGACAGACAGAAAGACAAAAAATTTAAAAATGTTATTTTGGTCTATGTACCGTATATATATTCATATTTATGTAGTAAAAACAGGTTATTTCAATATTACAAACAGACACTCCAATTTTATTTATTTGTATAGATAACATTCACATTTGTTTTAGAGTTTTTGCACATTGACACAAAATACTATTCCCCACTACCAGCCACTAAGCATACTCGAGATTGTTGCCTCTTACAACAAACAATTGTCTGTTGTGTGGTGACGGCGACAAATATCAGAATCAGAATATCATCACCCCATCTCATCCCGTGGGGGGCGTAGAAGTCGACCCGAGGGAATATCTACCAGAGGACGGGAAGCAGCTTCCTTCTGAGTACTACAACCATCATACTGCGATCGCCAACCCGCCTGCCAAGCGTGGCGATTATGGCATATCCCCTCAATATGATTCTTGAGGGAGGCTTGTCCAGCAGTGGACTTATTTAAGCTGTAATGATGATGATGATGAATAATTGTCTATTTCACTATATCTAACACTAAAACGAGGCTACTGTCTCCTCGTGTCAGTGTTTGTTATGAGTAAATAGGTAAGAAATAGACAATTGCTACACTCTTATTAATAACAAAAGATATAAAATTATCTCAGTTGTTTAGATTAAGCCACTTATAAGATATTTTCAATTAAGGTAGTGAGTATAGTACTATCCGTGGAATAAATTTAAAAATCGGGCCTGTAGTCTATTAGTGTTACCTGATTTTCACAATCTAATCTATATTGAATATATGTATTACAATAATTATCCTAGAATACTATAGCCGACTGACACAAAACACTTGTTGCGAAAAAGAATATAAGTAAATAAAACATATAATATACTTGAAAACTATTTGGATACATTACGAATATATAATATTTGGAAAGTCTTTTGCTTTTGTCCAAAATATCTACCACTACTCACACTTACATTAGGCGGGAATTGTACTATAAATAATTATATAATTTCCAAACGTTTAATAAATCTACAAATAATCTTGGTATAATTTAATTTATATTGCTTGCAGAGAGGCATACAAAATAAAGAAAGTATAAGTAACGAAAACATCTCGAATACGTATACCTAGGTATGCAGTGGGGCGAACAGTAACTTTAAAAGCACTGCACAGGTAGTATGATTATACTTCAAAAGTAAGTTTATTCATTCTCATTAAAACAAATTTTTAAAATTTAGCGCGTTAAAACATTCGCATAATTCCACGACGCATGGTCACTCTATTAGAAGGAGATGCCATCCAAAACAGCTACTTCTTGCTCGGGCCGTTTTCGCACCCTCAGTGCGCAATCTTGTTATATTATAATATCTTTGCTCTACGGAGCATAAAGTCAGTTTGCGTAGCGGGATACTTAGATGGTGTTTAATTCTAGATGTCCGGGCTATACCCACACTATATCACACAATATATTATTTCAATAAATTGTGTAATCTGTGTTGTGTGTCTAAAAAACCAAGGATGGCGAGATGGTTCCAGATTACGTTACAAAATACCACTACCAGGATTCAGGGCATTTAATGGCCAAGGCGTGCACGAAGTTTATCAATAAGGAAGAGCATTAGTTCAACAACATGAAAGTGATGTTCTGGGATTTTTGGATTACCAACGTCCCTAGTCTATCTTAACTGCTTCACAAATTATTTTTTTGTATAAAAAATATATGCGATTGTTATATAAATGTTTTAATCATAAATACCGGATTAGTATTTTACATACGATAACCTTTAGTTTAGACTTAGGTTGTTAAATTATACCACTCCAGTTTTAAACTTAATGAATTTTGAATTTGATTTGATTGAACGAATGTTAGTAATCTGATTCAGAATTGATAACGAAGGGCCAGGGCTTTTTATTTACAATTCCAAGCAACATTGTAGCCACTGTATGTCGAGATATCTCCTTCATTATATAAAGACCCCAATCCAATTTTTGAGACCCCAAAATAAAGACACTTTCTTGAAAATTTCCCACCAAATACTAGAAGCTGGTACGGCTGGAGACATGTACTACTTGAAATTTCTCTACTCAACTAATCTCCAAATTAAGATCGACGTTTGAGACTTAAAATCAGATTTTGATAATAATAATAATATCTGGGGACAATGTCACACAGATCATCCTAGCCCCAAACTAAGCAAAGCTTTCTTTAGTTGATAAGAAAAAAGTTATGTTTTATTAGTATTAGGAGTAAATACTTTATTTGTTGCAAAATAATTAGTCTTCCACCGAAGACACGCCAAAGCAAAGCTTGTACTATGGGTACCAGGCGACAATATACATACTACATACTTATATAGATACATAAATACTTATATACATAGAAAACATCCATGACTCAGAAACAAATATTCGTGCTCATCACACAAATATTTGCACTTACCGGGATTCGAACCCAGGACCACCAGCTTCGTAGGCAGGAGCACTACCAACTAGGCTATGGTGACCGTCCGATCTGATTTTCCTGCCACCAATATTGGCTCCTAAAGTATTTAATCTATATCTTTACTTTGAATCTTGCAGCCAACTAGCCAACAGTGGGCACTTACGCTTTAGGTTCGACAATATCGTTCGTTACTGCACCTTAGTCTAGATTTACGAGCTCGGCCGAGGAACAGCCAACAGCTGCCTGGAACAATGCCGGTTTGTTATCGAGACTGAAAATATTTAGTAATATTTAGCGAGACGCCCACAGTTTGGTAGTAACGTGCGGAGGTGGCGCTTTTGAACAAGTTATGTAGGTTTTTTTTTATGCAAAATGGGTTTGCGCTTGACTACGTTCTCACCTGATGGACATAGACATAGACATAGATCATTTTATTGCCAGAAACTGTGTACAGAAGATGTTATAACAATTTGATTGATCAACAGTTACCCATATCGGGCATGCAATATTTTTTCTACCTACCTTAATATTAAATAATTATTTTTTGTAATCTTGACAACAGATAAATAACACATCATTATCAATAAATCAGTTGCTTCGATACTTGGTCATAAGCAAAAAACTCTTTAAGGTCATAAAATACGTTGTGCAATAGCCATCGTTTCAGCATAGATTTAAACATTTTACCATCAAGTTGTTTAATTTCAAGTGGTAGATGATTATACACACGTATTGCTGTAATGTAAGTACTCTTATAGTAAATCATGTTGCGAATAGATGGTAACTCTAAATTAAATCTATATTTATTACGGATATTAGGTTTAGATGCCGACTTTAAATTGAAAAAAAATCATATTATTTTTTACAAAAATACATAATTCTAAAATGTAAATGCTAACTAAGGTAAGATACCCCTTGTCTCTAAATGTAAATCTAAGAGAATCGGTGCTATACATATTGTAGATAATCCTCAGACATTTTTTTTGAAGTATAAAAGTTGAATTTACGTTTGTTGAGTTTCCCCAATAAATTACGCCATACATCAGAAGAGGATAAATATAACCATAATAGGCCGCTTTAGCAGCAGCTAGAGAAGTTACCTCAACTAAAATAGATAATACATAACAATAACTGGATATTTTTTATTCATTCTATTGATATGACTCTTCCAGTTTAAATGTTGGTCTATTGACACTCCAAGGAAATTAATATCTTCTACTTCTTCAACTTTGGTATCATTATTTATTACATCAAGTGTTAGAGGTTTGGTTTTGTAATTTCTAAATTGAATTAGTTTAGTTTTTGTGAGATTGACTCTAAGATTTATGGATCGTAACCAGTTTGTAACAGTCTCTAATGTAAGGTTGATTTCTGAATTAAGGTTTAAATTTATATGATTTTCATTTGTAATAAATATCGTAGCATCATCGGCATACATTACGCATAGGTGATTCGTAATATTTGGGAGATCGTTAATGTAAATCAAAAAGAGGAGTGGTCCTAAAATGCTCCCTTGGGGAACACCCAAAATAACTTTTTCAATTGTTGAGTGTACATAGTCAATAGTTTTTGTACTTTTGTTATATACTTCGATAACTGTAGACTGAGTTCGATTGGTTAAATAAGATTTAAATAACTGAAGTGCGATTCCTCTGACGCCTATATTTTCCAGCTGTTTATATAGAAATTCATAAATTACGCAGTCGAATGCCTTGGACATATCTAGGAATAGTGCAATACACCGATTTTTCTTATTCATACTTTCCCAGAAATTTTTAAATAATTTAAAAACGGCTAGAGATGTAGTTTTCTTTTTTCGAAATCCAAATTGGTTACTATTTAGAATATTGTTACTGTCTAGAAAATTAGTAAGTCTGTTGAAAATAACCTTTTCAAGTATTTTAGAGAAACTGGGAAGCAAAGCTATTGGTCTATAATTGTTTGCGTCGTGTCTGGCGCCTTTTTTAAATAACGGTTTGATAATTGCTCTCTTTAAATCGTCTGGGAAAACGCCTGACTCCAACATAAGATTGATTACGTGTACTAAGGGTTCTGCAATATAATCACAATTTAGCTTGATTATCTTGGTAGGTATGTCATCGTAACCGCAACTTGTTTTGTTCTTCAAACTTTTAATAATATTGATTATTTCACTTTTACCTACAGGAAAAAGAAACATACTCTTCGTTTGTTTCCCATCTAGAGGCTTGAATTTGCTCGTCATTGAGAGGTTCGAGTTTTGATTTATGTAGAAGTGGTTAAATGTATTCGCAATATCTTCAGGATTTTTCAAAATGTTATTATTGTTGATTATGTAATCAATTTTTTGTCTTAAATCGTTCGTTGCTTGTGTATGTTGTTTAATTAATGACCATGTTGACTTTGTTAAATTTTTACTATTCCGTAAGAACTTTATATTTGTATTCTTTTTTGATTGATTGATGACTCGTTTTAATATTTTACAATATTTAATATAGTTTTTTTTATTGTCGTTCAGGCTCTTGTTATTTTGATATTGTAAGTACATTTTTCTCTTAATAACACATGATTTCTTTATACCTTTCGTTGTCCAGTTGTTTTTCTTTTTATGACATATTTTTATTCTATTGATTGGTACACATAAATTAAATATCAGAGAAAATAAATCTAAAAATATTTTATACGCCGAGTTAACATCTGTAGACTTAAAGACATCTTGAAAACTTAATTGTGGTATGTAATTTAAAAAGATTTCAATATATTTTTCAATATTCCTTTTCATTACATACCAATATTTTTCATTAAAACCTAGACTACAAGGAATCATAATAGCTTGGCCCGTGTGGTCGGATATGCCCATATCCCATACTTCTACCCTGTACTTTTTATGGTTTGTTATTATATTGTCGATGCATGTAGCAGAGTGCGGAGTTATTCGGGTTGGTTCTTTTAAAGTTAGAGTTAAGTTAAATTTCTTGAGAGTACTTATAAATTGATTAGTTTTGGCATCGTCATTTAATATGTTTATGTTGAAGTCTCCTAGAATAAATATTTTTTTATTAATCGACCTTTTCCGTATAGTTAGTTTATATAGCAATATTTCAAGTTTTTCTATAAAAAAATTAAAATTTGACGAAGGAGTACGGTACATACAAATAATAATCCAATTAGTTTCTGTTATTATTATACCACAACACTCAAAATGTAATTCAACACATAAATCTTGAATCCAGTCTATTTTCTTGTAGTTTATATAATTTTTTATATAAATACATACACCCCCTCGTTTCCTAGTTCGTGAGAAATATGAAGCGGCTTTATAACCGCGTATTTGTAATATATCAGCACTATTTTTATGAAAAAATGTTTCAGTTGCACAAAATACATCTAATTTTTTTGACTCTAATAAAAGCTCTATTTCGCCAGCTTTTGATCTCAAACCTTGAACGTTATGGTGTAAAATTGTGAAGTTATTATTCGCCTTGAAAAAACTGATTTTCCGGAACTTCTGTAGTTTGTGTTCCTATTGATATATTGTATTGATTTATGTCTGTTTGAGTACCACTAGATGTATAGCATTTTAATTCGTTTAATGGAGAGGATGTACCTTGAGCGTTTGTATACCGTTGATACTCATACATATATTTTAAATGTAAGACATGTCTTAATAAAAATCCCGATAGTAAGCGTATGTAAGATCGGACAGGTATTGCGAGATCTAGGTTGAAATGAGTAGTGTTTTCAAACTGATTACTGACATAAGTGAATAACGCGCAAAGTTTCGATTCATTTAGAAACCTATTATATTTAGGATTACAAAGTAATACATTAGTATGTTTTAGACTATTTAAACTTTGATAAAGAACGGATTGAATTTTCAGAGGATTTTTGTCACTATGACCACACATTATTATGACATAGTCGTATACGCTAAAGTCTTTACATGTTTCAGCACAGGTTTCGAGAAGTTTATCTGCCGTGGCGCACGATTTGTTTATGGACAACACTAAATATGAGGGACCTGCATGTTTTTGTAGAAGGTTTCTTAGATATGAAGAATGTGACACGTAGGAGTCCGAAAATATCAGAATTCGGTAAAGTTTTTCCTTTTTAAATTGGACGTTGAAATCAAGATTTTTGGATGGTTTTTTGTTCATGTTCATCATACTGCATTGGTTAGGAATTATAGTATTTTCATGACTTTTGGCGCCCTCTGTGATATTTGGTTCCAAGTTACATGACGTATTGTTCGTGTTTGTAGTAATATTTAAATCATCATAGCTATTATTAAGGCATATATTGGATGGGATCGGATTTTTCTTCTTCCGGGATTCCGAAACACGCAAGTTTCTCTCTCGTTTTTTTGATGTATTTTTAAAATCTGTAGAATTAGTACAAATCAATTTCAATTGATCGATTTTACACTGTTGACAGGATATAATTTTTTGAAGAGAACAATTTTCGGAATTTAAAATGTCTTTTTCACCCTGGGATCTTTCCAATTCCATTCTAAGTTGCATCAGTTCATTTCTCAATTCATCTACTTCGTTATTCAGTAAAACTCTCGATAGATCGGGGAGACTTCGCCCATTATCGGAGCAGCTCAGAGTAGACGTATTCATGGTGTCCTCATGGCTAGGTGTTTCAAAATTATTCCTGTTTTTGGATCTAATAGTGATATTTTTCCCACATGAATCCATTTTGTAATTGTGCAGCAGTGAGCAAGTATTTATTCTTTCTTGTTATTATGATACCAGTACTCACTCGATGTCGGTAACTGAGGCCGTGTCCAAAAGGTCTTAAGCACCGTGCATTTGGTGTCACTTACGCGTTTCGATTGATTGCTGTTCACTTTGAAATATGGACGTTACTTTTTATTTTTGTCAATTTGTTTTTGTAATTATCACTATAAAACACTAGGAACTGATTTATAGACACTATTTAAAACTTGTATTATAACTTTATTATAACTGTTATATAATTAAAATTACGTGACTGGCGGTTTTAACACTGAATACATATATTTAATTGGGAGCAATGTTAAAACGTGACTATTCAGTATTGTGACGGTACCACAACTCCTGGTGGATGGTAAGTGAAGATGTGGTCGAAGGTGGACCGCGCGTACCCATAAACACGCGGTCTGGAAACACGTCGTTCTGGAGGTTGTTCCACAGCTTACCCGTGCGTATGATGAAAGAGGAAGCAAAACGCTTCGTACGGCATAATGGGATGACAACAACATAGCGGTGGAAAGCCTCCCGACGCCTTGTAGTAAAGTAGGTAACATTAGTTACAAAATTTCATATTAATAGGTGTATGGTGTTAACAATAGCTTAAGGATAGTCTGAATGTGTGCAAAACACGTTTTTCTGTTTGTACCACAATCGGAAACATTATTTTAAAATATAAACAATAGAAAGATCGATAAATAGATTTGCACTGACTTGACTTCTGATGATTCTACATGTTTTGTCAAGTACACTAAAGACAATGCAAGCAATAGAAATTACACCACTTAATTAAAACTTCTCTACGCACGCTTGACTGAATGCGTGACAAGAGAGTTGCAAAAAGTGTGAGACAGAGGGATATATAAGTTAGTGGAGAGAGAGAGAGACAGAGACGTTTCGTATATTAACAAAGAGGCAAGAGAGCGAGAGCGAGCACGCATTTTCTTTCTCTCTTTGTCTCATAGCCAGTTACGGTTCGTATATCTAAGTTTTACTCCAGTCGTGTGGCCTAAGCACACAATTTTTAATAAAATCTACAGGACCAAGCTTCAATTTGCGAAAAGGTATATTGTTATAGATAGACAATTGTAGATTTTTATATTATATTAAAAGTGGTACATTCTATTACACAATTTTTCGATTGTTTTAATTTTTATCCACGGTGCCGAATTTGGAGCTCAAACAAAATGTGTATTGATTTATTTAAAAAGATCGTCCAATGGTGAAAATTAATGTCAGTTTAAGAATCGCCCAAACTTCTTTCTCATTGTAATGCACAAGTTTTCTTCAAAAACATAAGTATTATATTAATGACTAGCTGTGCCACAGCTCCTCCCCCGTAGGTGAAAGCGTGATAATATGTAGCCTATATGTTGACCCGACCTCTTAGTAATATTCATGCAAAATTTGAAGTAAATCCATGCAGTACTTTTTGAGTTTAGCCCGGATATACATACAGACAAACAGACATACAGACAAAAATTCTAAAATCTATATTTTTGGCTTCGATATCGATTGTAGATCACACCCCAAGTATCATTTTTAATAAATATTCAATGTACAGTTTTGACTTTCCTACGATTTTATTATATGTATAGATGTTGGTCAAGTGGTTAATTACCCTGACTGCTAAGCCATAGGCAGTGAGTTCGATCCCAACCCAGGATAAATCTTTGTGTGATGAGCACGATTATTTGTTCTGTATCTGGGTGTGATTTACCTTATTAAGGTTGTCTAGTTACCTTAGTACTTTGCCTACTTTAGGATCAGAAGCCAGTGTGGTAGTTGTACTAAGGTAATAATAATATCCTGGGACATTATTTACACACGGCCATCTGATCCGACAGTAAGCAGAGCTTGTACTATGGAAACCAGATACTAGATATAGTACATATACTACTTTTTAAGGTTCCGTAGCCAAATGACAAAAGACGGAACCCTTATAGATTCGTCATGTCTGTCTGTCCGTCCGTATGTCACAGCCACTTTTTTCCGAAACTATAAGAGCTGTACTGTTGAAACTTGGTAAGTAGATGTATTCTGTGAACCGCATTAAGATTTTCACACAAAAATAGAAAAAGAACAATAATTTTGGGAGTTCCCCATACATAGAAATGAAACTCAACAAAAAAAAAATTCATCCTACTCATACATGTGGGGTATCTATGGATAGGTCTTCAAAAATGATATTGAGGTTCCTATTATCATTTTTTTCTAAACTGAATAGTTGCGCAAGAGACACTTCCAAAGTGGAAAAATGAGTGTCCCCCCCCCCCCCCCCCCCTGTAACTTCTAAAATAAGAGAATGATAAAACTAAAAAAAATATATATTATGTACATTACTATGTAAACTAACAACGAAAATTGGTTTGAACGAGATCTAGTAAGTAGTTTTTTTTAATACGTCATAAATCGTAAACCACAATTTACCTTTCATTTAATCAACTGAAATACTTGCTGCTGCGGAACCTTCATGGGCGAGTCCGCAGTCTCGCACTTGGCCGTTTTTTTCTTTTGTAAATACATATTGATAATGACACCCAGACTCAGGACAAACAGACATGTTCATGCACACAAATATCTGTCCTGGGTGGGACTCGATCCCACGACCTCCGGCGTGAAAAGCAAGCATTTATTTGCCAACCACGCCAATTAGGCAGGTATTTATTTATTAACTACCTCGCTACCTCACTCGCTAATTATTTCTACGCACCGAACGAACATCAAATGAGGTTAACGGATTTAACCGAACTGGAGCCTATTTTCTGCTAAATATTACCTTATATCATCCCTTCTGCAAAACGCGAATTTTGCGGTTTCCCATTATGTATTTCAAGTTAGTTAAAACTTACAGACTGATTATCTTATTAATTATATAGACGGCGCATTACCTAATAATTACTGCTGCCGATATTGTGGTGCTCAAATCAAGACTCCGGCCAGCATAGCTTGACAATTACTATGATAGTAATTTAATTACTTTATTGTTATATTTATTTTTCTATAATGGTGATGAAACTACACTACACTCTCATTTGAGGATAGCGAGTATAATTACAGTCACAGATTACAACTGTAAAAATACTTACAGAATTCGAGGGCATTCGAGACACTGTTTGTGTACACAACACATTTTTCTTTCTGTACCAAAATCGAAAAATTGTGCAAAAGGATTGCAGGACTTTTCTATGATTTGATGCTTCTGGAAGCTTGTCGCAGGAAAACGAGCCGAACAAAAGAATCACGAAAAAGCTAATATAATAATAATATTTATTTCACAAATTATGCAACAAACAGAATTTATAAAAACCAGGTTACTTAAGCATTTTAAATCAATCGTATGACGCGGCTGTGTCTGAACTAGATAAGTACTTATCTGTATTTCAGACACGAGCGCTCATTCTTTGTGTATCAAACTAATTTACACTATTTGGACACATATTGCAATTCAAATTTACTTACATCATTTATAATTTCAAAATTAAAAATTAGAACTAAATTAAATAAAAATAGGATTAAATTAAAATTAATATCAAATCAAATCTAAATTAAATTCAGATTTACAAAAATTAAATTAAAGTTTAACAAAATTAAATCAAATTTAAACTAAAATTAAATTAACATTAACATTAAATGAAATCAAAATTAAATCAAATTACAATTAAATTATAATTAAATAAAAATTAAATTAAACTTGAAATTAAATTAAAATATCAGTGGCCATTAAAATTATTGTTGGTGTGAGTGTTGTGTGTAGCCTCTCATTGTGTAAGTGTGTGCGAGAGTGAGTGTGTGTGTGTAAGAGAGGTTATTTATTATTATTACTGAACGATCTTTAATAAGGTTTCAGTTTCTTCATAATTGAGTTCAAACACTTTTAACTTGCACTGATGTTTATTTAGATAGTCAATGGATATTAATTTATTGACTTTATTATATATATATGGGCCAAGATAACAATAGTGCTTATTCACATATGCATGTTTAAAAATTGGTATTTCTACTAATGCTACCTTTCTTCGTTTAGATTGTACAGTCGATTTGTCATAGTGTATATTCGAATGTTGTTTTAAAATAATATACAATATAAAGAGCTGACGTACTGTGAGAACTTGACATGACTGATATAGACAGGAAGTGGGAAATAAGAAGGGCCGAAAGGTACTAACCTTGAGAATAGCTCGTTGAGCTCTCTCCAAAGGTTCTATAATCGTTTTTGATGCACCTCTCCAGACGGATATACAATATTGAAGAGTAGTTTGTGCAAGAGCTAAGTAGACTTGCTTAATTAAATTTGGTTCAGCAACATGTCGTAGGTTTTTAAATAGAGATATTAATTTTCTTAGCCTAGTTGTTAAAAGTTCTACATGTTGTCGAAAGGAAAGGTTTTCATCGATCATTACTCCAAGATATTTAATAGTTTTAACATGGGTTAAACCGGTACATTGACACGTAATATTATTACAGCACTTATGCGCAAACAAAGAGTAAGATTGAGGAGAAGGGTTAATGTTGCGCATTGAGAATGTAATATATTGAGTTTTTTTAGAATTTAAACTCAAAATATTAGATTGCAACCAGTGATTAATACAATTTAGACCATATTGCGCTCTTTGAAAAACCGCATCCCACGTATCATCGGAGAAAAGGAGTACGGTGTCATCTGCGTACGATATCAGTTTACCCTCATTGAGATCTAGTTCACAGAGATCATTTAAGTAAACTAGAAACAAAGTAGGGCCAAGAATACTACCCTGGGGCACGCCGTAGTTCACTGGTAATTCGTCACTTAACTCATTATCTATTTTAACACATTGTGCACGATTTTGCAGATAACTACTTAACAATTGTAACTGACAACCACGCACACCAAGCCTCTCCAGTTTGCCCAGTAAGAGTGGAACAGAGACCGTGTCAAAGGCTTTTGATAGGTCTAGAAAAATGCCTATGGTTTTCTTACCTGCATCCACCACATAGTCTACAAGCTCGTGGACCGCATCACACGTAGATTATTTTACGTCTAAAACCGTATTGTTTATTGGATAGAAGAATATTTGACTCCAAGTATTTGATCAATCTAATGTTTATTATGCGTTCCAATAGCTTGGAGACCGAATGATCCCTATGCCTTATACATCTAATCAAACCAGGGGTGATCCATGGTTTTAAAATTCTACGACGCATAGGGAGATTAATCACTAAAGAATTATTTCGTATTGCTCGTTGTATAGAGTTAATGAAATACTGCATAGAAACATTAGGATCTGTAGACATATAAACTGGTTGCCAATCAATATCCCCCAGAGCTAAAGCTAATCCGTCATTGTTAATCTTGTTGCATGTGGTGTGCTTTCCTTTTGCTTTAAACTCAGTAACACTGCCTGATGATCAGTTACCGTAGAGTTCAAAACTAGCGTAAGGGCTGATGTTTTTGTTTTTAAGATAACATGATCTAAACATGTCCCAGATGATGGTCTCGTGGAGAAAGTATGAGCAGGGAGGAATCCATGGTAGGCACACAAATTCAGATAGTCAATGGATCGATTATCTGGATTTTCCGGAGATATGTTGATGTTAATGTCTCCGACGATAACAACTGTCTTAAATGTGGAGAGGTCGGTTAAAATTTTATTTAGAGAATTAAAAAACAAATCGAGATTTTTATTACTGGGGGATCTATATACAGCAAGTATAGCACTATATTTGAGTTTTAAAATGACGCAAGTACCGTCTTCCATGGGTGGTTCACTAAAAAGCACACCCAGGCTAGATTTTGTGTATACCGTTATTCCGTCATTTTGATTATTGAACCTTGTTGAAAATATTGGAATAGATATTCATATAAATAAGTTGAGATATGTATATTTACATGACTTTTAGCATTTTTAAGTAGAAAATATTAAAAATTGGAAATAAAAATTAAGAATAGAAAAAAAATTACGGACTCACATGCGTTTGTAAAAAAGGAATAAAAAGGATTAAAAATAACGCGTTTAGTTTTTAATTGCATTTAATCTAGGCTGTACATTCAATTTTCAAAATATACCTAATATAACTGTCATTTATTAGGTTGGTACTTTTGAAAAATAACCACAAATCAAGAGATGTCTATAAGCCTCACACTCCATGGTTAAATTTTAATCAAATTGTGTGCGCATTCGCGTTTCGATTTGAATATAAATGAGTGAGGATAACGAGGTCGGTACACATTAATTAATACAGCGACATCCGATACCCACCTAGGCACCGATCCGATTTATGAAATATCTACACATATTAGGCAAGTACACACGGCTACATATCAAGCTATAAATTTCCAATATAAGCTGATCCCGCGTTGTATAGGATTTCTATACAATGAGAGGTCAGCTTATATTGGAAATGTATAGCTTGATATGTAGCCGTGTGTACATATGGGTGCAATTACATCGGGCTTCATTTTGGAAGTTTGGCTTTTTAATGATGCGGACTATATGCGCGGGCACGGAACAATAACAGGACATTAAAAAAGCTACTTTTTAAGAATATTGAATTTTTATTGAATATTGGGAAAATGGTAATTAAAACGAGCCATTCTTGTTGCAGAAAAAGCGGTTAAGTGTGGATTGGACTCGCCCATGAAGGGTTGCGTAGCAGCAAGCAACATATTAAAAAAAACTACTTACTAGATCTCGTTCAAACCCATTTTCGGTGGAAGTTTGGATGGTAATGTACATCATATATTTTTTTTAGTTTTATGATTCTCGTATATTAGAAATTACCGGTCCATAATAGTTTCGAGAGTCATATGTTTTTGCAGCTGTGCGGCGTGCGCACAGTTTTGCAGCAAAAAGTGACCTGACAACTTTTCGTAAGAATTTTTTCCGTCTAGCCCCCTTTCACAACGCGCGATAAGGAACTTCGTTCCAAAAAGTTTCAGTACTATGTATGGGGAACCCCCAAAATTATTGTTCTTTTTCTATTTTTGGGTGAAAATCTTAATTCCGTTCACAGAATACATCTACTTACCAAGTTTCAACGGTATAGTTCTTGTAATTTCAGAAAAGTGACTGTGACATACGGACGGACTGACAGACAGATATGACGAATCCATAAGGGTACCGTATTTAGCCTTTTGGCTACGGAACCCTAAAAACATTAATTTCTTCTTTCTGGTGTAGGTAGTAGTTGTTACCCTTGTGTATTATTTTGGTTACACCTTGTATAATTTAATTATTTTATCTCATGTCATTGTCATACGAACTAAAAAAATATTAATTTATTTTTATTGAAGTTTATCAGTTTACTCATGAATAATATAGTCTTAAGACTACACAAGTAGTCTTAATATAAATTAGAATAACAAAGCTTCTGCCTTTTTTCCCACTTTTGTTTCCATGCATTGTTAGCCTACTTCGAGAACTGGGTCAGTGGTACGATCACAAATGACAGTGGAACTAACATAAAGATACGAACTATTCCCATTACTATAATAGTCACATTCCTGCAAAAATAGACATAAAGAAGAAAGTGGCAAATACTTTGTTGGACTTTGAAAAGAAAAAGATACATAAAATGTTGGTATCTTCTTGTTTTAACGAGTCGCATACAGGGTATTACGCAGGAAACCTAAGAAGTCTATTTTCCAATGAAACTGAAGAAATTATATATAAATAAATTAAAATAAAAAAGGTTTTTATTCACGTAGACTTTAAAAAAGCGCTTGTAAATAGTCAGAACATGTTCGCAGTAATATATCATTAATTTATAATTATTTCTAGGTACATATAGATATTAGGTACACGGATTGTAGTAAATAATTTACAATAAGATTTATTTTATAACAGTAACGATATTTAGCTAACTAAAGTTAAGTTATTGTCTAGGATCATGTGTAGGTTTAATTATCTAAATTTTAGCTATATTACAACATGTAACTTTATCAACGAACATCCTGAAAATAGTTTGTTCAGAATCGTTTACTGAATCGATTTATATCATTTTTAATATAGGACTTTTTATTCTAAAATAATTAAAACTACAGAAATTATTGTCATATTAACCATGTACAGTTAAAACAAATTGTAATGGACCGTAAGTCAAGTAATAAGACTTTTAAAATCGCAGTTCTATTTGTATTCATACAAATTCCATCCTTAAAAACAAAATAAAGAAAATTCAACTGTATTCCAAGAAACTAATTTAGTAAATAACAATGCATATAAAAAAATCAGTGTATGTATTATGATTACAACATAATATTCTAATTGGGATGTTTGAGGGTGTGCGTTAATTACGTTACAAGTTGTATATGTGCAGTATAGTGAAGTTTTTAAAAAAGTAAGAAAAAGGAAATTTAACCAATATTACATAATGTTGATTTATAATTCTTAGAATGGATGGACGGTTGGTAAATGCTTGCTTATCACGCTACAGGTCGTGGGTTTGATACCCACCCAGGACAAATATTTGTGTGCATGAACATGGCTGTCTTTTTTTTTATATCAGAGGGGGACAAACGATCAAGTTTGATGGTTTGTTGATGGTAAGTGATCACCGCCGCCCATGGTCACTCGCAACACCAGAGGAGTCGCGAGTGCGTTGCCGGCCTTTTAGAGTCAGCAAACAAGTGTTGCTGACCCTTCCCCCCACCCCAATGTCTGTCCTAGGTCTGGGTTTAATTATCTATATAAGTATGTATTTAGAAAAAGAAAAGAAAAGTAGTATATGTAGTATATCAGTTATCTGTTTCAATAGTAAAGCTCTAGTTTGGGATCCGATGGCGGTGTGTGAACGATATTAGAATATTACACAATGTCGATTTATAATTCTTAGGATGGATATAATTGACGGAGAAAAAGTACACCCAGACTCAGAACAACTATTTGTGACTCATAAAAAAATTTACCTGTGCTGTTTTTGAGCCAATTAGGTAGGGCTAATAAAAACAAAAGTTTTTTTTTATAAATTTTGCGTCCATTTTTAACTTATCGTTTAAAGTTAGCTGGTATTCACTGCTTCACCGGGATAATAAATTATTGTGTCCTTGAGTCGCATGTTTTGTCAAATAAATGCACTGTACTGTAAATAAAGATTTCTCTAGTCCGGGAAATAGATATATATTTTATATACTATATAAATCATTACATTAGTGACCTCATACCGGTCGTGTCGCTAGTTATCCCATCGGATTATGAAAGTAACGGAATAGAGTGCCCCTGTGTTTTGCACTCGTGCACTATAATATGTCCAGCGCAGTTGGCTAATCTCCATTGAGACTGGCCCCCGGAATTCGGCCCGGAGGACATCCTAACTAACCTATAAAGCGTTTAGGTTACGTAAACTAGGACTATAATCTCCCCCATCTCCTTTGTGTAATACCAGTAAGTGAGCTGTTGAATGATTCACACAAGTTAGAGGTCAACGTGTCGGGGTCATTGGCCAGTTAAGCAGTGACACTGAACACCTAGTGAGCAATGAGCAGGCAATTAGTTTAATCACCTCACACGTCTCGTCTTGTTCTCCAGAAACAACAGAAATACAGAACAACTTTAACCACAAGTTTCATCTATAAGTACCTACATATAATAAAATCGTAGGAAAGTCAAAATTGTACATCGTATATATTTTTTTAAATATACTTGGGGTGTGATCTACCATCGATATCGAAGCCAAAAATCTAGTTATTAGAATTTTTGTCTGTTTGGCTGTATGTATGTCCGGGCTAAACTCAAAAAGTACTGTTTGGATTTACTTAAAATTTTGCATGAATACTAAGAGGTAGGGTCAACATATAGGCTACTTATTATCACGCTATCACCTACAGGTGAGAAGCTGTGATAATTTATAAAATTTAACGCGGGTAAAACCGTGGGGCACAGCTAGTAAATAATAATATTAGCATGTTACCCAGAAATGTAATCAAGAAAAAATATGTTATTAAAAAGGCACATGCACATAGGAGTAGTAGTAGTGACGTCGTACCTCGAATTACATGGTTGCTGTGTGTGTGGGTGTGTATGTGTGTGTATAATGTAATGACATAGAAAAAGTGCGAGGCAGAGCTGGCTCGTTTTACTTTCTATTAATTAGGGCTATAATATGTAGCTGCGGTGGGCACGGGGCCCATTAAAAAGCTGTTTTATTTGTGTAACGAGCAATATGGCATTACGGAAATTCCCATGTAATAAATTAGCGGATGTAATAAAAATAAGGAACATGCGTTTGAACTCTCACACGTGGTATAGGCAGAAGTATATTAAAATTATCGTTATCGGATAATTATGTTTTATTGTTTATTTTTTCTGTGTGTTACAGAACTTTATGGACTTACCTACTTATGCCAGGCCTAACTTTTACCTTCATACATAACAAATAAGCTTTTTTTTGGGACTTATTTTGATGTTAAATGATGCCTATTATTTGCTTCATCAACATCGGATTTAGCCGGTTTGTCTACTGAATGACCTATATTGCCTCTCAAGCAAGTCATGCAGTATTTATCACACGGACAGGAAAACACCAGTTTATAATAATAATATCCTAGGACATTATTCACACACGGCCATCTGATCCCAAACTAAATACAGCTTGTACCTACTATGGGAGCCAGATAACTGACTACTTACTACTATGTATTTACAAAAGAAGAGTAATATATCAGTTATCTGGTTTCTGGTAAACTTGGTTTGGGATCAGATGGCCGTGTGTGAATAACTGTATATACATATATATTTGTTTTATTTGTGAAAAATTAATCCATCTGGTGTTAGTAAAATAAAATTAAAAATAACTTATTATCTAGTGTTAGTACCAATCACTCTTGCCACAAACTGTTCTAATATTGGAGAGCTAAAGTTCTCCGCTACAGTTTTCAAAATACTATATTGACTGCCTCTCCGTCTCCTAAGTAATTATGCAGGTTGTATAATGTCCCAGGATATTTATTTATTTATATCTATTTAATTATTCCAATGTGCCTAAAGATTCAGGTATTTATATTTCTGAGCAAGTCTTCTTTGAGCACCCGTAACCTGCGTCTGTTTCTTGTATAATCCGGGCATACGGCGCAACAGAGATCAATCTAAGCACAAGAAACTATCTCGTTACGGTACATACACGTTATTCAACTTAGTGACTATAATGGCATGTGTAAGGATCATAAATATTGATCGTTCAACTAACTTTTTCTCTGAATAAATTTTAAATGCCAAGCAAATACATATTTGGTAGTAGAAATACTACTTGGTATTATATGGTCGAGTGCTAGAAGTGTCGTAGTTTCTTTATGCTGACGCCTTTCCAAATATGGGGGGCTTCATGTTACTTTCCTAGACGCGGTAATTGGGATCATAATCTTGGAAGACATACGATTGTCACATAATATTCTAGCATGTGACGGGTTTTTAGTTTTTATACTATCATTTTATGCAGTAGGTAGGTACTGTATTAAATCCTATATCCTAATCCTATCCTACTCATAACAGACACGTAGGAAAATATTTCATTTTTTATGAGTGGATGGTATCTCAAATAGCTAATGTCTTGCTACCTACATAATGCGGAGGGAGGTTCGATGTAAATGGAACGGTTGTTAAATAAACCACACGTAGACTCAATATAACCAATAACCATTTGGTTGTTCTTAGTCACACGGCCATCTAATCCCAAATTAAGCAGAGCTTGTATTATGATAAAATCAGATAACTGATAAACTAGATATACTACTTTTCTTTTGTAAATACATACTTATATAGGAAATTACACCCAGACACACAAATATATGTCCTGGGTGGGAATCGAACCCACGACCTGCGGCGTGAAAGACAAGTATCTTACCAACCAAGGCAACAGGCTTGTCAAACTGTTCACTGTTCTGAACAACCATTTATGTATCACACAAATAGTTGAACTGCGCGGCAACGTAACATGGCGCAGACAGTAACTTCCCATTCATTGAACGAAGACGAATACGCTCATCAAGCCGCAACACATGAGACATCAATTTCGATGACTCCCCAATTTACAACCTCCACACAAACAGACTTGCAGATAATAAGAAATTGGCAATAAAGGCAGTATTGTTAAATATTTCATTGCTTTCGTATGGAATGAAACCATTACTTGTCTGACATCGCACATTTTATCGCGATAAGCGCTCAATATTCGATTGTTATAAGAAAGTGGGGAATATTGCGAGCCTCAGAGTATGTGGAGACAGGGATGTAATTGGGGTAATTTTTTCGCGGGTAGGTGAACAAAAAGTAAAGTCACATTTCCAAGTGTATTTATTCTATTTTATTATAAATATTGTGTTTTTTGTAATTTCAAACACAAAGTTTTTGTGCCCTAACCTTTATTAAGTGGTACTTACATTTGTGGCACATTTAATGTAATCCAACTGCTATATTTACACCACCTGCCAGCTCAACATCACAACTACACTACACTTTGATTTAATAACTCTGCACTGTACTTCAACAAGATGTCTCAACTATCTGAGGTTCTGGCCACACAGCACAGGCTTGAGGAAAAAGTTGGGAAGAGACTGGATGACCTCCAAGCACAGATCCAAAATGCAACCGGAAGCGAGGGACAGCGTACTGGAAAGGACACTGTTGCTAAAGTAGCTGAGGAGCTCCGAAACTTCAGGGAGATTATTTTCAGCATTTTAAATCTTCTGCGACAGCAGATACAAGAATGTTCCAGGCAGGTTGATGAATTGGATACACGGAGCCGTCAAAAAGCTTTAGTTTTCTTGGGTCTTCCTGAGAAAGAGAAAGAAGACTGCTCTCGTACTATTCTGGATGTTCTCAACCAAACACTCGGACTGCATGATATCTCCCCAACGGCCATTAAAGTGTGTCATCGACTTGGTTCTCTTCGTAAGGAACATCATCGCCCAATTCTAGTGCGTTTCTCCAATTTGGAAACCAAAACAATGGTCTGGAAGTCTAAAGCCAAGTTGAAGGGCACATCTGTTTCTGTCAAGGAGTTTTTGACTAAAGCCAGGCAAGCAGTTTTCGCAAAGGCCCGTTTATACTTCTCCATGCGGACGGTGTGGACGCAGGATGCCCATATCTTCATAAAAACAGCTGATATGGTTCGCCACAGGATAACAAGTGATGAACAATTGAACCTTCTCCTTGCTAAGTATCCAAAGGTATCGGCGGAATCGACAACTTCAGCGGGCAGCAGTGGTGAACTGAAAAGACAGTCATAGTTAGTACAGTATACACTTTATCCTGGCTATATAACCTCCTCAGTGTTTAAATCCAGTACTTCACGTGCATAGTTAAGTATACGTTGCTTCTACTCACCTTATAAGAAATTTAATTGTTCTTCCCCACAACTTATCTCAAGGAATGTTACTTCCTAAAGTAAAGCTAGGTATTTACATAAAATAACAATTAAATTAGTGGGTTGTAGACATTAATATAACTTTATTATCAATATGTCAATTAAATGTCAACCAAACTTCTGCAACGTCATATCACCTGTCATATATTCCAAAGAGAATATAACTTGACGTCTATTGTATGTTTAAGAATGACATGGCTTGCGTTCCATTTACACTTTAACTATTATCGTAAGTACGTGAAGTCAGCTTTATTTATTTTTACTTTTCTTTTTCGTCCAGTTTTTGTAAAAATGTATGATCCTTATGTATTGTGTGTTTAGTTTAAGTTTTCTGGTACCAAGTTTGTACGCTGGCGGGTGGTGCAGAGTATACTTGTGTGTATATCTTTTTGCACTACATTACCTGCAATTTTATTTACTTTTTATTTTTGAAAATAATTTATTTATTTGTTTATATTTAGTTACTTATTTTATGTCTAGTGATTCTGATGACTCTTTTCATTCTGCCTACGATTTATCAATTTCCCCAAACGACAGCTTTTGTTCGTTGAATGACGCGCTTGGTAATTTTCTACAAATGACATTTGATGAAAAGGTTATTAATAAATTAAACATTTGCCATATTAATGCTCAGAGCATTCCAAGCCACTATAGTGAATTTCTAAACGTGTTCACCGACTGTAACGTCCATGCCATCCTGATTTCTGAAAGCTGGCTCAAACCTCACCTACTGTCTACGATGTACCCTTTGCCCGGTTTCGTTCTCATTCGGAATGACCGAATCGGTAAAGGTGGGGGCGGCGTGGCAATTTATCTGAGAAGCGACCTTACTTTCAAGATCCTCTCCACCTCTTTGAACAATCATTCTGTTGCTGCCGAATTTCTATTCCTCGAAGTGTCCCTCAAGGGGGCCAAAACTATTATTGGCGTGGTTTATTGTCCCCCAAATGCTGACTATTTCACCGATTTCGAATTGGTTTTAGAATCTTTGGGTTCAGAGTATATTCATCACATTATCATGGGAGATTTTAACACCAACCTCCTTGCCCAAAATTCCCCTCGCTCTCGTAAACTCCTAAATATTGTTGAGTCAAGTAGTTTACACGTCCTGCCTCTCCAAGCTACTCACCACAATATGAATGGCGAAGATACTTGGCTTGACCTAATCCTTACCTCTAACCCATCCTTGGTTTCCTCTCATGGTCAACATGATGCTCCTGGATTCTCCCATCATGACCTCATCTTCCTGTCCTACACCCTAAAACCTCCTAAATCAAAACCTAAGGTGCTGCACGTCCGTTCTTTTGCTAGGATTAATACGGAAAAGTTATGCAAGGATGCGTCAGAAATTAATTGGCAGCCTTTGAAGGAAGCTACTACCATAGATGATAAGGTCCGAACGCTGAATGACACAATCATCAAACTGTATGATATTCATGCTCCGATTAAAAAAGTGAAATTTAAGCGCCCTCCAGCACCATGGATGACCGCAGGGGTGAAGATGGCGATGAGAAGTAGGGACCGTGCTTTTCGAAAGTTTAGAAAGGATCGTTCAGACATTAATTGGAACATGTATAAGAGTTCTAGGAATCGGTGTAATCAGATGATACGTAATGCTAAACGCCAACATATCTTGAAAAATATATCCTTGTCAACTCCTGCTGGTATTTGGAAATTCCTAGGAACTTTAGGTATCGGCAAGTCGCGAAATTTAGACCTTCCAAGTTCCATTGGTTTAGATGATCTTAATCGTCATTTCTCCACCACTTCATCTAAAGATCACCTAACCATATCTCAAACAGTCGCCTTCGTCAATGGTCTAACGCGCCCTAACATCAATTCATTTTCTTTTTCTCCAGTTGCTTCGAATGAGATCAAAAAGATAATCCTTTCTATCAAATCCAATGCGGTTGGCTGCGATAGTATCAGTCGACGGATGATAACAGCAATACTAGATCACCTCCTTCCTGCGATTTGTCACATTGTGAATTTCTCCATCGACTCTGGAACATTTCCCTCACTGTGGCGCCATGCCTATGTCCTTCCTCTCCCCAAGACCGCTCATCCTTCTCTCCCGGTACATTACCGTCCTATATCAATCCTTCCTTTTCTGTCCAAAGTCCTAGAGTCCTGTGTGCATAAACAGCTTTCACGTCACATACTTGCGAACAATCTGTTAAGCCCACTACAATCTGGGTTTAGGCCTGGCCACAGTACTACCACTGCACTCCTCAAAGTGACTGGCGATGTTAGGACTGGCATGGAGGACACGAAAGTCACCGTCATGATTTTGATTGACTTCTCCAACGCCTTTAATACCGTCAGTCACCATATCCTTTTATCAATCCTGTCCCATCTTATGGTCTCGGACAAAGCGCTGGAATGGTTTTCTTCATATCTTCGAGGACGCCAGCAGTCAGTACACGTCGGTGAAGCCTCATCGAACTGGTGTAATTTAGATACTGGTGTGCCTCAAGGCGGTATTCTCTCTCCTCTCTTATTCTCGCTCTTTATAAATCTCTTAACAAACGATCTTCAGAGTGCGTATCATCTTTATGCCGATGACCTACAGCTGTACAGTCAGGCGAGTACAGATCATTTGTCAGAGGCGATCGGCAAAATTAATCAGGACTTAGACGTTATTAAAAACTGGTCTAATAGGTTTGGACTCATTGTAAACCCTGCAAAATGCCAAGCAATTATCGTTGGTAGTTCACGTATGATGTGTCGGGTTGATACAGATAATCTACCACCGGTAATATTTAATAACTCAGCTATTCCTATTAGCAAAAATGTAAAAAATCTTGGCTTGCACATCGACACAACAATTTCTTGGCAGAACCAAATTACTAGTGTCAGTCAGAGGGTCACAAACGTGTTACGATGTCTCTATCGCCTCAAAAATTTTCTTCCTGTAGAAACAAAGGTAACGCTCGTGCAGGCTTTAATCTTTCCTATAATTGACTATGGTGATGTATGTTACTTTGACCTGAATGCAGATCACCTCAATAAACTCGACCGTCTTCTGAATAACTGCATTCGATTCATTTTCAATCTTCGTAAATACGACC
Source organism: Pseudoips prasinana (assembly GCA_951640165.1). Taxonomy (NCBI): domain Eukaryota; kingdom Metazoa; phylum Arthropoda; class Insecta; order Lepidoptera; family Nolidae; genus Pseudoips; species Pseudoips prasinana. The sequence goes on along the minus strand of OX621235.1, from coordinate 11,499,434 downwards.
ATGTGAGTAGCTATCGAGCTCAGCTCAAGTGGTTGCCTATTCGCCAGCGTAGAACTTTAAGAGCCTTAACCACCCTGTTCTCCTTATTAGATTCTCCTTCTTCTCCTCTATATTTAACTTGTCAATTTAAATATCTACATACTCAGCATAATAAAAACCTTCGGTCTACTCACAACCGTCTTCTTCATTGTCCTCTTCATCGTACTGATTCTATCCATTCTTCCTTTTTCGTACAGTCCATTCTCCTCTGGAACTCTCTTCCTACGGAAATCAGGATGGCAAAGAGTCGTTTTTCTTTTAAAAAGAAAACCCGTGCGCATTTGATGAAAAAAATTTTGGCAGAATCAGCTCAATAGTATTCTCATATTTATTTTTAATATTATATACATATATAGGTATATATTTATATATGTTTATACTTATATTTATTTATAAATATATATTAGTTTATGTAATAAGTATTTATGTATTTTATGTAAGTACGCATCTTGTATATTAGTATAGGATTTTTACCTTCACACATTACAATTTATAGTGCACCTACCAAGCTTCTCTCTGCATCACCCTAAGGTTGACTGGTAGAGAATGCCTCTGGCATTAAGTCCGCCTTGTACATCGTTGTGCTAAAGTTTTAAATAAATAAAAATAAAATAAGATTACAAGAAGTTTTGTAGACTCGTATTCTGTGTTCGTCATTTGTATTTAAAAGCAAAACTCAGAAACATTTCTATCATGTAAGTATGTATTTACAAAAGAAAAAGTAGTATATGTTGTATATCATATCTTGTTTCCATAGTCCCTACCTACAGGCTGTGCTTAGTTTGGGATCAGATGGCTGTGTGTAAATAATGTCCCAGGATATTGTTGTATACAGAATTTAAATTATATAAGGTCTAATATAGTAGCGGAAGAAACAAAGATAAATCTACTGTTTATTCTTTATATTATAATTTAGTACGTATAAAATATTCTAAATGTTGTGAAAATTGCCATGGTTAATACTACTCTATACAAACGCAATAAATTGACTTTTACCTTGATATTGGCTTTTCTGAAACGGCGTTGTAGTGATTGGATGGCACTGCCAAATTAAGTGCCATCATGGCACTACTTTTTTACTTGTATATTTTGCATGTTGATGTGTTTCGTTTCGCAGTCTAATATGCGAATCAAAGTCCTAATAAAGTAACATCCACTATATCTGGTATTTACCCTGTACTGTACTGTACTAGTGTACCCTGTACTGTATTAGTGTCAAATATTCCCTAGTGATAGTTTATTAGATCACATCAAGGCAAAAATATTAAAAAACATATATGAATCAAATTTACATTACACACACACACACGGCTACCTATCAAGCTATACATTTCCCGTGTAAGCTGATCCCGCGTTGTATAGGATTTCCACACAATGAGAGGTCAGCTTATATTGGAATGTATAGCTTGATATGTAGCCGTGTGTACCTCTAATGGTTTGATGGAAGAAAATTAATTTATGAATAAACAAGCGGCGAACTTCGTACCGCTATATTCATTTGCCATTAATACTGTCTTAAGGCTAATATTTTAATAATTATTTTAATGCATTGCAGTATACTGTTTATTTACATGCAAAAATTCTCCTTACACTGTCGAACACAAAAGAAAGAATTATCCAATTTGGTGCAGTCGTTTGGAAGATAGGTACGAGCGTAGTAACATTTTGGTGATTAATTTTTATTATGCAGATGAAGCTCGTCTATGCATTAGGTTTTATTTATCTATCTTAATTTTATTTCTCTGTGTGAAATAAAGAATGAATCAGAATAAATTAAATTTTCAATGAAAAGTAAATATTATCTTATTAAATATTAAAACTGATTATTCTTTTATATACATGCATATTGTAAGCGAACTAGCTGACAACGTGTCACGTGGCCAAATTGGTCTTAGTTGCAAATCAGCACTGCAATTGTCTTGAAAAATGTTGCATAATGCTGAACTAGAGCCATTTAGTCACGTATCACCACATCAAAACAATATATCTGTAGGGTTTAAAGTAGTCTAATTGACTACTATTGTGACTATGGTTATGTGTTATTCTTCTGTCCGTTGATTATAAGAATGCTGACTAATTTTAACGTTTTTTTTGATAAGGCAGGAGGAATGTCTTCGTTTGCCGCCGTGCGGCGGTCTCCTTCTGTAGCATGACTGCCTCACAGAAGGAGATCACGGCGTCCCATTTGATGGAGTCGCGAGCCAGCATCGCAGACACGGCTGTTGGCGGCGAAAGATCTCGGCTGATCTCAGCCAGAAAAAGAACAATAATTTTGGGGGGTCGCCATACATAGAACTGAAACTCAATTTATTTTTCCATCCTACCCATAGGTACATGTGGGATGTCTATGGATAGGTCTTCAAAAATCATGTTGAGGTTTCTAATATCATTTTTTTACACTTCCAAAGTGGTAAAATGAGTGTTACGGGGGGGGGGGGGGGGGCTTCTGTAACTTCTAAAATAAGAGAATAATAAAACTAAAAAAAATATATGATGTACATTATCCTGGAAAATAACAACGAAAATTGGTTTGAACGAGATCTAGCAAGTATTTTTTTTAGATTTAAAGACCTATCCATAGACACCCCACATGTATGGATACAATCAAAAAATTTTTTTGAGTTTCAGTTCTATGTATGGCGAACCCCCAAAATTATTGTTCTTTTTCTATTTTTGTGTAAAAATCTTAATGCGGTTCACAGAATACACCTACTTACCAAATTTAAGCAGCACAGCTCTTACAGTTTCGGGAAAAAGTGGTTGTGACATACGGAGGGACAGACAGACAGACAGACATGACGAATCTATAAGGGTTCCGTTTTTTGCCATTTGGCTACAATATAAAATAAAAATAAAAAAGGTTTTTATTCACGTAGACTTTAAAAAAGCGCTTGTAAATAGTCAGAACATGTTTGTAGTAATATAGTTGTATACATTAGATATTATTTCTAGTAACATAGATATTTAGGTACATCTTGTATGAAAACATTTATAAAATTTATTTTATTACAGAAATGATATTTAGCTAGCTCGTATCAAGTTATTGTCAAGAGATTATGTTTAATTATCTAGTTTAAGTCTAATATTTTTACTATATTGTCAATGGTTCTGTCTATATTAAAGGTATTATTATTATGACGGACCTTGTGTTAATAACGACGGTCGCGCTTTAATGCTACCACCGGATCCAATGCGCCCCAACTGAGAAGACCCAGCGAAACAAATTCAGTGGGTTCATCTACTACCGGTTTCAACACGACCCAGTTGAGACGGTCCGGCGAAACATACTCAAGCGGGTATGAACACGGGATTTGGTCCAATTAGAGTAATTATTTAGTAGGCAAACACAATATATGCTCGATCGGTTGGCTACGGAACCCTAAAAAGAAGAATTGCAGAAAGATCGATCATGTCAACGTTGCCATGACAATATTTAAAGGACTCGAAATTGACAGATTGGTTTCAAACACAAACGATCAAATTGAAATGTCTGAAAAAACTTGACACATGAGACAGTCATATACAAAGTTTTCTAGTGATAAAAAGAGGTGTAAATATAAATACTTCGCTCATTGTTCACTTATTCATATTTGGTTGGATTACATTACGGAACAAAACCTCTTTAATGATACCAACGTAAAATAGAAAAAAACGGAGTTAGTTGACTCGGTGTTATTTTTCATCGGCGCAACAGAATTTTAAAGAATTAACTCGAAGTTACTTAACTCGAGTTAGTTTATTTTAGCCTAGCTTTTGGTGCAAGTGGGCCTTATACAGTTAATACACAGTTATTATACATATATAGTAAGCTTAGGAGGCTTTCACTGCTTGAAATCACGCTCATCTCCACTTCTTCAATAAACAGTGTTATAATAACCTAATCTTCTCAATGTAAACCTGAGGATCGGAAAAATAACTCTAACCTATAAACGGCTAAACATGCGAGTGATCTGTACTTTGAAATATGGCTAAAGATTATCCTAACTAAACTAGCCTTCAGTTAACAAAAATATTTATGAGCTTCAAATAAAAAAAAACCCTTCCGTAAGTTCTATATTAGAACTAGTACCCAAAGCGGCATGATTAAATTTGGCTAGGAAGAGAGGGTAACAAAGACGGGCCTGTTGTCGTGGTTGGCAAATGCTTGCTTTTCACGCCGGAGGTCGTGGGTTCGATTCCCACCCAGGACATATATTTGTGTGCATGAACATGTATGTTTGTCCTTAGTCTGGGTGTAATTATCTATATAAGTATGTATTTACAAAACAAAAAGTAGTAATATCAGTTATTTGGTTTCCATAGTACAAGCTCTGCTTAGTTTGGGATAAGATGGCCGTGTGTAAATTATGTCCCAGAATACTATTATTATTGTTATTTAAGAGAGACAGAAGGTGAGCGTTGATCCATCACAGCCAGCAAGTCTCAAAGTCTGTCTAGTGTTCCTTCCTCTACCACGCGATGGACCCGGTTCCCGCACGGTGAATCCATGGAATGCTAAGAAGTAAGTCTTCTTTTGTATGATTTCTCTTACACATATTTCGCAAACATATTTGCTAAGTAGTCCTTTTGTTTGTCAGTTTTTGCTAAGTGGTAATTCCAGGCATATTACGTATAATTTTGATTTTGTTCATGGGTTGAAACTATTTTTACATTACATACCTATATTTTTTATTCGTAACTACATATTAATAATCTTAAGACCAATCCCGTCCAGTAGGTGCCTCTGGCCGTAATGAAGTTTTAGCTACCTATGTGTCCTTTCTAAGGGGGAGTAATTACTGATGGGTCTTTTGTGTGCTGATAGTGGGCCTGTAATCCCGAGATAACCGCGGCGTGGGTGACACATCGCCTCACTACGAGATAGTGAGGGTAATGGCGGTCGTGTTGTCTGTTATTGGAGCGAATGTGTTGTGTATTTAGAGAACAATACATTGTAATCCATTAAATTGTTATGTTTTGTATTATTAAGATGGTTTGGTTTATTAGTTTTGGAATAATGGAGTTGATTGTGTAAATGTAAGTGAATCTGTTTATTTGCTACTTATAGCAAGATTTGTTTAAAGCTTCATTGCTTCTTATTTGTATTAAAACTCCCTTGCCCTAGATTTCAATATATTTTTGTCGCTAGCAGACGACAAAATGTGTAGTTTCGGTTACTAAGATTTAAAACCGGCAAAGAGTACTTAACTTAAGACTAACAATATTGCAACCTCTTAAGTATAGTTTTACGGACGGGAGAATTCTATGTTCAAAGTCTTATAATTTCTTTATACATTTAATTAAACCTAAAGAAAGGTTTTTGAATGGAATCGTAAGATGCAGGCCAGACCCCCTACAAGATGAATCTGGTCTGATGAGGATCACTGCAAGCCGATAGCAGGTCTGTTATAAAATAAAATAAAAATAATAATACCCTGGGACATTATTTACACACGGCTACCTGATCCGAAACTAAGCAGAGCTTGTACTATAGAAACCAGATAACTGATATACGATATATACCTACTACTTTTCTTTTGTAAATACATACACATATATGCTTAACATCATTTAGCAAAATCTATAGATACAAATAAATAAAATTGAAGTGTCTGTTTGTAATATTGAAATAACCGATTTTTACTACATGTATATGAATATATATACGGTACATACTCCAAAATAACATTTTTTACAATTTTTGTCTGTCTGTCTGTCTGTTTGTTCCGGCTAATCTCTGAAATAGCTGGACCGATTTTGACGGGACTTTTATTGGCAGGTAGCTGAGGTAATAAGGAGTAACTTAGGCTACTTTTATTTTTGAAAAAACAAAAATAAAACAAAATAAACTAATTAACACGCGGACGAAGTCGCGGGCACAGCTAGTAGTAAATATAAATCAGTAAAACGACTTGACTCACTTCTTGTAATCATTATACATAGTAGGAACATACTATAATAACTTGTAGAACATCTATTCAAACAAAAGGCTCAGTGAAATAATAAGACTGACTAGCAAATTGAAGATATTTTAGCATATTTTCTTGATTCACGTTCCTAACAAAAATAAAAATAATGTAGGTATTTTGAATACTGATTTTAAAAACGGAAAATCATTGCAATATAATAAGTAAGAGTGCAGTGACGAGGCTGGTGGAAACGTGAAGAGACCCTCCTCTCTTGGGACTATGGGGACTTATCCGCCCGCGGTAGAGCAATCACAACTCGCAATCTTTAATTAAAACTCATAGGTATTAAAAAAACAAAATAATATTCCCTCTGTAGGTTCAGCTTTTCGTGAGGTATTGATTGTTTTTAAATTGATAATTAGGATGTAGTAAATTAGTTTTCTTACTTAGGTTAATAATATTTTTAAAATGTATGGGAAAGACTTTTTCCAGAATATTAAATCGCAACTTTTTACTTAGCAGTTTTATTTACGTTTTTTTTTTAATTTTCTTTAAAAGCATTTGTCAAAACTATTTATCAGAATTTTAGGTCAGAAACTTTCATTTCTTGTTGGGAATAATCCTTTTTTCTTTCTTTAATTTCAGATAAATTTCTTTTAAAGTTAAGTTAAGTTTCATAAGTCATAAAAAAAACGTTGAAATCAGTTGTATGTTTTACTTACGAAGCCAAAATATCTTTTCCTACAAAATTTAATAAAGCATCTAATACGAACTTACATTACGGCAATTTATTTCAACAATATATTCTGTAGACGTTTAATTTTAAAGAAAAACGCGACAATTACCCGCATTGTTTCCCCCGTAGTAAATACTGTGGAATTTTTCATTAGGAAAAAGATTACGTGAACGTGTTTTTGTTCTCCTAATTCCTGAAGTTTGTTTTGGTTAGGCTCAAATAATGAAAACGCTCAACGTGCCGAAAATTACCTCACAACGTTGTAAATAGTTTGACTGCACGCTTGGCACAGCGGCTAAGACAGTCGCCTCGCCGCTTAGTGTCCCGGGTTCGATTCCCGCGCCGTACATCTATTTGTGTGCCACATAAATAGTTGTTCTGAGTTTGGATGTGGTTGTGGATGTGGCGACACTGGTTGAGATTCCCTAGTGCGGGCGTTGTCTTTTTAAAGAAAATAAAAAATAGTTTCATCATTTAATGTTTATCATTTATGACTCAAAAAATCTCGTGACGTTATGACGTACATAGATATACCACAAAGCGTAATTCATGTCATTTTGGTCACGAGTAAATGCCAAGAGCTTTTCGTTTTTAGGGTTCCGTATCCAAATGGCAAAAAACGGAACCCTTATAGATTCGTCATGTCTGTCTGTCTGTCTGTCCGTCCGTATGTCACAGCCACTTTTTCCGAAACTATAAGAGCTGTACTGTTTAAACTTGGTAAGTAGGTAGATGTATTCTGTGAACCGCATTAAGATTTTCACACAAAAATAGAAAACCGGCCAAGCGCGAGTTGGACTCGCACATGAAGGGTTCCGTAGCAGCAAGTATTTCGGTTGATTAAATGAAAGCAAATTGCGGTTTATGACGTATTTAAAAAAAACTACTTGCTAGATTTCGTTCAAACCAATTTTCGTTGTTAGTTTCTATGGTAATGTACATCATATATATTTTTTAGTTTTATCATTCTCTTATTTTAGAAGTTAGAGGGGGGGGGGGGGGGACACTCATTTTACTACTTTGGAAGTGTCTCTCGCGCAAACTATTCAGTTTAGAAAAAAATGATATTAGAAACCTCAATATCATTTTGGGAGACCTTTCCATAGACACCCCACATGTATGGGTGCGATGAAAAAAAAATTTTGAGTTTCAGTTCTATGTATGGCGACCCCCCAAAATAATTGTTCTTTTTCTATTTTTGCGTAAAAATCTTAATGCGGTTCACAGAATACATCTACTTACCAAGTTTCAGTAGTACAACTCTTACAGTTTCGGAAAAAAGTGGCTGTGACATACGGACGGACAGACAGACAGACAGACAGACATGACAAATCTATAAGGGTTCCGTTTTTTCCCATTTGGCTACGGAGCCCTAAAAAGCATAATAATTTTGGGGGTTCCCCATACATAGAACTGAAACTCAAATTTTTTTTTTTCATCGTACCTGTATATGTGGGGTCTATGGATAGGTCTTCAAAAATGATATTGAGGTTCCTAAAATCATTTTTTTCTAAACTGAATAGTTTGCGCGAGAAACACTTCTAAAGTGGAAAAATAAGTGTCACCCCCCTGTAACTTCTAAAATAAGAGATGATAAAACTAAAAAAAAAAATATATGTTGTACATTACCATGTAAACTAACAACAAAAATTGGTTTGAACGGGATCTAGTAAGTAGTTTTTTTTAATGCGTCATAAATCGTAAACCACAATTTATCTCTCATTTAATCAACTGAAATACTTGCTGCTGCGGAACCCTTCATGGGCGAGTTCGACTCGCACTTGGCCGGTTTTTTTTTATTTATTTCTTTCTTTATCTTATAAGTAGTGTTTGCCCTGACTCTGACATCTGGGTACTGTTAAAGCCACCCAAAAGGCCTCAGATATGCCTTAAAGACTGTTATCTATTGACTTTCATCTCAACGTGCCCTCCGAAGCCCGAAGACGCTCGTCACTTATTTAGTAAATTTAACTACATAGGTTATGTTTTTGCTTTTGCTTCTGTTGTAATGTGGTCTTAGCCGTGTGTTTACCGGCTGAGAAAGACTTAGGATTCACCAGGCAGTTGGACTGTGGCCCCACTGTTAGGTATACTAGCTACCACCTATCTGGCAACACGAATGCCAAGCGCGGTGTCTACGGCAAATCCCTTAAAATGACAACATTGTGAAAAGCCTACTAGGCTAATAGATTACTGCAAGAATTATGTAAACCGACCAAGAAAAAGGCAAAACGCAGAAACATCCGAACATTTTTAATAGATCTCATTATCAATTATGATATTTTTTAAAGCAATTACTTATTTATTATAAGGCACATGAAAAAAAAATGTTTTATTCATGTAGAAGTAACTAATATGTTATCTACTTACTTAATAATAGAGAAACAAACTACAAGTAAAAAATAGCATTTATATCACCAGTCAGTCGTTATGAAAATTGAACTAAACCAGCGCAGGTTTAAGGATGCTGGCACACAGAGGGAGACGTATTATTTAATCTGTCCATGGAAGCAGTGATTGATGAGCTCCGTCATATTCATTAGAATGACGCGAAAGAAGTTTTGAAAGCAGAGTCATTAATGTTTGCGTAATTAAGAAGCGCTACTGCTTATTTATAAAGAAACTTTTTCTTAACATTTTGTATATTGGTATCGGTATTATTGTAGTCATCTCGAAATATTTTAACGGGATTCATAGACATATATATTTTAACATGTTATGTTCAATGTTTTCGAAAGGTCTTTAAATCTATCAATACCGACACTTTGTGTGAAGCCTATCGTATATGTATCGCATATTTTCGATAGAGATATATAAATATATATATTTTAGGAGGTATTTTCGATCCGACATAGCAACCTTTCAAGAAGCGAGCCTACTCCATTCTGCATGGCCGGTAACGCACTTGCGACTCCTCTGGCGGTGATCATTTACCATCAGGTGACCCACTTATTCGTTTGCCTTGCTATGATATTTAAAAAAAGATCTAGACGGAAAATTATGGCACATTGTTGTCATGTTAGTCATATTTCTTTCGGTTCATAGACTGAAACTTGCATTTCTATTATACCTGAAGTTTACCAGCCAAATTGGCCAAGGAGGCCTTGATTATATCATCAAAGACTAGAGGCGAACGTGGCTGGGTTCAAGCCGTTTGTTTTGCAATTACTTGCGCCGGAGAGTACCTCCTTCGGGAATCGAACCATGAATGTGGGTGTTTACTGACGTCGAGATGTATCAGCTGGACTCATTGAATTCGATAGACAGGCGCGCTCGCACGATAATAGATGATAAAGACCTACAAGTAAAAAGCTGCAAGACTTGGATCATAGGCGTCAGGTAAGGCAAGCTTATCGGTGCGGTCAAGATCACCATGAACATATACCTCCTTCCCCCTTTTTTCCTCGGACTACCAGTCGTCGGGAGGGTCTCCACTGCTTTGTTGTTGACATCCCATTATGCCATATGAAGCGCTTTGCTTCCTCTTTCATCATACGCACGGCTAAGCTATGGAAAACCCTCCGGACGTGTTTCCTGACTCACATAACATGGATTTATTCAAGGTTAGCGTGAACAGGCAAGTTATGGGTACGCGCGGCCCACCTTCGACTACATCTTCACTTACCATCAGGTTAGAGCGTGGTCAAGCGCAAACTAATCCAGCTAATAAAAGAAATGAGAGAGTAAAAAAATAAAATGAGGAATGAATTCAATATTCATTTTATATTGCAATCATCATATACTCGTAATGATCAATTAACCTGTATGCGATATTTGTACACGGAATGGATTTCATTAAATATCTGACCTGAGGTCATCAACAAAATAATTATCTGATGCATTACACTGGCTTGTCTGTTTGGTTTTATTCTTGTATGTTACTCTTTAACGTGTAGGTACTGGTTTTTTACTGGGGTAGTAACAAGTCATTCATGTGTACTACTCGGTGGAGTCCCCACCGCGAAAACCGACCTTAATACCTACATAATGAAGACGCTGTAAATATAGACCAAATAGTCCATTCTCCAAATATGCCAGCAAATACCCAACTGCCTTTTCTTCACTTCTGGTCCATTAAACGGCTGCTTGGAAGAGATGGGCCGCCATTTGCACAATCCTGTTAAACATGTTCATAGTAGTCGTAGTCATTCTTATAAATTGTTTTTGTATCTTACACTCATTTATAAGATTCTTAGTATACTTATAAGCTATTTTTTTTGGTTTACAATTAAAAGTTACTTACTCTCCCCTTCAGTTAACCGCCTGGAGTCGAGGTTCGAACCCCAAAGGGAGTGCCCTCCGGCGCGGGTACTTAGTTTGTTGTATTATTATTTAGTTCTATATTTTTTTTGTACTATTTATTATATAACATGCCACTACTAGACCATCGAGTGGTAGATATATTATTTTATTCACATGATGTTTGCAGTTTGCCTAGAAGCCTTTCACTGCTTCACCGGACTATAAAGGCGAGCGTGGGCTCGACTTGTCTAACAGCTTTCGCCATCATCTAAAGAAAATAATATATCGGCAGCTCGAAGGTCTAGCCGAAGCGTGTTCAACGTTAGATAATGATATGTGTTCCTGGGTTCAAATTCGGGGCCTGCCAAACAGTGATATTGGGATTGTTTATAAAAATTATCAGCACCAAACCGGATCCTAAAAGCTAGCGGTACTACCTCGTGCCTCAGAGAGCATGTAAAGCCGTCGTTCCTGCACCGGACTTCTTTCCGGTCGTATAGGCTTACCCGTCCCATGGTAATGAGAATGTAGGAGTAGAGCGCATTATATTATGTCCCTCGCGGATTGTCTCCACAGATACTGACTGCCATGGACGTAATTGAACCAGGATAATATTATGTATCCACAGACTCAACGGAAGAATGTTATTACGTAGCTTGGTGAGTGTCGCGACGGGAATGATTGATCGCCTTATAGTAAAATCGCTTGTCAGGTGCGAGCGGTACCCGCAATCCATCATTCATATTTTTAATCAATTTACTTGTTCATCTATGTAATTGTGAGATTTATTAATGTGTCGATACCATCGTATCCGTTAGCGGTGATTAAAAGCCCGGCTAATGAGGTTATGATAGGCACCACTTTAATTAATTGGTGTTGAGCCAACGAGTTGTTAATTTTGCTACGACACGATATTTTGGTTCTTATTAAACTTGTTGGGTTAAATGATCATTGATTCAAATTTGTTTTCAAAGGTAACTTCTACAATAGTTAGTTGTTTTTAATTTATAGTAAGAGATCCGACGACGGTAGTTTTACGCTCAGATATTTTTATAGTTCCAATGATTTTTTATGTAGGTGTCTCGGAATAGGGTGAAGTGTGAAGACATTAATTGAAGTAGTTCTGAGAGACTTTTGATGTTATGTTCTCATTTAACTCTATCAGATGATTGTCATAAAATCGACAACCTACCTTACCTTTTGAGACGGTAATATTATTTTAAACCCAAGGACATATAATATTCTAAGCTCTAAGTATATGCGTTACTAAATCTATACATATAATAAAATCGTAAGAAAGTCAAAACTGTACTTTGAATATTTGTTTAAAGGATACTTGGGGCGTGATCTACCATCGATGTCGAAGCCAAAAATATAGTTTTTAGAATTTTTGTCTGTTTTTCTGTATGTATGTCCGGGCTAAACTCAAAAAGTACTGCATGGATTTACTTAAAATTCTGCATGAATAGTTAGTTATTTGAGACTAAGAAGTCGGGTCAACATATAGGCTACATATTATCACGCTATGACCTACGTGGAAGGAGCTGTGATAATTTATAAAATTTAACGCGGGTAAAACCGCGGGGCACAGCTAGTGTATTATAATAAATTAAAAACAAAAATAATACCGTATCCTCTAAATCTGTGGAAAATATTCCTTTACGTTAGTTAACCCCAACCGTGGTGATCCTTTCACCCCTGTTTACTCGCCGAAGAGGTGACACTTAATTTCCTTTCAAACCTGAAACCCTTCTACTTTACATAATGAATTCCCAGCAGTCCACAAGACTTCGAAATTCGTTAAGATTATGCCGACGAGACGACTCCGGAACGGCTCAGTGAAATCAATTTGATTGTTTTCTGAAGTCGAACCTCTTAATTTCAGGGATTATACGGCGATTTCATTTCAGCTAAGTAAGTATTTGAGATTGATCTGTCAGCGGAATTTATTGCTACTTTTATCACAAAATGGCCAATATTTTTAAAAGATATTTGATGATTTTTTTTACAGATTGTCTATGATCTGTCTTAAATTCGTAAGCGCAATTATACGTTTGGTCTACGGATGGAAAAAAGATAGTTTCACTCTTTTTGTTCACCCAAAAAGTAGGTACAGACGCCAGCACAACAAGCTACCCCAATCTGTCATTTTTCTCCTATTGAAAGTAAACCTTAAGCTTATGTAATAAAGTTAAAAAACTATAAAAGAAATTCGACAGATTGGAGTAGCTAGATGTGCTGGCGTCTGTAAACATTGGTATATACACAGTATACACATAGCTCATGGGAAGCGTGACGTGACGAAGACGCGAGCTTCACGCTTTTTGTACACCCAAAAAGTACACATATTCAATTACACAGTAGGTATACATATATCTCAAGGATAGCGTGTCGTACCGATAACGCGAGTTACTATAATTTCTGTTCAACGCGCCTAAAGAAGTTATTACTTCAAAAATATATGTACAGACGCCAGCACATCCAGCTACCCCAATCTGTCAAATTTCTTTTATAGATTTTCAACTTTATCACAAAAGCATAAAGTTCACTTTCAATTCGGGAAAGCTAGCGCTAGTGCTAGCGTCTGTACATAGTTGAAATCCGTGTTATGTATCGCTTTAGTTTAAAAAAGGTCTTTTGGAAGTAATAAATAATTACTAGGTCCTACATCGGGGTATCTATTGTTTGTAATAGTTTGTATACGGGTAGGGTCCATAGGCCCTAGAAGCTACTAGTACAAGTACAAACATGTAATTCTTGCGTAGCACTCATCATCATCATATCAGCCGAAAGACGTCCACAGCTGGACAAAGGCCTCTCCCAAAGATCTCCACGGTTGCCGGTCTTGCACTATTCGCATCCAGCAGTTTCCAGCGACCCGCACAAGATTATCGCTGCTCACGCTGCTTCCGGTTCGTGGTCACCAGTCGAGAACCTTTCTGCCCCAACGGCCGTCGGTTCTACGAATGATGTGCCCAGCCAGAATCAGAATAACATTTATTTGCCTACTTTTATGTTACAAATTTTCTCTGTGGCCGGTGGGCCGTGCAGAGGTGAGTCAGCTAACTTATGTCCTAATGGATCTATGTTTGCTGTGTTCTGTTTATTCGTAATATATAAGAATGAACATATTACGTATTTTTATATTATATATTTATTTGTTTCTTCATTTATTTAATTTTAAATATTTATTATTTTATTTTAAGGGGGCGTGGAACCTGTCTTTTATCGGTAGGCCACCGCTTGAATCCTTTTTTATTAGGGTCATACAGTATATCACCTATTCTGTGATTAACCCTGAGGGGGTTAAATTCACCGTGCGCTTTGTATGCGTCTGTAGGGAGTTCAAGATCTTCTATTTTTAATTTTGCAATGTTTTTCAACATTTTGGTGTTAAGGTCCTCGGCGCGTAGGTGCCAGGCTTCTATGTCAGCCATCTCCCAGATCGCTTCTGTGGGTGTTCGTCTTGGTAGTTGTGCGGCATTTTTCAGTGCCAGTCGGTATTGGCGTTCGATTTTACTCAGGTTCATTGCACTGTACCTTGACAGTAGTTGCACCACTCCGTAGTCCATCAGCGGTAAAAGGCAGGCCTGTATGATGGCGAGTTTCGTGTCTAAGTCTGTCTTTGCATTGTATCCTATTATAGGGCCGAGAGCTCCTCTGACTTGTTTCAGTTTTTTGACAACCTTTTCAGTGTGCTGGTTCATCTTCATGTGTTTGTCGAAGATGACACCGAGGTATCTAATCTGCTTTTTATAGGGCAGAATTTGCTGTTTCAGTTTCACTGTTGGCCGATATTTTTTCTTTTTCGTGAACATGATGCATTCTGTTTTATTTATGTTACATTTTAACCCCCATCTCGTGTAGTAGTCGACAATGGCTTCCGCTGCCCATTCAGCACGCATAGTCGCATTTTCTGGGTTCGTTGCTTTGTTGAGTATACAGAGATCATCGGCGTACTGTGAGAGTTTGAGGCCTTTGATATGATCTTGTACATCCCAAATATCATGGACGTATAAGTTGAAGATTATCGGTCCCAGGATCGAGCCTTGGGGTACGCCGTGAGGTATTGGTTTATCTTTGGTTGTGGTAGTTCTAAATCTACCTCTCAAGTTTCTGTCTTTGAGGTAGTTCTCAATTATTTTTATGATATTGTTAGAAACGTTTTGATTCTGAAGTTTCTTGATTAAACCATTGTGGTTGATCGAATCGAAGGCCTTGGATAGATCCGTAGATATCATAGCGACGCTGTTTTCCGTGGCTAGCGTATCGGTGATTATTTTTCCAGTACGTATGATCTGGGTAGCTGTACCTCTTGCTATCGTGAAGCCGTGCTGGAATGTTGGTTGTAGCCGGTTGACTGTGGTTGCAAGTCTTCTCAGGATTAGTCGCTCACACAGCTTGCCCATGATGTTAGCAGTGTGATCGGGCGGTACGATGATGCCTGACGGTGATCTTTGCCGGCCTTGTGCAGGAATATGCAAACGCCGCTTTTCCATCGCTTAGGGAAATAACCTGTGGACAATACAAAGTTAGCAAGGGGCACGAATGCCTCGATGAAGACTTCTCCCCCAAGTTTGAGGGCGTCTGCTTTTATTCCGTCTGGCCCTGGGGCCTTCTTGTTTTTAAATCGGCTGAGAGCTAGTTGCACTTCTCTTTTTGATGTTGGGTCAAGCGGTTGGAATGGTGTCATGTTTTCAGTACCCTCATCTTCTTTCGCTATTTTGGCCTCTTTAACTATGGCTGTATCAGTGAGCTTGTCAATTATTTCTATTTCTGAATTGCACCCCACGATGTTTGGTAGTTTAACGATAGGCTTCTTCATGTTTCTTTGGATGCGCCACATTTGAGATCTACTGTCCCGTGGATTTTGGAGTTTGTCCAGCCAACCCCTTTCGGAGTATTCTTTCAAGGCTTTTTCAGCTTCTCTCTTAGCATCGTTGTAAAGAGTGCGTGTTTCACGTTGAGTCTCGGGCTGCAGTATCTCGCTTGCCACATAATTTGCTTTAGTTTATTTCGAAAGTCAATCTTATAATTTATTTCCTTTGGTAGTCGTTCCTGCCTTGTTGAATTTTTCAGAGGTTTCATTCATTTCATTTCATTTTCATTTCATTTATTCATAAACAAGAAACTTGTATCTGAATGTGCACAAAAACATAACATAGTGACATAAGCTAAAATAAAAGAATATAATAATGAATTAAATTAACAACTTAAAAAAACATTAAATTTAACAAACATTTACAAAATACCTTACAATTTTAAATAAAATACAATTAATAAAATTTAAAATTAATTTTGAATAATACAAGTTCAATAATAATAAAATGATTAATTAATTACAGATGAGACAGATTCAAGAAATTAATAAAAATAATTATATTAAATTAATAGTTACATCAAAAAATCAAAATGTACAAAAGGCAATTAGAATATTACATAATAATATTAATAACGTTATATAAATATAAAAATAAAACAATAAAAATTACAGTTCTTCTACAGCGTATAGACATTTACTCAATAGGAATTCTTTTAGTTTTATTATAAATGCGCTACTGTATAAAGTACTTTTTATGTCTCTAGGCAACCTGTTGAATAATTTTACAGACTGGTATCGTGGACTGTGTTTCACTATTCTTAAATTATGTTGAGTCAGATTCTTCAAGTCCAATCTACGGGTACCTTCCCTTATCTGCCGTTCTTCTACTGTCTCATAGTCATGTATGTTTTTGGCCATATTACTTAAAAGTACCAGTACGTAAAGACTAGGTACTGTAAGTATTCCTAATTGAATAAAATATTGACGGCAACTTTCCCGTTGTGAGACGCGGACCATGGTACGAATTGCACGTTTTTGTAGTATGAAAGCTCTTCTACAGTTATATTCATAGCTATTGCCCCAAAAAAGTATGCTATACCTAATTTTTGATTCGACTAGTGCATAATATACTATTTTTAACTGTTCTAGGTTGATTTCATTTCTTAGGGCTCGCAAAACGTAACATGCAGATGATACCGATGCATCAATTGCTTTTAATTCTGGTATCCAGTTTAAGAGTTTGTCAATATGAATACCTAAAAATGTTACTTCCTCAACTAGCTCGATGACGACTTCATTTAAGGCAACTTTTAAATCATCTTTATTACGTGCTGTAGTTTTAAATAACATTATTTGAGTCTTTTTACTGTTTAAAATCAATTTATTTGCCGTGAACCACTCATGAAAAGCTTGTAACGTAGCATTAACCCTTTGTGTCAAGTCTATCATGTCATTAGCTGCCACTATAGCATTTGTGTCATCTGCAAAAATTACTAATTCAATGTCAGGTAAAATTGTATTAAGATAATTAATCAAGTCATTAATAAACAATAAAAATAAAATAGGTCCTAAAGTAGATCCCTGTGGCACACCCGTTGATATGCGTACAATTTTGGATTTAAACTTTTTCTTTTGTTTATTCTCAGTTTTGTCAATTTCAACGTACATCCGCCTGTTTTCTAAGTACGAAGAGAATAGTTGCAAAGCCTTTCCGCGTATTCCGTAATGATTCATTTTAGTCAGAAGTAATTCATGGTTAATAGTGTCAAACGCAGAGCTTAAATCTAGGAAAAGGCCTGCAACTCTCATTTTATTGTTGATTTTGTTTATCACATCGTCTAATAATGTATATATGGCGTCTGTAGTACCAACACCCTTTTGATACCCAAATTGTCTTCTATTTAAAACTTTATTTACGCGCAAGTGTGCTAAAAGCCGAGTTTTAAGCAAATTTTCTAATAATTTTGACAGCACTGGTAATAGAGAGATGGGTCTATAGTTTTTAGAATCAGACTTACTTCCTTTCTTATACACAGGTATAACTTTCGCCATCTTTAGCTGTTCTGGGAAGATAGCCTGTTTAATACACTTATTGAAGAAGTCAGATAGGGGCTCAGCTAATATTTCTATGTGCTCCTTGAACAGACAAATCGGTACTTCGTCATACCCACAGGAATGCTTGTTTTTCATTCGTTTAACCATCGTACAAATCTCATTTGGAGTGGTAGGAGAAATACACATATCACTGACAACCTTGTCAGTATATAGATGGAGTAATGCCGATGCACGGTTTCCTTCAATTACTTCACTAGCACCTTTATAGTCAAATTGATTCACAAGTAAGTTAGTTATTTCCTCTGGATCCACTACAATTTTTCCATTAACCTTAAGTCTGAGATCCTTCTTAATTACTTTCTATTTATTAGTACAATTATTAACAATCTTCCAAATTTCTTTACCTATATTTTTTGATGTATTTATTCGTCTCATTATAGCAAGCTTTTTAGCTTTAGAAACAATATTTCTATAAAGCTTAATGTACAAGTTTTTATATTTTAAAACACTCGGTTCAAGATTATTTCCATTGCGTGCACATAAAAATCGTTTCATCTTGCTAGAGGTACGTATCCCTTTAGTGATCCACTTTATTTGTGATTTATTCTGAAAGTTCATCTTACATTCTCTCTTCCTGTAGCTATTGCGAAACACTTTATAAAATCTTTTAAGAAAAGTATTAATACCCATATTAGCCCAGGATTCTTTAAGAATACCCTGAACGAAAGTTGCACTATTTTTAATGTTGAATACTCTTTTATCTATTACAATATACCTATTGTAATAGATAAAATGTATATGAGGGTTGGATCGATTTTCTAAACAAAGTTCAGCAAAGATACCTGCATGACCGTCGGCTAAACCATTGTGATCTACGTCACCACCCAAAATACATGCCTCTGGCAGATTGGTTATAATGTTGTCGATACATGAACTACTATTATTACGGATGAAAGTAGCAGAATATATCAGATGCCTAAAGTTATAACATTTTAACAAACTAAGAAATTCTGCACTTTTTTTAGTGTCTACTAACAGATCTATATTAAAATCACCGCATATTATACATTTCCTATTGAATAAATAGTCCAACAATTTCTCCAATCTTTCTAAGAACTGTTCGAAATTTTTATCAACGGGATTTCGATAGCAACAACAGATATAAAGACCAATGTCAGCATCTTTAGCTCCACAAATTTCAAAACATTCCATTTTATACAATTTGTTTATTTGTTCACAAATGTTGGCTCGTCTATCCATATGCCCTAAAATTAAACTACCTCCTCTTAGTTTAGTTTTTCTAGTGTTGTAAGCTACTAACTTATAATTATTTAGGTTAAAAATATTTGCAGTGCTCTCATTCAAGAAGTGTTCACTTATACACACGTAATCCAGCCTTTTATCTAGAGTTTCCATATAAACTTCAAGTTCATTTTTCTTGTTCATGACACCACATAGATTTTGGTGATAAATATTGATGGAGATATATTTATTGACATCAGATATATTTGTCAGGATACAAGAATTATTCGGTAATATAGGATCGAAAAAAATCATCTTCATAGGTCTGTGTGCCAATGTCATTTGTGACTGTTACTGGCATGTAATGCTCAGTTGCAGTTTCTGTCTGTGAATAAACATGATTATAAGATTTTAATTCATCTGGAATAGTTTTAACATATTTTAAATAGTTATTTCTGTACTTTAAACGAAGTATTTCTTTATGAATTAGCCTACTTGCGCTCATTGTATTTATGTATTTCGGAGCTAGTTTCGTGTCGGTATAATTTAGATCCAACGGCAAAAATGAAGTATTTTTAAAGTTACTGCATATCAGTTTTAGTGAATTATTGAGCATTTTAACATTGAGATAGTTATTTTTATAAAGTTTACCAACTAAGACGTTTGCGTGTTTAATTTGTCCCAGAGTATAATATAAATATGACTGAAAATTTAAAGGATTGGAATCATTAGAACCGCCTAGTATTAATATATAGTCTGAGTGGGTAAACTCCTTACAAGAGTCAACACATGAACGTATTACTTCAGCCATCGGTGCTCCTGGTTTAATCGTCGAGGTTACTTGGAAAGAATCTCCTAGAAATTCTTGAAGCAGTCTCCTCATGCCAAGTCCAGTTTGATCAGCAAAAATGTTCACCTGATGTTTTCGAGCAGTCAGTTCACTTGTTTTAGTATTTAATTTTTGTTTATTAGTTATACTTGTATGTTTTGTTTCATGGTCTGCAATATTATTCATACTTATGGTCAGAGTTCCCACTGTAACTGTGTCCAATATTGTCCCCATTACTATGTTACCTTGATCTGCAATCTGTCGATATGAAGGCTGGTGACTTATTATTGTGTTTTGTAAATCACCATCTGATGTTAGTGGCTGCTCGAAAAAGCAACTTAAATTATAGCTTTCGTCCTGTTTTTTACTATCACTCACAATTTCTTTAGAAGATGTTCTTATTTTGTACCTTAAGCCTTTTCTTGTACCGAATGAACCATATCTCTTTCGATACTGAGGAGAATAGAATATTAGAGGCGAAGCAATCGATTTGTCCCTCTTATTTAGTTCTGAAACACCAACAGATTTGAACAAATTAATCTTATGCTGCGCTAGTGACAACTCTTTTTTTAAGGCGCTATTCTCAATATTCAAACTTTCTATCTCAGAGTTGGCAATTTGCAGTTCCTCATTTAACTTTTCAAATTTATCGTTAAGTTCTGTTGCTTCATTTCCGCTCGTTACGTTGTTAGGTAAACTTTGACATGATATGTTTAAATCAGATTCACTGTCATGCAAACATAAACTTAAACGGCGACCTCTTTTTTGGGAGTTAACATATCGAAATTGATCCATATTTCAAATGTTATGGTAGTACCGATGAAGTAAACAACTGCCACCACTGCGACTGGGTAACTATAATAATTTAAAATTATGTCGAAAAATTTTTGCTATTTGCTGGGCTCGAACCGTCGACCTCTCGGTGATACCGTTGTTTAAAAGGCGAACGCACAAGCCACCAGGCTAAGTGCGTTTGTAACTCTAGTGACGAATTAGGCCATCAGTTGCTTCTTACTAATTAGCTCAGTACATTGACGACCTTGAAAGTGAAAGGTATTTGCGGCCGGTCGTTGACCTACTTATTAGTCACACGCTCATAACACTTTTTAACGATTTTTTGAGTAAAAGTTTGCACTGTTTTTTGCCAATTACACTTGATTTTACTTATGCACTGTTATGAATTTTTATTATGTTATTGTTGTTTCTGTAATTCACACGTTTATATAACTTTTCCGTCAAAATATACACTTTTTACTAGCTTTTGGAATTAAAAATGTTCGAGTTCACTGTTACACAAACGTTCGCCGCGGGGGTCGCGGGGGTATAAGGTGCGTGAGTGTCGAGCGCTTTGATAACAGCATTTTCCATTATTTCCACATACTTCTCGCATTCGGCTTCTGTTGTGATTTCTTTGTTCAGTTTGCTGACACCTTCCCACATTGTCTGCTGGTATGCCACTCTCAGTTTCCCGTCCTCGTAAATTTTCTTTGTGTTACGGGATGGGTGTTCCTCTATATCATATTCAATTTTCACAGTTAGCAACCAAGGGAGGTGATCTGAACTAACGCTCTCTACTTGTTTGGCCTGTGCTTCTATTTGCTGGTGTGTTATTACGGCCAGGTCCAGAATGGTGTTACCTTGGCTGAAAGGTCGAGATGGTGCATTGGCGTATATCAACGAGCAGATTCCGTCTTTCGCTGCTTTTTTAACGATGTTTCCGAGGCCGGAGTTCCTGCTGTGACCAAGGGATTGCATTCGTAAATTCATATCACCGATGATAATGGATGGCTCATCGGCCAGGGTCTCCTCCAGTTCTTCTCTGGCATGGTGCTGGTTTGGAATTGGGATATATATTTCTTTGATCATGGTATATTGCCCAGTTGCGTGGTCAGTGAAAAGTTTGATTCCAACGCCTTCTATCTTCTTTTTTCATCATGCCAGTATGGGGTGACTTCCGTTTCGGCCCACCTTAGTCCCCTCTGTACATACATAGCAGTGGCTAAATGTTTTTCCAATGTGTGGGTGAGTTTATCGTATCCTTTTATATCATATTTTTGTATCTCAAAGTTGATCTTGCACTCGTTCAATATAATTATAGCCGGTCTATATTTCACGACTAGTGCTTTTATTTCTTTGAATTTGTTTCTTATTCCTTGTGTGTTCAAGTGTAAGATTTTGAGTTTCTGTATTTTCTGTGCCCAGCCCACTGCCACTTCAGTTTTGCAATTCTTCGGGCTATGTCGGCTACTTTGGTTCGCCTGTTTCGACATTTCTGATTCGATCTAGCAGGGCAACTCCGAGCATAGCCCTCTCCATTGCTCTTTGCGTAGCATTAAATGGTACACATATTTGAGTGTGGTATAGCATAGCGTTCTTTAGTTCTAAGATTAGTTCGACTGGGCAAGCACCTCCATCTTACAGAATACACCCCAGGTTTGTTAATGGGCCTGGGTGTTGGGTGTGAGTGAGGTCACCAGAACGTATGTGTCGCTACTGTTACAAGTTACAGTATCCGCTTACCATCAAATAAACGAAATTTGAATTTGAATTCATTTTAAGAAATACACCACATACACAATTTTACAATGAAAAGGTGATAGATTCTACTTCTTTTTTTATGTTAAGAAAACTATTTACTTAATAAGAAATATTTACACAAATTACATTCAGACTCAGAACAACTATTTATGGGTCACACAAATAGTTGTCCGGCGCGGGACTCAAACCCGCGACACATGGCGAGGTGACTGCTTTAGCCGCTGTGCCACACGTGCAGTGTTTGTACTTAGTATGTGTAATGATTGCTTATTATTGCTTTCGAGCAATAATTAAAGATTAAAATTTATTTTAGTTCAGTTATAAGAGTATATATTTCGTTTAAATATATCAACATCAATCACATTTCTACGAATAAATTTACCTTGATTCTTAGAATTGTGCTCGATGTTCATTTAATAAAACGAAATAATTATATACCTATAACATTTGTATACTGTACACATGTATACTGTGTGTCTACTAGGCATTTTTTATGACAATTTTTAATATACCCAAACTGGTTCCATACCTTTGTAGGTATTGAGAAAAGAATACAAATATTTTTCATATTTCAGTGAACGGTAGCCGGTTGTCGTCACATTCGTTTTGGGCCGATGCCGCGATGGCTGTCATCTTGGCGATGAAACTTGGCCAGAGAGCTCTCTCAGCGGTTCATTAAGGAATGCCCGGTAATGTCGAGCTCTCAATGGACGGGGTAGGCTAGCTTGACAGATGTATCGACGGTTGGAATAAAGTTCTCCATTTTAGTAAAATTATAGAACACTGCAGTGGTGAAAGGTAATATATACTACTAATATTATAAACGCGAAAGTTTGTAAGTATGGATGGATGTTTGTTACTGCATGGAGTTTAATGAAACTTTACAATAATATAGCTTATACAACATGTAACGTAATTAACGCACACCCTCAAACACCCCAATTAGAATATTATGTTGTTATCATAATACATACACTGAACTTAATTTAACATTTATATGCATTGTTATTTACTAAATTAGTTTCTTGGTATAAAGTTTATTTTTCTTTATTTTGTATTGAATGATGGAATTTGTATGAATACAAATCAAACTGCGATTTTAAAAGTCTTTTAGTACTTTGACTTACAGTCCATTTCAATTTGTTTTGACTGTACAGGGTTAATATGACAATAATTTCCGTAGTTTCAATTATTTTGGAATAAAAAATACCTATATTAAAAACGATATAAATCGATTCAGTAAACGATTCTGAACAAACTATTTTCAGGATGGGCGTTAATTAAGTGACATGTTGTATATCAGAATAACACATAGGCTACAATCTATAAATATATTGTGTGAATTTTCCAAAATATGACGATAAGTGTCAAGTAAGTAGGAAAATCAACCATCTGCAAGCTATTCCGGCGTGCACTGCCAAAACCGCTAGAGGTACCTGCACATCCTACTAATATTATAACTGCGAAAGTTTGTGAGTATAGATGTATAAATGTTTGTGACTCTTTTACGCTAAAACTACTTTAACGCGAGTGAAACAGCGGGGCGTAACTAGTCTTATCTATATAAATGTAAACATATCAATGGAATATATACAGGATAAAACACAGGGTCGGTCTTGTTGTTGTATTGACGATTTCAGAACGCATGAGACGGGCGTCAGAATTCTGGCTGTCATATGCCACTCGATGGTAACGCGCGGGGTCATGCTCCTGATTTTATAGTGGAGATAGATATAGTACTTAATTATATTAATAATAAACGCTAGGCGTGTGTTTTGGTTGTCACACTAATATTATAAAGGCGAAAGTTTGTGAGTGTGTATGTTTGTTACCTACTTCTTGACATCTAAACGACTGGTGCGATTTTAATAAAATTTGGTATGGAGTTAGCTGACACCCGCGGGGCACAGCTAGTTGATAATAAATGCGGCACTCAATTAGCTCGTTTTAAGTAACGAATAATCGTGAAAGGACACTAATCGATACAAGATAATTTGTGAGAGTGACACTTATTGTGACGCTAACGCGAACGTGAAGTATTCTTGGTGATGGTATATATATATATATATATATATATATATATATATATATATATATATATATATATATATATATATACACTCACAGGCACAATTAACCGCCCACCCATATCATTCGTCACCCTGTTTGTTTAAGTTAACTATAGCTTATCTACTGTTTTATTTTTTGTCAAGTGGGTACTTTAGCAATAAATTAAACACTTATACCCTTATTTCGTTTCCTAAATTTGTGTCAACGACGGGTTTTTAGAATTTAGTCGTTGTTTGACATTGTTGCCGTCACGTTACCGTGTTTACATTTCCTGTTATTGTCTGCCATAGTGTGCGAATTTGAGTTTCTAGTGTTTGCTTATTGTTTGTGACTGTAAAAAATGCCTCTCGATGCAACTGGTGCAGCTAGGGCAGTGGCTTTAGCTGACGCTGGGTACAGCCAACGTCGCATCGCTCGTACACTCGGTGTACCTCGTACTACAGTACGGGATGCCATCAGACGGTTTCGGGAGACAGGCTCATACACCCGCAGGCCAGGTCAAGGCCGACATCGATGCACTTCAACTCGAGATGACCGCTTCGTTGTCAGCAACGTGTTGAGAAATCGCTTTTGCACCGCTACTGAAGCCCGTACGTGTCTTTTTGAAGTGAGAAATGTCAGTGTGAGTGAACGTACGATTAGAAGAAGACTGGCAGAAAGAAATCTGCGGGCTTTTCGTCCAGCTCGCGCCCCACAACTGCTCCCACAACACCGTAGAGCTAGACTTGCTTATGCGCGAGAATTTGCTGACTGGACTATGGAGGAATGGAAGGACGTACTGTTCTCAGATGAGAGCAGAATAGCCTTAAAAGGTCCAGATGGACGTCAGCGTGTCTACAGGCGCCAAAATGAAAGGTTTGCGTCATGCGCTATAACCGAAACAGTGGGTTACCAGGGAGGGTCCATAATGGTTTGGGGAGGTATCTCTTATGAGGCTCGTACCGATCTTGTTGTGTTCGATAGGGGTAGTGTGAACGCTCAAAGGTACGTGGAGGAAGTTATTCAAGAGCATGTCATGCCTTTCGCACCATTCATTGGTGCCAACTTCAGATTAATGCATGACAATGCACGTTGCCATACCGCAAGATCCGTCACTGAGTACCTTAATGAGGTCGGGATCCAAGTTTTACCATGGCCGGCACGCAGTCCTGATCTTAACCCAATTGAGCACATTTGGGACAACCTCAAAAGACGTGTCCGAGCAAGGGTACCAGCCCCTACGACCCTAGGAGAGCTCAAGACGGCTGCGGTAGAGGAGTGGCACAATATCCCCCAATCTGATATCCAAGATATCATGGATGGATTGCCAAACCGGCTCCAAGAAGTCATTAGAGCCCGAGGCGGCAACACCCATTATTAATTTTTTATAATTTTTTATTCGAGCACTTTTTTCTAAATTCTAATTTGTTAATTTTTCATCGAAGATTTACATAAAATCGATTTTTGGTATTAATCATTTAATAAACGACTTTTTCTTTCAAGACTATTGTTTTTTTTTTACCTTTAAGGTAGCTTTCAACGTACCTCTCATCAAATGTGGTCTAAATTTGACGATTTCTGCAAATTGAAAGAAATACAAGGTGGGCGGTTAATTGTGCCTGTGAGTGTATATATATATATGTATATATATAATGATGTATATATTAAGTATACTTAAAAATAAGGTGTAGCTAGCCGGACGTCTGGTACAGGGACGAATTGGTTAGTTATTAAGTATATCTCTTCGAAGCAAAGTTCCGAGACAAATTGACTCGTATTATCTATACGTCGTTTTATCTATGTTGTATGTTACGTAGTAGGTACCCGAATAATTCAACTATTATTATTGTTATATTAAATAAGTAAAATCGATTCATAGCGACATGGTAGGTAAGCCGGTTCAATAGAATGATTAATCTAAGCTAAAAGTATGCCACGATTACTTATAAAAAGTAAGCCGATAGTAGATGTGTTATTACGACCCTACGCGGGGCGTTTTAGCTTGTGTAATGCACGAAAGAAAATATCTAAATCTTAATCTTTATAAGTAAGTATCTACCGTTTAAATTGGTGGTCCAGAAAAATTACCGTTTGGTCTTAGAATCTTAGTGCACAATCTCGCTACCGCAAATGCTCGATCTTTTTTGGAGGATCTTACATATTTTCTTTCTTGATCGTATAATAACGTTTTTGGACAACCAAGTCATTGTGATCTAGGGTTGCCAACTATACTGATTTTCACTAAATTATACTTTTTACTATTGACCAAAAATAAAGTATAGAAAATACTGTTGATATTTATTTAGTCACAGGGCTTTTAGTCACAAATCTTTGTAACTGCGCTGCACTAAGCGTGAAGCGCAGTTACAAAGATTTTAAATTAGTATATTGTGCGAGAAGCTCTAAAAATATCTATTCTAAATAATGAATAAATAAAATACTGTTCATTTTTCTAAAATACTGTTTAATACTCCTCATATACCTGAATATACTTTATTTCTAGTAAAAAAATGTTGGCAACCATATTGTGAACGGTGGACATAATAGGGTACTATGAGGTCCACCGTCCATTACTTACCAATAATTCTAGGAACATAATAGACACATTTTTAGGAGCTGGTTAACTAACTTGCTCAAAACTTCTAATGGTTTACAGAAAGAATGAAAGAAAATTATATTACTAAATTTGCAGCAACTTTGATAATTATGGTCGCGTGTCTGTCAGTCAAATATTTTCACCCCTTTTTCGGTCATCAAGTACCAGTAGGTATATTGTAATTTCGCTTACTCACGTAGGTATGCCACAGGATTTTCCTATGACTGTTTTCTGAACTGAATAAGGACCTACTTACTAATTAATATTTTATAATGGAATTTGCTGGGCGGTATATACCGTCACAATGTATAAGGGCATCCTCTCACAATGAGAGGGGATAGACGATAGTCCACCAACTTGTTCTAGTTCGAGTTTAATTCACTTTTTGTGTGCCATCAAAAACATTTCGGAGAACTCTTAGATATCCAGGTTTCGTCTTGCCTTGTCTTCCTTCGTCGTTTAAGTAGTGATAGATATAGATATCTAATTTCTAATATCCACATGAATTTTAATCGTCTGTGGTGTGCGCCTTGGGTTTGAACTCAAGACCACAGGTTCCACAGTTCAACAGTCTAACAATTAGGCTATCTTGTACTTATAGTAGTTCTCGTAATGTGACTGGGCACATCTTATTTCGATAGACAATGCATTCTGGGTTTGAACTCAAGACCACAGGTTCCACAGTTCAACAGTCTAACAATTAGGCTATCTTGTACTTATAGTAGTTCTCGTAATGTGACTGGGCACATCTTATTTCGATAGACAATGCATTCTGGGTTTGAACTCAAGACCACAGGTTCCACAGTTCAACAGTCTAACAATTAGGCTATCTTGTACTTATAGTAGTTCTCGTAATGTGACTGGGCACATCTTATTTCGATAGACAATGCATTCTGGGTTTGAACTCAAGACCACAGGTTCCACAGTTCAACAGTCTAACAATTAGGCTATCTTGTACTTATAGTAGTTCTCGTAATGTGACTGGGCACATCTTATTTCGATAGACAATGCATTCTGGGTTTGAACTCAAAACCACAGGTTCCACAGTTCAACAGTCTAACAATTAGGCTATCTTGTACTTATAGTAGTTCTCGTAATGTGACTGGGCACATCTTATTTCGATAGACAATGATTTGTCAGTAAAATTTGTTGAATGCCATGGCATTTTAAATCGTAAGTTTTCTGATGACCGTTTTTTTTGATAAAGCGGAGTAGATGGGACGAACAGAATACTGTATAGTAGTGATACAATATGAGAATTCCGATGAAGACGTATGGGTTGCTACCAATATTGAGTTATATGATCATATTTGCGCAAACCAAATATGAAACGTATGCAAACATTTTCATTAGAGTTATATAGATCGTCCAAAGCCTGTTATACATAAGACATAGTCATTCTAGTATAGTCTATCCCGATTGATATGGAAAGTCGTAACTGTTCTTCACAGTATTCGAGTGAAACATTAAAATAAAACTGCCACCTGTCCTATCGATTTCACCTGAACATAAAACGATATCCATACCACTCATAAGGCTCAAAGCTCCGCCATTTCTTTGGATAGGATCTTTCAAAGGCTTCCCTAATCCAACACTTCATTTTCTTCAGCCCTTTTGTGTGACACGTGTTCAGGGCTATGGCAATATACGAATATGAAATGCGGGAGATTACATTACAGGTAGAGGATTTGTTCTGTAGTTGCGTATGTGTTTAATGTTCGTCGATATTTTATACGTTTTCCTTGAACGGTAAGGGTTACGAAATAAATTTCAATATAAGCGTGCGTTAGGGTAACATGGACGCTGAATTAGGTCCATACGAGACTTATTTTCCACGCATTTAACAAATTTTCACCTATTAGTAGGGCAAAATATTATATAACGCCATAAGATCGCTATGTTTAATGTTGCTGTTATCAAAAATATCGACTACATTCGAAATAATTAATAATATTTCCCTAACGCAGATAGAGACTTTTTGCAAGTGTCTGTTGAGGATAGGTAGTTTTATCGGGTCCGTAACGTCGTAGCGGGTGTCATATGTTCGATGAACCGAAACTCGAGTAAACGATTGTTCGAAGGGAATTTATTGCGCAACAACCTATTCTCGCCAAACGCTGCTTCGACTGAACGATACTTCGAAAATTTATTTATCGATGGACTGCTCTTACGAATGTTAAATTGAGAATATGCAAATTGTGTTATAGAGATGAAGAAACTTTTCACCAATCTTCATCAACAATAGGGTATAAAGCGCTCGGCGGTCGCTTCCGCGGCACGCTCGATTCGCTCGCTAGATGGTCACAGTTCTAACCTAACCTAACCCAAATCTCAATTAAACATTCGAAAGAGTAATCCATCGATTAATAGATTTTCGAAGAATCTTACAGTCGAAGCAGCGTTTGGCGAGAAAAGGTTGCTTCGCAATAAATTCCATTCGAACAATCGTTCAGTCGACTTTCCGTTCATCGAATATATGACTCTCGAAACTACCTTACGGACCGGTTTTTATTGTCTCTAAAATAATAATCATTTAAGGTAAATAAACCCTGTGTGTAACAGTAACAGGGTAATAGATTTCCACAAATTATTCTACACTATCGAATTATAATAGTGAAGAGAAGAGCTAATGTAATATGAAAGATAATAGTAGTAGACGAAGAAGAAGTGCACTTTATTGTATGAGGAAAATAAACAGAACAATATTTTGCTATTTATTTACTTTAAATGCACCAGAATTCGTACACCTGTACGAATTTATTCGAGAAAATAAAAGATAGCCTTCGTATATAAACAATACTTAAAATAACAGAATATCAAGAACAGAATATTCATGACTGTATTACAAATATACAACATATATACGTAAGAATATAAATCCTACTAATTTTATAAATGCGAAAGTTTGTAAGTATGGATGGATGTTTGTTACTCTTTCACACAAAAACTACAGGACGGCTTTTCGTGAAACTTTGTAATAATATAGCTCATATATCCGAATAACACATAGGCTATAATTTACAAAATTGAACGTGGGTAAACCGCGGGGCACAGCTAGTAAATATATTTAGGTTTGGTTGTATATACACAACCAAACCGCGGCCCCCAGTCCCCGGCAGCCCTGCTATTCCCAGCCGTGGTAACAGCCGTGGTTACGGCAGGGCAGGGGGTGCTAAGAATCCCAGGCAGATTCCGCGTTACCAACACCGACGACCTCTGGCCCTGGCAACATATAACACACGTACACTGCGGTCCGACGAGAAGATAACCGAACTGGAGGAAGAATTGAGCAGGTTACATTGGGATATTGTAGGATTATCTGAAGTCCGAAGAGAGGGGGAGGACTCGATAATACTGAAATCCGGAAACCTGCTCTATTACCGGGAGGGTGACCAAATATCCCAAGGTGGTGTCGGGTTCATAGTCCACAAGTCCCTCGTGAACAACCTAGTCAAAATCGAGAGTGTGTCGACGAGGGTTGCGTACCTTATACTCAGAATCACCAAGCGGTATTCGCTGAAGGTTATACAGGTATACGCACCCACTTCGACACACTCCGACGATGAAGTCGAGGTTATGTATGAGGACATATCCAGAGCCATAATAAATAAATAAATAAATAATAAATAAAAAAGCCATTTAATTCCATATTTCCAAGATACATTTCAAATGTTATAATTTATTTATTTGTTGAAATATGGACCCCTTTTTGGGTAAAGGCCTCCTCCAGCTTTTTCCACAAATCCTTGTCCTTGCCTGTATTTGTCCAGTCGTTTCCTGACACATGGATAATGTCATCAGCCCACCGTCTTACAGGTCTCCCAACATTCCTCTTTCCCTGTGTAGGTTTCCATCGTGTGGTTTCTATGGTCCATCTTTGATCAGTGTAGCGTGCGATGTGTCCAGCCCACCTCCATTTAAGTTTGAGTGCATGTGTGAGAGCGTCAGTTATTTTAGTTTTTTGTCTAATATGTTTGTTCTTTACTTTGTCTATTTTTCTTAGCTTCAACATGCTCCTTTCCATAGATGTTTGGGTACATTTAATTTTTTGTTTGACTTTATTAGTATAAACCCAAGTCTGGCAACCGTACAGTAAGCATGGTAAAAGACATGTGTCAAATACTGTCTTTTTTAAATGTAGACTATAATTTCCTTTTAGAATTTCCTTCAGTGACCAGAATTTTTTCCAGGTTATGTTGATTCTACGTGACACTTCTTCTTCATTGCTGGACTTGAGGAATGATAACTGCTTCCCTAGATAGATATAACTGCTGACGTATTCTACATTATTGCCATTTACAACTATAGGTCTTTTTTGGCTATTGGTCATTATTTTCGTTTTACTTGCGTTCATTTCTAAACCTATTTTTGAGCTTTCACTATCCAACGACATCATCATTTCCTCCAGATCCCTAGGAGTTTCGGCCAATATAGCTATATCGTCAGCGAATCTCAGATGGTTTAGATATCGTCCATTGATTTGTACTCCTTTTTTAGACCATTCTAATTTTTGAAATATATTCTCGAGCACTGCAATAAATAGCTTTGGTGACAATGGGTCGCCTTGCCTTACTCCACGTTCAATGTTTATCTCACTTCCTCGGACTTCCAGCTTTACCTTACTTGTACTGTTTGCATAAATATATTTCAGGATGTTAATATATTTTTGATCCACTTCGGAATGTTGCAATGCATTCCAGATCGAACAGTGGCTGATGCTATCAAAGGCCTTGCTATAGTCGATAAAGGCCACATAAAGAGGTTTGTTATGCTCTCGATATTTTTCTATAATTTGCTCCAGGCTCTGTATATGGTCCATTGTGCTGAATCCTGATCGGAAACCCGCTTGCTATTGGCTGGTGTTTGTCATTGTCTTGTGTTATTCTTTTTAAAAGTATTGATGAAAACAGTTTGTATGAGCTTGCTAGAAGGCTTATGGGTCTGTAGTTACCAATATCCAGCGGATTGCCTTTTTTAAAAATGAGAATTATGTCCGAACTACACCATTGGCTTGGAACGGTTTCTGTTTCTAATACCATGTTAAATAGCTGTGATAGATGTTGAGTTAAGGTTGGTGCTCCAATTTTAAGGACTTCATTACAAAGCCCATCTGGGCCAGGGCTCTTTTCAACTTTTAACCGTTTTATGTGTTCGTATACTTCAGAGTATTCAATTGGTTTGATGCTAGTAGTTGCATGTTTGCCTGAAATTTCGATTTCGTTGTTGTTTCTTTTCTGGTATAATTCTTTATAGAAGTTTGTTGCATGGTTTACAACATCTTTCCTTGATTTAGTTACGGTAGATTCTGTATTTTGTTCAAGTTTTTGTATCCATGTTTTGTGTGTAGCTAATTCTTTGTAGGCTTTTTTGGTACTTCTAAAGTTGTTAATGTTCCTTGTGATGACTTCTTGTCTATGTTTAATGTAATCTTTCCTGATCGATCTATTAGCCTGTTTATACATTTTACTGAGTTCATGTTTCATATCCTTGTTTTTATTCTTAGTATGTATCAACTCGGTACGTTTTTTAATTAATTGTTTTGTTTCTTCGCTAAATATTTTATGTTGTACTTGTTTGGTTTCTTTACATGATTTCAGGCTGTGTATTATAGTATTTTCCAGAAAGTTATAATAGGTTTGAATATTGGACTTTTCTTCTTTATTATTTATGCTTGTTTGTAGATTTGCGATATATTTTTTTGATTTCGTTATCTGTTTTCGGAATATTGAGTGATGTTCCAAAGATTTTTCGGCTTTTTATTGGGTGACTTAGCCGTACTGTTGCTCGTAATAGCCTGTGGTCAGAAGGAAACTGCGTGTTTAGTACTTCAATATTTGTTATTAGTTTCGGATTATTTGTCATTATAAAGTCAATTTCATTCTTTGTTTTTTGATCAGGTGATATCCAAGTCCATCTGCGATTCTCTTTTTTCTTAAAAAATGTATTCATTATTGATAATTTATATTGAAAGGCATAATTTATAAGACGGTCACCTCTATTATTATTGGCTCCAAAACCGTATTGACCTAATACTGGATAGTGATTTGTTTTAGGACTTCCTATTTTTGCATTGAAGTCTCCCATGACTATGACTTTTCCCTCAGTTTGTATATGTGCTGTTTCCATGTCTTGGTAAAACTGGTCAATTTCGTCTTCGGGTGATCTCTCCGTAGGTGCATAGGCTTGAATGATTGATATAGAAAAACATTCGAATTTTAATTGTAGAAGAGCTACTCTTTCAGATATTCCTGTAAAGTTAATAATGTTGGTTTTATATTTTTTCTTAATTAGAAACCCTACTCCGTGTAGGCCTTTAGTTTGTCCGATATAGCAGAAGATGTAGCTCTGATGTTCTTCAATTTTACAGCCCATTTTTCGAACTTCTGAGAGTCCTAGAACATCACATTTTATGTTTTGCAGAGCATGGTTCAATTCGAGGTACTTTTGTGTAGAAGATAGTGATCTTACATTATAAGTACATACCTTTAAGGTTTTTACTATGTTGTTGTCTTTTTTCTTAATAGGTGGAGGGTGATGGTCTGATTCCCCACGATGACCAATCGGGTTGGAGAATGTTAAGTTTTTATTGTTATTTAGTACTTGCTTATCTGTTTTATTCCGGTGGCTGATGATATTATCCTATGCTTTACGATCTGGAGTTAGTTTTTCAGTCGGTAAGATGTTGAGGGAGTTGCTTCTATTCCTCATCACATCATACGCATTTCTTCTATTTGTTTTGATTGTGAGCTGTTGTTTTTGAGGCTGTTCGGTTGCATTGGGAGAGATTGGCTGGTCTCTCTTACGTTTCTCATTCCCTGGTCTACTCTCTTTAATAATGAGTTTATCATAGTTTATAAATGCAAAGTGCCCCTTCTCCCTTTCCTCTTCAAGTTTTGGCTGTAATTCTTTCCTTTTGTCAAGGACCTCCTTTGGATAATCTTCTGAAGCATAAGTATCTTTGAATTTCTTTTTGTTCCTCATGATATCCGTTTTCATCCAGTTGTTAACGAATGATATGAGTATGGGCCTTCCCTTTTCATATTTCGTGGCATTTTTGCCAATTCTGTGTATTAAATTTATGTCTCTGCCTTCGACTGTAATACTTAATTCTTCTTTGATCTTCTTTATCACTATTTCCATGAGATTAGTAGGGGATGTCTCACTTTCCTTTATTCCATATAAAATTATATTATTTATTCTTCTATGTTTTTCTAGGTGGTATATATTTTCTTTCAATATCTCATTTTCTGTTCGTATTTCTTGTAGTTCTCGTGTAAATGGTAGAAATTTTTCATCCATTTGCTCAATTATATCCTTTGTTTGTTTTGACATTTCAAGTTTCATTTGATCGAACAACATTTGGAGGTTATTATCCATTTCAGTGTCAATGCGTGAAATGGGACAATGATAAACAATTTATTTACTGTGGCAACACTGCACTATAGTTGTCTATAGTCTTTGGTTTAGGTTATGTTCTGATGACACTGGCAGATAACCTTAAAAGTAATTTCTGATTTTGTTCACTTGGAAATGTTGTTGTTAACACAGTTTCCACTTAGTTTATATTGTTTATAATGCACAGAGGTACTTTTCGCACAGAAATTTGATGTTTTTACACAGGATACAATGGTATTAACACTATATTCTTATTATACACAGAGCTCGATATCAATACGTGTTTACGTTAAGACAGCCGGAACCGGAGCCATACATACCTCTAACTCCTATTTCACTGTGGTCATGGGGGACTTTAACGCGAAGCTGGGCAAACGATTCGGTAATGAGCTGAGAGTGGGGCAATTTGGAACTGGTGACCGGAACCCCCGGGGCCAAATGTTGGCCGACTTCATGGAGAAGGAGGGACTCTTTATGATGAATTCCTTCTTCAGGAAGCCGGATCACCGCAAATGGACCTGGGTGAGCCCCGATGGTAAAACTAAAAATGAGATAGACTTTATCTTGTCGACGAGACGACAGATGTTCAATGATGTCTCCGTGATCAATGCGGTTAAAACCGGGAGCAATCACAGACTGGTCAGAGGCTCATTGAACCTTAATGTCAAACTCCAGAGGTCCCGACTGATAAAGTCTACGCTCCGACCCTTACCTATCCACGTCCAAAACCCCGAACCATTTCAGCTCGAACTGCAAAACCGTTTCGAATGCCTAGCAGACTGCGAGGAAGTGGACTCATACTATGACAGGCTCGTAGAAGCTGTCCATACGGCTGGGTCTAAGGTCTTCAAGGCCCGTCGTACAAACAGAACTAAAAAGATCTCTGACTTTACCCTGCAACTTATGGAAGATAGACGGAAAATGGTTCTGACATCCTCAGATGATGCTACCAGATATCGGCAGCTCAACAGACAGATCTCAAAGTCTTTGACTCGCGACACGCGGCAATTTAATACAATTAGTATTAAAGAGGCCATCGAGCGGAACAAAGGCTCCAAAGTGTTCGCAAGAGCTCTGTCTGTTGGACAGAGCCAACTGACGAAGCTGAAGACTGAGGATGGTAGAATCGTCACGTCTAAGCCTGAGTTGCTGGGAGAGATCGAGAAGTTCTACGGACAGTTATATACGACAACACAGCCACCTGTCAAAAGTCATGCCTCAGATCCCAGAGCACGACTAACCCGACATTACACCGAAGACATCCCGGACGTCAGCCTGTACGAGATTAGAATGGCTCTCAAACAACTCAAGAACAACAAGGCGCCTGGTGACGATGGAGTTACAGCAGAGCTTCTGAAGGCGGGTGGTACACCAATCCTACGGGCCCTTCAGAAGTTATTTAACTCCGTCATACTAGATGGTCAAACGCCACAAGCATGGCACAGAAGTGTGGTGGTGCTCTTCTTCAAAAAGGGCGACAAAACCCTATTGAAGAATTATAGACCCATCACACTGCTGAGCCATGTTTACAAGTTGTTTTCGAGGGTCGTTACGAACTGTCTCGCGTGCAGGTTTGACGAATTCCAGCCTCCCGAACAAGCCGGTTTCCGAAAAGGCTTTAGCACCATAGACCACATACATACGCTGCGGCAAGTTATACAGAAGACCGAAGAGTATAACAAGCCACTGTGCTTAGCGTTTGTGGACTATGAGAAAGCCTTTGATTCTATCGAAACATGGGCCGTGCTGAGGTCTCTCATAAGGTGCCACATTGACTACCGGTATATCGAGGTGATAAAGTGTTTGTATGAAAACGCCACTATGTCAGTGCGACTCCAGGACCAGATCTCGAAACCTATCCACTTGCAGCGAGGCGTGAGACAGGGAGATGTTATATCTCCGAAACTGTTCACCGCTGCATTGGAAGACGTCTTCAAGCTTCTGGACTGGAAAGGCTTTGGCAATGTCAATGGCGAGTACATCACTCACCTTCGATTTGCCGATGATATCGTAGTCATGGCTGAGACCATGGAAGACCTCGGTACAATGCTCGATGACCTCAGCAGAGTCTCTCAACAAGTGGGTCTGAAAATGAACATGGATAAGACGAAAATCATGTCAAACGTCCATGTTGCATCCACTCAATTGAAAGTTGGTGACTCTGCACTCGAAGTTGTAGAGAACTATATTTACCTAGGACAGACCATCCAACTAGGTAGGTCCAACTTCGAGAAGGAGGTAAATCGTAGAATCCAACTCGGATGGGCAGCGTTCGGGAAGCTACGTAACATCTTCTCGTCCAAAATACCGCAGTGTTTCAAGTCTTCGACCAGTGTGTGTTGCCAGTGATGACATACGGAACAGAGACGTGGTCGCTCACTATGGGCCTTATTAGAAGGCTCAAGGTCACCCAAAGAGCAATGGAGAGGGCTATGCTCGGAGTTTCCCTGCGGGATCGCATCAGAAATGTCGAAATCCGCAGGCGAACCAAAGTCACCGACATAGCCCGAAGAATTGCCAAGCTGAAGTGGCAGTGGGCAGGGCACATAGCTCGTAGAGCCGACGGCCGTTGGGGCAGAAAGGTTCTCGAGTGGCGACCACGAACCGGAAGACGCAGCGTGGGCAGGCCCCCTACAAGATGGACCGATGATCTTGTGCGGGTCGCTGGAAACTGCTGGATGCGAATAGCACAAGACCGGCAGTTGTGGAGATCTTTGGGGGAGGCCTTTGTCCAGCAGTGGACGTCTTTCGGCTGATATGATGAATTATATACAAATAAAAACTTATATGTAAAGTAAAATGCTTTCAGCTAATTCAAGTGTAGTCTCAGCGGTAAGGCGGCAACTATATAGTTTTAAATAATATTCTTTGAACATACTTAAATATATACAGTCGACACAACAGTCACTGGATACACATTAAGATTTACAGAATAATAATATCCTAGCACATTATTCACACACGGCCATCTGATCCCAAACTAAGTAGAGAACTAATATACTACATATACAATTTTTCTTTTGTAAATACATACTTATATAGATAATTACACCCAGACTCAGGACAAACAGAGATGTTCATGCGTACAAATATCTGCCCTGGGTGGGAATCGAACCCACGAACTCCGGCGTGAAAAGCAAGCATTTGCCAACCACGCCAACAGGCCCGTCATAATAATACGGAGGCAGTAAGGGACGTTTTTGCAGTACAATTGAATCCCGAAACGTCAAGTCGCGTCTTCTGTACAAGCGTAGTCAACTTACTGGATAAGATATTCTCATAAAGCGGTCAGTGTGCTTATAATAAACTTGTTGACTTGGATCAAGGATTGCTGAATGCCCATTTAAGACATTGCAGATAAGACAAACATTATTTTGCAACGTCTGCGTCTCCTTAAATCTTGCTGAAAAAGCAGTTTCAGTGATGAATAATTTCTGTTATCTTTCAAGCTTGGAACTTTGCCATCTTAGATTTTATATAGCACGGTCTACCCTCATTTCGTATTCCAAGTTATTCCTCAAGTTTTTGGCCTTGATTATATGGCCTTAGTCATAATCTCCACGTCCTGTTGGATCCCGTCTAATATCTACGGAGAGTAGCCATCGGAACGGAACATATTATTGATCACGAGTGTGTCTGTGTGAGAAACATAGGCGTACTCACAGTTCTCGATGTGTGAGCGACTCGAACTTGCCCGTAATAAACTTTCGGCTTGATAAATACTTTTTGATAAGTAATGGAATCAGGCGTTACTTTGCGGTAATCCATAACAATCGAAAAAATAAATAAGATGAACAGAAAGAATCAGAAGAAGAAGAATTAACACTTCATATTGGTTTCGTATTTTGAATACTTTTGGATTCCTAGCCATCCTCCCACGGGTAAAATAGTATTGAGTACTGTTCAGTGAACCGATATTATGCAGAGTAAATATAATTAATCAACGTCTGTTCAGCCACGCGCAATTGCTTCACTTGCGGGTAAACAAACATACCCGGAGCATAAAATTAAGGTGAATTAACGGAATGGGAGATCAGTTGGGGCGCGAATTACTTATACTTTAAAACAGGGAAGTGGGAAGCACGTGTAAGCAAGCTGTGTCGGTATCGATACGAAAATCTGCCATGAAATAGTTACTTATTTGTTATACAAGAGTGCAAAGTTGCTTTTTAACCGCGTCCTCAATTTTGAAAACCGAGCAAGCGAAGGATTCTAAAATTTGAATCCTGAGCATTAGCGAGGAAATCAAAAGTGCACAAGGTGAAAAATCTTTGCACTCGAGTGCAACACGTAACTTTCCATCACACCTCAGCGAGGAAATGACTAAATGCAAAAAAAATCTTGTCACAAATACTTTTATCTTAGTTTAGGTATTAATTACTATATTATGATATGTAGGTATTACAGGACGATCTTTAAATTATTATAAATAATACTTACTTAGATATAATTAAGAAAAACTAAAAGTAACGTTGCTACAGTTTAAGTGTAATAGAACAGTAATGTTGCGCAAACAAACAATTAAATTGCAAAAACAATTAAAAAACGTACACCAAGAAGGTTCCGAGTCTTAGTTTTTAACAAATTAAAATAAGTTGTATGATAAAGTCGGCACCATATTGGTAAATAGTGTAAATAGGGTAGTAAATACTTTACTCTATGGTTTACTCATATTTTGCATTCACAAACTTGGTGCACACGGTGTTCTCAATTCAAATTTATAAAAGATTTATTTATTTATAACAGACTGCGGTGTGCGAGTCGGCATTAGGGGAGGGCAACCACCCCTTCTAGGGTACGTGTCCCAACCATCTGGTACATGGCGCAAAAGGGCAGCATACCCGCGTTCCCAAGGCTTCTGCCATCAGGCGCCAAGAGAAGCCCACGACAGGTTAGGTTTAGTCGGTGCGAGTCCGACATACACACCTGCGGACACTTTTTGCGGGTGGCACGCATAGGCATTCCCATTGCCTTATCAAAAAAAAGACTGCGGTTTGTAACAGATTATTTTATTCCAATTCCAGTGGTAAGGGACTCGGCGGCTGTGTCACGTACTCGTACCATCTCGAGAATTGGTGCTGGTGCTGCTAGACTTAAGTGGGACCTTTATAAGACTAATTTCACAGTGGAGTATGTCAGTTTAACATACTCCGATATGAAACTAGGCTTTACTAATAATAAGAAATCTTTTATTTCAGACCGTCCATTAGGTAAGTATGTACAAATATCAACTTAAAAGCTAGGGTTAGTACTTATATCTAACAGGAATAAACTACAACAATCTACGCCACAGTAGTATGTTGAAGTATCCAATGGCCCAGTATGGGATTGTCGCAGATAGCTAAGCGCTAACAAAGAAGTCAAATATATTTATTTATAAGGGTCTGTACCCTTGGTCTCTGAGTGAATAAAATACTAAAATATTGTCCCTATCTTCTAAGGTCCTATTGCTCTTTTTGACGAATTTTAGTGCTTCTCAGATTCCTTAAAATCGGGAGAAAAAACCTACATACAGAATATTTTTAAGTCGACATCACAATGCTGTCTCCAATGTCATTATCGATTGCTAAATTTATACTTAAGTATGGTACTATGTTCATAAAAAAATCGGGCGGTCGTCAGGGCACATAAGTGATCAAATTAACACAGATAGAGTTCTATATAAGGTAAAACAAAAATACGGAAACGAAACTACCCACCAATTTGATTTTTTACTTTAATTCCTTATTTGGTTTAGTTTTAGTGACTGTAAGCAGGTATTGTCATGTTACACCTTCGCCTACCTACTCCATATCTGGTTATCTAGAAAAGATAGCAGTTGTGATAAAATCGCCCATTTTACTTAATTTATGTTACTAGGTTACTAATAAAAAGTAATAAATATCCTGGGACAGTATTTACACACGGCCATCTGATCCCAAACTAAGCAGAGCTTCTACTATGGAAACCAGATAACTGATATACTACATATACTACTTTTCTTTTATAAGTACATAGTTAGATAGATAATTACATCTGGACTCAGGACAAACAGACATGTTCATGCACACAAATATCTGTCCTGGATGGGAATCGAGCCCACGACCTCCAGCGTGAAAAGCAAGCATTTGCAAACCACGCCAACAGTCTTCAGGTTGAAACTATGAATGGTTTAGAATATAGTGTAGTTTATTTTATCGTATGCTGCTGTAAAAATATTACCACGTTGCGCCGTAACCCTCTGTACATCCCTATTTAATCCTAAAATAATAATTAAAACGGGGTGGAGTTATCAGCGTTACGAATTAAGTCTAATCTTCAAACTTTTAACTCAAAATTGTTGCACTTTGTTATTAATTTTGTACAAATTTTAGCCAAATGTGATTATTTAGAGTTATGGACAATGATTCGCGGTTACGTGAGAGGGGGTTTACTGGAAATGAGGGGGCTGAGTGCATTGTTTGTTCAATGTTGCTTTTCTGTTACTTTGTTGGTTTTGTATGATCATTTGTAATTACAAAGGATACATGTACATTTTCACGTGTTAGAATGTGTTCGATTTTTATTTTTCTGCGTTACATCGTTAACAACATGTTTTATTTTTGGGTTATTACGGGCAACACCGTTGACAATGTCAATAATGCCATTATTTACGGTGATTATCAAACGTAGTTTCTTATATTCTCTTTGGAGAGTAGATATATTGAATTTCTTCCGATGGTAGTATATGGTTTATGTTGTTTTAAGTTTTGTTATGCTTAGGTATTTCCATTAGAATATATTATTCGATAATCATTGTTTCACAAGTATATTATTTTTTACCAAATAATAACAAATCATTTACAAGTATAAGTCAGTATGTAATGACTGGAAACAATAATAATTTGGAAAATTATTTACCAACTCTAATTGACTTAATACAAGTTGTCAATAGTTGTTAAATTTAATAAACTGCTGCGAATCATATACATAATTGGAAAGTCTTATGAACCTGAAGAATGTGTAAGACATCAGTTCTAAGGGACAAAGAAAATTAGTGTTTTTATACGAATGTTCATATTGGTATGTAAATAATTTGATATTCGGGGATTTTGTGAACTGACGGAACAGACATATTTGTTACTCGCAGTGAAAAAATTTATTGTAGCCTATGTGATTAGGTAATAAGCTATTTTCATTCCAAATTTCATTCAAATAACTTCAACCGTTTCAGAGTGAGGAGTTATACATATTAAGTCACGCACTCAGTTTTTTGTTTTTTTCATTTAGAATAGTATTGTTTATTATTTCAGCTTAGGTCCTAATCAATCACAACACCAAAATGAGATATAATTGTTTATTTGCCACTTTATATTTAGGTTACACTTTTAAATGAATTAATTAGATATTAGAACGAGAGAACGTGCGGCTTGCTCGAGGTGCGAAACCAAAGAGAAAGGATTTAGTATGGCAATACTAAACAAGTATAGTAATATTTCTCCTTATATACTCAAGAGGTCGGTAACGTCTCATGATAGTAATAACAAAATTATTTCATTTCCAACTTACAAATGGTTATTGATTTATTATTATTATCTATACATATAAAAAAATCGTAGGAAAGTCAAAACTGTACATTAAATATTTTTTTAAAAGGATACTTGGAGCGTGATCTACAATCGATATCGAAGCCAAAAATATAGTTTTAATAATTTTGGTCTGTGTGTCTGTTTGTCTGTTTGTCTGTATTGATTTACTTCAAATTTTGCATGAAAATTACTAAGAGGTCGGGTCAACATATAGGCTACATATTATCACGTTATCACCTACGGGGGAGGAGCTGTGATAATGTATAAATTTTTACGCGGGTAAAACCGCGGGGCACAGCTAGTAAAATAAAATAAATAAAATAAAAAATAAATAAAAAAGGTAGTTATTCACGTAGACTTTAAAAAAGCGCTTGCAAATAGTCAGAACATGTTTGTAGTAATATAGTTGTATACATTAGATATTATTTCTAGTAACATAGATATTTAGGTACATCTTGTATGAAAACATTTATAAAATTTATTTTATTACAGAAATGATATTTAGCTAGCTCGTATCAAGTTATTGTCAAGAGATTATGTTTAATTATCTAGTTTAAGTCTAATATTTTTACTACATATTGTCAATGGTTCTGTCTATATTAAAGGTATTATTATTATGACAGACCTTGTGTTAATAACGACGGTCGCGCTTTAATGCTACCACCGGATCCAATGCGCCCCAACTGAGAAGACCCAGCGAAACAAACTCAGTGGGTTCATCTACTACCGGTTTCAACACGACCCAGTTGAGACGGTCCGGCGAAACGTACTCAAGCGGGCATGAACACGGGATTTGGTCCAATTAGAGTAATTATTTAGTAGGCAAACACAATATATGCTCGATCGGTTGTCTGAATGCTTATTATTTTAGATTATATTTAGGTATACAAAAGAAAAACTTCGAAACAATAACATTATTCATTTTGAGACAGAGTCAATGATTTTAAATTAAGTATATGATAGCAATCATTTACAGATAGTTTACGTAACACAGCAGATCAGTCATGTCTATATGGCTACAAGATCTCCAGCGAGCAATGTGCAGGTAGGAAGTGAGAGCCAGACGTCTTTGTCATCGATGTACTCTTTAGTGGTGTAATAACCCCTAGCCATAAGTATACGTTTAATATGTGTTTTAAAACTTGTGTCAGGCAGATCAGTAATTTGAGTAGGAAGCTTGTTATAAAACCTAATACAATTTCCTAAAAATGATTTATTAGTTTTGCTTACTCTAAAGCCTGGCATGGCTAGTTTGTTTTTATTCCTAGTATTTATATTATGCAGTTCACTTTTCTTTTTATAATTATGAATATTTTTTCTAACAAACATTATATTCTGATATATATATTCCGATGGCACAGTAAGTATATTTATTTCTTTAAACAAATTTCGCAAAGAATCGCGACTGCCTAAACCATAAATGGCTCTGACTGCTCTTTTCTGCAATACAAAAATAGTACCTATGTCAGCCGCCGAACCCCACAGCAGAATGCCATACGACATAATGCTATGAAAGTACGCGAAATACACTAATCTAGCAGTTTGTTCATCTGACAATTGCCTTATTTTCCAGACAGCATAGGAAGCCGAACTTAATTTACCTGCTAACTTTTCAATCTGAGGACCCCTTTGCAATTTTGAATCAAGTGTCAATCCCAAAAATACGGTCGATGGGACTAAATCTAATATTTTCGCATTAAGTGCAACTGTTGGTACAATTTGAGTCACATTCGGCAATGAGAACCTGATGCATTTAGTTTTCCCTGCATTTAACAAGAGATTATTTGCCGAAAACCATTCTGATATAAAGCTGAGTGTTTTATTATGCTCAATAAGATCTTTATCCTTTCTATTTACTTTAAATATGAGCGACGTATCATCAGCGAACAAAACTATGTCTGATACTTTCTCTACCAGATAAGGGAGATCATTTTTATAAACTAGAAATAAAAATGGGCCCAATATAGATCCTTGGGGCACCCCCATTTTCACAGGATGACGTGCCGAAGTGACACCGCCTATCGAAACCATCTGTTGTCGCCCCGATAAATAGGACATCACAAGATCAAGAGATGTGCCAGATATTCCATAGTACTTCAGTTTAACAACGAGCGTACGATGATCAACGCAATCGAAAGCCTTAGAGAGATCACAGAAAACTCCCAGCGCATCCTGTGATCCCTCCCAAGCCTCCAATATTGACCTAATTAATGTGCAAGCTGCACATTAATTAGGCATCCTGAGTAGAGCGGCCCCTTGTAAACCCGAACTGCTTGTTATGCAATATCTCATTCACGTTAAAGTGCGACAACATTTGGCTGAGCATCAGCTTTTCAAATATTTTACTTAAAGCTGGCAGTATTGAGATAGGCCTATAATTCGTGGCATTTTTTGAACAACCTGCCTTGATAATGGGTATTATCTTACTTATTTTCATTAAATCGGGAAAGACACCATCACTTATACAGCCATTGAAGATGGCTGCAAGGATTGTAGCAATGTTTAGTATGATTGATTCAATTGCTTTAACAGACAGTCCCCACAAATCTTCTGTGCCTTTCCTTTTAATACTCTTAAAAGCTTTTATAATATCATCACTTGTTACGGATTTAAAACTAAAGTTAGGCACAGTTTGTTTTACGCTTTGATTTAATAAGAGTTCAGCCACATCTGGTGATGATGCGAGACACTTAGTAATATCCACGGGTATATTTGCAAAAAAAGCAGCTAAAAAATTGGCAATGGTAAGCTTGTCTGAAACCAGTTCATCACCAATATTCAATACTAATGT
This sequence comes from Pseudoips prasinana, assembly GCA_951640165.1. Classification (NCBI taxonomy): domain Eukaryota; kingdom Metazoa; phylum Arthropoda; class Insecta; order Lepidoptera; family Nolidae; genus Pseudoips; species Pseudoips prasinana. Next base: position 11,454,665 of record OX621235.1, on the reverse strand, counting down.
TTGATCTCTTGATCTACTTTTACCAGTTTCAGTATTAATTATTTGCCAAGCTGATTTTATTTTATTATCAGATTTTTTTAATTTTATCTCTTATATATAAAGATTTAGCTTGAATGCAAACCTTTTTAAAAATTTTTGAATAATTTCTAACATAATTAATAAAATTGACATCAGGGTTATAGGACCTTCTGTCATACAACTCATATAAAAAATCTCTACTCAGTCTAATGCCTTGAGTTGCCCAAGAACTAAATTTTATCTTATTACTGTCAACCGTTATGTTTTTTATTTTACAAGCTTTATTAAATTCTTTGCAAATACAGTGGAATAATGTAGTGTACATATCGTTAGGGTTACTTTTGTTTGGCAATAGATGGCACAAACTATTCTCCAGGTTGTTACTGAACTTTCCCAAATTAGATTTTGTTAAAGGTCTAAAACTAATTTTTTGTTGATTTATATTTATCTCATTTTTCATCTTTACTATTTGGCATTTATGGTCAGAGCGAACACCAGCCACCAAACACTTCTCAGAGACATCAAAGTTGGTAATTATGTTATCAATGCAAGTAGCAGATGTGGGTGTGACTCTCGTGGCCTCAGAGAACAAGCATTTAAGGTTAAAGGACCGAAATACAGATAGAAATATGTTTATTTCAGGTGAATCTGCTAAAATGTTCATATTAAAATCACCACATACAAGGATTTTTTTTTACTTTTAATTTTCCTGAGAATGTCTTCTATTGTTGCTGTAAAAAGCTTTAAATCGGATGCTGGTGGTCTATACACACATATTATACAATAAAACTGCGTCTCTACACATCCCACCTCACACACACGCTCAATAGATAGTTGGCATATATCTTTACGTTCTTTAAATTTAATTTGGTCTCGAAGTAGTATCAGTACTCCACCACCCTCTGCCGAAACCCTATTATAAAAGCTGGCGACCCTATAGCCACAGACACTAAAAGCCATCTTGTGTGCCTTCAGCCATGTTTCTGTAAAACAAAGGATATCTATTTCACATTTTTCATTAAAACGTTCTATGTCTAGAATTTTGCTAGAGAAGCGGTTTATATTTTGATGTGATAGAATTAGAAAGTTATCACACTTCTCTATTGTCATGCTTACATGTTTAAACTACTAACTAAATTGATTTTAATAACATTACTAAAAGATGGTATAAAAAGTGACTTCATCATACTACTTATGACTGAGTTAATATGTGCCGCTACTAAACTTGCAAGTATGTTCAAAAATTTTCTTGAGACAGTAACTGTACTCATGGTTACCCTAAAAGAATCTATAAAACTATCCCCTATCCCAACTATCCTATTAAAAACGAATCTAATAATCTGCAACCATCGGTTGCAGATTAGTTCGGTTGTAGAATCTATAAAACTATCCCCTATCCCAACTATCCTATTAAAAACGAATCTAATAATCTGCAACCATCGGTTGCAGATTATTAGATTCGGTTTTAATAAGATGTTTGATTGGGACAAAGAAAAACCTGTATTTATACAATAATATACATACGATTTATCCCGTTGACCATTTCCTGATATATTATGCATACATTTATTTACATTTACAAACTTTATTGAACGTTTAAAACATCGTTCACAGATATTAAAGATAGTGTCAGTTTATCATTTATATTATAATTATAACTAACAAACCGACACTTGTTTTGTTATTGCATAATAAATAATAATGACCGTCTGGTCGAATTTCAGGAATCAGGCGGCCAGTCTTAATAGAAACTAGCCATCTCCACGGGACATATTATAGTGTACAAGTGTTTGCGCAAACACAGGTGCACTTTCTATTCCCACACTCATATAATCCCACTCATCCACCGCACCTGCATTTTCCATAATAACATTAATTACAGTGTTGCCGTTCTCTAGAAAACAACTAGAATAAATAATCGTGTTCATCACGCACAGATTTGTTGTGTCACAGGGATCGAACCTACGACCTGTGGCTTAGCAGTCAGGGTTACAAACCACGCGACCGACAGGCCAGTCATTCAAGGCAAGACTGCACCATTTTCCATAATAACATTACCTGTTATGAGCAGTGTTTCCATTCTCTAGGAAACGGATTCATTCTCCGGAAGTTACCGTAGTATGTACCTACGGACAGCAGCAGAAGTACCTTGAGGCGCTGTGAATGACGAGATTTTTGCTCAGTGAAATACGTTTGATTATACATCACACTAATATTATAAAGGGGACATGGGACAGCTAGCTGACACAACCGGAAAGAGTTCAGGTACAGGGCCAGGAAATTTACGTGCTGAGGCACGGGGGACTGCTGAAACCGAGAAACCGCTAACTCCAGACTACGGGCTGATTCTGAGAATCTCCAATAACCCTCTTTTGGGCGGATCGACCTGAGATTGGACACAGGACCTCATTATCTATAATAATAATAATATCTTGGGACATCATTTACACACGGCCGTCTGAAGCGAAACTAATCAGTGCTTGTACTATGAAAACCAGATAACTGATAGACTACATACATATACCTGCTAGTTTTCTTTTGTAAATACATACTTATATAGATAATTCCATCAAGACTCAGGACAAACAGATATTTTCATGAAGACCTGCGGCGTGAAAGGCAAGCATCTAACAACCAACCACGCCAACCCACCCGCCTATGGTGGAACCATTGGTTTTACACCATTACCATTAACCGAAGATGCTGTATAATATAATTCCTATGTAATAACATCTCAAAGCAATCAGATCACATTATAATTAACATCATTTATGCAAACGTCATAACTTATACAAACAGTATGTAACTACTAATCTGTATTATATTCTGCATAATCCCTTCGACGGTATCTATTGTTCGTGACTCCGGCTAGACGTGATAACACAATGGAAGTCTCGCTTATCTCCGCTTGTAGGTCGCTCGATACGCTCGTGACAAGAATTTGCAATGTTATGGGTTAGTTCCATTGGCCGAGCAGATACACTTCGTTATTTTTGTAGAACACAAAAATATTCGAGCTGAATTACTATGGTTCTTCGAATTGGATATCTTTTTTATGAAATAGATGCTGACACAAAGTACACTTAGGCTGAGATCTATAGAGCGTACTTAGACTTTGCTCAGACTTTACTTAGACAGAAGTTAATGCATGTAACGAAATTACAATTGGTGTTTTGACTTTGTCTGTCTTAGCTTATGCTAAGCATAATCTTAACGTCAAAAAGTCTATAAATACCAAATCAAAGTATAAGCTTAGCATACACTTAGCAAAGTTTTACGTAAGTAAAGTTTGAGCAAAGTCTCAGTACGCTCTATAGATCTCAGCCTTAGACTCAGAATCACGACGCATATAAATAGTTTTCCTATGCGGAATCGAAAGCAAGGGCATCAAGTAGAAACGACACTACCGCACGTGCACTTATTAATTAATCGTTTTTTGTGGCTTTACTTTTCCTGCACAATATAAAATCAAAACAATAAATTATACTTAAGTTTTTGTTGTGTTACGTTTTAAGGTGGTTCTTAATATACATTAGACTTTTTGTTTTCATAGAAAAAGACACCTTTACCCTTTTTGGTCCTTAGAGCCGGATAATATTCTTTAGAGAGGGTTGAATCAATTTGATTCTGATCTAATTTGATGGCGTTCTACGTTGTCCAGTCACTTTGCCAATGTGAGAATTTATATTTGGACGGGAGATAGTAAAGGTTATAAATGGGAACATACTGGATTGGAATTTCAGTATTACGTCTGGCGGCACTTGATTCTGTCGGTAATCTATCAGTCCGAGTGAGCGCGGAAAACGAACCTAACTTTTTTGGGTTAAAATTGATCTTTAGAAGAAAGTTGTGTATCTGAGATCGTCCGTCGTCCGCCGGCAGTTGATGTGGGTTATACCCTGGGTAAGATAAGCTGGTAAATGGTAATTTGGCCAACTAGTAGGCTGGTTACATCTTAAGATATACGGGTTAAGAGGACTTCTCGCTGGGCATTTTAGTAAGTAGTAACCACCCGCAAAACGCCGGCGAGTTAACAATGGTGAAAGTCTTCTCGGTGGGAGCCCCCAGCCTACCTAGTTAACCAGATACCAGCTTACCTTACACAAGGTATGTCTCAGATTATACCACGCATAGGCCACGTAGAAATGACGGCGGACGACGGATTGCCAGCGTTTCTAGAGGATTTTATGAAATAACTTAGATAAAATACACGTACGTACGCAACTATTGACAGAAGAATAGCTGACAGTAATCTAATAAATCTAAACTTACAGTAGTTTATTTCCAAGAAACAGCACGGAGTTAAACTCTTCAACACAAACGTCAAATCCGAGGCGCTTAACCGTTGTCTATTTATTTTTATTATTTATTTATTTGACATATTTTTTTATTTATTATTTGACATATGACCTGACATTCCCTAATTAATTTTAATGTTAGATTTTAATTTTATGATTGTGTTTTTTAAGTACTAGATTATTTGTTTTAATTAGAATTTTGATTAAACATTGATACTAACATAGGATAAGACTTTTATAACTAACACTTTATGGAGTAATCCGAATTAAAATTATTATTATTATTAACCAACACAGACACCATGGCTTGCCTGCGGGTCGAGCGCCACAACCTCACTAGCAAATCTTGGTGCAGCACGTGTACATTGTTATGCAGGGACAGCAACATTCACCGCAGCCACCACCGCAAGGACCGCAACAACCAACACAAGGTCCGCAAATGTTTCTATTTCTTGGTAAAGTGTATTAAGAAGGCCTAAAATTAGGTTCTTCAGTGGAGATTTCCTAAATGATGTGTAAAGAAACTCTTTTGATTAGATTTTAAACTCTATTCATCCAAACTTCGTAGAGGCGCACGTGGACGGCGTCCACGCCATCATGAGTGAGTGATGTGCATCGATAGTAGCGCGGGTACGCGGCAGCCCCAGCGCCATTCTGGCCGCGTGTGCCAGCCGCTGGGACTCGGTACTGATGGCTCACTGGATAGGCCTCCACACGAGATCAAGCGCCTGACGTAATTGTACTCTTTACTAACATTAGGTTAGCCTAATGTTAATAAAGAGTTAGAACATTGTTACTAACTACTCGTGATCTGTATTTTCGCTAAGACTAGGTTAAGAACACTGTTACTAACAAATTTATGGGCCATAGTCTGAATTAAATGTATTTGTTATTATTATTAATAATAATAATATCTGGGGACAATGTCACACAGATCTTCCTAGCCCCAAACTAAGCAAAGCTTGTACTATGGGTACCAGGAGACGATATACACACTTATATAGATAGATAAATACTTAAATACATATTAAACATCCATGACTCATAAACAAATGTTCGTGCTCATCACACAAATATTTGCACTTACCGGGATTCGAACCCAGGACCACCAGCTTCGTAAGCAGGAGCACTACCAACTAGGCTACGGTGACCGTTATTACTTTTTACTGTTTTGACCGTTGTTATTTATTATTATACAACATCTTCTATTATTTTTATTTGAATAGTCTCGCATTACGAATTTACATCAGTTACTGGAATTCGTTTAGAGCCGAACATTCGCTGCGTCCGAACTGAAGACGGATTATCCAACGATATAACGGACGAGGATAGAATTTTTATTAGAACTGTAGCCATTCTTGTGTTCGAACGAATCTGTTTTCCACGATACCATGTTTCTTTTTAATGAGCCGTACAAATCTTGCGAGGTTTAATAAAAAAAGCTTTGGTATTTCGATAAATTCGGTCCAATTCGTCCAATTTTATTAGAGTTATTAATATTGTACTTAATTTGATAAAATTGTAAAAACCAGTAGATAAAGTTTATATTACTAAGTTTTTTGTTATGTATTAACATTATTGAAGTTGAGGTATAGTTCTAGACGTTATGAAATGTTAAACGATCTGGCTGTGATGTAGGAGTAAGTTTATAATTCTGATTTGGAGTCATGAAGAAAGATATTCTAAAATAAATACTTCTCTCAAGGATCGAATAATAATATCATTATACATTTCAAGAATGATCATGATGAATCAGAAATCTTCATTTGGACATGAAATATACCGGTAAATATTACTCAACAAATAATAAATCGAATTCAAAATATCAGAGAAAAGAGTAAGAAGGTTGTACCTACGGAGGAAGCTATTAGTTTTGTCTTACGGGAAAAAGTTTAGAGAACTACGTTATCCAACTGCCTCTTTCTTTGGCCCCAAGAGATCTTTGGTAGGTTTCGGAAAGAAGAGATGAGTTTGAAAGTGGCGAATTCTCTTAGCTCTAGGTAACGCTGCAGCTAAGCATTATCATTTATTGTGCCAATGGTGTCAGAATTCTGTCTCAGTCTCTGTCTTATGTTTTATTGTAATAGATTAGTTACTTTAGACTTAAAATTATATTATTAGTTACTACTAGTTTTTTTTATATATTATATGTACATCGCCCGCAGCTTCCGCTAATTTTTTCGCATATTACTAACGGTAGCTCTAAGACCCTTTTAGTCCAACCCTATCTTATTTATGATCTTAAATTTTTTATGAGTATATGACGTCTTCTACATATAAACTACCTAACTAGAGTATAAACCTTTATAAGTCAAGTACTTCGTTTTTGGGATTGCCAGTAAGCAAATGGTTATATAGATTAAGATTGTAAGTAACCCTTATTAATAATCAGAACACACTCCACCAATAAATTGAACCAACCTACATAACTAACAGTTACCCTTTAACAAAAAAGTGATTTAAAAGCTTACTGATGAGTTAAAGGAAAGTATAAAAGACAATAGACAGGACACGAGGAAAGCTGCTAATAACTTATGTATGAACTACGTGGAGATTTTAACAAGAGGTCCGGGACAAGGGACAAATAGTTCTTTCAATGCTGCGACAAAAGACATCGTAGGCAGAAGTCGTTATCTGACCAAACGAGAATGAAACGGTATTGGGTAAGTAATGGTGCCACAGAATATTACAATTTTATGTTTCTAAAACCACACTACGACTGTTTTTCACACTAAAATTATTATAATAAAATATTAATGTCTTGTTATTGTAACAGGTTTATTTATAGTTTGATATTTGGTGCAAATGTTTTAATTTGCTGAATTGTTCAGTCCCCAATATCCAAATAGGTACTGAAACTGTTATCGTTCGATAAGTGCTTCATGATGCTACTAAAAAAACCAAAGTCTGAACCGGACTTTGTCAAACGTTTATTTAAATTTAGTATTTCTGAACATATGGTCTAGATCTGATAGGTGTGCTCGTTACACAAAATTAATCATGTCAATGTAATTGAAGGTTAACATCGACTAGTAGGGTATGTCTTGAAAGTATCTATATAAAGTATTCCGTTATTTGTTGGATAATTAAGATGCTTCTACCCAGAAACGACCCATGAAACCGTACAACTTATTTCGCATTTCTGCAAATTCCGTTAAAACGTTGTTCATTTCCCATAAAACATCTATCATCTATGACTTTGTTTGGCGTATGTCGCGAGATTTATTTTCTTCATCATATTTAGCTTCATTCTTATTCACCATAACTTCTTTTGTTAAAAATACTGATGTGTCTTTCAATTATATGCAAAGCTGGGATAGCCGCTAGTAGCTTTATGTAAAACATATGTAGCTTTATGTAAATATTATATTAATTATGTAAGGTCGTTGTATTCTCGGCAACCATAATGCTGCACAAGCAAACAGCTCAGCGTTATCTAGACAGAGCAGAGAGACAAGAGAAATACAGAACAATTTTATCCACAAGTTTCATCTATAAGTACCTAATTTCTGGAGAAACAAGAGAAATACAGAACAATTTTATCCACAAGTTTCATCTATAAGTACCTACATATAATAAAATCGTAGGGAAGTCAAAATTGTAGATTGTATATATTTTTTTATATATACCTGCTTGGGGATTTTTCTTCGAATTTTTTCCAGCGCTGCAACGTAAGAGTCGTAGAATATGAAAGTTATTGACAAATAATTTGATCAATTGTAAGACTCCAATGCGACTGCGGTTTTGCACAATTGAGGTCTACCCACCAAACATCTGGCATTGATAAAACTTTGAACTCAAAAGTACCAACTTCAATTCATACCTTGACACTGTAATCCAATACAGAAGTAATACAGAAGAAAAAGTAGTAGTTAGTTACTATAATTAATTTTTTTTATTGCGGTAACTCCAATAACATACCTACATTTAAATTATAATGATGTAGTCGTAAGTAAGTATAAATACATTTCAAGTAAAAACTATAAGTGTTGAAATTATGATGGCGGATCTAGCACTATTAATGCTTTACGGGGAAAAAATTGCAATTGCCATAAGGGACATACTTGACAACCCTATATTTTATGAAAACACGTCAGATAACCGCGTAATGAAGTGGTATTTTCACCTGCGTATTTCACAAATTATGGCTCATGGGAGCAATAGCAATAAAAACGCATTATATGCAAAGCTGGGATAGCCGCTAGTAGCTTTATGTAAAACATATGTAGCTTTATGTAAATATTATATTAATTATGTAAGGTCGTTGTATTCTCGGCAACCATAATGCTGCACAAGCAAACAGCTCAGCGTTATCTAGACAGAGCAGAGAAACAAGAGAAATACAGAACAATTTTATCCACAAGTTTCATCTATAAGTACCTAATTTCTGGAGAAACAAGAGAAATACAGAACAATTTTATCCACAAGTTTCATCTATAAGTACCTACATATAATAAAATCGTAGGGAAGTCAAAATTGTAGATTGTATATATTTTTTTATATATACCTGCTTGGGGATTTTTCTTCGAATTTTTTCCAGCGCTGCAACGTAAGAGTCGTAGAATATGAAAGTTATTGACAAATAATTTGATCAATTGTAAGACTCCAATGCGACTGCGGTTTTGCACAATTGAGGTCTACCCACCAAACATCTGGCATTGATAAAACTTTGAACTCAAAAGTACCAACTTCAATTCATACCTTGACACTGTAATCCAATACAGAAGTAATACAGAAGAAAAAGTAGTAGTTAGTTACTATAATTAATTTTTTTTATTGCGGTAACTCCAATAACATACCTACATTTAAATTATAATGATGTAGTCGTAAGTAAGTATAAATACATTTCAAGTAAAAACTATAAGTGTTGAAATTATGATGGCGGATCTAGCACTATTAATGCTTTACGGGGAAAAAATTGCAATTGCCATAAGGGACATACTTGACAACCCTATATTTTATGAAAACACGTCAGATAACCGCGTAATGAAGTGGTATTTTCACCTGCGTATTTCACAAATTATGGCTCATGGGAGCAATAGCAATAAAAACGCATCAATACCATTAACAAATGGCATATAGACATAATAAAATACCCAATTATCAAAAATAATGGTCAAAAAGAAATTCGCAGTCGGTAGGATTCGAACCTACGCTCCCAGAGGGAATCTGATTTCTAGTCAGACGCCTTAACCGCTCGGCCACGACTGCTACATGAGAGGTGTTGAAATTACACTTTCATAGCTATACTTGATATAATTAAGAAAACGTTCTTGTAAATCAAATGTATATTCGGTAATGTACTCATAACACATTGATCTTTACAATATAATTTTAAATTTCATTCACTACCTGACAACTTTAGCAAAAAGTTATAAGAATAGCCCTAGCATCTTGAATTTCGGAAGGTCTGATCGGGTGCGTAACTCATTCCATATTTTATTGTACCTATTTAATAATTATATAGTCGTTTCATAAATATGATTATATTATAATGTCCCCTTATAGTCAAATTTCTATCAGGGCGGCCAGTCTCAATGAAGACTCTGAGAGATGAGATCTGCGACCAGAAACAGTTATGGTACAGAACGGACTGCTTTACGTGCTTTCCGACCTTCCAGACTCCTGAGGCTACTGTAAATTACTTTTACCAGAAATATCCCAACATCACTTATTTTTCCAGAAACGGGATTAAACTCAGGACCTCCAAATTTTGCGAATGAACACGCTACCTCCAATCAACGAGGCAGTCATGATTATATTATAAAGGTACCTTCCTGTGCGTAATAGAGAACATTTCACAAAAAATAAGATTCTCTTATTAGCCGTCTGCAACGGAAGCAGGGTCTAATGGTTTCTCGTTGGCATCTGACCGTGCCTATTGTGTTACACAAGTATGAGGTCAAGGATTCTCGGTTATGAATCGAAGTTTTGATTCTGTACATTAAACCTATCGGAATATATATGCAAGGAAATTTAAAGGGAATGGCTGGTCACATTTCACCTCAGGATAAAGAGACATGGAATAGAAAAATTACTACTTACATAACATTCTAACACAAAGCAGAGCAAGATATTTGTGTGCATGGACATTGGACATGTCTGTTTGTCCTGAGTCTGGGTGTAAGTATGTATTTACAAAAGAAAAGTAGTATATATAGTGGATCAGTTATCTGGTTTCCATAGTATAGACGCCAGCACATCTAGCTACCCCAATCTATCACATTATATAGTTCACTTTCAATTCGGGATATTTGACAGATTGGGGTAGCTAAATGTGCTGGCGTCTGTACAAGCTCTGCTTAATTTCGACTCGGAAGGCCGTTTGTGAATTATATCCCAGGATATTATTATTTATTATTGTTCAACGTTTGCAACTTTGCATCAACCGATTTAAATTAAATTCATATACCACAACAGCCGACAAAATTAAAAGAAAAATAAAATAAAATATATTCGATGAATAAAAGATATATTATTATGTAATTTCGTTATTTTATTTCGATTTTTATTTAGCTTTATATATTTTTTAAATTATATTATATATAGATATAATCGATAGATACATAGATTTGTTTCACAAATAACGGAAAAACGGGTAACCTACATAAGAAAACTGTACGAAAACATATAGTTTTAAAAGAAAAAAATAATTAATATATTAGGTAGGTAAATATTACGGATATACCTTCTTATCGATTAAAACCTTGAGGAACATCTGTCTTTGTCGTGCAAATATCATTCCATCGTTGAGTGAGTGACATACCTAATAAAACTATATTAATGTGAATTATAAAAACATAAAAAAAGAAAGAGGCAGAAAGGTTCTCGAGTGACGATCACGAATCGGAAGACGCAGCGTGGGTAGGCCCCCTACAAGATGGACCGATGATCTTGTGCGGGTCGCTGGAAATCGCTGGATGCGGATAGCGCAAGACCGGCAATTGTGGAGATCTTTGGGGGAGGCCTTTGTCCAGCAGTGGACGTCTTTCGGCTGATATGATGATGATGATGAATGTGAATTATATTATATGTATAGAAGTATTATTTTGTAATAAATATACACTTATGCAGTAAATCTTAATGTAGTAGCATAAATTACCTTGAATCTATTATTGAATGTTCATTGCAATATAAGTACATACATTACCTAAATTGCAGGATACAAAATGAAACCTTACATATTTTTGGACATAAGAGTGACAACAACGGGACTCCGTACTATAAATGTTGGTAACCCTTAAACTGTACATTTTAGGCTGTCATGTATAATAACAGTTATAAGATTTTTATATCTTAACAGGGCTTCAAAAATTGTACCAACAAGAGTGAGTCGAATTTGTATGGAGGCAATTGAAACAAATAACCGGTTACAGTCACTATATTATTCTTAATCTGACGGCTATTATTACTACGCCAAAGGATTTGCATTTAATATTGAAGTATGTCAACACTGTATATTATTATACCACTTTATTATCTGCGATATTAACAATGTATACTGTAGCTGTAATTTATATTACACTATTTCAACACCTCGCTCAGAGGCGCCGTGGCTTAGTTGGTTAAAGCGCCTGTCTAGTAAACAGGAGATCACGAGTTCGAATCTCGTCGGGGCCTAGGTTGAGTACAAATGTATCTTTTTGTTCATTATTTTATGAATATTGATACTTTTGAAGCATTTTGCACTATCAAGTTGATCATATTGACTCATATAAAATTTCCTGAAAATAGTACATCGAATTACTATACTTTATAGTTTGCTCTTCATTGTTATTATATCTGTCTGTTGTTTTTTGCCTTTTCCCGAGTAAGTTCAGAAAATATATAATAGTTAAATGTAACTTTTTCATAGTACCGTAACTAGTCATAAGTCGGCATTTTTATATAGGTACTCTACTTTTTGTTCGAGACAGTTGTTAAGGACGAAATGAAACAACACATTAATTATTATTTGTTTATTTTATTTCTATTCATAACATACTTCACAACTGTCTCGTATTTTTTTAAACATCTTTTCCATTCAATGACCACCTGTATAGTGAATAGGGATGTGACATAGGCAACAGCGGGCGAACATTGGCGCGGCATGGTTGGCAAATAGGTCGTGGGTTCGATCCTACCCAAGACTGATATTTGTGTGCATGAACATGTCTGTTTGTCCTGAGTCTGGGTGTAATTTGTCTATAGTTATCTAAGTTATCTTGTTTACATAGTACAAGCTCTGCTTAGTTTCGGATTAGATGGCAGTGTGTAAAATAATGTCCCAGGATATTATAATTATATAATTTATTCAGTTTCATGGGTAAACAGCGCTCCTTTAGTTTCCCCAACTATTTATGTACAACCTGTATAAGAATAGATCCTATTGTTTCTTTTTAAGGTACCGTGTGGGATGTACTACGTAGTTCCTAGTATAAGAAAAATCGTATTTATTTCATAGACAGTTACAATAAATAAGTGACAAACATCTTGACAGTTCTTGGTTGGCTTATTTAGCGCTCAAGAAGCGTGGCCTAATAAAACTAAGGAGGGAAGTAAAGGCCGGCTGATCAGCACGTCATAAAAAATCCCTTTGAGCCGTTTTCAGTTAGCCAAAAACACCTAAACTTCAGATCCCATTAATTTAACAGATAACTCGCCCACATACAACATATCAAAAAAAGAATAGATACTTACCTATGTAAAATATTTTCAGGCTTCCTAAATAGAGGTGGTGACAGCCAGTTTCTCTTCAGCTGTCACTAGTCCATAGTGATCTGGCAGGTACAGCATTTAGGGACGTGTTCAGTCCATAGATAAGTGACCGCCAAAGTAAATCAATTTCTGAGAGTCTTCGTGCTTCGGAGGGCAAGTTAAGCTGTCGGTTCCAGTTGTAGTAATTAGAAAACAGTCGTTAAGCCATGTCAGAGGCGTACAGAACGGCTAAAACAATTCTGACACTAGGGTATCCACTGCCCATACCGATAAGTAAGTACCTATTGGAGGAAATTTGAGAACAAATAAATGAAACCAGTTTATGAAATATTAAACAAATATTTTTTTCCTTCCTATACAAAATGCGTCACCTAATCTACATTTTTGTACGGGAAGTAATTTTTCGTTTGAAATATAGTCCAGTCAATAAAGGAGTTCTAGTGTGAGGTCCTAAGCGATTTCTTCCAAAACTTGTTAAGGATAAATATACTATAATAAGCTTCCATTTAGTAGAAGATTTCTTTTTTCTAGGGTGCACCTGTTACTTTAGATAACAATAAAAATCCCAAAAGTGGTACCTTAGTACGCCCACCCCGCTACTCCTGCTCACCCCCCAGATGTCAGGACTTTTAGTATGTTCACTTCCTTAGCACCCTTAACATGTTTCAGAAGAAATCGCTTAGGTCCCACTCATTCTCTACACCCCCCTTTAGGCGATCCGTTAACTGGACTCATATACTTACGTTACACCGTCTATAATTGTTTTGTGTGTTGCCAATAAAATATAACCACATTTTTGGGGAAAATGACATAAATCATTACCGGGTAGGCCCTATTTCGCAATTCTATTTATACCAGAAATTATAAATATATGTGAAAGTTTAACAAATTAAGGCGAAGAGTAAAAAAAACACATAAAGAATATTAATCACTCATATATTCACATTTGTGTTACAATATTTACACATATACAAATTACAGCTGCTCTAATTAACAGGTCAAATATAGACAGAACAGACAGACAGAATTATCAATTTTGTGCGGATCTTTTAACTAATACAGTATGTCTTGACACGATATCAACATTGAACTATAAAAAGGTCACGCGCAGATGACTAGGCCCCTTCGACACTGACTGCCTTTACTAAAATTATTCCAGAAAAATCAAATAAGTATTACTTAATATAAGCATAGCTTTTGTGGCGGCTTAATAAATACTGAATTACAATATTAATGTACATACGCCAGCACATCCAGCGATCCCAATCTGTCAAATTTCTTTTATAGATTTTCAACTTTATCACAAAAGTATAAAGTTTACTTTCAATTGAGGAAATTTGACAGATTGGGTTAGCTTGATGTGCTGGCGTCTGTACACATATCAAGTTATACTTTTCAATATAAGCTGACCTCTCATCGTACTGGAAATGTATAGCGTGATATGTAGCCGTGTGTACTTCTGGGCGAAGTCTAAAGTGAGACCAGCAATCTGTGGAAGATAAGTATGCGCTCTATATTCCCAATCCATGTGATAGGACGACGGCTAAGCCTCCGCGACCGGAATAAGGAGCGACGACTACGCATTCAACGAGGCATGTTGTACAGACGCCAGCACATCCAGTTACCCCAATCTGTCAAATTTCTTTTATAGATTTTCAACTTTATCACATAACCATAAGGTTCACTTTCAATTGGGGAAATTTGAGAGATTGGGGTAGCTTGAAGTGCCGGCGTCTGTACCTAACAGCTTCCAACTTTGAGCTGCTACTAAGAAGTTCTCTTCACAAGAATACAGAACAGACTCAGTAACACTTTTTGTGGCCCGACCTGGCACCATTATTTAAGTTGAAACATGTTACAGCCTCACCAATGAGGTTATATTATTTATACAGGGTGCTTACTGAATTATGTAAAAGATTTTAAACCATGACTTATCACTCACATAGGAGTACTTCTGAGTAGAAAAGTTAGATAGAAAATTATTTTTTACTGATTTGCAAGCGGTAAAAAACTCATGTCTATTTTCACGGATTCTAACTTGTTTTGATCCGTGCACACGACTTTTGTCCGTTAGTTTATGAAACTTCTAAAGGACTCTTTATCAGTAGTAAATCACATGGTTTAGGACCCTTATACGACGATTAATCATGAACGCCTTACTCATAAAACATCGTGAGACAGACTAGCTTGAGACTTGTATCACCTTCATTCGACTGTAGAATGACATTTAAAAGTCAAAGACAAAACATGTCTACAACTAAGCAGCGTGGTAATAAAAAAAATAGTTATGGACAATATTACCTATACCAAGTGTGTACAGACGCCAGCACATCAAGCTCCCCCAATCTGTCAAATTTCCCCAATTGAAAGTGAACCTTATGGTTTTATGATAAAGTTGAAAATCTATAAAAGTAATTTGACAGATTGGGGTAGCTGGATATGCTGGCGTCTGTACCTTTCAACGAAGTATTCTACTACTGATATACAAGATGTAACATAAATAAAGGAGAAAATTTAAGGATCCATGGAACATAAAGAATAACTTTGGACTCTCCATGTGAAATGCATCAACTGATCATATTCTTGTATGGGAAATTAATATTCTTTGATGTACCTATTCTGAATGTTGATGTACTACACGCCACTTTAAACTCCTTAAGAAGAGTAGCCTAGTGTTTTAGTTTCTATACTTATAACTATTTTGTCTTTGTTTTTCTCGTCGAAGTAACATATCAGCGTATTTGGGCATTAAAAGTTGTTGCCGCTATGATGATATAGTCATTTATTAGATAAGTCCAAGAGAGGTGTTCTACAGATAGATTGAGCAAAAGCTCGATCCGTAGAAACTACAATGCCATTAATAGGCAAATGCACTGATATCGCAAAGAAATTCAGTACAGACGCCAGCACATCCAGCTACCCCAATCTTTTAATTTTATTTTATAGATTTTCAACTTTATCACAAAAGTATAAGGTTCACTTTCAATTGGGGAAATTTGACAGATTGGGGTAGCTTAATGTGCTGGCGTCTGTACCTATTGACTAAATAAATCAATCAACGTTTTAGGCAAAAACCTACATTTTCAGATACGCACAATTAGTAGTAATAATAATTATTTGCCATTAAATTGTTAGAATAAATTTATTGCCACTTGGTGTTAAATTTAACAAACCTGTAACCTACATTTTAATATTAACTGCGAATTTGTTTATTTTCATCCACTATATTGTAATAATTTCTGAATACTGGTATTTTTTATTAGTTATGTAAAAAATTGACTAGCACAGTCTTTCCCAATGTTTTACAATGACGGAACTCAAAAAGGTTAAACAATGAAATGCCATAAATCGAATTAAATACTCTACATTGTACAAGAACAAGAAATACAAGTTTTTGACTATGCTTTTGTAATTTTAATATTGCCTTAATTTTATCAGCTGACTTCAAGTTGGGAAACCCTTGTCTATGATATAATTACATAAATAAGAATAAAAAAAAACACTATGTACCATACCTTTACCAATAACCAGTTTCCAAGCTCAAAGATAGGCCTTTGACCCCTATAAATAAACTAGATAAGTAAATATAGAAATAATATAAACCGTATCACCTCTTAGTTAAGTTTTTAGCACACACCGCAAAAAGAGAGTTGTTATTACTTAGACGTCGATTTCTGTCTCTGTGTGTGTCCGTCTGTGAAATCGTAGCTCTCAAACGGATGGACCGATTTCCATGAGGTTTTTATTTTATTTGAAAGCCAGTTTCCTTGCGGTAAACCTTAGCTATCGGTGCAGCAGTGTAAGAGTATCAACTCTTTTAAAAAATGATGTAATCATAGTTGGAATAGGGGGTTTTCCAATAGTTGGGTAGTTTATGAATTTACGGCTCCGATCTGAGTTTCATTTCTAAATACGAGTCTAAATTATATAAGAATTTCAATTTTTAACGTTGAAGACCATGCTCATATTAACACCCTATTGGATGCGATTCTGTCTTTGCCACAGCTCAATTTTAACACAAAAAAATAATATTAAAAATAATATTAAATAATATTTGAAAAATAACGATTTGTCGGCGATTTATTCTTATTTTATTTATTGCGTATTATTATGTGAATGAATTTTTAAAAAGTAAGCCGAATATTTGGTAATAATACTATTGAAAATATATGTAAGTTTTTGTCTGCGCTTACATACGGAAACTTTTATGCTAGTCTGCCTCCCACTTTAAAGATTATTAAATTTAGACTTTACACTTTAAACTTTAAACTTTATATATCATAAAGAGTTTCTATTGAGATAAAGGAAATCGTATATATCAAAGGAACTTTTTGACGAAAAGAGCATTCTGATAAATGTATATTCACCAACTTGTAATCATTTCGATGAGGGGTAATTATGCGACTCATTCCAAAACGCATCATGATAAAACATATATAAAATTAATGTAACTGAATAAGACTTTAGATAGTTTTTCTCAGAGTCGAGGCCCAGTTTAAATACATCCCAGTATTTATTCCTAGTATTTAATACATTTCAATTTGCCAATCTATTTTTGTTCGGAAATCAGTGGACGCGCTATTATTAACAATCAAAAATAAATAAAATGTTCACAGAATACATAATATATATTTTTATTCCGCATACAAATAATAATAAATTCAGAAAAATGCACACACATACATGTCCGACCCGTACAGTAATATAAATATGTATCTACTATATGTAGAAAAACATTACGATGAATTATAATAGACAAGATATTGTTCGGCAATGTTTAGATATTAGTTTCTAGACCAGTCTTAGTCAATAATAATTATAATATGTACTCTAAACACTTATAAACGATAATAAACTCTGAGGCACATTCAATATTACGTATTATACAATGTTATCAGCTATAAATATTTACAAATTCTATCTCTAGTATGGCAGTATCGAGGTTTTTAAACGATAAACTATAAACCGGCTAACTCAAACGTGACACTATGGTAGTCGACGCAACGATAAACGGGAGACACGGCGGGACTAGTTCAGTGTTTCGGCCCATCACTTTTTCGGCCTATGATCAGATTTTTTTTTTCATTCTGTTTTTTGTACCATTGATTTTATTTCGACTAATTTAAAGTTTTTACTACGGTCGACAACGCTCTTAATTGGTTCAGTAACACTGAACGAGTCACGACGGCAGGGTGACCAATTGTCTGTCGTTCTATAAGGAGGTTTGGCACATAGGTGAACAGGACAGGAAAGGACATCGTGTTACTTTCAATTCCTAGACCCAATGTCCGTAACACTTAAGACATAAAATTTTATATAACAAATTACTCTCATAATTCTCCAAAAAAACCTTATTTAAATAGAAGTCTAAAGTTAAACTGCAGTTGATCCTTGGTTTAGTCGAAAACCATCCAATGAGATTGCTTAATCCATAGTTCAACTGCAGTTTAGACTTCGTTTTTAAATAAAGGTGTAAATAAACGTGTCTATGTAAATTTGTCCAAAATATATCCGAGCCGCAGGTCTACATAATGAAAAGACTAAGGGAATATACGCTGCATACAAATAACGTGACGTGACCTGTCCGGCACCTAAAGTTTAACAGCAGTTAAGCTTTGGTCGCACGCCATTACGAAGGATTTTGTACGCACGGCCACATATCAAGCTATACATTTCCAAGATAAGCTGACCTGTCATTGTATAGAAATCCTATACAACGCGAGATCAGCTTATACTGGATGTGTATAGCTTGATGTGTAGCCGTGTGTACGCGATTGTTTTCTTTATCCGTACACCGCCGAATATCAGAAGTGTCACGATTGAAATTGCCATGATATATTACAATTACTAAACATGGTAGTTATTCTCGCTCGTAACGCATTTTCATTTTTCAGCTACCTTCTACCTTCATGATATAGATAGACAAACGTAAAAATGCATAGACATCTCAACCACGGCGAGAATTACCACCTGAACTATTAATACAAAACAATACTTCTACAAAGTGTAGTAAAGATTTATAAATACTGACTATGGTATCAGTATTTTATCACAATATGTTTTAAAATTTATTAAATCATATAACACATTCTAGTCATTTTATACACAATTCAGTACAAATTTTATCTACGTGCAAATATCAACCGTTTGCGCTCAAAATAAACAAAAACACTTCGTGATTTTAGACTTAAAAGTTGTCAGCATCCGAATTGTCATCCTGTTGATGAGAACGTGGAAATTTATTCATCTGACCGCGATTTATTTAATAAGATAAACCTAATTGAACAGATATAATAACAAACCACTTAACGGCCACTGCCCCGCATTTGTAGGCCATATGTAACTAACACAAGTACAACCGAATGAGATCATTCTAATTGCTACATTTGGTACATTATATTGAGCAATATAATAATATAGAACGACTGTGCTTCTCGACGCAACAAATAAACTGTTAACGATTCTACCTGCCAAAGCAGTCAGAACCAAACACATTAAGAAAAAAAAATACAGGGCAGTGTATCGCGAAGTGGTATTACGATGGATCAAAATAAATAATGCACTCAATACGAAATATAAATCGTAGCGAAATAAATAAATTTACGGTAAATAAAGTACAATAAGATAAAAAGTGAACTGACAACTTTTAATTTCCACTTTATTTCAACATAGAAATCAGTCTCTTGTAAAATCCACTTGCACACATTAAGGCCTCATGTTCATAGAACAGGTTGACTTTACACTTAACACTTTATTGTCACATTACCGTCTTTGGATTTCTTATAGAAGGAATGTCACTTTACACGAATCTTGTGAGCTGCGTATGGAAGTCTCTGAGGAAGATCTGGAGTTGTGGCAGTGTCGGCCGGTCGTCAGGCGACATCGCCCAACAGTACGCCATTACCGCAAATCTAGGAAAAGATAATGGTATTAGCACATGTTAATATTACTTTTGAGAAAGGAATCTGACTAGTTTCGGTGAGGTCGGATCAGAAAACTTATAAACGCTTCACGTAGGCAGTAAGGTTGTTCTTTGTCGAGAAATAAAGGAGCATTCTCCACAGTATATGGAAACAAAACATGAAATATTGGGTACAGTTCAAAACCAAACATTCTCTTCATGTGTGTCTCATAAAAACTAACTACAGGAGGACAATCCCGAGGACTTTAGCCATTTAAGAATTTCACTATCCCTTTTCGGCTCTATCATCAGATCAATTTAATCTACATTTGCAAAGTTTGAAAGGGTTAAGACTGTTAGAAGACGTTAAAATCACGTCCTAAGATTTTCTGTCAAGAAAGTGTATAAATAAAATACTTACAATTCATCAGGGCAATTCGCCGGCTGCTGCAACCGGTAACCGTCCCGTAAATACGCGGCCACCTCGAAGGGATCTACTTCCGCATACGGCTGATGCGCTAAAGTGGTCAGTTCCCATAACAACACTCCTAATGCCCATACATCTGCTGCAGGACTAAATTGTCTCTTCATAAGTGCTTCGAGGGCTAACCACTTAATGGGCCTGTTCTCGTTGTCGCCGAGACAGTGATAGTCCGCCGGATACAAGTCTCGTGATAATGCATTGTCAGCGATCATCACTCGAAGGTTTTCGTCCACTCTGTCAACAACAATTTTAATTGTAACCATTGTTTACCCCATATGTATTGCAACAATGCTACATC
Source organism: Pseudoips prasinana (assembly GCA_951640165.1). Taxonomy (NCBI): domain Eukaryota; kingdom Metazoa; phylum Arthropoda; class Insecta; order Lepidoptera; family Nolidae; genus Pseudoips; species Pseudoips prasinana. The sequence goes on along the minus strand of OX621235.1, from coordinate 11,433,969 downwards.
CATTTTACAGAAGAATTATATGAAATATGCAATGTACTTACATGCAATTTCTAGCGGCAATATCCTTATGGAGGACATGCTGAGAGTGCAGGTAGATGAGTCCATCCAGCGCATGAAGCGCCATCCTCACAACATGCTGGGTCGTGAGGGGCGGCGGGGGCGCACCACCTGCCGCCACTCCCCCCAACGTCACTCCTCTACACGCCAACAGAAACTGTTTCAAATTTCGCCACCCAGGATTCCATGGATACAATAGGAACGGAGCCGTCTGATCTTCAATGCTGACACCGAGAACTGATAGTACTCGCTCGTGATGAAGGCCGTACAACATGCAGCCTTCTTGAAGTAGCAGTGATACCTGTACAAAACATATTCCATGAACATTTCGAACTATTAATAGACATTAAAGTAAGTTTATTTTTTTAACAAAAAGTGTGATAACTACCTGTACTTGAGAAGCGTGTTCAGCTACAGTCTTCACGAGTACTTCTTGTTCTCTTGCATCTTCATCGGCATAAGTGCCTCTGTACACCCGCCCGAACGTTCCTTCCATCGCGACCGAGCGCAATCGGACTCTGCACCTCTGTATAGTCAGCTCTGCAATCCTTTGTTGTAGATCCCTAGCCTTCTCTTCTGCAGCCGCAGCTGGGAGCGAAGTAGGTCTTCGGTAACTAGTATAACTGGCGGCAGATTTGCACGAGGAGTCAGGCAGGAATGCATGAGCATCCTGTTCGTCACTTCGCGCTCGTCGTAGTTTCCTCGCTCGTGCTCTGCAAGCCGCAGCAGCGACTGCAGCTATCAGGAGTGCGCCGCCAGCACAACCTGCTCCTGCGTAGAATATGTCAGCAGAAGTAGGCGCGTGAGGTACACTATCTACCCTGACGGCTGGTCGTGGCGCCTCTTTTAGACATATCTTTCTTCGCCTGAACTTCAACTCTGAGGCGGAGGGGCCGGTCCCGACTGTTAATGTTATATTAACCACTACTTCAGCAGCGATAGTATGCGTACATGGCAAGTCCACTCGCCAAGTTTGGACTTCTGTAGGCACGAAGCCCTCGTTCGATATATTGAAAGTTGGCGGATGCAGAGCGGCTTTCTGTTCGTAGCTCGAATGAAGTTTGTATGGCAACTGCAACAAAATAAAATATTTCGTGACTTTCGACCCTGTTGTATCTTCTCGTACTTACATCTAAATGAAGATAACACATTCCTAACGGTACAATTCCATCTCGATGTAACTGTATCAGTATGCGCAATTGACGGACACCGACACGCAACGCGACCCTAAATGGTCCATCTGAGTATCCATTCCAGACGAGATCAAATGTCGTATCGTATGTAACCCACGGTGAGAGCACGAACATCGCTCCTTTATAGGATATACTAGAAACACTACGTACTTTGTTACCGCTGCCCATCAACTACATATACATTTGCATATTTAGATGTTGGCTCGTTCGATATGCTTTATGTTTCCCTTATGTGGTTGACGAGAACGTATTGTGACACGACGCGGCGCGGGGAGGTTTAAGCGGACCAGATGTTCGGAATCGCGACGGGTTTGTTTTGAGACCGGTTATTAAATATTATAACCGTGAAACGCTCATTATCTGCTTAATCATCGCCCAACGTTACATGCATTGTTAAACAAACAGTAATGACCGCGGGCCCTTTGACCGACTCATCAGACATGCATTACGGAGGCGGGCGGGCGCTACTTGTAAAGAGGCGGAGTAGGTGCGACACCGCGGCCGCTAATTAAATATTATCACTCGCCAGTCGGTGAGTACAGACAATAGTGGGCCGGTGTAGCGGCGCTAGTTAACTGGTTACCAAATATTTGCTCGCCTAGTCAAAGGCGCCGCCATTTAAATAAGGGAGTCGCAGCGCGAGGGGGAATAGCAGATCTGATAGTGCGTACACAGCACGCCGAGATGCTGATAACGCGCTAAGGGTTCGCCGCCGGATCGCAACCGTATTCCACGCAATATTTATTTTTCGAAAGTACGATGCTACAAAACAAATGCGGTTTACATGGGTTATAATAAAATTCTGAACACACATCATGCATCTTTATGGCAGACGCCCTAGATGGTAATCGTTAATATCGCAATGAAGACTTGCCTTCCGGAATATGCATCATACAATAACGGAAACCGTATACAAATCTAGTCAACTGTTTGGTAAAATATGCCGAACACACAAGTAGAGGCCGGACGTTTAATTTATAATGCAGTAATAATGATTTAGCAACCGCCATCGAAGCCCACAGACGGCGCCATGAATACATGCAAATTGATGAGGTCTCTCTGTAAACTCGAGTTATTCGACTTGCAAATAACATCCTAAACAAGCAGATGTCTTATTGACAGGTTCAGTGAACTTGTTTACAGTAACTCCGGGATACTTGGATGTTACTTTTGTTGTCTGACTACTGTATATGTAAATTGTACGTCGCGACATTCCCGATCGAAATGCAATGCGTCTGACTGAACCGATTTCTTTTTCTCCGCACTGGACGTGTGTGACGGCTTTGAATAAAATAAATAAATGCACATAATATTTAGTTAGACGCGAAGCCCGGGATGCGTACGAATAAATGTTGGACTGCATCCTGATCAGCCAGCGGCGAAATTTACATGAAAAGCGATGCAATTTGAATTAGAACTAACGGGAAAATGTGGGTATAATCCATCACAAATCTCAGCAGATGTTGTTAGGGTAATGATTATACAGAAACTAAAGAAAGTTATCGAAATTGGGGGTCTAAGTTATTACCATAAGAATAGCTTGTTCGGAGTGTTAGCCGGTGGTATACATGATCCATCCCCGCCATGTTACAAGACTGAACTTTCTTTTCTTAACTTAAATCTCCAAGTTAATTACATCTGGCAAAGTTGCTCTGGATTTCATGTAAAACATAAATATCGTAAGAAGTTTATAACTTGATCGGAAATCAAGTGATTAATTTGCAATCTAAGCTGGACGGTGTACTGTGGATAGATTAGCATTCAAGCCGTGGCGTGCGCTACCATCTTTACTATTGTAATGCGATTGTCTCATTCGATCCATTGTGGAAACAATTTCAATCATATTTCTATTAAATAGTTTTGAATTTATTAAGCGGAGTTACATAATACATTTTTGCACAGATTTTCTTTTCACTGGTCTATTAGTGGCATTGACTGCTAAACCAGAAGTCGTGGGTTCGATTCCAACACAGAACAATTTTTTTGTGATGAGCACGATTATTTGTTCTGTGTCTGGGTGTAATTTATCTATAATATGTATGTATATACAAATATATATGTTTACCAGTTGTCTGGTCGCCGTAGTACAGGCTCTACCTAGTTTAGGATTAAATCGCAGTATGTTACTTGTCCAAAAATATTTATTTATTGTGATATTATCTATACGCGTAATTCTTTGGCTATTCGAGCATTTAGATATTTCAAACTTATGTTTCTAATACTGCTATAGTCTGTATGTGCAAAACACATTTTTGTTGTTTTAACAAAATCTGAAACATTAATAAAAAAAATTCAAGCAATGGAAAAGTTTTGCGATAGATTTGCACACTGCACCGTGTTGATTAACGATATAAGATTTATGAACTTATTAATTTGGCTACAATTAGCTGCCAAGTATGTTGTTATTATCCTTTATTTTCTTATGTGGTCGGGAATGTGATGATGAATCTTTGAATGAAGTCACAGAAAACGCGAGAATATGACTACGAGTATGAGAAATGGTCATATGCTGTAGCAAGACTACAGTCTCAGTCTCTCTGCTAACTACGTTAATCGAATTTCAGTCATACTGGCCACTTTAAATGCATACTAGCCATTTGCGCGGGACGCATTAGTGTTCAAAAGTGTACCAAACACGTGCACACTTTATTCCTCATTCTTATAATCCGAGAGGTCTGACTGGCTAGGCGATGCGACTGGAAAGATGACGTCACCAGCATGAGAGACGTTTCCTTTACGTGCTCAGGGGGGCGGATATAAAATGTTATAGGAAGGACAAAGACATTTACTATATAAGTATGTATTTATAAAAGGAAAGTAGTACATGTAGTTTACTTGAGAATAACTTAATACCAGCTAGCTAAATATCATTACTATTATAAAATAAATTTTATAATTGTTTTAACAATCCGTTTACTTACCTAAATATCTATATGTAACTAGAAATAATTATGTAAACCTACAAACATGTTCTGACTATTTACAAGCGCTTTTTTAAAATCTACGCGAATAACCTTTTTTATTTTATTTATTGTATCAGTTATCTGGTTTCCGTAATTATCAGAACATCTATTTATGGGTCACACAAATATTGTACGGCGCGGGAATCGAACCCGGGACACGAAGCGGCGAGGCGACTGTCTTAGCCGCTGCGCCACACGTGCAGTCAATGTGCATAGTACAAGCTCTGCTTAGTGTGGGATCGATGGTAGCGTATGAATAATGTCCCACGGGCTCTACCGGCTAAGTCGCCGAACATCGTTTTCGTGAGTGGCGTTCAAATAAATAAAGGTTAAAAATTACTTAATCAATCGTTAAATCAGCTTCAACGTTGACAATCGATTCCGGACCATTTATGACGTCACATGTGGTCATGGAAGCCGATTTAATAATTTATTAAGTCATTTTTAACCTTTATTTATTCGAACGCCACTCACGAAAACGATGTTCGGCGACTTAGCCGGTAGAGCCTCAGGATATTATTATTAAGTGGTGAACTCATGAATTGTTGCAATGACTGTAGTCTTCGGTTTTCGAGAAAGCAGATGAATAGTTACCGGTTTCCTAGTAAGGCTTTGCCAGGTGAAATGGAGTTCTCCGATGGTGGCTGGCACCGGCACCACGAAGTTCAGCGCGTACTCGTTGATGTGACCATCGCGCACGTAGAACAGTTCTGCCGTAAGACCTGGAGACAATTAAAAGACACATTAAAATCTATACAGTTTCATGTTCTAGAGAGGCGACCACAAACCGGAGGATGTACTCGTAAATCGGCTCAGCAGTTTAAAAGTTAGAGTTCTCTTTCGAGTTTGATTCGGTTATATGTATTTATAGTCCGGTGAAGCAGTAAATGCCGCATAGGCTAACGTTAAATGCAATTTTTAAAATGGGGTCTGTCGTTTTTGATAGAACAGTAAGTTAAGCTTCAAGCTTACAATCTTCATTCATTGACTTCCTTCTATAATTAGTTGGTTGCCCGTTGCACAAAGTCGTATTAACCATAGATTTCGGTCAATAGAAAAATCTCTACGGGTGTAGTTAATTCCATTAATTAAAAAAAATATGTAAGTACCAATACATTCATACAATATAATGACACTAGCTGCCGCACAGAATAAAAACAAAAAGCTGAAGCCCGGGTTCAGATTACTAAAATCTAAACCATGCTCACAGAAGATTAAAAAATAAAAATTCTGTCAGCTTAACCACGGCCTAACTTATTAGCTTAGCAATATGCAGCGTCTCGATTTACAATTTACCTTCTTAATTCAGAAGTTTGTACCCGGGCTAAATGTGTGGCCACTGAAAAAATGCTTTCACGTTCAGGACATTTTACGTCAAACTTGAGTTCGCAATTTTAACATCGGGTACTAATCTTTGAAAAAAGAACTTGATCGTTTCAAATTTTGGGATTGGGATTCGAAATTCGTAACTCGAAATTCTACAAACATATTGCTGCAGCTGCCTATATGCTATCCTAAAATTCAGATCAAACCGGAAACCTTTAGTAGGAATTTATGACAGCCCGGACATATTTTTTACACCAATGGGAAAGAATATCTCAATGTTGAAATTCATTCATCAAGCTTAAACAAGCAAGACCTATCACTGTTCATATCCTTGCCTTCCATCATTGCACAAAAGTACTCACAATAACTGAAGAAACATGACGCCATACAGTCTGAATCTAAAGGTTTCTTAAACTACCGATCTACCTATTGAGTTTACTCTCAAATCGGCAAGCATCGATATCGTACAATTGGAAGCAAAAAATTCTCAACGCATGCGCACAATGAGCGGCGAGATCAAAGAGAAATACAAAGAAGCCGCAAAACGTCGCCCGCGCCACCTGTCCACAAATCATGAGACTTGATTTAGAGAAAAAAAAACGTTCACGTCCAAAATCCGCTACTGAGTTTTTTTTTGTATGAGAACCAATGTTACATACGGATCTAGAGATAGTTAAACAGGGCCTATAAATATAATCGCTTCTCATTACTTCAATCTGAGGCTTTGCTGTGAGTATGGTAAAAACGAAACATTATGAACTAGAGCTTTCGACGGCCATGCAGCGTTATGATTGGTTGAAGTTATGTTATGATAAGTTTTGATTGGTAAAAAATGCTTCGTTCCAATCGTGAGTTCAAATTCGTTTGCACTTTTCGTTTTCTGTAAACTAGTACTATTCCACTCTTTCTTTCTTTAGAAGAGTGCATGTATTCGCCTATAGCATCCTCTGTCTTAAAACAATAAGAGGAGGTGGTCACATTTTGGCCCTATTCTGATATCTCTACACACGAACCGTCAGATCTGAAAGGAAATATAATTAATAGGAGGTTTTAAGGACCAGACTTCAACGCGTCACCATCTCGCTCGCACATGTTCTATAACAATTGTATGCATAATTTAAAAAAGTGTTTCGTTCCAATGCTGTGCATTGGCACGTACTTCAAACTGCTGACAATAATTTCATCTAGATAGTATAAAACATCTTAAAGTCCAAACTAGCTGCGCGGTGAATTCTGGGAATTAAATATTGAGTTTTTATTTTTATATCAATTTCTTTGTTTTTCTACAGAAGTTTGATGGATAAATTTGCTTCCACTCACCCCAGGCCCATACTATTGTGCGTTTATGATGCGCAATTTCTTTAATATATCGGTTTATGTACCTTAAAGGCAGTAAATTTTTGTCGTGACCCATGTATTTTTTTTTTTTTTTTTTGGAAAATAACAGCTATACATAAAAAAATATTACTGCTATAATAGGAAACATAAAGCCAATTACAGGTTTCCACGGATAGCGACTGATTGATACACACATACAATGCTTCCGATTTTACTCTTAATCAGAGTAGCTGAAGACATATGTTAAAAGTTATTGGAAAAAATTATAGAAGCTTATTTTGGGAGCTTTAAAAGTAATGCACAACTGGAATTATATGTAAGCGTTAATATTAAGACATGGAGGTGTCAAATAAGCCACATTTCGGACTTCTCTGAATTCGTGTACATTCTCAGTGTCTCGTTAAGATCCGTATCACATTCCGAGATCATTAACATTTTCATTTTTATAAGCATATCTTTGGAATCAAGTTTTGTAGGTTGCCAATATAGTCATTTGCGGGTAACGAATATCGTAAATATAGTGTCATAGCCCAAAAGAGCGTTGACTATTGGATGTAACATATGACTTTACGACGCTATAAAAATTTATTAATTGATTGAATTACCACTTTTATGATTAGTAAATAATAAAATACCAAAGTTAGATTATATTATTCGCATTGCGCCTACACAAAAAATTCCATAGTCTCGTCAAAAGATTCCATAATACTAGGTGACACAACATTTCAATTTGCACCTTACATTTAGTACTGTCGATAATATCGTTGTCGATTTTTTTTTATAATATAGTTTGGCAAACTAGCAAGTGTGTCACCTGATGATAAGTGATCACCGCCGCCCATGGTCACTCGCAACACCAGAAGAGAAAAGAATAGACTCGATTCTTGAATGTTGCCATATCATTCCGGATTTATTATTCCAATTTCCTATTATGTGTCGATACTTAAGTTGTAAGGGACAGCTTAACAAAAAGCTCACCCCGGAGTTAAAAGCATAATTATGCTCATTGTTTTGGACTAAACTGAAAATAAAAAAAAGGTTTTTAGATTTGCGTCGTTATTGTTAGATACTTTCAGCTTTTATTAAACTGAAAGTTATACAAAATCACTTTTATCTGCTGATTGCTGCCAAGATTTATTTATGAGCTTCATAGGTAAACTTTCCAATACTTCCAATCTTAAACCTATTAACTAAGTTCCACGGAAATTTTGAAGTTAGGTAGTAGGTATCAGTTCTCATTATGATATCCCTCTATAAGAAAATCAGATACTACTTCTATTCCATAATAGAAAACAAATAAATAAAGTGGCTATAATTAACGGAGTACCCAGTACACCTATGTGTGCATACCACGAAATTTACTCCCAACACGAAACATTTCTGTGGGATCATTATCGTAAACAAGCTTAAATATTGTAGCCGGTTTACAGCAAGTATCAGGTACGTATACCGATATAACAGTTGTTCAGTTATTAACACCATTACCATAAAATAATAACGTCCTATCATTATAGTTCTGTGTTCCTAACCAAACATTCGAATCTTACCTCTCCGGTGTGCAGTATATGCTAATGAGGTGAATACAACACACTCGTGGAAGCGATTATAACCGATTATATTAATAATTTTAACGCTTTTAATGTGTATTTGTTTATTCGTGGCGCGATAAGGACGATTAACCGCTAACGAGCGTCAATAAACAACGACGCCATTTGCATACTCGTAGTCGTCGTCAAGACACGTCGCGTCGACCGTGTTGCACGACAAATCGCTACGAGATGCGCGGGCGCAGACGCTGCACGGCTGTGATTTACGAGTCGACATATACTTTTTAGTATGCAATATTTTAAACATAATTGGTGGTTTAAAAATGATGTGTTTTATTGATTTAACATTTCGAAAGTCGATGGTGTTAAGTTTCTACCTTCATAGGTATTTTTAAGTATCTTAGTGCCTTCCTATCGAAAAGGAACATATTATTCCACTTTTTAGTAGACTTCAAAAGATAGAGGGTATCAATTTAACTGTATGCATGTATGTCACGCGATTTCTCTGTTGTTCGCGAAGCGATTTTAACATAATAATATAGTTTGTTAGCCTCATATTCATTTTGTTACAATTGTTTGTCACAATAAAAGTGGAAGCGGCTTTTACATATTATTTAAAACAGTAAATTCTTATGATATTAAGGCAGGACAAGTAAAAACAACACGTTTTCTCAAGTATAATTTAGAAGGATTAAAAATATTAAGTACAACTATATTTCTTACTAGCTGGTGCCCGCGACTTCGTCCGCGACAATTTTGAATGATTACCAATGTAACTACTTACTTCTAGCTTAATCTAAAAAATATAACTTTTAAAAGAAATAAGCAATATAAATTTAAGAAATCCTAACCTATAAATAACCTAGCTAAGAAATAAACTAAAGACTACTTTGCTACTGTTATTTAAAAAAAATACCCGATATCATAAGCCCAAAAACATCAAATAATACATATCAACTGTCCTTAAGTAAAGTCAGTAAGTCAAATAAAGTAATATAATAATCAACGATGCATTAATCACAAAGGTAATAACTCCCATTAGCTTAGGTTGCGACCACGGCATTGATAGGTCTAATATCACATTTTGTGAACGAAACCATAGCGCGATCTAAAACGATGATTACACCATCTACTAACAAAAATATAAACTTGTAAAGCGGTAAAATTAAGATATGGGCATATATTTTGGGTGAGATGTAGGCGATCATCTTTTGATTCAGTTTTTGACTACCTTTTACTTCAAGCATTTATTTATTTTAACCGATATGTCAAATGAGTTCTGCGATCTGAAACGTTATAAAAGCCATCTAGTTACAAAATTGTGAACTTGTAGATCAGTAAAATTAGGACGATATTTTTTGGGTGCGATCATCTCGACACGAACAATTTATACCACGCTCACTCGAATTTTGGGTAAATTACTTTTTATCTCAATTTGATTAAATTGACGTTTTTTAATATGTTATAAAAAAATACCAAAAAAGAAGTTACAAATCTTATAAAACGCTAAATCTTTACTTAGACGACAACAAACACGACATTTTAAGCAATAAGAAACGAATTTCTCTATAATTTAAGTTGGCGTAAATTTTTGGTGTTGACCTATTGAATCAGTTATGGATTACCTTTTTTTTAACAACAAATTATTCCCTTGATTGCTTTATTTTTAACTGAAACACCTATTTACATGCTTTTAACTAAAAAAAAAAAACAGATTTTCATACAAACTTACGTCCCCTATTTTAGTCGTCTTTAGGGGTGGAATTTCCAAAAGTCCTGATGATATATTTATAATGTTGAAATGAAAGGCCAATTACCAATTTTCATGTGTTACCTTAAAAAATGTCACATTTTTCATACAAACTTCCATCCCCTATTTGTCACCCTAAAGGGCTGGATTTCCCAAAAATCCTGAAATACATATTTTTAAATGAAAGGCCAAATATCAATTTTCATGAGTTTACCTTAAAAATGTCACATTTTTCATACAAACATCCCCTATTTGTCACCCTTCGTGGTAGAATTCTCGGAAATCCTGAAACATATACTTTTAATTTTTAACTGTAATGCTAAATACCAATTTTTATGCGTTTAACTTAAAACTTGTTGGCACTTTTTTCATATTAGCTTACATCCCCAATTTTACGCCCTTGGGGGTTGAATTTAAAAAATCCTGAAATATATATTTTAATTTTTAACTTCAAGTCTATATACTAAAGCTTTTAACATCAAAATTAAAATCTTTCATCCCTTATTTTACTCCCTTAGGGATTTTCAAAAACCCTTCTTCAGTGGATGCCTACGTCATAAAAGGTAACTACTGTCGAAATTCAAGTCCCTAACTCCAACCGTTTAGACTGTGCGTTGATATGTCAGTCAGGCAGTATAAAATTATATCCCCTATTTTCCGCCCTTGGGGGTGTAATTTCCAAAAATCCTGAAATAATTTTTAACTGAAAGGCCAAATACCAATTTTCATGAGTTTAACTTCAAAAATGTCGATTTTTCAAACGAACTTACATCCCTTATTTAGGCCCTAAAGGGCTGGAATTCCCAAAAATCTAGAAATACATATTTTAAATTTTTAACTGAATTGCCAAATACCAATTTTCATGCGTTTAACTTCGAGTCCCAGTTTACATAGAAACTTACACCCCATATTTTACGTCCTTGGGGCTGGAATTTCCAAAAATCCTAAAAATATATCTTTTTTATTTTTAACTAAAAGGCCAAATGCTAATTTTCATGCGTTTAACTTAAAAATTGACACTTTTTTCGTACAAACTTACATCCCCTATTTTTCGCCCTTAGGGGTGAAATTTCCAAAAATCCTGAAACACATATTTTTTATTTTTAACTGCAAGGCCAAATACCAACTTTCATGCCTCTAACTTCAAAAACGGCAAAGTTTCATACTAACTTGGCACCCCCGTTTTACCCCCTTAGGGGTTGAATTTCGAAAAATCTTTCCTTATTCCTTGTCTACATTATAAAGAAAACATCTGTGCAAAATTTCAGCTTTCTAGGGCCAACGGTTTGGGCTGGGCGTTGATGAGTCAGTCAGTCAGTCAGGACTTCTCTTTTTATTATATAGATAAAGAATTGCATACATAATTCACTTACTGAGAAACGATTTCTAAAACTAAGATTTATAATTAGAACACACAAAGGTAAAATTACTAATATAAAATAACAAAACAAAATAATAAAATAAAATGTGGGTCATCAAAAACATTAACGGTAAGAAACCCGATCATAAGTTAACCAAGCGTAACATGGATTTATGAAATAAATTTTTAGGGTTCCGTATTTTAAATTTTACTACTTATATGATTTTAGGCTGGTGTCCGACGCTCTAAGACTACGTAAGTCCTGCACCCTGGGCAGCGTGGCTAAAATTCAACCAGAAGGGGTAAAATAAAAGTACTGTTTACCAACTACCTATGACAGATACAGGTATTATCGTTCATCATTGTCATATCAGCCGAAAGACACCCACTGCTGGCCAAAGTCCTCCCTCAAAGATCTCCAGCGACCCTAACAAGATCATCGGGTCTATCTTGTAGGGGGCCTGCCCACGATGCGTCTTCCGGTTCGTGGTCGCCACTCGAAAATCTTTCTGCCCCAACGACCGTCGGTTCTACTAGTTATGCACTGCGCTCACCGCCACCTCAAATTGGCAATTCTTTTTCTACTCTCCGAGCATGCTCTTTGGGAACACGTATATTAATTATTGTGGAGAAAACTTCATAAAACACTGTTTTAAACTTCCTTATCTAGTCGAAATATCTCACAAATTGAGCACCAAGACAAATGTCGTTAATAAATCGTTTCTCAGAAATCAAACCCCAATCTGTAGTCTATAGGTAGAACACGTTTAAAAATGTTATCTCACATTTTAAGGGCCTATAAAAAATTAATGCGTATGACACAAGCTGTTCTGTTACATTCCCACATAGGCAATGAGGTTTGCTACCGTGCGGGGCGGCGTCTTTGATGCGGCGGCAACGAGACCCACTTGATACGACAAATAACTAAACAGATAAAACTGGCACCCGCCTCCGGCGCCCATGTTTTTTCTGCTTATTTCAAGTAGGTAGTACTAAGAAACATTAATATAACGGCACTCTTATCGTATACAAAATCCTAATTATACATCGTAACCCTCAAAAACCACAGACGCCGCCGAAGAGGTGTATTCTATTTCTAATTCTTAAAAAAATCATAAGTATTCATTACAGAATGGTTTAGCTAATATTTATGAAACATACATATACAATGCCAAAAGAGTATTTTTTATTAAGAATTCATGTACACGCTTGAAAGTAAAAAACCGGCCAAGTGCGAGTCGGACTGGCCCATGAAGGGTTCCGTAGCAGCAAGTAATTCAGTTGATTAAATGAAAGCAAATTGCGGTTTACGATATATGACGTATTAAAAAAAAACTACTTGCTAGATTTCGTTCAAACCAATTTTCGTTGTTAGTTTGCATGGTTAATGTACATGATATAATTTTTTTTGTTTTAGAAGTTACAGGGGGGGGGGGACAATTTTTTACCACTTTGGAAGTCTCTCTTGTGTAAACTATTCAGTTTACAAAAAAATGATATTAGAAACCTCAATATCATTTTTGAAGACCTATTCATAGACAGGCCACATGTATGAGAACGACGAAAAATAAATTTGAGATACAGTTCTATGTATGGGGACCCCACAAAATTGTTGTTATTTTTCTATTTTTCTGTAATATCTTAATGCGGTTCACCGAATACATCTACTTACCAAGTTTCAACAGTACAGCTCTTATAGTTTCGGAAAAAAGTGGCTGTGACATACGGACGGACAGACAGATAGACAGACATGACGAATCTATAAGGGTTCCGTTTTTTGCCATTTGGCTACGGAACCTTTCAAAAATAATAATAGGTAAATGGAAATGTATACCTATAAATACATATACAAAGGTACTGCTTATTTCAATATTAATTTCTTCCAGCAGACCAGCGAGCGAAGCGAGCGAACGGCAATGAGGTAATTATGGCAAGTGTATTGCAAGCCTCATAGGCTACGATAACCACTCACCAACATAATGATTAGGTGGGGTACAAAATTTATTTATAATGGTATAAAAATAGAGTTAAAAAAAGTTTGTAGTTTAAATCTTTGAAGTTTAAAGTCTGTTTCTATGTCAACTATGGCATCACAACTCCCAAACGGTTGAGGCGATTACAATGCGTCACAACACAACACGTTGCTGACATTTAACCTCCCCGATTAGCCCTGGCGACCTTGCTCCTGCGCAAGACCAAAACATTAACTGTAAAGTAGCGCTATTTTTCCAGTCAAGCTGCTTACGAACGAAAAGGTTCTATACTATCTAGATATGAATCCTTTATTTTGTTAGGGGTGTTAAAAAAATTCAATAACTTGAATACCGAAATACGCCGCAAATCTGAATTCACGAGCTTGCCATTGACGCTTTCTCACCTTTGAATAAAGCCTTCATTACATTCGTACAAAAACCCATTGGTGTGGAATAAAAGAGAGAGACGTACAATGGGAGCGTTGATATTTCCTATAGAAATTTCCCCTTCGATGAATGCAAAGATTTTAGGGCACAACAGAAGCTTTATCACGGAATTATGCGGACGAGGCGTGCGAGGAAATAAAACAAAGTGCAAAGGTGTTGCGGAAATAAAGGTTAAATAGGGAGGGGAATAATACGCGTATGAAACGTACGAGTTCAAATCCATGGATATATGACTGATTTTATTTTCTTAATAAAATAATATTTTGAGAGGCTCAAAGCTAGATGGTCTACCGGTCCGTAAGTGATCAGCGAAGTCCATAGATGGGTAACCACTAGAGTGGTTTAACTTCTGAGCGTGCTTCTGAGGGTACGTTAAGCTGTCGGCCCCGGTTGTAGTGATTAGACAACAGTCGTCAAACCCTGTCAGAATTCTAATTGAACGATTTGAACGCCTTGACACTATGGTAACCACTGCCTGGCTAACCTAGCCTCTAACAAGGCTTAACGACTGCTGTCTTATCATTACAACCGGAACCGACACTTTAACGTGCCCCCCGAAGTAGGGAGACACTCAGAAATTAAACTACTTTGGTGGCCACCCATCTATGGACTGACCGCGAGCGTAGTTGCTTAACCTCGCCCATCGCTTACTTCCCGGTGAGAGCATCTAGCTATGAGCGTCTCATAACATTATTTTATTAGACATTAAAAAATAGCAGTCATTGGCCCAACCCAGGACCAAGCTGACCAACGAAGCAATAATTATCATATAAAATATTAATAAACTTGCAAGACAACAATGAACTTACAAATTCATAAATCATAATAACTCGTTCCATAAAGTTTCAATGCTATCTAATTTAAACGGATATTTCATTAATTATTGATTAATCGCCAATATTAATATTCGATAATATTATTATGTAGTCGCACCACTAGCTATTAGTATGTTTATACACTTCGTATTGTCGAAGCCCCCTCGGTGGAGGTACTTATGTCTTTATTGCATAGGTAGTAAGGGCGGTTTTCGTAGTATATGTGTATCCACTGACGTCGCGTCCAGTGTGTGTAGGGGAACTTGCACAATTCGCGAGTTAGGCGAGGAAAAATGTTGTCGTTTATTATTTGTCCGACTTTATAGTGACGCGTGTATATTTTATACGCCAACAGAAAATATACAACCGGCCGGAAAACCGCTAAATAAATAACCGTTTAACATTTACTACGTTACCACATCCCAAAACAACCCGCGTGATAATGGTTGCCGTAAAATACAATGTGCTGAGAATAGATAGATATTGGGCATAAGGCAATAAGATTAGATGTTTATGTTACTGCAGTTCCAGGGCATACAGATTTCACGGAGAAAGGAATTAGGATCTAAATGAGACATGGTACTTTTAGGATTAATTTTTAGTTTAGTCTATAACGGTCACACATTTTTTCAGTCGACAAGTTCGGCCTTGATTAGCTTGTAATGCACATTTCTGGATCTTACGTATTATGATCATCATCATATCAGCCGAAAGACGCCCACTGCTGGACAAAGGGTTCCCCCAAAGATCTCCAAAATTGCCGGCCGCGGCCTTGCGCTATCCGCACCTAGCGACTTCCAGCGATCCTCACAAGATCATCGGTTCTTCTTGTAGGGGGCCTGCCAACCTTTCTGCTCCAGCGGCCGTCGGCTCTACGAGCTATGTGCCCTGCCCACTGCTACTTCAGCTTGGCAATTCTTACGACTATGTCGGTTACTTTGGTTCGCCTGCGGATCTCAGCATTTCTGATTCGATCTCGCAGGGAAACTTAGCGTTGTTCTAAATTATTTTTCACCATAACCGTGTTCTGACATTCGTTGTAACTACAATATGCAAGTGATTTTCTATCTCATTAAAGCATTATTATTATCATTATGGGTCGGTTTATCGTACTGTCAGTTTTCATATGGCAGAATGCATAATGTATTTCTGTTCCTAACAGACTGACGTTTCGTTAGATAACATTACTCTCGTATCAAATAGCCAGTTTACATTACTCGAGACAGAATTAGCCGGCTGTAAATCTGCGACACGAACACGACACGAACTAAATTTGTCGCGTTAATTGTAAACAACCATAAATTGAAATGCGTTCCAGATACTCGTTCAACTCGTAAAAGACGCTCGTAATCGGTTATTTATCGATACAATATCGATGTTTATAAAAATCTGGCACATACGTTAACATCCTGACAATTATTCCAAATTTATTAAAGAGATTTTTATGGTATTGTAACAATAAGTTCTTATGATTCTCAGAAAATGTAACTTGCAAAACTTTTTTTGATAAAGCTCTTATTTGTCGTAAATAATATAAGAAATTCTTACGAGATCTGATACTTCTGATACGGTCTTGTGTTTTTCGGCTATTAGGTACAAAATTATTAATAAGTAATAACACTAAGTGTGATTTTCGCAAGTATTCAATAGCATATAATTACTGTTGTACTTACTTACTTATCGTATGGGCAGAGGTTACCCTGGTGTTAAAGTTGTTCAATGTTGTGATGTCTAATGTCTAAAACCGGGACAGCTTAACGTGCCCTCTGAAGCACGGGAACATTCAGAAATTCAACCACGTTGATGGTCGCCCATCCATGGACCGACCGGCAGCCTAGTAGCTTAACCCGCCGATCAGTTACGGACCGGTGAGAGCATCTAGCTATGAGCGCCTCATTTACTGTTGTAGTAAACATAGAACAAATTCATTTTTTCTAAAGACATACGACCTTTCCCCATCTCTTACAAAACGAATCAAAATAATCGAACGAAAAAATCGCCTAAAACATACATTAGAAAGTCAAATCGATTAAATCTTTATGCCGTCGCGGCGTCGGTTAGTAAGTAGCTGCATATAAGTCATATTTAAAGGTAACACAGGACATTAATTGAATCAAAACTTAACTTAAATAACAACGTAAAATTGAAAGCCGCCATTTAATACCGCGTGATTCGATCGTTTTCGGTTTCCTTTTAATATGCAAAGAATAAAAAAGCCCTTTTAAAAAAATAAATTGACTACACTATCAACGAACGCACGATTTATCACATAATAGTGATGGGAAAAGTAATAAGAAACACGTTACAATTGCATAGCAATCGGACCGTTGATAATTATGTAATAGCACTTGTCGAAAAATTACAGAGCGAAGTGTAGTCAGGTGTAAAACTATGAGGTTTACGTGGTAACCGCTGCGGAAGCGATGGGTAAGTAATGCGATCTTGCATTGTTCGTCCGTCAGATACCGGGCTTTGTCCCTAACAAGATTTAGCCAAACGTCTTGGGATCAAGGCTCATCGGCGACACAAAAGCCCTGTGAAATTAAAATCTGTAAGGGAACGATCGAGGCGTTAACAGCTCACCTTTATTTATAACGAGATAATATTAGTAAAAAATATGAGCAGTTTTTTATTGACTTGGTCCATTCATCCATTTATGAAGAGAGTGTAGAGCACAAAAGAAATGTGATGAAACGTGAAATCTTCAATTTGTTTATTGTTAATTACTTACTTATCGTATGGGCAGTGGTTACCCTAGTGGCTTTACGTATGTTGTCTAATGACTACAACCGGGACCGACAGCTTAACGTGCGCTCCGTAAGCAGAGACGCTTAGAAATTAAACCACTTTGGTGGTCCCCCATCTATGGACTGACAGCAAGCCTATTTGCTTAACCTCGCCGACCACTTACAGACCGATGTGAAAATGTAGCTACGAGCTTGTTAATCAAACTAAGGTTACCATCTGTAATCCTTAAACGGACGAGCGGCCCGCAATTTCGCATATTAACGTAGAGCGAGGGTTGCAGAAATCGTCCCTAAAAACCGACCCACTCATCTCCTCGGCGATAACCGCGCTAAGCAGAGGTTCGAGCTCCGAAGGGTGTGCCCTCTATTGCGGTCTACTTAGTTTCTCTTGAGCTCCCGCTCGCCATAAATAAATTCCATGTTTAACTGATTGCGAAGGATTTATTCCAATTAATAGTAGAAACTTAGGATTTATTGTTTCTCATAAAATGTCTGCCGAGACTGCACCTACTATCTTACATAACAATGCGAGGATCGCTTCTATTGCATCTTCCTTCGAAAACATTCGTTTAATCGTCTCGACGCGATTTACGACCAACTTGAGTGATAAATGTGGGATCCCTGGAGCTACACTAATATACTATTAGCTTTATTTTATTGATTCAAAGGAAAAAACCAATCCAATTCTTAAAGCAATAAAATGACACAAAAAGCAGATGTTTGTTCATTCGTTTTTGGGGATCCCAAAAGCGAAGTCCGTCCCTAATGCTGTCACTCTGCTATGTTTATGTCCATCTGATGTATTTTATCGAGGAGGGAGCAAGTTCATGCCCACGGATTCATCATGGTTAGATGGCGGTTGGTTACCGCACTTTACCTCCTGGTAGGGCCTTATTAGGCTACACGAACCATTTTAGTTACTTCTAGAAGTCCAAGAGACCTCGAAAGCTTAGCTACCGTGCATTTTGCAGTCTTTGGATAATTCAGCGTAGCCTGTTGGCGGGCTACGCTCTTGCAGTGTAACCCACGTGACGCGAATCTGTTTAGTATCCGTTATTAGAACAATTACCGAGTACTTATTCGGTAATTGTTCCTGTTACTCAGTAATTGTAACGGATTCATCATGTTTTAAGGACGGTTTGGCCAAATGAAACAAAACATTTTATATTTCATAGCTTGTTGCTTTGTCATATATACGGAACCCTAACAGAGCAAAACTCTAGCCCTTGGTCGGTTTTACATTTGTGGAAGTAAATATTGCGTTCAAAAGGGCCAGTACTTTATAAAAATAAACCGAAAACACCGCAAAATAGATATAATTTAAGTAAATATAACTTGATGAGGTGCATATTTCACGAAATAAATATGGCAGTAATGCACACAACAAAGGCAGGTGAATTTTTCCTTAATAAAATCAAGATACCCAGAGCGTTTCGTTGAGAGGGTGCGACGGGAAAAGGCAACATCTCAGGCCAGATAATGTGTTCCATAATCACCGCCATCCTTCACCGCTACGCTGTTACGCGTTCCATTTACCCCCGACTTCCCCTACATTTAATTACGCAATAATGCAAACAAAACGTGCATTCATTGAATTAATTTATTGAAATAATCACGCCTTCTCACACCAATTATATATTTGATTAAGCAATACGCCAATTCAATTAAATTTCCGATTTTATTACAACTCTCCACTATCTTAGCATCAAATCAGATAATTACGCAAACAGAATCTTAAAAAAGCTATCGAAGCATTTGTAATTAATTAATTCGAATGAAAACGGCCAATTAATTAAGGTATATCACCAATAAGCGTGATATGCGTGCCGCTTCCATATGAAGTAAATTAGTCGTGGTTTTTATTTCACCTTAAAGGTATTCCAATGACCGGAATGACTGGGTGAACCACAAAGGACAAGGAAGATCGCGAGCAATGTATTAAATACTTTTATATAACCTTACTTTACCTAGCCATAAAAGTTACAGAGGCCTTAAAGTAGTAACACCGCGTTTAGTATCAAGAGTTAAATTGCGACTAAATAAAAATGAGAGAATACAATTGTTTAATTGTAGTTAAGTTAAAACTAACGAAATCCTAATAGTTTAGTTTATATAATGCCATGATATATTGTTGTAAGTAATGATATTTTTGCAAAATTAGTAAGATAAAGGCGTATAGAATTCTTGAGATTTTTTTATAAATACTTATTTTCTCAGTTCTATAAATATAAAAAAAAATTTACTTAGTTAATATTACAAGTTGTCCTTGCTATAACCCTTAACGGGGTTCATGTAGAGACTCATTTAATACGTAAATATGATAGCAAATACATGTTATAAAAAGAACAATTCGTTAGTCTTCTGCCACCCTTTGACATGGGTGTCACATTATAAACCAGTGGCACACCATTCAACATTTGCGTTTCTCATGTTACCTTGGCAGTGTTTCTTGGAACTTCTTCCAATTTGTTCGTTGGCAAAGCTTACGCATGATTCACTCAAAATTTATGTCAAAAGGATAAACTCGGCTTACTAACATACGCGATCATCCTTCGAAATCGAAACGTTAAGAGGATAGCCTGCCACAGTGACTATCTCGCTCCACGTAACGTGTGAAAAAGGAAACAATATTAAAGGCACAAAATCGAGAATATGCATTCTCCAATTTCCTTCTGCAATACTCTGTAACGATTTTTAACTATGACTATGCCAGACGGGTATATTTTTGTTAATTTATCATATTTCCTTACCTAACGTGGCTTTAGTTAGGCCTTATTTATTTATTTATGTCCCTCCACGGGACATAAATTCTCCAAAAATATGTTTATTCACACAAATAAAACGAATTGTCATGGTCGTGATATAAGTGGTATTATTAACATGTAACAATTAGAGTCAAACATTTTCAGGAAAATTCTGTTAAGCCCACACTAATCATAGTAAAAATAAATAAAAAAAATTAGTTAGTAATCACTTTTAACGTTAAAAATAACCCGCAGTGTATGGCAGAAAGGCGCAAAGCTTTCTGATTGATGCGCCTTTTTGCCCGCGTGCCCTCTCGCGTAATCCCGACGAATTAGTGTGACAGAAGGAATCGTTTTCCTTAGTTTTTGCTACAGAATACCACATGTTTATTGAGATGCCATCCTTAATGATGTGCAGCGATACGAAAATGCAGTCATATATCCTTTCGGAACTAATTATGTGAGTGACTGGCAACTGGTGTGATTTAACTTAAGAAAAAACGTTAAAAGTTGAGAATATTTTGAGTGTTCTAATATAATATAAATGGTGTAATGTATAAATCCGTTTTGAATATATCAGATTTTAAGCAGTAAATATTGATTATAAATATATACCGAATCCCTATAGCAATTTGACGCACTAGCAGTATCGGACTATTATTGATAGAACCCTACAATGAGTAACAATTTAATAGCAATAATTTTTTATTGAATACCGGCTACAAATATTTTGTCTGTAACTACTAAGAATATATAACTGCTTAGACTGAATTTCAAATAGATAAATTTGTAGCATATT
Source organism: Pseudoips prasinana (assembly GCA_951640165.1). NCBI lineage: Eukaryota > Metazoa > Arthropoda > Insecta > Lepidoptera > Nolidae > Pseudoips > Pseudoips prasinana. Next base: position 11,412,910 of record OX621235.1, on the reverse strand, counting down.
CAAAGTGTGCTATTCATATGCTCGATGCCACATACCAACTGGTACCAATTTTTATCAGGTTTCTTTGGTCTTTCCAAACGATATTTTTCTTTAGTAAGTTTAATATTTATAAATTCCACCATTAACATATTACAGCCTCATTTGTAGTTTCAAATCACAAGTTTTCAATTGGTAAAATACACTTCAAATGTACATAACTAGATCGAAATGAATCTAAGAATAATTTTGGTATAACTAAGTTTAAAAAACTTTATTTCTCATAAGAACTTTACAGCTCCCTTGAAGGAGGTTCATAGTTATAGACATATAATATACATATTATAATACCTTCATATATTAAAATGTGGTAGGATATTTTAAAATAAAAACAAAACAAAAATAATCTAATATTCAATTAACTAATTCATTAAATCTTAAAATATAATAATTCCGAGACCATTCATGATTAAAATTATAACGAAACAATTTAGAACAAAAATCTATTCCTATACGTTTAAGCTGGTGATTAACTGGTGAAATTTACCGTACGATAGAAATGCTAATAAAATACAATGTCGCAAGGTTTTCACCATGTAACTATGTAACTTAACGATATAATAAATACGTCCAGTAATAAAATAAATAAGGTGTGTTAACGACCGTGAAAGGAAGTTTTAACATTAATAACTTAAATTTGTGTTTCTGCGTGTGAGTAAGGTCACCAGAGCTCATCGGGGTGTGGGGAGGGTCAGCAAAAATTGTTTGTGGAATCCTTTAAAGGTACCCACTCGTTTGTCGCTCTCATATATATAAAAAAAAGGAATGGTGGGATCTTAAAATATTGTACATTTTAAGATTATAATCATTCAATTATAGCGGAAAATATATTACTATAACGAACAGCCACAAGATTGGTTAGTTTTAAACGAATAAAAGTAACTTATAACTTTAAGAGGGTATTTCCACCTTATAGAAGAACATGGTGCTTGTAATTGCAATGTTATTAAATAATAGAAGAATTCAAATGTTATGTGAGAATGGTCGCCAGAGTTCACGCATGCGGGAAATTATAAAGAGTCGCAAGCGCCATGGGTTCCGGTAACCGCTTCTTAAAATCCAAGTAAGTAGTTATTATTATTTAAACAAATGGGTTATTTAAATAAGGTTAAATATTTTCAGACACTTTATTATTTGTAATTATAATAAAATATCTTAACCCTGATAGCCCTATAGGATTGTTATCAAATGTAGGATTACGAAAAATTATTACATTCATGAAGAAAATCTTATTCTATAATGAAAGAGGATAAATATATTATGTTGTTTTTATTTTCTGATTCAATCCAACGATTGCATATCATAATATTTAGGAGGAATTGTTAAAATGCTGCCGTTATAACTGTGGACTGCAGTGGATCTTCATCATAATCTTAGTGAGACATACACCATTTCGATTTCGAGAAAACTGTAAGAAATCCATTTGATACTGTACTAACTACGATAGTCTCGAATAAAAATTGAACTTGGTGCCATTATAAGTAACCAACAGTTAGTTAGGTAAGGCCTACATGCCCTAAGGTTCTACTCCAATCGTGACTACGTTATACAGACAAGCCTCTATAAAGTAAAACCAAGCTGGTACCGCTATCGCCAAAGGAAACATCTAACTGTCACACTGAAATACTAAATTCCCTGTATCTGTTACACCGATGTATGTAAAATGTTACATGACACACATTACAAAAACCTTACCCACTTCACTCAGCGCTCGAGTGCCAGCCATGCCACGATGTGACAAACACCACACAAACTAGAAAAAACTGAGCACGAACTTGATCGTGACGTGTTTGTAAATGTTACCCGATTATAACCAACCCTCCGCATGAATTTGTGTCTTGTTTTGTTTAAATCCCAATTACAGAGTCGTCCCACGTGCACGACTACACGCAACAACGAATTTCTTCAGCTTATCTATCTGATTACCACAATCCTTCCGAAAAGGTTATCGCACGGCCCGTCAGTCGCGACGGTAGTCATCCGAACAAAAATCGATGTTATATCAACCGATATGATTTATTTTCAACTTATCGCCGCACGATAAGAAACGTGTTCAAATAAAGGTCCGCTACTGGAAGTTCCATTTATTTGGGAAAATAGTCCGCGTCGTCAGATGTGCAAACAAAAAGCTGCACTCGACGGAGGGCCACGGCGTTCCTGAAAAGTCCCATTAGTTTGTGTCAGGGCAATTCAAATAAGAACTGTGTGCGGAGTGGAGGTGTCCAATAACAAAACATACGAACACGCTTGTCAAACAACGTTCTCCAAATATTATCCGACCGCCACACTGTATTATGTCGTGGATTTGTACTAACACAAGCAATGTCCCATGCATTGGGTGTGTTGGTACAGAAGCACCACGACCACCGCTATTTACATTGGAACTTAGAACGTTCGGAACGAGAAAATATTACACAGAATGTACAAAATACTTTTGGACAATCTGTGACCAACTGCGCGTGTTAGTTGCTTGACTACGAATAAAAAAAGGAAAAAAAACGTAAATAATACCCACGGGCAGTTGAAAAAAATGGTCTGTTGGGCGAATGGTTGGAGAGAGCAGTTTGTTGAGTGTACTCGACGAGGCCACTCCAACCGAGCGTCGACGCCAGCCCGCGTGCTTAACCTGCCCTGTTTACATCCAAGGAACACCTACGTATCGTATCATATTCACTCGTAAACTTTAACGAGGAATTATATTACACACTTCATATCTCAGAGTTAACACCGCGCCTCTGGAACGGATAAATGTACGTAAGTAATCGGACGGCCATGCTGGCCCCATCGAATAAATTAAAGGCAATCGAAAAGAATCGCACGCACGGCCGGTATTATCGAGTTGGCAGCCGTTCAGAACATAATTTGAGTTGCCGCCGCCGTCAGTTATAATGGAAATCATAAAATTTTAAACATCGCCCGTAAAGTAAACAATGGGCAAAAAGAGCAAAATGTATAAACGGCGGGTGTAAGCGCAGCGTGCCCTCCGGTGCCCGTCGCGCTTTCGTGTTATTCCTCATCTCGACTCTTATAAAATAAAATTTTGAATATCAAAAGCAGCAGGCTGGCTGAAGTGGGAATTGTGGCGGAATTTACAAGTCGAGTGAAAATTCACGAGCTCAGCGTAAAAGCCGACGTTTACAATACTTTACATGTTTAGTTACAGATATGCATGTTTACTACATAAACAAGACAACTTCACGTGAGAATTTACCTCTGGGTAAAACTTACTAACATTTCTCTACATTTAAAGTCTTATTGTGGTGAAAAAGCCCCCAACGTCTTACAATGATTGCGGTTTTGGGATTAGCAGTAAAATAAAAGGATTAAATAATAGCGAGTCTTTGTCACTTACGGTTATTTTACTGCTATTTCTAAGAAACCTAGCTGTATTTTTTGCAATGCAAACGTATGATTAGAATATCTTACACGACTAAATTGTCTTGTCTCATTACAAAGTCACTAAACAAGATGGTAACGACTTGTTTAGTAATATAGATATTAATTTTATTTGGCAATTATGACGAAATTTATTAGGAGTAGGATTACCTATTAAATATTCTTTGTTGTAAAACAATATACCTACTGTTTCTTTGGTTACCATTTACCTAAACTTTATAAATCATCCGAATAACACCTATGTGTTATTCGGATGTATAAGCTAGTAGTAATATACTACAAAGTTTCATCAAAATCCGTCTCGTAGTTTTTGCGTGAAAGAGTAACAAACATACACATTCACACACTCACAAACAGTATTCGCCTTTATATTATGTAGTGTGATAAAAGGTCTGTTGAAGACATGTTTAACTAAATGAAACTAAATATTGTTTAGCCCGTGGTGCTCACTCAAGAATTTAAAATTAGAGTGTGTCGAACAAGGTTATTTAGCTGTTTAATTACACGGTTTCCACGGATTCAGTCACGGGCCAGCTTCCGGGCTCCTAGCAGTCATGGTAACAATACCAACCGGCCGCCGCGTCTCATACGGATGACAAATTGGATGCGCCCCTCACTAACGAGCCGTGTCTCACGCCCAACAGACCAGAACACCATTGCCCAATGGCCAATCAGCACTACAAATGATCGGTTTTATATCATTCCCATGTACAATCAGCGACAACACTTGAATATTAACGCGACAGATACTGTAATATACAGCTCATATCACGTAAATAACTACTTACATTCAAATATGAGAACGTTTAATATGCATGTGATTTGAATCGAATAACAAACAAAACAAATTTAATTAATTTCCCAGCCATCGTCGCAGGATAACATCTGTTTTGAATATAAAATACAACGTACCAATGATCCTTGTTCGAACCCCAATAAAAATGAGACCCACACGGCTAACTAACAAAAAACAATACATAAAAACGCCTACACGTACCTACATCTTGAATTTTTATCAAACGACCCTAAAGCCGTAGGATCCATTATTATTAATAATCGATGTCTAAATAAAAATTATGGAGAACATAAAAATATTGAATAAAAAAAGATAAGATGTTTTTTTTTCGAATACGAGACATTTATTAACACAAGCGTGTAGTGGATCGAGATAAAACAAACATGGCGGGCGGCGCGCGCGCATATAAACATGGAGTTTATCGTGGGAGGCTGTCACAACACGCGCCCATTGGCCATCGCGCTCTGACGCACCGGTGAAAGCTGAGGCACCCCGAGATACCACATACGAGAGATATTATCTCATCTCTAACATTTCAAACCTACGCAGTGCCTCAGTGCGTACCTCATCCTCATAGTTATCGGAAAACTTCAGAACTTTACAATTCGATAATCATTAACACACTTCGATAACCATCATCGTGACTTGAATAAATATTCATTGGTTAACGATTTCAAACATTTTATCTAAAACTATCACCTTTAAACTTTCTAATCTTCCGTAATGCTCGAAAAGACATGAACAGAAATTATAAAATTAAGCACGTTATAAATAAATAGAAACAAAAACAACAAGCGTCTATAGATTACGGTAACTACTTTCAATCACAGTAGATCCTTGTTTGCTAATTTTGTGTAATCATTTATCAATGATAACGATTATTTTAACCTAAAAACTATGATTGCCAACGACGCCATTGTTTACTATTGCGTTTCTATGCGTGCCGCTCTACGTTTTTATATATGTACTGGATCTTAAAAAACGCTTTCCGAAAGTACCAAAAAAAATCCTCAGAATTAGTTCTCCAGTTAGTCATTTCCGAACTCGGCATACATACCTACTATACTCTGCATTTTGAAATGAACCCTAAACATCCGAGATACAAAAGATAAATAAACCACATTTCAAACTATCACCGCTAGAGTAGAACCAATTAACTTGGTAAAAAGGCTATTCAAACTTAACAAGGTTCTAACTTCTAATACAGCGGAAAAAGCGGCGCAGCGTGTTTATCAACAAAACAACAAAGTAACGAGTCGTGATCTCCATCAGCGATCCATCATCACTACGACTCGCGAGATGGATTGCCCGTATTATCCCAACAACCACCTTCGGATAACCGACCGAGTTTCAATTGCCGACAATCTGTTCGAGTCAACTTTCGAGTAGTTTCAATTTTCCCCGAACGAATAACTAACAAGCATTTATTCGTAGAAATAGCTTACATACAACACAGCGTTTACTAGAGATATGTCCCGGTTGATTTACATCTTAATTTCTCGTCGTTGTTCGCAGATCTTAACTTATACATAATTGCATTCCTCAAAGCAAATGCTGCAAAATTTCAGCCACTGACATCATTAAGCTACAAAAAAAAAGCTATAATTTTACATCAAAAGAGTTCGAGTCAGTAGGATTATAATTAACAGTTTTAACTATGAATTATGAATGAGTTAATTGATATTATGACTTGGGAACGTCAAGGGGAATCCAACCGGCAAGGGAGATGTAACCATAAAGTTATAATAACAGCATGCGGTGTCTATAAATCAGAATTAGGGATTCTAACCAAATGAGATTCAGTTTTCGGCGTCGTTTAAAGTGGAGCCGAAAACAAACAGGATCCCGTTGAACACCACGCCTCTCGCTCTTTTTACAAAGCCTTGGGGCGAGACCGAGTATTATTCCACCTGGCTCATGCCCATTACAATTAGACGGACCACTTTTAAAACTTGCTACCAGTTTCTAACATAATCGCCGAGATACACGAGATATGACTTTTAAGAATTTAAGTCTCCGAGTCACGAAATGCGGGATATAAAAACAAAAATTGCGTACAAGCCACGCCATGCAAAGCCACGATCAGTTAAAACAGTAGCGTTATAAAACCACTAAGAAAATACCAAGTCTAAAATAAACAGCGGTCCTTTTAGAATAAATAAAATAAATATAATTAATCCAGTAGGTTTAAATGAGAACGAAAATAGAGGTCGCACCAATCGATGTGGACAAAAGAAAGAATCGAAGCAAGTCGTTAATGAGGGAGCATGTAGAATGGGGCAGTCTCTCGTGAATTATCTGATGAGCTGAAGGCGAGCGAGTCGGCCTAATGGTTTCCGCGGACCCTAACAACCAAAACAAAACCGCACATTTTGATTACCGAACCCAAGGGTGAATTTGTGGAGAGCGCATTAGCATCCTAGTCAATATTAATCTTTCGCACGAGACGACGCTCGTGTACAGTGCGCTGCAGAACTGGCAAATAAAAACAAAAGCCAGCAAAAGAGCAGAGCAAACATTTCCATTCGGATATTCTCGTAAAGATTTAAGCGTTGGAATTGAATTTACTTTTGTAAAAAGAGATGTGCGGGAGTCGCAGCGCCCACACCTCGCACACATTCACGACATAAGTTCACGCACTTGCAATGCTCTTTATTACCCATATGACACGTTTCGCCGACCATTTTATTTTGCGAAAAAAATTTCTATTTAACATTTCAAATAAACTCAGGAATAAGCACAGACACTTTATGTAAAAATGCACAAAATGCAGCTGTGAATGTAAATCCGTATTGACTTTTATAGCCCTTTATTGGCAATGGTTTTGTTTTTTTTTTGCGGCCAGGTAGAAACGTGACCGTGGAACGGAGCCGAGCATTTCCCCGATCACGACTGTTGGTTGAGATGCAATCAGAAGGCAGTGGGACACTCGGTATGGTAATGTGGACACAGATCAACGATAGTCTACGGACACAATTAACCTAACAACCCTGCCTGGGTATCTTGTTAGCTTTATCATTACTCGAATCTTCATGGACCTATGCGCTTAGAAGATGTCAAACGATTTTGTCACTGGCAATCAAGACAATGTAACTGGGATTGGATGACGTAATTGCTGTTGAGTGTTGCACATAAAAACAAAATACAGTAATTCTTCCATGCTAAAAGTTACACGATTCTAGAAAAACTTCTAGAATCTTGTAATCACAAGATTCTACAAAACAAACATTTTTAAACAAAATTATTCTAAAGGCAATAATTACTCAAATGATAGATTGTACGTGTGGCGCACTGGTTAAGAATCAGGTTTAGTTATATGTTTTCTGGGTGTGCGTTTATTGCATATTTGAAAAGTATCCCCTCCATACTGGGATTTAATTCCTTAGTCCTGCGTTGTTTTTAAAGGAAAAATAAATAAAATATGAGCTGCTATAATTCGTTTGCCAGACATAAGGTTATCATAACATGATCAACGTTCAAGTTTAGTCAGACATAATTGATGGACCGAGAGAAATGACTTAGGGCGTAGTATTGCCAGTTATCTTTTAAAAATCCACAGGCGAGCATTACGAGGCACGTTACGAGCGGTTAAATAAACTCTGTCTCCCATTAATACGTACGATTGGTCCGAACCGGGCCCGAAATAAAATTTAACCATTTAACCCAAACGTAAATGTAATCGTATTGAGACAACACATTACAAATTAAGGAAATGAGTTTTAGGAACGCAAGGTTTAATATAATGCTTGGAAGATAAATAAACATTAGATTTTATTTCAGACGATTTATATTAACTACTATTTATAGTGATCAAATGCGCCTGAGATACAGGATATAATGTAATAATAACCAAGTAGTATTTTCATGTTTAGGGCATTGAAGGCTGAAAGGTCTGGCAAAACGCATCCTTCCGGTAGCAAAATTGGCATCATTAATTCAAAGTGTTAACTATAGAAAAGTTGTATAATACATTTGCAAGACTTTTGAAAAGTTTAGATAGAACAAATACTAAAGGATTGGACTATAATATGACCTTAAACAACCTTCTTGTAAAGAAATGGTTAAAAAATTACCTTAAAATATTCAAAAGTCATGCAAATGTATTGCACAACTTTTCTATTGTTTATATTTTTATATAACTGCCGATTCTAGTACAAAAAGAAAAATGTGTGCAAGACACATTTTATCTTTTTCTTCATTCAACATATCTAATACCCTCAAAGTGACACATGTTAAAGTAAAACACTACAGCACAGGAGCTATCTAATAATAAATGAAACAAAGCCTTGTTCCTTACTACGGTTATGTATGAGCAACTTTAGTATGTAATAACTACCTCCATAAACCAAATATTAGTTCACGCGCACCTCCGAACGGATTCTACTAATATTTGTACGCTACGACTGCTTCCCAAAAGTGTATTTTCTTATCCAACAACTTCTACCGTTCAACGCCCGCGAGGGTGTCACGATGTTTGCCTAACTGGGACTACATAAAACAAAGTTCTTACTTCAGCATTTCATTTCAAAATCATTGAAAATTAAGTGTATTACTACTTACTAATATCTACATGTTTATGTGTTGCCACTATGAACACTGTTTAATAAATATGTTAGAGTAACGGTTGGGGCGAATAGATATTCCAGTTGAATATTTATGGGGACAATATCATACATAAGTACCATTTCTATTCACACCGTTTCACGGTACACTTTCTTGTACCAAACAAAGTTTGCAAAAACATAAACAATGTTTAAATTATACGTACAATATCCTGAAAACCGTTAGATATGTGTGATATGTAATTTTTTTTTATTTCTAACTAAAAATAGAACTTTATTAAACGAGGTGCGTCATTATGCCAAATGGGCAACTTGAACACTGTGAAATTATCACTCACCAATAAATAAATATGGCTAAATACAACAGATTCCTAAAATAAAAGAACACAAACTCAAATACCAATATCAATATTATAAATCTTACATTAAAAAACAAAATAGACAAGACTACAAAAACAAATCATCCAACTCTGTCAGACCATGGAATCGACTTGTGTTTATTTTAGTTTCTTGATAAAATAAATATCAAACACAATAGCCATTTTGGAAACCGTATGTAAACAAACTATTTTGACAATGGGGCGGACGGTCCCTTGGGATCATAGTGACAAATTTAGTAGAGATTATTGATTCAAAAGTGACTAGACGTTATCTAGTCGACTGATATACAGTCACGGTGGATCACAATAACCCTTGTTTCAATTCATGTAAATTTTGGGGTATGCGGGTCTCGCAGCGGACCTCGCGCCGCAGGAGTCCAAGCTAAGAAACAACGGAACGGCCCGAACTCATGCCTACGCCATGCTGCGAAACATAAGAATTCACTTGAGATACATGTTAAGATTTACAATCCTAATCAATCTACGTCTTACTTTGGATCCATTGGCCTTTGTCACAAACAACACGTGAACGCTATTGATTGAGATGCTAAGATAACAAACATGCGGATGTTTCAGACCCCGCTGTGTTTCAGAACGACGCTGGTGGTACTATAGGGATACCAGTACATGAAAATCTACATAAAAGCTATACTTGTAACTTTTTGTTTCTATAAAAGTCATCTGCCTTTTCCATTGGCAGATTCGTGGAATAGTGGCATTGCATTAGCAATAAACTTCATTGGAAAACATAAATGCAGCGACACTTCGGTTACCCATCGACAATAAAACTGTAAGTGTGCATTCGTCAATTCTACAGCGACGCTATGGTGGCCTATAAAATGTTATTATTTAGGAGCTCATAACTGGAAGATTTACTGATCATAAAATAAGGTGAGTTGACCGCATCCCATCGAAATTCTTTATTGTTGATCCTAGTGCGGTGCAGCTCAAGTGGCCATGAACCGATTCTTCATTTAAGGCATGATGGATATGTTCGAGTGGCAGCCATATCCGGCGCAAGCAAATTTAACTCCAACTAACGTTGTTTATTCAGGGGTACAGTGAACCATTAAAGCAGAGTTGAGTCGTAACAACGTCGACCGCGTTAAATTCTTCAATTCTATCATAATGCTCAAGTTTAATTGCTTTCTTACGAAGCCATAAACTTTAAAGTGGCTGCAGTTCAATATTTACGACGCCAGTTTTAATTTTAAGCGTAACGATGTTAAATCGATACAATTACCTCTTTAACGCTGCACCTTCATTGTTCAATTCTAACTATATATAAAGTTAATGGAGGCATGAAGCTACAATAAAATTGAAATATTTTTTAATGTCAAAACATAGAGTCATATAGACACCCATAAACGTTTATTGTAATGGGACTTGTGGCAAAAAAATTAAATATTGTCGCGACCCCATTGATTAATTTGTTTCGCCATTAGAATTCTCTTCACGGGCAACAAAAATGTCCCGGTGGAGGACATCGCAGCCGAATTTTAGGGCATTATTTATGGTGTGCCATTCTCTTCAAAGGACTGTATGATTTACAGCCGGCCGTACAAAAGCCACTACCTTATTATGACGTGCTGGCCCGTGCATTGTGCCAGCATATTTATTCGTCCGATTGTGCGCGATGTTTGTTTATTTTCTGTCCTTCTTCGTAAATACTGTATTGTTACAAAACTACGACACAATCGAGTGGGACCATATTTCACGGTCCTTAATTACAGCAATGTGAATTGACAAAATGTTTAGCCAACAAAAACCATTTTAGAAACTTTTGAAGAGGTCGAATTCTTTACTCTAAATGAAACACTATTTGAAGAAAATTGACGATCAAACAAATGAGCAGCTAGTTATTAGTGATCCGTAAAAGTGCTTAAAGCTATCGAGTTGTTAACGAGAGAAAGAATGGGGTTTCATAATGAATCATAGTGGTATCATGTTTAGAGCTGATTAACACCACACGGAAGCTAAATGGGATTGTACACATATACAGACTCTAGTAGGAGCAGGTATGTCTATTCCGACGCCAGCCATGTTTGCGCCCGCGCACCCACCCGCACATGTGTGTGGTCCCAACCCACCTATTTTATATTACAAATAACCAACAATATACAACAGAAATTTATGTATCTACCTGATCTAGGTACATTTATTTAAGGAAATATAAACTCGTCCTACACGAAGTAGCAACGCCGAACTTAGTCATCCAATGTGCGAAGTTGCAGCATGTTACTTATGTTTCTTCACGCTGTCTTTAAGTGCATTAAACAATTTAGATAATGGTACAGAAGCTCGAAACCTTTGCAAATGTTTCGAACATTACGAAGCTTTTAACAGCGGAGTCTCGTGGAAGAAAATAGCGGGATCGATTCTCTTAACAATGTGCGTAACCTCACATAATAGTACATTACCATTACATTACATTATACACATTTATTTGCACATTATGTCTAAAGTATACCGCGGTCGCGTGTGCTCCCATCCGCCTATTCAATTACGCCGCATCCCGAACTAAATTGTCATAGTATTATCCCTAATGGGACATTTTTGAGCTCCGGTCGAACACAAAGGAAAATATAAAACACTAGTCGTGTGGCAACACTACGGGAGTTCTAATATTGTTCTCGTCGCGCTGCGAGATACTTCCTTCGAGGGCTTGGGGCTATTAAAGTGGTCATTAACTATGAACGTGGGATTATAGGTCAACGCCGGTAATCGTCACCCCAAAACAAACACACATCTCATCTTTTATAGCCGAAGAATAACAAAAATCATAAGTGATGCCATTAATAAAGTATTAAGAAGTATCCCTAGTGCATAGACCGTCTAAAGAAAATATTACTAAATCGACCTATTCTCCTAGTAATTAAGTGGCAGCAAAATAGGCTTAACCTCACTTAGACAAGATGAAATGATCAAATATAAGTGACAGATCTAATAGCCTATTTGAACTTAGAATTATATACAAGGTGCACATAAGTAGTGGCCGTAAGTTAAGGATCTTAATTAGCCTATAAACTGAACGAGAGATAGATGTGCAAAATTCACAAAAATAATCCCCATACAAGATTAATCATCAGCCGATGCATATTATGAACGGGGCGCCAAAAATGTAAAGTACTCCGCGACAAAATAAATCCATTACCTAGTGCAAGAGTCGTGTTAAAAAAATATATTTAACTATTATCGTTACTTCAATAATCGGGCCATATTGGCCTTTTCGGAGGACCAGCATAGTAGAAATATAATGTCGTAAACAAACACTGTATCTTTTCCCGCGTGCCGTCGTAACAAAGTGCGAGATTTTTTTCAGCCTAATTCTAATGGCATTTTTCATGATCCGCAGATTCTGGAAAGGCATAACATGTGCCAACATACTTGTTGCATTAATTTTTAGTGCATGGTGTAAAATATAAAAAAAGGTTCCAAAAAAAAATTCTTTTCGCTAGTTTGGAAAATAGGCTTTTGATACTCTTTTAGAATTTCATAACTTCTACAACTAAATGTTATTCTACAAAAACGAATCGATTGGACATAGGCCTAGCAGTTTGCGTAAAGAAAATAAGGTTATACTCTTCAAATCAAGAGAGCAGAATAAAGAACACGTTTCTATGCGAAAGTGGCAGATGGGATTGATTCTTCTGGTAGCTTTACCTATTGGACTAAGGATTATGGGTTAACGCTGGTATTCCTCACTCCAAAACAAACACACATCACATCTTTAATAGCCAAACAAAAACAAAAATCATCGGTAATGTCATTAGCTAAAACGTTAACGAGTGTCCATGTCGAGGCAGTCGCTATTTCGGTTTGGGCGCATTCCTCACTCTCATATATCATCTATCATGGTCGGAAAACTGTCAGGTTTAAACTGAGCTTAAACTGGGTTCGGAGCAGGCTCGTCAGCTGCGGCTGACTGGCAGTTGATGGACACGTCGTGACGGCCAACGGCTTTCGCTTGTCTACCGCGGGTCATATACAACGTCTGACCTCTCCATCTCTGTTAACCTAGGTATAAGGCCATTGTGATGTGTACTGCTGCTCGTAACGAGAGGCAATTTATTATTTAGTACATTGCCATTTTAGTGGATACACTTCTACTACGAAAACCATCCTTACTCTTGTAGTTTTAAAGACTATATCTATCTCCAAGAGTAACCGCCGACATTGAACTAGGTCCACAGAGGTTTTTAATCTTATTTAGGGTTCTAAGGATTATATACCGGAAGGGTGCCAACGAAACCATATTACTAAGCCTCCGCTGTCAGTCTATCTGACAACGAGCTGAATCTCATGAATCGTAATAGGTAGAGGTTAAATTTTTACACAGTGTCTTTCAATTGCCGCTATAAAAACAAATAAAATAAAGTTTAATAAGAGTAACGTTAAATTTACATTACTCTTATCTAGCTTCTTTATGTAATATTAGTTCTGATTTATAGCAATTTCCGCCAATGGATACTGCCATAGTATCAATTGTCGGAATCATCCGGTGATCTATCGGTTGTTACACCTCAATCTGGAGTGAGTTAAATTTCTTTCTCAGTCGCGTCCCCTTTGTACGGAACCCGATTCTATCCCGGTCGGTCTCGCGAGGGTTTGGTGTAATGGGTATTCTCTGAAGTGATTATGTTTGTGACACTTCTGTTATTGGTTTGGAAAATTACTTTGTTGTAACGTAAAGACCGGCCAAGTGCAGGCGTGCTTCGTTGTATTACGGTTTTGTACATACATTATGGGGGGATGTCGCATCAAAGTAAGTCAGTGTCCCTAAGTTGGTTTAAAATATCAAATACTAGACTATTATAAGAGTCATAATATACTAGATGTGCCCCACGGTTTCACGCGCGTTAAACTTTATAAATTATAGCTTATGTCTTATCCGAATATATAAGCTACAAAGTTTCATCAAAATCCGTATTGTAGTTTTTTCGGAACGAGTTGTTACTCCTAAAAACACAAAAACATCCGTAGTCACAAAGTTTATTGATAATATTAATTGGACCGCATTGATAATATTAGTAGGATAATTTCATGGGGTACTTCGATGACATAGTAGTAAAGTGTTTGTTATTTAAAGTTGTCTGGAAGAAATAGATTTAGCGTTAAGACCGCCGTACAGGATTTCATTTAAATCTTACTGTACTTTAAGAATATTTGGATTGTACTATATTGCACAGTAGTAGTTTATTTATAAAAATCGAGCGTCGTTAAAATCCTTACCAATAGGATAATTCCAAGTGCGTGTTACATCTCCACGCCTCAACTACTGATCGAATTTGTCTGTAATTTTGAACCAGGCAGATCTTGCTCCGAAGCAAAGATAGTATGGGAATTAGACTGGAAACATATTATCTTTTATAAAAATAGGCAGTAATTTCCAGTTCTCGTTTAAATATCTAGCTGCTTAATTATTTTTTTAAAATATAGCCTGAACTTGAACTGTCAATTTTGATGGCTACCCATTTTTAATTGAACGTAAACTATTATTACAGTCATGTAATGTAACATAATGTTCTGTAAACTAAATTAACACATTAGATTAGTTAGATTAGAGAATATTTTATTTTTATATGGTAATCACAGAAAGTGGACTTCGTAATTTCTGTTTGGGTACGTAGCTCTAAAAGGAGGAAATAAACAGATTCTTTTATTCTATTTATATATTTGTTATTAATTGCCCACTTAACAATTGTACTAGATTCTACATAATAAAGAAATTTCGGTTGAACAAATTGAACAAAAAGCGACGTGACATATGCGCGAGCGCAGGCATCGCTGATCGATCGAAGCTTTTTGTTGCGTTGACATCTCCATCCATTCCGGGCAAATTGCCGACTCGACGATGTTCGGCGATCTTCGACACAAAACCGAGGTGTGATTGAGAGGTCGGCAGACCCTCGCCGCCCAAAACCATTATTTTGAATATGTTCAACTATCGATCACGAGAAGGAAAGTAATTTTAGAACGCTGATCTTTTCTCTGATAGAACATGAATATTATTCATTGTCAGTTCGACATAATGATATGAACGGGGTATCTACAAGCGATTTATTTCCAACAAGAGATGCACAAAAGTTCTTAACGAAACAGCTACTTTTAATAGTTGACTGCTGTCATAAAGGATAGGTGTTCTTATAATAGAAAACATACTAAAATAATAAATAACATGTTGCGTCGACAGTGTAACCTGACGTAGGCTAATAATAATAAAACAATAAAGACCTGTGTGGCATCGAATATCACAACCCTATCTCATCCTGTAGGGGGCATAAAAGCCGTCCCAAGGGAATATCTAACATAGAAAGTAACATCTAATACCCTTAATGTTACACCTTGTATAATCCACATAACTTCGTAGATGGAATGTAAGCGCTCGCGTTTCACGAACAAATTGGGCCGATTGGTCGCGCCTCCGGTTTATACACCATCGGTGTTTCGCGTTATTTATAAAAGATCTATTTATTCAGCTGTCGAGCGACCTGAATACATTGCCAAGTTGTCACTACTAGGCGATACACCTAGTATATTACTAACACGGTATAGAAAACAGTTCTTAAACTAGTTATCTAGACATAAATACGCAATAGTAGACAATTTCTTACCTACCGTACAGTGCATGTCGCGGCAGCTACTGAAAAATACTACCAAAAGTCAGTAGGAAACCATTTTTGAAAAGGAATAAAACTTTAATACGTATGCTATCTTTTCATTTCTATCATCATCATCGTATCAGCCGAAAGACTGCACTGCTGGACAAAGTCCTCCCCCAAAGATCTCCACAATTGCCGGTCTTGTGCTATTCGCATCCAGCAGTTTCCAGCGACTTTTTTCTACCATTATCCATTACTAATAAATTGTAATCCATCCAAGAATCGGTTGTCTAGAAGAAATCAAAACAACTGACAAGCGTCAGAAAGACCTTGCAGCCGAAATTTAGTTAGAGCTTACGCATACTGTGTTTTATGTACGTGCTGCAACGCAATTTTGCCATAATCGAAAATAGCGTAACTTTTCAAGTTTATCAGCGCTTTATAATCGTATGTGTTATGATGACGCGTGTACTCGAAACGCGCGACCTCTGCGCGTAGGAAATACACCGTGCGAATGGGCTGTTAGGTTCGTATTTAGAACGCGGCGAATATAGGAGCGACTCAATACCAATCATTTATATCGTTTACATACAAACCATTTCGTAATACGCCTCATTGGCTTTAAAATAAGGAGTAAAACTCTTTGAATATTCCCTCAATGTGTACCTATAAGTATTATGTAAGCAACGCTAATTGTTATCATTCACTGCTAAGCAACAGCGTACTCAGCTGCAGAGAGTGAGTACGCACTACGATTACTCACCAGAAGAGGTAGTTACATCACTATTACTAACTAACGTAGTATAGAACACAAATACTTGCAGCACTAGAGGTGAGAAAAATATAGCCACATGTCTCAGTCCAATATCGACGTCATCTATTAAATTATTGACAGTTGACATAAACACAATAGAAATGTCACCCTGTGTAGAATAGGTACAAGTTCGTCGATAACAATTTTGAGTAAAATTACCGTTATATTTTTAAATTTTAAACAAACGAAATGAGATCAGTTTTATCATGAATCATACTCGTTTAGTGCTATTCACTATCCTGCTTTTGTTCGTAAGATAGCAGTTCACGATATTGTTCGTAATAGATAGGGTAGTTCACGAGCATGAATTAAATGGCATTGTTTAGTTAATATGGTTTAATGCTTACGCTAAATGCGTATTATAATGCTGCAACCAGTAATAGAGATTTAGGGTACCTATATATCGGTACTAACGTAACATTGACAGTAAGTTGTATTAGATAAATCATACTAATATTGTAAAGACGAAAGTTTGTGAGTGTGTATGTTTGGTTACTTCTTCACGTCTACACCGCGGGAGCGATTATAATAAAATTTGGTATGGAGTTAGCAGACTCCCTGGATTAACACATAGGCTATAATTTATAAAGTTTAACGCGGGTAAAACCGCGGGGCACAGCTAGTATCGAATAATTGTAGATATTCTATCAGACATTAATTTACCGAAGAAAAATCGCTTTAAATAGTGCATTTACAGGAAATTTGCTTTATCTATTTAAGTATGTATTGACAAAAGAAAAGTAGTATATCAGTTATCTGGATTCTATAGTACAAGCTCCGCTTAGTTTGGGATCAGATGTAATGTAAATAATGTCCCAGGATATTATTATTATATCTGGTTACAATATTATAAGACTTTTTAGTTTTGCGATAGCAATGTTGTTATTTAGTGAAATAATTTGTCATCTTCAGTGATTTCGAACGAAATAGAAATTTATAAATGATGTCTAGTCAATTATTTTTATGTTATAGAATTATATTTGAAGCGTTCGTGGTAAATGTAGTTTAATTAATTATATATTCAAAAGGCAAAGAACAGACTTCAAATGAACGGTATGTGCATTGTTTTTATAAGTAGAAATATACACCATTACTGTTAGGACCTTATTCTGAACAAATTACTATCAATATTTATTGTATATACATTGAAAAGCTACCGCAGAATGGTGACTGCAATATTTGCCGTGAAACTAACAATAGCTAAAGAGTACCTATTAACTAACTAACCTAACACCAAACCTTGCACAGCACCTTACACCACAAACTTTATTCTTAAATAAAATACTAATAGTTTTTTTTAATAATGCTCCCGTAATGTATTGATGCAATGGGCGACCTAACTTAGCTTTTAATTCATTTTTAATTTGCCCTAGTAACAAATAATTAAAAAAGTATAATTAATAAAAAGACTAATAATTTTCTCTAAATTTATGTTTATTCTAATCACCCTGAACAACTGTGAGAAGTCAGAAACGCTTTCTTTCAGCGGACGAATTTGATAGAACTCCATTTTAATCTGACGTAACGAGCATAGGAACAAACACAATACAAAAGAGAGTTATAAAAGTTGTCAGAATTTGAAAATATGCCTAAATAAGGCCAGTAAATATAACAATGAAGAAACAAATGATTTCTTTAAGTCTATTTCGCTAGTACAAATCTTTCTTCAGTGACTCCCATATACTTTATTGGTATTTACATTTTTTGCCCATCCTTGAAGCTGTTGAGCGCAAAAACTACACCACATTATCCTACATTGATGGATATCCCGCGGTAAATCGATCATCCCAGTTGCAGGTGATTACCCAGTAAATAATACTATGCTTACATTGTATACTTATCGAATAATATTCTTTGATGGTGATCACCAATAATAATAATATATGGAATACTTTAGAGGTTTCATATTGATTACTCTTGTGCTATTTACATAATGTGTAATATAAGTTGTGGACGTAAGTTAAGGAGCTTAATCTGCATTTGAAACTGAAGAAAAGCACATCTACATGCAAAATACACAAAACAATATTAACTCCCCAAACTAGAATTTCGGTCTGATGATGCATTTTATATGAAGCACCAATAATATGTTTTTCCTATTTCAATAACTGGTTTAGTTCAATTCAGTTTTATAGGAAGGTATCCCCATTAAGTTATATCCACTATATGTTACTCCTTGTATAAGAGAGCGAGAATAAATCATTACCATAGGTAAGTAAGTATTGTAACTTAATTTAAATATCAAACAACGACACTGCAATGAATACAAAATATTTGCATCTAATAAAGCTATGACAACGACTAATCATTAAAATTGCATGAGGTGTCTACGACAATGGATGGCAGAGCTTTAAACGTTTAAAGCTAAGCCGACGTCAAGCGTAATTGAAAATAACGAGATTCATATACTGCACATAGACCTTACAACACATGGATGTATGTAATCTGTCTGTCGCCTGTGGCTTTCCAACTACTGCATGCGGCTAATTCTATTTCTGCTGCAGCCCGTGTCGACAGGGGCTTCATAATTGCTTTTAAATTAACCTCCCATACTACAACTAACGTTTATGCATTCAACCTAAATCATCAGAGCGACTGCTTCATGCTGGCATGCAAATGATTGAACTGTTCTACCTAAATTTGTCTTCCTCCATTTTTGTGTCGTCTTTAAAAATGAGACTCAGGATTTGTTCATGGATACATAGATAGCTTATACTTTATTGCACTAAATCGAAACATAAAATTGAAATTATGAGGTATAAACGGCGTTCTTTACGCTAAAATAGCAATCTCTTCCAGACAATGGTTGGATGAACCAAAGCAATGCAGGGAGACAAGTAGTAGTTGGCAGTGCATCTACTTATATATATATTTAACATACTTATATACGTACCTCTCTAGTACTCTCTCTAAGTACGAATTTTTTGTGTATAAAATACACATTTTATTATGTTTTCGGGGTATTTATTAGTATCGGAATATCTGCACCTGTTCGCAGGCGTCATATAATCACACACCCCGACTGATTAATAATTCTGCTACTCAACCATCTATGAAATTCAATTTATTTAGGGCCCACTCCACATCATCCCGCGTGTCAACTGTATTTACATAAAAAATAGTTTCGAGAAGGACGCGGGCACATATTTATATTGCGCTGTCGCTGGCTGTTTATTGAAATATTTCATTGTTAATTCTCTAAACGACATCTCCGTTTTGGGGGACGAGATCCGAATGGCGCACGTTGAATGCAGCATTAATAGTATTTATTAAAATAACAATGTCCATTCCAAGCTGCTTCTATTTATTCTGTTGTCGTGACTCATTTCTATAGTTTCTGTTGGTACCTGATGATAATAAATAATGTTATCTAAAAGGATGACTGCCCGGATGCGAAGGATAAGCTTCAGAGTGCGAGGATTTACATGTAGACGAATTTTACGAGCGTGACACTGATAAGTGTTAATATTGGTATAGGTAGAGGTCTGAAGATATAATCGCACTTTAGATAACAAAGACAAATACCATGCCGGAAACCAAAAACAACAAAATATTCAAGAATGCTAACTATATTCATTGTGATATTTTTGATGACAATGCTGTAACCGTGAGTCGTGAGGTGGTGGTAACAAGAGGGAACCTTACACTCTATTTAAGTATCAAGTTACGTAAGATTTTTTCTTGTTACGTGCCCACCGCAGCACTAGTCGTGAAACCCTATCTTCGGTCGCGAGATAATTTTACAGTTGAAAGATGTAGGGAACTTGATACGATTATCCTAGACATTTCTAAAACAATGTTAAACTAATTTAAAGTACCGTTAAAAGACAAAAGAAAGAGCTATTTTCGTGAACGTAGCAATTTAGTCTAATAATTGTGGTTATAGAAAATATGATTGCCGCAATTTGTTCAACCGTTCTTACAATAATTTGCTTTGTTTTATATCATTGCAAAATTGCTTTCTATGATTAGAAAATTTTTCGAGGTACCGTGTTGAAACGAATACAGATGCATAAGGAAAATATAATAAGTTTGCGCTTACGCTCGTTCTAAGGGCTACGCGTAACAATGCTTTCTACGGAAACTAATAATGGTATGGTTGGTAAGAAATGGGCGGTTGGTTTATTTCTACATGTTTATAATTTTTTTTTTATATAATTATTTTTATTATTATTACATACTATTCCAAAGAAAATTAGATCCTTGGACGACATGTGATAGGGTCTTGTTTAATAGAACGGACAGACGTCATGAAAGTGGGCAGAGACAGTAAATTTTGAACGCCTAATTCGCGAGAAATGGGTGCTTCTAGTTACGTTCGTGTCGATGAGAGATATAGAAGATACCATAAACTATCCTTTTACCGCCTTAACTCAGCAAAGGCGTTCAAACTAACAAGTAGCACTGGACGTTTATCCTCCATCTTAGTTTTACGTACTTATTTAAAGTTTTACACAATATAAAGATTGTAAATAAGAAACAGCTTTATATGAACGATTTTGGTATTGGTGGTATTTTATTTATATGCTAAACGTGGAATATGATACTTGTAGGCGTATAAGAGACAATTTCAACATCCATAAAACGACGACAAATAAAATTTGATTTTGCGATCGTGTAGTTTCTAATCAAAACGTTATAAAATATTCGGCCCAGCGTGTCGGCTTACGAGTTTTAGGCGTCGAGTTTATTGGCTTTGGTCCATAGAATCTCCATAAATGTCAATTCAAATAAATTACACATTACCCGCTGAGCCGATCGAGGAGGTCGATATGCAGACTCAAGCGATGGAAGTTTTACAAGATAACGCATAAAGATACGTGATATGTTAATATTTATGTATTTGTTGTTAAAAATAAATTATGTTTTGTAATGGATGAAGGTATTGGCTTCATCTATTATGCAACAAATAGATGAAGTTACTAGCTAGGCGTAGTAGCCAACATGCTTTGTTAGTTCTTCATAAGCATTTTAAATTACTGGCTCCTTTTATTTTTTAAGATCGTATAACTTTCGTCAAGTTAAGTGGCCTATTTATCAAGTGTGTAAGGCCAAGATCCCGTTTCGTCCTTATATCGTTTATTATAATTCAAATTTTTAAACAAGAACAATAGGCAGATGGCTCGGTCGTTGACAAAGATGGATTGCACTGTATAGCCGAAGCAGGTTAGTACAATAGGGGCGAACAAAAAACCTGGCTTATTGTAGAGAGCGTCACATCGGTAAGCCCATTACCTGCGCGGGCGCACGGGCCCTTTCAAACAAATGTCACTTCAGCTTAGATCTCAAAGCCTCAAGTGACGGTTCACAGGTATTAGTTGTGACATGCGTCTAATTAAAATCGTGGGGATTAAACTAGCCTGTCATTAAAACAATGTTCCCGCATGATGACAAAAATACTTTACAGACAGAGCCGAAAGTAAATCTTACGTTGACTTGTTTTCTCTAGCTTGGCCATCTTGATACCTACACCTTACTTTTTAAATTATCATTAAAGTTATAATAAAGTTATAAAAGTTATAAATAAAAAAAATTACAAAATAATCTATAATCAGGTATCCAAGATTTATAGAAATTGGGCAAGAAAATTAGAGTAGTTATGTTTAAAATCTTAGACAGACTGACAACTGGATCAGCATTAAAATCATCTTTAATCATTTAATGGTCGTTTCGAAGAAGACTGTGTAATCTTGTATTTACATATTCATAAACATCTCGTTGTCTAGACATACGAACTGACATTACATTTTTAACTGAAATGCTAGTTAGGAACTACATCGTGCCAGACACATACCTACGTAATAGTAAGTATTTAGAATGTAATTATTAAATATATGAGCAAATAGGTACCTACTGCAGTATGCAAACGAATAAGTAATGAGTACAAAAGTAAATAAATAAAGATATCAAACAGTGTAAACTTTTTGGTAAATAGCAAAACTGTTTGCGATTGTAGCTCTAAATAAACACACGTTCCAAGTTTAAAATAAAAATATGTACGATTTTAGCATAGTTGTTTTGTTATTTGTGATAAGAGACAAGAGATAAACACGTTATTGATATGTAGGTACAGATTAAGACAGACTATTTTTATAAAAGGACATTACAAGGTGCAGCCATACATGCAGGAAATGAAGACCATGTTTTATTGCATTGCATACACAAAATAACATTAATGAATAGGTGTGTTTATCTGTTAGATAATTTGATAAATGGGTGATAACACTGCATTTACGTACATTTGCTCAGTAATTACGTATAATATTTTCAATCGTACTCACCTAATAACCTCCACACCTCGGCGCTGCTGAGGTAAACATTCAGGTGCGCCAGGCACGCGGGCAGTAACATCACGAACACCAAACACCTCATACTGCCAGTTCCACACGCCAAACGTTCCAAATTATCACCTACTTCAGTTCCATCTGCACCCAAAGTTCACCAACACACATTTGTTTCACATTTTCATCCACCGTCCCAACAAAATCAACGATGAGACTGAGTTCTCGCTTCTTGCCGATACAACTACACACTCGAATAAAACGTACAAATCCCACAGAAAAACCAAGTAAACTCGCGATTTACAATTCTAAAGTATAAAAGTCTTTCACTTTATTCATGGATAGAAGTTAAGGCTTCGGTATCTTATCAAATTCTGTTTATAAACATTGATATTATCAATGTAATTTCACGAAACAATGCGACACAACCTTCACGCGGCACGGTTCCTGTCAAACTGGTTAGTTGCTAGTGTTGCGCTTTCTCGTCATGTGCGGACGGGTAGCTGTTTGCATGTGTGCGTTAGTGAACTAAACGAATATTTTTTATATCCCGCACGCACGGGTGGGGGAGTGTGGAACGGGACGTAACCCGTAGAACTATACCCTAAGTGGACTGCCACATTTAAAATCCAGATGGCGCTAATGTAAAATTTGTAAGTTTTGGAACTTTATGGAAACTTTTCCAGCAATTTATATTTTAAAACGCAGATTGCTTTTTGATAATATTGTCTAAATATGTAGCCGTGTATAGCCGTATATATGTAGGTAATACAGGGTTAAGATTCTTTAATTCGCTGCTAAAATTTTAAGTAAAGATAAGTTGCGACGTGAGATTTATATAAAAATAATGACTTAAAAAAACCAACGACTGTCATGTTTAGGTGATTAACATCAAATAGATGAGATCAAATATATGTAACCTACGTATCCTCGTAAATGAGATCTGATTTAGATCTGTTTAAAATCTTCAAATTTTTATTCTGAGTAACACAGTTAAAAGGCAGTAGGTATATACATTTATAACATTAAAATGTTCATAATATGTACGTATGTACAATACGTACAAATTATGAACATACGTACATATTATGAACATTTTAAAACGTTAAATATCGTATAATTTCCAAACTGGCTTGTTTTATCTCAATGCTAGTTTATTTGAGGTATTATATGTAATTATCGAAGTTTAAAACTACTTCTCTCTACTGGTTGAAGTAAGAGAATATAAAAAAAAAATTATTAATTCTCTGGCTTATGCTTCCCTTTGAAAAAGGAAGAAAAGTAGTAAGAAAACTAATTTCATATTCATATTATAAGAATAGGTTTTAAGAGTATAACTTATTATGTAAGTATATGTATAAGTAAATTGGCGTCTTCCATTCAATTATGTTGTACCCATCACAACAGTTTCACGTTCGATACTCAAAAATAAAAATAGTAATTTTAATTTTTTGCGTCTAGTGCGAAAGGGGCTGCGGATTTTAAGAGAGCCATCAAAATATATAAGAATAAGTGTCGGGCGTATTTTATTTTTGGGCTGTAATATTTTTTTTACTGTACTTATATCTTTTCTATTACTTACAAAAAGAATCAGCATTTTTTGTACGTCTTGTTCGTAATAATAATTATAATATTAATAATGTCCTCCTGTTTTAAGAATATGAATATTGATTGTCTAACCGCATTGTCCGCTGATATTTGCTTATTTCAAAAATTAAGAGATTATGTGAAGACTAAATGAGGATGCTAATTTTTTCAGCTATAATTTCAATAAAATATAGGGCTACCATTTGATTCATAAACGAGGAAAATTCGATGAAAAGCAAGCGAGCTTCTGTAAAATTTGGATCAGCCACTCTTCGGTTTGGTTCAAGTAGGAAGTAGGTCCGTATTTGTCTTCTTTTTTGAAAATAACGAAGTGATTGCATTATTTGTAAACAGTCAGTAACATTTTAAAGTAATGTTTTGAGCTCGGCCCAACTGGACGTATAAGTTTTAGTTTTGTTGGCATAAGATGAGTGACTCTGAATGGTTTAGCAGTTGATCGTCTGATATTTACCAGCCTCCTCCTGGCTACGACTGAAGTTCGAGTGATTATCGAAGCGAGCTTGATTTGTATAGATTTCAAAACCAAACTGACGAAAACTATCGAGGCATGAATATTTCGGATTAATTGCTGCTGGAAAATGCCGCGAAATATGAGAAAGAAAAACTGGACTCACGCAACGCCGAAGTTTGCACATTAGCGTTGGAAACGCCTACATACAATGCTATGCAGTTAGTAAAGAAAAACTGCCCTAAATTATGAAGCAGTTGGACCGACAGATGACATTTCTAGCGAACATGGTAATAATCAAGTTGAATTGAACCAAAGATATCTGAAATTCAACTTTTCTTCCTCTTGACAGTTTAACCTTTGAGGTGCTGACAAATGGTTCTTGAAATAATAAAAATACTTATATTTATATGCTTTTTTTAATCTATAGTATAAAAAAAAATACTATCCGTATTTTTCTTAAATTTTGGTGGAAAACGGAGGCAGATCCAAATTAAAAAATATAAGTAGTAGTTATACCATGTACCTATTCATTTAGCTCAATTTTTTTATATTATTTTAAACCATACAACTCTGAGATATTTGTGTAACTAATTTTTTTTTTCAGTTTCCTATAACTTTGACCATATTTTTCGTATGCCAATTTTTGGATGGCTTCATGGAGAAGGAGGGCCTCTTTATGAAGACTTCCTTCTTCAAGCGCCCTGATAGTAAAACAAAATACTAAGCAATTAGACGTTAGTTACGAAGTTGATCTATATTTACCAAGGACATACCATCCAACTAGATAGGTCCCACTTCGAGAAAGATAGAATCAATCACTTTAATAAGCTAGCTCAGTAACTAAAGCATTACTATGTTATTTCTAAATGTTTTCATACAATCCGCATACGTAAATTTCTATGTACTTACCTAGTAATTATTATGAATACTTCTAATATTAAAAATATTTTCTGACTATTTACAAGCCCTTTTTTAATCTACGTGAATAAAAACCTTTTGTCTTTTATTTATTTATTTAATCCAACTCGGCTGGGCAGCGTTTGGGAAGGTACGTAACATCTTTTCGCCCCAAATACTGCTGTCTCTAGTCGGAAGTCTTCTGTTTAGTGTATGTCGCAAGTGCTGACTTACAGAACAGGGAGGTAGTCGATCACTGAAGAATTGCCAAGCTGAAGCCACTACAAGCACGGCACATAACTCGTAGAACCGACAGCCGCTGGGGCAGAAAGGTTCTCGAGTGACCACGTACCGGAAGAGGCAGCGTGGGCAGGCCCCCTACAAGATGGACCGGTTTTCTTGTCATTGGAATCTGCAGGATGCGGAAGACCGTCTGTGGAGAAAATGGGGGAGTTTTTTTCAACAGTGGGCCTCTTTCAGCTGATATGATGATGATAAAGTATGTTTATCAGTTGTCCGGTTGCCATAGTACAGGCTCTGTCTAGTTTGGGATCAGATGGCCCTAAAAAAATATCAACAAAGATTTTCATCTGCATATTATATAATCTATGGGCCCAATTTAACAGCGATATGTTGTATAGGTAGCCCAAGCCTTGAAGCTATGCCGATTCGTGAGGGGCGTGGCGCCAAGTCCGAGGCGGCAACTCTGCTCTATAATTTATGAAAAAATTGCCGAGAGAAACAAACAAGAGCCGTGTGTACAGACAACTGATCTCGTTGACGTTATGTGCCTTAATTACGATACGATTTATCGGCTAATTTCACGTTACCTTGTTACTATGGCGGCTGACTAATGTTCGGCTTTTTTATTGTAATGAAACAAGTAGAAGGTATGGTCGGCAAATTAAAGGTTTATTCAACTTTTATACAGGCTGCCTATAAAATAGTTGTGTATTGCGTTAAACCGTAACAGTTTCAAGAATGGTATGAAACTGTTATTTGTTGTGAAAGAGTAATACTCCTTAATGATTTTTTTTTATTTTGGTATATTGTGTGATAAATATAGAATAGGAGATTCTATGTGTAGATAGCGAAGGGATTTACAAGATCTGCTTGTAAATTGCTGGCAGTGTTTCTCAGTAGCTGCCACGTCATACACTGCACGCAAAAAGAAATGACGATTCCAAATAAATGTAATTTTATTGCGGAATAAATGATGTTTGACTTTGACTTTGCTTTTATTATAATAAAGACATAAAATGCCACCGATTGGTGCCACTAGAAGTTGCGCACAGATGGTTCTCTAACTTTCTTAGACGCGTT
Source organism: Pseudoips prasinana (assembly GCA_951640165.1). Taxonomy (NCBI): domain Eukaryota; kingdom Metazoa; phylum Arthropoda; class Insecta; order Lepidoptera; family Nolidae; genus Pseudoips; species Pseudoips prasinana. Next base: position 11,385,764 of record OX621235.1, on the reverse strand, counting down.
ATAACTAATTTAAGACAAACTACGGAAGGACCTCACCGCTGAACCGAAAATCTTTATGCTAAGAAACCTCTAAGTACACCTCCTAGTTCCTACTCGCGGCCCAAGGGCTCTTGGACAGCGAAGTGCCTTAGGCGATAGAGCTACTAGTCATAGAAACCTAGAATAAAATCCTACAAATATTATAAATACGAAAGTGTGTGATTATGGATGTATGGATGTTTATTACTATTTCACGCAAAAACTACCGAACGGATTTTGATGAAACTGTTTTAATATAGCTTATATATCCGAATAACACGTAGGTCATAGTTTATTAAGTTAAACTCGGGTAAAACCCCAATGCACGGCTAGTAATTAATAAATAACAGTTGCGCTAAGAACTTAACCGTAGCCTAATTGGTAGTGCTCCTGCCTACGAAGCTGGTGGTCCTGGGTTCGAATCCCGGTAAGTGCAAATATTTGTGTGATGAGCACGAATATTTGTTTCTGAGTCATGGATGTTTTCTATGTATATAAGTATTTATCTATCTATATAAGTATGTATATCGTCGCCTGGTACCCATAGTACAAGCTTTGCTTAGTTTGGGGCTAGGATGATCTGTGTGACATTGTCCTGAGATATTATATTATATTAAATACAACGACACAACCGAGGGATCATTTTAATTGTGGTCAAAATGAACAGAAGGATGTATTTTGTACATTTAGAATCATAAGTAAATAAGAGAGAAATAATTTTTGCTATATCAGTATAGGTATACCGAGAGAAAAAAAAAAGATTTCTCTCTCTTGTGCGCCATATATACCGCGCCGATTACCATTCTTTTTTAAAATAAATAAAATAAAAAAGGTTTTTATTCACGTAGACTTTAAAAAAGCGCTTGTAAATAGTCAGAACATGTTTGTAGTAATATAGTTGTATACATTAGATATTATTTCTAGTAACATAGATATTTAGGTACATCTTGTATGAAAACATTTATAAAATTTATTTTATTACAGAAATGATATTTAGCTAGCTCGTATCAAGTTATTGCCAAGCCATTCTCCATTGAGAATGGCAATCATGGTTAAAATTCCACTACAGCTATGACACTGACATCAACTTAATTTAGAATCCGTTCCATATACATGGTTGGATGTTAAGCATAATAATTAACGTCATCGTATTAGATGCTTGTGCGGTAGCGTGGGTGGTCCCAGGTTATGTTCATGACACTGGTCATGGAACAAAAATGTTGAATGCACGAAAATTCTTCATTCTTCGTGATCGTTAGATATTTCCGTACATAATTTTGATAAAAGAGTAACCATAATTAAAACGTATTGTTTTATAAAATGAAAATAATTTTCAGTACTTTTAAACGTTTATTAAAAGGAGAAGTGGAGCTCTTCAGTTCTCTCTCTTCCTGTCGTAGGTTTCTAAGTCAAAAACGGAAGAAGCTACAGGTTACAGCCCTGTTACCAAAGGCCACTCAATTCTGAGCGTAATTGAAATGATCGTTTATTGGACAAATCCAAGTTTTGATATATTTTCCAACAAAGCGTTGTGCATAGTTTGAACTGAACAGGTTTTGAATAGGTAGCTAAACTGTATAAGAAGAATAAATTTTATTTTAGGATTTCGTATATAGTTTGAACTGAACAGTTTTTTAATAGCTAAACTGTATGAGAAGAATAAATTTTATTCTAGGATTTCGTACATAGCTCCTAGTATAAAATATAAAATGAGATTTATCAATGGTGTGTGGTTGTCATTTTTCAACTCTTTAGATTTTAAAACACATTTGATGAGTTATCCAAATGTGTCAGCTAAGAGAAGTTCAAGTTACAAAAACTGACGGGAGTTTTTATCAATTAGCTCAACATTCTTATATATTTCTAAATACATACATTTTACATATTTATTGTAGCCTTTTTGATTAATGTTTATTTTGATAAGAAAAATATGGTCAAAGTTATAAGCAAAGTTGGGAATAGAAACCATATTATCTGAAAAGTTAGTATGTATATAGCTTTTAATAAATGTTGCGAATCATAAATACGATAAATATTTACCATAATCTCGTAGTAATATATAAAAATTATGTTTTAAAATATACACAGAATTATTTGTATCGTTTAAATTAGAGACTTATTTATATAGCATATACATACTTCCATGGATTTTTGGAAACATTAGGGGCAGAACATAAAAAAGAAAGTAAACTATGTGAAAATAAAAAGAGATAAAAGCCGAAGTTAGCATAATTATTATAATAAAAGAATTATAATTATAATAAGGGAAGAAGTTCAGGTGTGGCACACATGATCTATGACTCAACATGGACTCAACCAAGGCGGTTACGAGTATAAAATAAGGGGTTGCCAACTATCGGAAAATATCCCAATTTTCGGGAAAAATGACGCATTCTTTGGAAACGAACAAAACCGAGGAGTTATCAGCAATCCAAATCCATATTATCTGTCATAGAGGGGCTGTTTCAATATTATTGCCATTTTTAGTACAGTTAAAATCCAATAGTTGTGTCGAATGCAGAAAGGTTGAGATGTAGTTATTTTTAAATTCAAAGTAAGGCACCTTGGCACAATGGAGCAAAGCTCTTGGAGCTTACGAAAGGGTATATTATTTGAGATTTATTTTGTAGAATGATTTCGTATATTTCATATGAAAGGCACAAATATTATCTTAACTATGATAACAGGTACCTATGAATGTGGTAACGTTTTGCTACCTGATAATATGAATTTCACCGGGTTTCTGGCCATTATTTGTGATACAATCTGTAATATTTTTTATCAAACAAAGTCTGTGAGTCTTAACCTTTCGAGAACACAATAAAGCTATGATGCAAATTAGTTATAATTATGCTTAGCTAAACACTTAGTCTTATAATCTTACATTTTTCTTATACGAGCTTATTCTAATTACTTATTACATTGAATTTTTGTTATTTTTACATTTATTTTCTTAATTAAATGTAAATGAATTGATACTTTATTACTATATTATTTTTAAGTACGTGCTTAACAAAATGCACTTCAGATTAACATTCATTAAAAAATAACTTGCATATTTTACAGTCATAATGTTTCAAATTAAGCACCACTTTCTCATGTTCATTATAAAATAAGTCAGAAAGATGACCGTAGGTAATCCATGCCATTTTTTGTTACTCTTAACATTTGTGTAACTCTTATTTCAAAACTGACGATCTTTATAGACCTACTTACTTACTTCTTATACAAAATAAACTAGAAACAGTAAAGGGTTCGCTTTCGCTGTTTCTCTTATATCTTAAAATAGCATAAATAGTTGAAAAATACTAGTCGTCACATTTTTCTATACAATTTAAACCTATGCAGATATAAACAGGATTAATATCAGGAGTATAATATCAGGCTTCAACTTAAATTTATAATACAAGTAAGGAAAATATCAGAAATGGATCCTTAAAAGAACTATATTAATTTCATAATAAGTGGATGGTTGATAGCAGGGTACCAAATTACTGAAGAATCCCCTGATGAAGAATTACTAAGAGGTAGGCTTTCCGTAGACTTGAAATGGGTATTTACGTGAAATTCGGAAAGACAATAAATTGAGAACTAGTTTACTACTAAAATAACGGGGAAATAAAAAATAATATTTGGCCACACTGGCAGGAACTATGGGTGGGGAAGTTTTGGCGCCAACGCGGAAAAAAACGCATCAGGGCATTGTTTCATTTTCAAAAACAGGTGTAAATTCAAGTTTTATGTGTAAATATGGTGGATTTTTAGACATAACATCATGGACAACGTACACTAGTGGAGGAAAGTACCAAATTTGCCGTGAATTGCGATTTTCTGTGTTGAATCTAAAACTCCATATAAGCCTCTAGTAAAGTCTCCACTGCTTCACTGGGGTACGACAAGGACTACGTATGACTTGACTGTGACGGACTTTACTTGACATGACGAAAATAAATGAAATAAAAATATATTTTACGGAAGGCTCTCAAGGCCGAAGAAGCCAGAGCCGTAAAACTGAATTTAAATAAAACTTTGTGTGGGGGAGTTTTGACGCCACCGCGGAAAAGAAGCATCGAGGCATTGTTTCATTTTCAATAACTGCTGAAAATTCGAGTTTTTAACCGTAAATATACATAACATCTTCGACAACGTACACAAGTGGAGGAAAGTGCCATATTGCTGTGAATTGCGATTTTCTGTGTTGAATCTAAAACTCCATAGAACCCTCTAGTAAAGTGTCCACTGCTTTACTTGGGAAAAGAACTATGACTTGACTGTGACGGACTTTACTTGATATTTACTACTATAAAACGGACGAAATTAAATATATACCTACTACTGAAGATGGCTCTTAGGGCCGAACAAGCCAGGGCCGTAAAACAGTATTTAATAAAAAATATATAACTTTGGGTAAAATTAGAGTGTGCCATACCAGGGCAAATGCATTACTTACAGGTACTATGTACATTAATACTGTTTATTTTTTATTATTAATGAACCTGAATGTATACGTATACGGGACTAGTACCCACCACTGCAACTCCTGTAAGCCAGAATCAACAGTGGCACACAATGAAATGACACTGAGCGGTGAAGCTCAGGCATGTCCCGGGGAATCGCTTTAACTGTCTTGGATCCCGCAACGAATTTAATCAGAAACAGAAAAAAGGAGGAGTTAGAAAATGAATAGTTCCACTTCCCTCCAGAGCAAAGCGGGAGACAGAATGATGTAAAGAGGCTATAGCCTCATAAAATGAGAGATTTGCAACTAGAGAAGCCAGCTGCAAAAGCGCCGCGGATCAATTTAAGGGTCTTAAGTGAGCTGTTATATTTGATTCCAATAGTAGGTATGGCAAAAACGCTTAAACGCACGGAAGTTGTTCCTTGTTGCTACAAGATCCGTATAATAAACTACTCCAGATATTGGTTGCAAGCTGTTTTATATAATATCACGCTGATTTTGCCAGAGATCACACTCCCACAGGATGTGGTGAGCAGTTTGTTCATATTCGTTACTGGATGTTGAGCACAGACAGATTGGTGAAGATACTAATTTGAAACTATACAATTTACTTTTAAAATTGCCGTGTCCGGTAAGAAATTGTGCAACACAATGGTCTATGATTAGCCAAGTTTTATTTAACCGTTCGCGTACGTCCGGAAAGAACTGGTGCAGATGGAGACCCTTGGTTGAGGTATTCCATCTACATTGCCATTCATTTAGTAGTTCGTTATTTAAGTCAGCTATTGGCATAAATAGCCTGGTTATTTTCGCACGGTCGCGTAATGATACGAAATCATTTTCTAATGTATACGTATATGTATACCTACGTTACATTTTATAGATACGTTTTACCATAGGTATCTCAGGATTTGTCCTGAGTTTTTCAGGATTTTTGAACACTTCTTAGAATTACGGCATGAAATCTGAGGATTTTTTAAATTTTTCGATATATACAGCCACTGAACATATATTAAATATAATATTATGTATGTATATTATTATATAAAGTATTATTAGTATTTAGACAAATATAAGTATATATTATAAAGCTTGTACATATGTACATAAAGTTAAACATTTTATACACACAATAGTACACTTACAACTACCGCCTTATCATTCTTACTTTTCCTTGTCCACCCAACGGTTGTCTGAAAGAGATCGCTACAAAGCGATAAGATCGCCGATTGTACCTGTATTTGCTTATATTAAGATATTGTACGATCGCCGTAGCCTAGTTGGCAGTGCTCCTGCCTACGAAGCTGGTGGTCCTGGGTTTGAATCCCGGTAAGTGCAAATATTTGTGTGATGAGCATGAATATTTGCTTCTGGGTCATGCATGTTTTCTATGTATATAAGTATTTATCTATCTATATAAGTATGTATATCGTCGCCTGGTACCCATAGTACAAGCTTTGCTTAGTTTGGGGCTAGATTATCTGTGTGACATTGTCCCCAGATATTATTATTATTGTGTATTGTGTTTTCTGGTGCAATAAAGTGTACTCTATCTATCTGTCTAAAGACAAATAATATTAATCTCCCTTCTCAGTTTTCACCCTTAGTTTTGAGAGTCGGTTTGAAATCTCTTCCCATTTTGTCAAAAGCATGGTGTTTTTACAATTAAAATCCTTCGATTATAAACTTTAACTTTTCTAATTTACATACTCCTCAGTCGGTGCAATTTTAGTAAAAAAGATTACAAACTTTTTAATATTAAGATGATTTATATTGGAATTCATGGATGCTACAAAAACATTTCTCTCCAAGGCAGTTTGTCAGGTAGGTATCTACATGTTAAATTTATGGAAAGACAAAGATTTAAATTTAGATGGAATTTAATTAAACATATTTTATTTTATGTCTACACAATTCATGTAAAAACGGTTTAAATACTTATATAAAATGTATTGAAAGCTTAAATAGCTAAATAAGTTGAAATAGGTCTTATGTTTGAAAACAATAAAACACGAATACAAAATATACAAAGACGTTAGTAATATTAATTAAGAAAAAGGTATGGCATAATTCAATTTATTTTAGCCTAAAAATAGCTCGAAAACTTTTGATAAAGCCCAGGGCATTCGCGATTAGAAGTAATTTGTTGGCCCGCAGGTTTCCACGTTGTAAGTCTCCAGTCAAACTTATTTAGAGTTTATGGATTCATTTATAACCTGATCATGTTACAACCTGATCGTTTAATACTTTGCGTGTCCAATATAATATGGTTTTGTAGGGGTTATGACCGTTAATTCCTACTACGGCAAATATACAAGAGGCGTCGCCTCTGGACCAGAGCCACTTCCGGCATGTTTTATGCAGGAAGAATGGCTGTCATTTCATACGCAAGAGACAGTATTCATCAGTCAGGTCATGAGATACTGGTAAATATTTAAAAGATTTTTATAGGCCACTTCAATAAACATGTTTTCAACAGAATCTCTTAAGCTCTAGTAAATAAGCAGGAATATCATAAAGGCATAATTTTATATTTGTACTAAATACGACAGTGCCTTTTATTTCATGCACTTACATATATAGGGTTTCCAAAAAATCGACAAATTATCACTTCTCAAAAAACTTATAATAAATTATTACTTTACAAATAATTACAACGCAAACCTAATGTTTTGTTCTTCAACCAATTTTAATGGAGTCAAATGTTTCAGTTTAACATAGTACCTACTTACTTTACGCAAAATTAAATATATTTTTTTATATTATTCTCAAATATTTTCTGTAATAAATCATTAGAAAAAAGACCAATTAATGTCATTATCCTTGGTATTATTATGCCAAGTAAAGATATGATCAAATGTAAAAGTACTAAAAAGGTTCCCAATTTTGCATTGGTATAAAAAAATTGCAAAAATTTTAATGGATAATGAAATTTCAAAATAATTTTGTCAAAAAGACATTTGTGTGATTTTTTGGTATTACAAAGTCTTAAAATAAATTTTTTAGTTTTTAAAAATCTGCCAAAAAAGCGTGTAGGTAAACCTTCTAGATGGACATTGTCTGAATTTTTTAAACAGTATTATTTATTAATTTACTTATTTTTCATTATCAGAATAAAATTGTCACAACAATGAGAAACCTCACAATCGCCTTCGGTAACCGGCCCTTCCAGCGAGAGCCTCTTAAGATGTTGGTCGAGGCTCTTAGCTATGAAGCCATTACCCATTGATATATTGATAAATAACATTAATATATACTTACATAAAGAAAGAGGTTTTTTCTAAGTATATTAATGTATGAGACCGTTTATCGGGACGACTATCGGGCTATTATTGCCGAGTTCATATCCTACACGGCCTAGATATTTATAATTATAAATTGATTTCCATTTACTAAATGAAAATATTATTTAAAAAAAGAAGTAGGAACTTTTGTTGATTTACTACGTACTTCATAATGATAATATGCTTAATCTTTGTGTTCTACATATTAAATTTACATTTAAAGATGGAAAAATAATTAGATTTATGCTGTAATATAAATTTTTCCACATTTTAATATTGTATGGTACCTATATTAACTGTTCACTTTATGCAAAAGCACACAAATTTATTTCAGAGTCATCTATATTTCACATCCGGAACTTATATTACACTACCTACTGACTTATTCAGGACTACTAATGATTCACGTAGAGTGTACTAGATGGTGTTAAACTAAGTTGCAATATTATTACGATTAAAATTGACATCGCATCGTGAATATGTGACATTGAAGCATTCGAACTGTTAATTTGTTGCTTATTTGGTTTATTATTTTGAGAATATACCTAATACATAATTATAAATTATTAAGACATGGTGTTGAACATACATTATAAAACAGTTTTTCGACTACAGTTAATAAGTCTTCGGTAGTATAGTGGTAAGTATCCCCGCCTGTCACGCGGGAGACCGGGGTTCGATTCCCCGCCGGAGAGATTCTTTTTGATATTTTTATGTCCTCATGTTAAACAAATATTGATTTCGCACAGATAATTTTATTTTACAATAATGCCATAGGTAGATACTAAATCTACAGTCTCTAGAGTGGTCAACGCGTGTATATCATTTATCAGTACCGTGCGTGGAACTAATATTTACATAAATATTCAGGTGGTAGGTATTTTAAGGTCTGATAAGAGAATATATATATACGAGCTGACCCGGCAAACGTTGTTTTGCCGCAGTAGGTAGCATTTTGGTAGTTAAATAAAAGATAAATAACTTATTGTAAATGTGTGAATGTGAGCTATGACTGAAAGAGGTATGGAGCGCTGTGGACGATAGGTATATATACCTATCTATAAAAATAAGAAAACGCTAACCATTCACTTTTTTTATTCATTCTTTATTCAGCAAATCTGATGCTCAATTTACTATGAGAATAATTAACATGAGAGTTGCACTGAGAAAGTCAAAACGGTCAAGCCAGCAGTAGCCAGGTCAATTAGTTTGGTTACGAACTCGATGAGACGAGAATTAACCATTTAGGTATACCTATAAATAATAATATATTAGCTGGGCGGTTTATTTATTTGTATAAGGAGTTGTACCTTAGACTCAGAGTTGTACAAGTCGCCTATTCCTTTACGATTTGTGTAATGACTACAGCCGAGACCGAGAGCTTGTCGTGACCTCCTAAGCATGGAGACGCTCAGAACTGAAAAGTGCATAACCGGTGAGTATATCTGGATGTGGTTACCAAAGCCGATCGACTTACAGTCATTGGGGCTATGCTCCAAAGGTTCAATCTCCACACAACAAATTTTATAATGTTAAAAAGCGTATATGTATTTGTTTTGGGATCTTCATGAACGGTTAGGGACTAGCCCCTCCTTCTTACCCACCACGGCTACTGAGCCAGGATTAACAGTGGCACACAATGAAATGACACTGAGTGGCGAGGCTCAGGAATGTTCCGGGGAATAGCTTTAAATGTCTTGTTTCAATCTCGTTTACGGGTTACCTATAAATGTTGAGGCAAGGTCTGATGGCAAAAGGTTCAATCAGCAGGCGATCACAACAAAATATGGAAAGGAAGCTGTAGTATGTATGTACATAATCACCATTATCACCAAATAATGGTGATTCTGTACCTACATAGTTGTCGTTTGACTTATTTAATAACGGCACTATTAATAGAAAGCGTCATAGAAAAGGCAGATCCTAAGAGAGACTTCGAGTGTAGATAAGAAAGCACAAAATATTAAAAAGTTAATCGTACAAAGCGGAATCAATGTTGACTATGACTAGTTTGTTTTTCCAGCCAGTCACCTCTGCTGGCGACTGACTGGAAGACGGGTTCTATTTTTGATCAGTCTTTTTTGATATGATTATGTTTCTTTGACTATGGTCTGACTAGTTACTGCCAAACAGTATCTAGTGTGAGTCAATTTGGTTTACGTATAAATAAATATTTAATTTTGCATTATTGCCGCCATTTTTCTTTTCTGTCTACACTTCCTCCGAAGACTACACGGTCGGCTCCAACTACGATTTGATATTAGGTATGTTTACTAAATAGTTGTAAAAATAATACACATGTAATAGATACACATTATTCGAGTGCCTTTTGTTTTTTAAACTAGATTTAGATCAAACAACGATATATTTATATAAATTAATCAGTTTCATTTATTAACCCGTTTAATAGATGTAGAAGAAAAAGAATGAAACTTAGTATGTATTTCAGTACTTAACTTAGTATGAATGTTAGTAAATATTGATTATATTTCCATTCATTACATACGTTATCAGGGATCTTAAGGTTTTGGAATATCGAACAACAGTCAATATGCTGAAGAGATATATCTACGGTTTTTTTAATAACCTCGTTCTATTGACTAACACTAGCGGAAATCTTTTACAATGTGACAGTTTGAGCATATTATTATACCTGTGTATGTATTTTTCTGTCGTAGAGTTCTTCGGCTAATACGTCGAATGTGTGGATTAGATTGAAAAATGACATATCTAGTTATCTACACATTGTATCTAGTGATTATTTTATGTTAAAGTCCACAGTAGGTAAACTACCTAAGAATTTTCTGTACAGATCTATCCCACCTTATTTTTTTGTTATATCTCTGAAAGTGCCCAAAAATTATAGTCATAATACAATCAGTCTACAGAACACCTTAACAAAGTATACCTACATACACCTACGTTCCTGAAGAAACTTTCTGTATATTGGTGAAAACTATTTCAAATCCTTTCAGTATTTTCTGATTTTACGGTGAATAGACCGGTGTCGTATCTTGTTTTTCATAACATGTAGAAATAATTCAATTTACTCACATACTTACTTAAGCTTCGCAGGTCGGTCAGAATGGATCTATTACGATACCGATGAGGGCGGCGCCTTCACATCATCACACACACCAATTACCTAAACCCTGAAGGTATTCTTATGAGTATAATAACTGCCCACACTCCAATTTGGCAAGGTAACCTTTTTCTTCAATTTATACCAGGATATTTTCAGAATATTTTTGAGTATGTTCCAGATTGGTTGGCGGCGTCAAAATTATGATCCACTCTTTTCATTAAGTACAGACGCCAGCGTGTGGTAGGTACCCCAATCTGTCAAATTTCTTTTATAGATTCTCAGCTTTATCACAAAACCATAAGGTTTACTTTCAATTGGGGAAATTTAACAGATGGGGTAGCTGGATGTGCTGGCGTCTGTCTATACCTACCTACTGTGTAGTAATAACAATTCTGAAAAATCTTTTAAAGGTGGACACTATGTATCAGTCATACTTAACCTTTTTTTATAGCGGCCACAAACACGATACTTACAGTCATGTCGTCGAGGGCCGCAAGCAAAAATAATTTAGGTCTTAATAATAACGTAATTTCATATCAACGAGGTAGTTATATTATTAATGAAAAAAAAAGCAACTTCAGATGGCGCAGGGCACGGCGGGTCGCAGGTTGTTTATGTCATCATCATAGTTGACTCTATTTATATAATATATTGAGACAATGTCACACAGATCATCCTAGCCCCAAACTAAGCAAAGCTTGTACTATGGGTACCAGGCGACGATATACATACTTATATAGATGGATAAATACTTAAATACATAGAAAACATCCATGACTCAGAAACAAATATTCGTGCTCATCACATAAATATTTGCACTTACCGGGATTCGAACCCAGGACCACCAGCTTCGTAGGCAGGAGCACTACCAACTAGGCTACGGTGACCGTATATAAAACTCTATGTTGTGCTCTTTTGTATAGGTAATAATAAATGAATTTATTTCTCCCACAAAGATGAAATACAAATGTAGCAATACAGTTTATGTAACTTAGTTTAATTAACTTAGCTTTGTGAGAGCTGGTACCTATTACAGGTTTAAAAGAAAACCTGTATTACACACAGGTCACCAGTGTATTACAGGTCACCATTGTAATATAGGTCATCAGTGTATTACAGGTCACCAGTGTGTGTATGAATTCTTAAAGTGAGGTCAAGAGGTAATTAAGAATTCAATTAAAGTTGGGCGTTCTATATCCACCCTCCCCAATCCATTGCGTCCATTTCATTGTAAGACATCCTCATTTGTGATGAATGAGTACATGTACATATTACCAGTTGAACCAGATTTTAAGATGAACTTTGTTCTAGTCTGGGCAAACTAATATGAAATAATGGTTTCATATTAGTTTGCCCAGACCGGAAGTATTTTGAAACGGCTTTTTGGACTTACGCAGCTGCGCAGGAACCACGCGTAGTAGAACCACGGTCGTAAAAGTGCTTTGATATACTGGCCACTCCTGCGTGCGACGAGTAAGAAACCTATAATTTCTATGGTAGGTAGGTCCATAAACTCTATCTGGATTCTCATAAGGGTAATATCTAGCTGCCAATTTCCATAACAAATGTATTGCTTATTTTATCAAGACTATACCAGACGTTTACCTACAAAACCAATAGATATTTACTAGACTACCAATATCTATCAGAGTCTATAAACCAAACCTTTATCTACAAAAATAATTTATAGGTGGATAAAATTTTGTAGAATTTTTGTCGGCGGTAGTTTTTATTTAAAACTATAAAAATAGACCTAGGCTTAACTATTTGACTTGTAATCTAAATGGCGTAGAAGAATTAATAAGTATAACTTATTAATTCTTCTACGCTAATACTGTGGATTAAAAAAAAGCAAGTGTTCGAAAATAGACTTTTAATATAAAAATTCCTTAAAAACTTTTAATAATATAATAAATACGCCTCATCCTTTGGTAGATCAATTCAAAATAATATAACCGATTATCACTGTTAAAACGTAAATAATTATAGAATTAATAGGAAAAATAATGGTATAAAATAAGATTCAAACTAAACGATACATTTGCCGCGAGATAGTGAGTATAAAATTATTTCTAACATAATTTTATCGTAAAAAATTACGCGATACAAAAAAGCATAATTAAATAGACATTAAAGATTAGAAGGCTACGATTATGGCACAGAGGAACTGTCGGGAGCGAGACGCGGGCGCTCATTTCTCTTTGGGTTTCTTTTCCTTCTTGCGCGGCGGCGGCACAGGTGAATCCGCGGACGCTTTCACCACCTTCTTTACGACTTTCTTCTTAGGGGGCTCCGCGGGGGCCGCCGCCGGCTCTGCGGACGTCGCCGAGGGCTCCGTCGCCGGGACTGAGGATTCTATGAGTGCAGCCGCGGTCGTCTTGGGCTTGACTGGCGCCTTCACGCCGATCTGCGCGAGCGACACTGCACCCACCGGCGGCGTGGGCACCTCGGGCTCCGCGACGGTGAGGGACTGGGCGAGCGCGGGGGCGGGCGCGGGACCGGACGAGGCGGGCGCGGGCGGCGTGGGCGCGGTGACGGTGGTCTCGGCTGCGATGATGGCGTGCGCGAGCGCGGCTGCGTCCTCCAGCTCGCTGTCGGGGGTGGGGAGCGGGTCGGCGGCCACGGGCGGCTGCAACTGCAGCTTGCCCGCCGGCTTGCGGCGCTCCTCGGCTACACAACCAAGCACCCGCCTTTATACTCTCGAGCGTTAAGTCGTGGCGTTAGTATGGCGGTCACATTATTGAGCAAGCTCGGTTAGGGCCTGGAACAAAGTCGAGGGAAAACATAGCTGCGTTGTTAATACGTAACGATGCAAGCGGAAAGTTAGAACTGTGTCAGTTTAGTGGAGACTCAAAGCTTCAATGTCCATTACAAGGATTATTATTATTATTATATTCGTGGATTGTATCTGGCTGGGACTAAACGTTCCATAGAAAATAGATAAGTAGGTAAAGGTATGTCAAAATTAATAAAATTAATATTTCTATGCAGATAGGTAGATTGAGAGAATAGTACTTAGGTAGATATATATTATGTGTTTGCGTAATCTACGTGATAACTACAAGTGAATATGTGTCGCGGTGAGAAGCTTGAATAATGTTCCTTGCAATGTGGGAATTAAAATGTGAAGCGCAAAAATCGATCGATACGATTTCGACGACGCATGAACGAAATGGTATCGATTTGGATGAGTGCCACGCGGACATGCGAAGTCGCACCTTCGGGGCAACTGCAAATTAAGCACTCAATCAGCTAATTTCTTCGCCATTATTGTATTAAGAGATGTCATTTCTCCAGAAATAGCTTCATGAGTATTTAATCAAACGTCCCTACTATCTGCATCCACTTGGACACAACCCAACATCCACGGAATATTTCAGCTGAAAATTATGTTGAAACAATTAAGAATTTCTATTAAGCAAATGTTCCTTTCTATTTTTATAACATCGGGGAACGAGACGTACACAACTGGTTATAAAACTTTATGCGATTTGATTGGCAAACGGCACAAACGATTATCTTGAATATGAACTTTAATTCCTTCACCGTGAAACCATATTCGCACAAATACAAAGTTGCGTCGAGTCCAAGTGTAAAGTTATATTACCTGGTCTATCAAAGCCGCGTCTCTTGCGCTGCCTCCTCGGAAGCTGGGTGAAATACAACGAATTTTGAAACGTATGCTGATAAATAAACATAAAACCAAACATCACAAAACGGCACAAAAGAAAACATATGGTCACATCGAGTTCTACGTGGTCGACTAAGCTATACACAACATACTCGTGGACCGAGCCACGTAGAACGGATGCAGCTAGTCTATAGAATATTAGTACAAGTCTGAAAACTGCAAAATTAACTCGGTGAGAATCGAGAGTGCAAAGCTGTTATCCTTTCGTTGGGCGCATTAGGGCTATACTCACTTTTGGCGGCGGGCACAGCGGGTACTTCCTCTTTGGACGGAGTGTTGGCAAGCGGCGGACTGTCCGTGGCACTCGGGGCATCCTTAGCGATCGGAGTACTTGGGGCCGGCACCTGAGCTGGTGCTTTGGCTGGCGCCGCGGCAACAGTTTCAGTCTTCTGTTCGGGCTGGGCTACGACAACCGCGGGCTCAGAGGCTGCGGGTTTTTTAACTTTAGCAGTCTCTTCGGCTATCGGCGCAGCTACTTCCACAGGAGGGAGAGCCTCAACAGTGACAGGAACGTCAGCAACTGCGGCCTCTGCAGCCTCTACGGTGACGGGAATTTCAGCGCTGGTTACATCTATATTTCCTTCTGCTTGAACTTCGGCTGGACTGGTAGATACCACGCCGACATCACCTGCTTCCTGTTTGGCTGCCACTTCAAGAGGTGCGGCTACGGGCTCCACAGAGGTGGGTGTGGCTTCGGGTTGTGCCGAGACAGGGGCAGGTACGGGCTCGGGTTCTGCTGAGGCCGGTGCAGGCGCCTGCTCCACCGAGGCGGGCACTGCAGCGGCTTCCTTCGCTACTTCCACGGGTTCGGCTACCGGTTCCTGGACTACCTGCCCGGATTGGACCTCTACCTGTTCAGGAGCGGGAGCGGGTTCCCTGGGCGGAGACTGTTTGGGCGGTGAAGAGCGCGGCCTGCTTAGGGTCTGCGAGATCTTGGCCCAGATGTTGTCGAAGGAGTCAGCACCCATGTAGTCAATGTTGCCGGCCTCCCAGCCCTGGCGCCGGCTCAGCTCGTCCAGCGCCTCGCGCGAAGCGCCGGGCAGTACACGCGCCAGGTTGCCGGCCACTCCCGTCTGCA
Source organism: Pseudoips prasinana (assembly GCA_951640165.1). Classification (NCBI taxonomy): domain Eukaryota; kingdom Metazoa; phylum Arthropoda; class Insecta; order Lepidoptera; family Nolidae; genus Pseudoips; species Pseudoips prasinana. The sequence goes on along the minus strand of OX621235.1, from coordinate 11,370,149 downwards.
ACAGGTACAACCATTATGTAACAGGAGTATTCGAAGAACCCACTTCTACCTTTGTATGTGCTAATCTATATATAAAGGTTAATGTAAAGTTACTTCATGCGATACATCGAGAGCTCGAAGCATGCGAAGCTAGTCTACAATCGGGAACATTACGAAACACTGGCGATCACACTAGCTTAACTTATGTTGTCAAAGAGAATACAAAAATATTACCTTGAATGTTTGTTCATCGTATGTTCTGGAAGCGACTTACTTGTGGTTCCGAGTCATTAGTAGATAAAGGCTCGTCTTCCAGCAAAGGAGTGAAGTTGTCTACCGGTGAGGGGGATGCTGGCGGCGGAGATGGAGTGGGCGGTATCTCGTGAGTGCACACTTTGCGTCCCCGGGCGTCTATAGTGATCTTGTGTCTTAAATAGAACCCATCATATGGATGCCTCGGCATCAGGTCCTCGTAATCCTCACTCTCGGTTTCAGATATTTCGCCGTTTACGATGCTGGGCTTGTGAGAGCACACGTCGATTCTATGCGGTCTACGAGCACGACGACTGCGCCTCTTACTCTGGGTCACTTGTACATGGTGTACCGATATTGGTTTGTGTATTGGATGAGGTTTATTAGATGAAGCAAATGATGTATTAAGTTTAGTATCTTCATGATGTTTTTTATCATCATCAGTATAATTTGATTCATGGTGGTGCGTGTGATTACGATCGCGATTATGTGTTTGATAGTTGTAGTCCTGTAAATGTGTATGGTGATGGTGTTCACTTGTGTTCTGATAGTGTTCTTGGTGCCGGGGGGTGTCGTCTCCATGATGACTGTATTGGTGGTACTCATGTTGATGCTCATGTTGATGCTCATGTTGATGTTCATGTTGATGTTCATGTTGATGTTCATGTTGATGTTCATGTTGGTGTTGATGTTGATGTTCATAGTGCGGTTCAGGATGCCAATGATGATCGGTGCGATGTGTTGGAATACTATCTTGATTTGAACTATAATCTACGTATGAATGAGTTTCTTGCGCCTGATAATCCCAAGCGTACTGTCTCAATTCTTCGTGATCCTCAACTCTGCCGAGTTCTATGTGGGTGGCAGTGTCTTCTGCAATCGGTGGGATATGTCCTCTATAGATATTCCAAGGATCGTGGAACTCTACCATATTTATCTCATTTTCCTTAGACTTTTCGTGTGTTTGTGCATTGGGGTGATGCCAAGCAAATTCTGAATCAGGGTCCGGGGTCGGCTGATAGTGATATTGTTGGCTGACATCATGCGGAGGCACCGCTGGTGCTGGCACTTCGGGTGCTTCCACCACCTCAACCTATCGGTTGAAGTGAAACAGCTCAGTAGTATGCATGCACAAATACACTTGAACTAAGTTCACGCACTAGCAAAATAAAAACAAAATAGTGCAACAAAACTTGGTCCAAGCTTTTATTAGTGATTAATAAAAAAATATATAAAAACGTCACTCAATAAACATACGGATGAGAATAAATGATTTCAATTTATAATATATATTATTAGTAAGTATAACTTTTTAAAGAAAGGATGAACATTAAAATCACAATTTCATTAACTTTATTCTTAGAGAAAAAATTAAAACAATTTTTATAGATCAGTATGTTTATGAAGTTTCTGCAGTTAATATTCCACCAAAATACCAACACCAGATTGTTCAACAGCCCAAACAGATATTAACTAATATATAACCGTGCGAAGCAGCAGACAGACAAAATAATTCTTAAAAAGTTAGAAAATGTTAGTATTTTGGAGAAACATTATTATTTAGACGGATAAAGAATGCTGCAAACAAAAGTGCGACAAGTAGCGGTACGGTGCGCAAGCTTTCAGTGCAAGCTGTTATATTGCAAGTTATTACTGTTGGTATTACTGTTTAGTCACTCATGGTTCAACGCTAGGTCCTAACACGGTGCTATAAAAAAAAAGAAAGTGTTCAAATTCATTACACTTATGCGCATACGTAGAAAGTGTCGAAGATATTGATATAAAAACTGAAGAAAGCTTAATTCGAAGTCACCTCACCTCTGAAACTTTGGACTCCTTCCGTGAATGCTTGGAAAACATGTTGAAGTGTACAGATCGGAGGACGGAATGAGAATGGATCGTTTTACTCGTCGTGCTATTGTACCGAGGTACGGTTGTGGTTGTCCCACTAACCGCAGAGGGGTAGGATGGCAAACTACCAATACGTAATCGATATTGAAATCGATATCTTAACCAATTGCATTGTATTCTTGACGTTATTATGCCATATTTTATCTTTGCTGTAATTCGATATAAGAGTGTCATTTTCATTTGCTCTAATTAAATCTATTTGTTCTAATTTAGTCTCTTTGACTCGTATTTCAGCTAAACGAGCATATGTTTTAGAAATCTGATTGGTCAACGACTATCCCATGTTTTTAAATTCAACACAAGTCTAATCGATATTCTCCTCAAAATTCTTTATTAATATTACTTACGACAAGATATTTTTTTTTTTCGAAGTGTTGGATTATTAATGTTTGATTCGATGATCTACATAGCTAAGTATGTATATGTACAAGGTCACCAAAACCGAGACATAGAAGATGAAGACAAAGATATTGTAATGACCAACATAAAGAGATTTGAGATAATTCAAATGTCTTTCAACATTTGCGAAATTGAACCAGACAAGTTAAAAAATACAAATAGTTATTAATTTTAAATTAATCTTTATTAACGAATGTACAGATTCTCTATATAATTTGTATTAATTAATTAGTCAATGTTAAGAAATATCCGTTATTCCAGTCACTAACGTTGCCTATGACCAATATTGTGAATATATTTTCTAAACCTAACATAAATTATAGATTTAGAAAATACACATATTTAAGTGTCTTATTTTGGCGGAATTGGATCTAATACATGAACAGTCCGAAATGACTATGGATACTATTAAATTAATCAGAACGTTATTTTCTTTGCTGAGCAGGCAGCTATAACTTTCTGAATAACTTAACGCAATTGACGTGGTTAAATGTTTCCAAATGTTGAAAGACATTTCTAATTCATTTCATAAGAGGACGAAAGAAGGAAACAACGACTTACCATGCTGACATCAAGTTGTGAATGAACTTGTGCGAAGAACAAGTCCCACCAGAGCTGTAGTAGTCCCCTAATGTGCTCCGGCGCATCAACGATGCGAGACTCGAAGTTGAACTGTTGCAGCCACGGCTTGGCCGCGCCGATAAAGTGGATGATCTTAAGGTCCTGACCGAAGCTGAAAAGCAGAAAGACATCGAGAATACAATTGGTTATAAGTTAGATTAAATACCTGCTTACTAGAGAGCAGAGTGGTTTCTGGTCTATAAAGAATAACATGGCGACCCCATACCATCCCGTGGGTGTCATAAAAGGCGACTAAGCGATATACCAGGTAGTCGGGTAGCAGCGCATTCAGTTTATTAGCTACCACCTAACTGCGGTTACCAACTCGCATGCTATGCGCGGTGACTACGGCAAACCCCTCCAAATGGCAACGATTTGAAACCTTTGGAGGATATATGTCCAGCAGTGGACGATATCAGGCTGATGATGTATTAGAAAACTGTCATATATTTTATTTTTCTTTTTTTTTCTAGGGACAATGTCACACAGATCATCCTAGCCCCAAATTAAGCAAAGCTTGTACTATGGGTACCAGGCGACGATATACATACTTATATAGATAGATAAATACTTATATCCATGACTCAGAAACAAATATTCGTGCTAATTGTATTGTTTCCATACTAAATCATATTAATATGCGAAAATAAAACTGTTTGAATAAATTGTAATGAAACGTGGCAAGCAGATAGACTAGTTAAGAGCATAGGCTACTTATATATAAGGCAACAAAAAAGCAGATGCACTGACTAGGAAGGAATTGTAGGTGTCAAGTCTCCATCTAAGTAATAATAATAGGCCTCGCAGACGGAAACCTAGCCGCTACCAAAATAAACTCAATGTATATGGTTATACCGATTTAGCGTGGTTTTCCATCGTGTGTTTTCAAAAAAATGTCAATTCTAAAACGAGGATTGCTGAAAATTATATATTTTCCATAAATATTACAAGCTCATAGAAAAACTGAAAATAAACTGAACTTAAAACAGAGAAAAAAAGTGTGTAAAATGTGTTATAAGTAGTTTTTATGTTATTGTTACCAGAGTTTTTAAAAAGACGTTGATTGATTATATGCAAACGTAACTAATGATAAGGACAAATACGGGTGTTGGCAACCCACCTTCATTGGCTTTCTGACCTTATTGACAATCAGATTTGTGTACAGACGCAAGCACATCAAGCTACCCCAATCTGTCAATTTTCCCCAATTGAAAGTGAACTTTATGCTTGTGTGATAAAGTTGAAAATCTATAAAAGAAATTTGACAGATTGGGGTAGCTGGATGTGCTGGCATCTGTACACAGTGGGAAATGACTCTAAATAAATAAAATAAAAATATATTCAAGTAGACTTAAAAAATGCTTGAAAATATTCAAAACATGTTTGTAGTAATAAAGTTAAGAATACATAATTATTTATATTTTCTAGTTACATATAGATTACGATAAGCGGCTTGTATGGAAACATTGAAAAATATCACTTAATAAATTAAGTAAACTTGTGGTATTTAGTTTACTAGCTTATTTGAGTGATTATCCAAGAGATTATTTTATCAGTCGACAACCAATGTCCCACTAAGACCTAGCTTTGACGTTATATGAGATGCCTAACGTGAAACGTTTGTATTTGCCAGGCGTTTCGGTTCAATTTAGCTGTGGCACGAAGACAGCCTGTGTGTGACATAGTCTTCATAAATCGCCAGTTTTACGGGCTATACTGGCTACCCTCACTTGCTTGACATTATATTTCCTAATAAAACGCCGTGGAATTTCTTTTGCGAGAATTTTACTTTTAACAGTGAGTGTGCAAGCAGATTTTGAAATTTTTATGCGCAGCATTCCCACTTTTTCCGACTAAAAACTTTTTAAGTATTATATTTAAGTACTTAGGTAAGTTTCTTTCGTAAATAAATTAACTATGACCAATATCATATTTATTTAATAGGATGACCAACAGCTTGAATATACAAATATAAATGGCATTACTATACCTAATAACGCCAATTACAAGTCCTCGCTTGTAAGAAGCAAATAAATTTTTACAGGAACAGCGATATATCGATTACGTATATACATCATGAAATCATCACTACATGGGTTTATAGATGTATTTTACAGATTTTTTTTTATATGTACGTAATTTAATTCTTATAATCATCCTTTCCCATCCCATCCTATTCCATAAAGCTGCAACCATAGACATAACAATTTCAATTATTTTGGTTAGAGTGGTCATTACGTACGCTTACCGAGCTCAGCCCTTATCAAGTTATCACACATGTCAAATTCTTTTATGTATCCGTCATGAATTTGTGTCGTCCTTTTATCAACAAGGGCTTATGGAAGCAAAAATTTAACGTGTATGATTAAATTGCTATTTCATAGATTTTATTATAATTCTAACAATAATAATAATATCCTGGGACATTATTTACATACGACCATCTAATCCCAACTAAGCAGAGCTTGTACTATGGAAACCAGATAACTGATATACTTACATACAACTTTTGCTTTTGTAAATACATACTTATATACATAATTACATCCAGGACGAACAGACATGTTCATGCACACAAATATATGTCCTGGCTGGGAATCGAACCCATGACCTCCGGAGTGAAAAGCAAGCATTTGCCATCCACGCCAATAGGCCCGTCATCGATGATATGGGGTGGCGATATATCAATGAGTAGATTGTTTAGTATTCTTTAATGTAGTTTTACATGTATTATAAGATCACTACTACTATCTACAGGTTTATTCATCCCCATATCAAGTGATATTGCTTTTTGTTATTAACAACGCCCTACTAGGGAAATTAATCTATGTGTCACAAGGTACTTTACAAACATATAATTGAGTGACACAAAGTACATTGTATCCAGACTCAGAACAAGTACTTACTTATAATAGGTCTTTACCTATGAAATTGCCGTTTTGTATGAAAAAATTTAAACGAATTTTTTTCATGAATTTTTTTATTTGTATTAATCGAAGTAATCACCCATGCAATCAATGCATCTTTGCCATCGCAGTGGCAGTTTATTGATGCCCTTCTTAAAGAAATCAGCTGGACGGGAGGCAACAAATTCTTCAAAGGCATTTTGTACTGCCTCTCGGGTATTGAATTTTTTTCCCGCCAAGAAGTTATCCAAATTCTGGAAAAAGTAGTAGTCTGTAGGCGCAAGGTCTGGTGAGTAGGGCGGATGACGGAGAGCTTCCAACCCCAGTTCTTGCAACTTGGAGACCGTCTGCTGTGCAGTATGAGGTCGCGCGTTGTCGTGCAGGAGCAGCGGAGACGAGCGATTGACCAATGCTGGTTGGAGATGCGCCAGCTTCTCCATCATTGTGCTCAGTTCTTCACAGTACACATCTGCAGTAATGCTCACTCCGTTTGGTAAGAAGCTGTGATGAATCACACCGGCGCTAGACCACCAAACAGTGACCATCACTTTTCTAGGGGTAAGTTTTCGTTTAGGGCATTGTTTAGGTGCTGAACCAGGATCCAACCAACTTGCTGAGCGCTTGCGGTTATCAAACAGAATCCATTTTTCATCGCAGGTAACAATGCGGTTCAAAATTCCTTCATTTGTGTGTCTGTTGAGCAGTGCAAGGCACGTCTCGACGCGTACTTCGCGCTGGCGATCATTGAGTTCGTGGGGCACCCATTTGTCAAGCTTTTTTACCTTGCCAATTTGACGCAAATGGACCAATATTGTTTTGACGCTAACGTCGAAAGCTGCTGCTAATTCAGCCGTAGATTGTGTATCATCAGCTTCCACAACCGCCTTTAATTCGTCATTGTCGACCAAAGTCTTCGGACGACCGCGAGGTTCATTTTTCAGGTCGAAATTTCCAGAACGGAAGCGAGCAAACCAATAACAGGTGGTGCGTTGGTTTGTAGTGTTAGCTCCGTAAACGTCGTTGATGTTGCGTGCCGCTTGTGCCGCGTTGCTGCCACGACGGTACTCATATTCCATAATTACTCGAATTTTTAACGTATCCATGATGACGAAAAAGATTGAAATGCGATGAAAATGTAACACTAATCAATAAAGAAATGACTACTTTTGGAAAAAAGAATCCATGTTTTTAAAATAAAATTAATTTGAAATTAGAATTCTTAGCCAAACAAAAATTATTTTGATTTGAAATGGCCAGTACTGCAGAACGGCAATTTCATTGGTAAAGACCTAATATAATATAATGGCAATAGGTCATTTATAGGTAAGGCGCGGGTTTTAGATGGTAGTCTGTTGTCACATTTCCACAGGATGTGAAGCCGGCGACTGCACAGTTATCAGGCGCATATTAAGCGATATTTCAACGTTCATACAATTGAGTATCCAAATCATGTTTCTACGAAATGAGTCCTTGTGTTCCCATTCCATTATCTTCATGAGTAGTAGCAGAGTGACGTTGACTATTCCATTATGCCGTACGAAGCGCTTTGCTACCTCCTCCATCATACGCACGGCTAAGCAGTGGAACACCCTCCCGAACGACGTGTTTCCAGACGCATACACCATGGGTTTATTCAAGGCTAGAGTAAACAGGCATCTTATGAGTACGCGCGGTCCACCTTTGACCACATCTTCACTTACCATCAGGTGAGATCGAGGCCAAGCGCAAACCCATCCACCATAAAAAAAACTATAACTTCTGTTATTCCTTATAACATTAGTCTAATTTCCAAGAACACTACCTACATTGATTGATGTAACCAGTCATTTTCTGACTGATAAGCCGTTTCAATATTCTATCTTTGATTTCTCTGTGTGAGTTTTAATTAGACCTTCTGTACAAATTTGTTCTGTGATATCCAAATGCTTAACAGTAACACGAAAAAACATGCCCCTGTTTTGGTGTAGCTCTAAAGAATTTTGTAGCGGAGTAATTTTTGTTTATTTTCGGTAAAGTATCAGTACTTATTACGTACATAGCTTTCTAACCGTGCTTTCCAAATTTCTATTAACAGCGGTGAAAATTCGTTTTTAAATACGATCTAGAAGTTTGGATCTAGACCGATTAAGACACGCTTAAGCGGTTTAGACGGAAACTTCTAGACCAAGGCACATCTTACTGTAGTTCCTAACACCCTAACCATCATCACTAATTACCACTGGATACGGGCTCTAATAAAAAATTAAGAAATGTGATTGAGTTTGAATCCCATCAGAGGTTCAATTTTCTATTTTAATAATGTCTTCCCTATTGAGTCAATGCCATATAATTTTTCCTTCAGTCCAACAATCGGCAAAGACAAAAAATACATTGGATGTATAATATCGTTTTACTCACTGTTTCAAAGCAGGAAGATACGAATAGAATGCGGCAGAGGTGACGTTGTAGAGGAAAGGCAGGTGTTTGTTGATATCTCCGCGCGCCCAGTCCGAGAAGAAGGAGTTCAGGAGACCCTGGTCACCGCCTGACAACAACAACAACAAAAAAGAAGTTAATAAATGCCAAATAAGGATAAGAAAACGTTAATGATTACGGCGCCATCTACAGGTTCTTTGCTGTAGATGGCGCTGTAAGGAAAGTTGTTAGATATGTACGGAAGCAAGTGAAAATTAATCTAAATCACAGACATTTTTTTATAATTTTATACACCTATGCCAAAACGCCTATATATACGTAGTCCTAGTAAAATTATAAATGTGAAAGTTTGTGAGTATGGATGTATAGATGTATGGATATAATATGGATGTTTGTTACTCTTTCTCGCAAAAACTACCGAACGGATTTTGATGAATTTTGTAGTAATTTAAATATAGCTTATTTATCTGAATAACATATAGGCTTTAATTTATATATTTTAACCGCGCGGCACAGCTATAAATAAATAATATTCTAAATATCTTGGAACAACTAACACTGCCACCGGTCCCAAACTAGACAGAGCCTGTACTATGGCAAGCAGACAAATGATAAATACATATATTACAAACAGACACTGCATAATTATTCGTGCTCATAACACAAAGATTTGCCGTGGGTGGGGATCGAACCCACGACCTATATTTACGTAGTCCTAGTAAAATGATAGATGTGAAAGTTTGTGAGTATGGATGTACCTATAGATGTATGGATATATGGATGTTTGTTACTCTGTCACGTAAAAACTACCGAACGGATTTTGATGAATTTTGTAGTAATTTAAATAAAGCTTATTTACCTGAATAACATATGGGCTTTAATTTATAAAGTTTAACCGCGAGGCAAAGCTATAAATAAATAATATAGTAAATATCTTGGAACAACTAACACTGCCACCGGTCCCAACCTAAACAGAGCCTGTAGGTACTATGGCAAGCATACAAATGATAAATACATATATTACAAACAGACAAAGTATAATCATTCGTATTCATAACACAAAGATTAGTCATGGGTGGGGATCGAACCCACGACCTCTGGCCTACGAGTCAGGGCCACTTACTAGAGCAACAGCCCATAATTTTTTTTTTTATGTCAGAGGTCGACAAACGTGCAAGTGGGTCACCTGATGGTAAGTGATCACCGCCGCCCATGGGCACTCGCAACACCAGAGGAGTTGCGAGTGCGTTGCCGGCCTTTAAGAGTCAGCAAACAAGTGTTGCTGACCCTTCCCCCCACCCCGATGAGCTCTGGCGACCTTACTCACACTCAGAAACACAACATTAAATTGTTAATATTATTATTAACCCTTGGTTACTACTCATGGGTCTATGTGACCCTGTAAGATTTAGATATACCATTTTTATACAATAACTCTTAGACAACCCCACTCCCCCGCTCGTGTATTCTCAGTATTGCGCACGCGCTTGCACGTGGTAGGTGTGTCCAGGCGATCTGTGCTTATTTCACGTCATAATAACAGTGACAGGGTCACGTTGACCCTTGAATAGCAACTACGTCGGTAAGTGAAAAATATATGATTATATATGAAAACGTTTTACTGGATGTAAAATATAGTTCAAACTGCCGATGCCTGAAAGACCTGTCCCAGTTGTCCCTAATGTGGCATCTAAAAGAAAGCGTTGCAGTATATGCCCCTATAAAAAAGATCGGAAAACCAATGCCATTTGTTATCATTGTAAAATTCCGATTTGCAATACATGTGCAGTAATTGTTTGCCCAAGTTGTTTAGATAAGAATTAATTGTGTCTCATGCTACAACTAAATACATCTCTTTGCATAACGTGTAGTTTTTTTTACCGTAAACCTATTTATAAAAAATATAAACAATGTTTTTAAAGGAGGGTCAGAATGACCCTTGAATAGTGATTGTGTAAAAAATATTTTGAGTATTAACCAAGGGTTAAGGAATGTCTTCTGTAAGCTGGAGGCTGGCTTTTCCAGTCGGGCTGCTCCTCGGGCAAATGAACGCTGTGCCCTACCTCTCTTAAATAAATATAATAAATATTGCACTACATCTAGTATATACATCGGCATCTCATTTACTGACCCAAAGTGGAAAACTGCCAATAACCCTTACAAGATGTCATCATCATTTGTCACATCATATCTTGTTACGTCATTTATTGGGCTTGTTGGCGTGGTTGGTAAATGCTTGCTTTCCATGCCGCAGGTCGTGGGTTTAATTCCCATCGAGGACAAATATTTGTGTGCATGAACATGTCTGTTTGTCCTGAGTCTGGGTGTAATCTATTATAAGTATGTATTTACAAAAGAAAAAGTAGTAGGTATATGTAGTATATCAGTTATCTGGTTTCCATAATACAAGATCTACTTAGTTTCGGATCATTTTGTGTGTGAATAATGTCCCGAGATATTATTATTAGTTGTTGATTATACCAGAAACAGTTCTAGCAAAGACCCAACGTTTGGGTACAATTATTGGAATAGAAATTATACACTGGTACGTTAACCAACGCCACCGGTTAGAACCAGTTCTAGGAAATATCCAGAGTTTGGTTACAATTGGGATGGAAATTGTACACTGGAACTGATATGTCTTCTAACTAAACGCCGGTTAGAACCAGTTCTAGCAAAGACCCTACGTTTGGTTATCTTTTGGATGGAAATTGTGCACTGTACTGGAACGTTAACAAAGCGCCGGTTAGATCCAGATCTAGAATAAAAAACCAACGGTGGATACTATTGGGATGGAAATCGTACACTGGTACTGGTATGTGAACGAAACGCCGGTTAGAATCAGTTAGAACGAGTTCTAGCAAAGACCCAACGTTTGGTTACATTTGGGATGGAAATGGTACACTGGTACTAGTATGTGAACTAAAGACCACCAGTTAGAACCAGTTCTAGCAAAGACCCAACGTTTGGGTACAATTAGGATGAAAATTGTACACTAGTAATGGTATGTGAACTCAACGCCACGCGGCGGTTAGAACCAGTTCTAGCAGATACCCAACGTTTGGTTACATTTGGGGTGGAAATTGTACACTGATACTGGTACGTTAACCAAACGCCGTGGCCGGTTAGGACCAGTTATAGCAAAGACTCAACGTTTTTTTTTAAATATGACCGAATTTGGGGGTGTATTCCCAACCAGTAACACCACAACCTGTAACACTGTTACTGGTTGGGAAAAATATTCCCATCCAGTAACAGTGTTACTGGATGCAACTTTTTTTGTCGCAACGAGTAACACTGTTACACTTAATGAAATATTGGTGTTACACGTTGGGAAAAATGTTCCCATCCAGTAACAGTGTTACTCGATGCAACTTTTTTTGTCGCAACAAGTAACACTGTTACACTTCATTAAATATTGGTGTTACACGTTGGGAAAAAAGTTCCCATCCGGTAACAGTGTTACTGGATGCATGATTTTTGTACCGCGTTGGTATCGAACTCACAATAAGCGAGACCAAGTTTGTATTGTTTGCATAATGTTGACGCAGTTTTTTTATAAAGTGTGTTTTTTACAATGGCAATGATGAAATATTTTTGTAACCTATAAAGGAGATGTTTCATATATCTATGGGACTCCAGCCATAACATGTACCTTTCAGCGAAGCTAGGAAATTAGCCCCTGAAAAAGTAACTTTAGAGTTGTAAAAAAAAAATTTGTATGCACTTAAAAAAAAAAAAAACTTGTGTGTACTTATGTACACGCGTTAGAAGTTATACTTCTTAATATACAATTTGAACATAGTTATCAATTTTCATACCACCTAGAACTAACGGCATGCTGTTATTTTTACGATGCGCGCGCATCGTAAAAATTCACTCTCATACCACCTAGAACTAACTTAATGCTGTTAAATTTTTTGGTGTCGGTGTGCGCGCGCATCGTAAAAATTCACTCTCATCATTTTTCTCCATCGCGCCAAAAGAAGTATCACTTAAAAAATATTTGACATACTACTCTGTCAAGAAAGTACCGAGAAAAGATCAATAATAATAGGTCTTTACCTATGAAATTGCCGTTTTGTATGAAAAAATTTAAACGAATTTTTTTCATGAATTTTTTTATTTGTATTAATCGAAGTAATCACCCATGCAATCAATGCATCTTTGCCATCGCAGTGGCAGTTTATTGATGCCCTTCTTAAAGAAATCAGCTGGACGGGAGGCAACAAATTCTTCAAAGGCATTTTGTACTGCCTCTCGGGTATTGAATTTTTTTCCCGCCAAGAAGTTATCCAAATTCTGGAAAAAGTAGTAGTCTGTAGGCGCAAGGTCTGGTGAGTAGGGCGGATGACGGAGAGCTTCCAACCCCAGTTCTTGCAACTTGGAGACCGTCTGCTGTGCAGTATGAGGTCGCGCGTTGTCGTGCAGGAGCAGCGGAGACGAGCGATTGACCAATGCTGGTTGGAGATGCGCCAGCTTCTCCATCATTGTGCTCAGTTCTTCACAGTACACATCTGCAGTAATGCTCACCCCGTTTGGTAAGAAGCTGTGATGAATCACACCGGCGCTAGACCACCAAACAGTGACCATCACTTTTCTAGGGGTAAGTTTTCGTTTAGGGCATTGTTTAGGTGCTGAACCAGGATCCAACCAACTTGCTGAGCGCTTGCGGTTATCAAACAGAATCCATTTTTCATCGCAGGTAACAATGCGGTTCAAAATTCCTTCATTTGTGTGTCTGTTGAGCAGTGCAAGGCACGTCTCGACGCGTACTTCGCGCTGGCGATCATTGAGTTCGTGGGGCACCCATTTGTCAAGCTTTTTTACCTTGCCAATTTGACGCAAATGGACCAATATTGTTTTGACGCTAACGTCGAAAGCTGCTGCTAATTCAGCCGTAGATTGTGTATCATCAGCTTCCACAACCGCCTTTAATTCGTCATTGTCGACCAAAGTCTTCGGACGACCGCGAGGTTCATTTTTCAGGTCGAAATTTCCAGAACGGAAGCGAGCAAACCAATAACAGGTGGTGCGTTGGTTTGTAGTGTTAGCTCCGTAAACGTCGTTGATGTTGCGTGCCGCTTGTGCCGCGTTGCTGCCACGACGGTACTCATATTCCATAATTACTCGAATTTTTAACGTATCCATGATGACGAAAAAGATTGAAATGCGATGAAAATGTAACACTAATCAATAAAGAAATGACTACTTTTGGAAAAAAGAATCCATGTTTTTAAAATAAAATTAATTTGAAATTAGAATTCTTAGCCAAACAAAAATTATTTTGATTTGAAATGGCCAGTACTGCAGAACGGCAATTTCATAGGTAAAGACCTAATATAAAAAATGTTTGTTATTCATTCAAATTTATTTTATCACCTTCAAAGTATGCTCCTTCAGAAACGATACACTTACGCCAACGAATAATCGATTCATCAAAACATTTTTTAAACGCTGCTTTCGGAATTGAGTTCAGTTCTTGCCGAGAATTCTCCTTTATGTCTTCTACCGATTGAAAACGGGTACCACGAAGTGGTACTTTGAGTTTAGGAAAAAGAAAGAAGTCAGCTGGAGACATATCTGGTGAATATGGTGGTTGCTCGATGGTACTTGCTTGACAGAGTAGTATGTCAATATTTTTTTAAAAGTGCATACAAAAATTTTTTTTTAAACTATAACGTTACTTTTTAGGGGCTAATTTCCTAGCTTCGCTGAAAGGTACATGTTATGGCTGGAGTCCCATAGATATATGAAACATCTCCTTTATAGGTTACAAAAATATTTCATCATTGCCATTGTAAAAAAACACACTTTATAAAATAACTGCGTCTTTGTAGTGGCATGGCATTATGCAAACAATACAAACTTGGTCTCGCTTATTGTGAGTTCGATACCAACGCGGTACAAAAATCATGCATCCAGTAACACTGTTACCGGATGGGAACTTTTTTCCCAACGTGTAACACCAATATTTAATGAAGTGTAACAGTGTTACTCGTTGCGACAAAAAAAGTTGCATCCAGTAACACTGTTACTGGATGGGAACATTTTTCCCAACGTGTAACACCAATATTTAATGAAGTGTAACAGTGTTACTCGTTGCGACAAAAAAAGTTGCATCCAGTAACACTGTTACTGGATGGGAATATTTTTCCCAACCAGTAACAGTGTTACAGGTTGTGGTGTTACAGGTTGTGGTGTTACTGGTTGGGAATACACCAATTTGGGAAATGAATCCAAGTGGGAGGTTTTACAAACATATAACTGACGGACACAAATTACATCCAGGCTCAAAACAACTACTTATCGGCCACAAAATAGAAGGAATCTAAGGCCAAGCGCGCACCACGATTCTATTTCTTGCGTCGCGATTTTAGAATCGGGCTGTAAAATATCGCAAAAAGTACAGTGCACGCACTGCGATAAAAAAATCTATCTAAAGTTAGTACTCAGTCTCATGATGGATTCGGTACAAGTTGCTTGTCTCTATTTATCACTTCGGAGGGAAAGAAGAAAAAATAAATATAATCGGCAATACTGGACTCATCCTTTTACAGGGGATAGATTAATTAAGGGTTTCTTTTATCAGAAAAATAACGATTTAAGGGTATATCCCAAAAATTTCGATGTCTAATATAGAAAAAAAATTTAAACATATGAGAAATTAACTATTTGACTTCATATTGAATACAAAAGTACTAGATGGCGAAATGCAATCTCAGCTGAAGAAAGGCTGTCAGTCACCCTCAACTAATAAAAAAAAAAAAAAAGAAATAGTGTGCGATTTTATGTCGCAGTGCGCGCGGGACCATACAATTCCATAAGCTACAGTTTACTTTCGCGATAATCGCGTCGCGAGCAATCGCAGCAAATTGTGACAAACCACAATTTTAAAATCGCCGCGATTTATTACCGCATGTGCGCGCACTGCCGTTCAAACTCATACGTTTCATTTTGCATTACTGCGATAAAATTATCGCGCGATAATAAGTCGTAGTGCGCGCTTGGCCTAAGCCGGAACACGAAATGGCGAGGCGACAGTTTTAACGGCTGCATTATACAAACGAGCAGTCAAAGTTGATAACAATTGGGATGTAAATGTATAAACAAGATAGCATGATATGTCACCTTTGGTACATGGGAGATAATCTACTGAGGCGAGTTAAGTAAGCAATACTTCACTGTGATAACCTTGTATAAATCTCTATAAATTTCGCCTGCAAGGACAATTTTTATGGAACACTGTTGTGCGCAACGCACCTCCTTGTATATATAAACTCCTTGTATATATACTTTTTATATTTTTTCTAATTTTGACGTTTTGTAATAGTCGTGTTTTGTTATGTCAGTTGGCTATGTGAAGAGAAAATATTAATTACCAGTCCCAGTCTCTTACGACTGTCCTTGCCAAGGTAATTAAACTGCGGAAGAGTTCGACTACGCTGCAAAATTTATTATCAAATATTTATATTAGAGATGTTAATTCAAATCTATATTTCACTAAAATTTATTCAGCTGTTTGACGTATATGAGTTTCAACATATATTTTAGGATGAAGATACGGATGTTTCTGTTGATGTTGACAAATTATCTAACAAATTTTCATAGTAGGTAATATCTGCGAATACCCATTTCACGTGGCACTCGAAATAAGTCACTTAAAATATAATATCTAAAGTGATCCAACACATTCGCAAATAATAAACAATATTTTATTCCTGTATCATTTCTCAGTAGCATTATTACAGTGAAAGACTTTGAATATGTGAACACGAATTTAAGCGTACCTATACTAGGTGTGCCACGCGGTTTTACCCATAAAATAAATAAATAAAATAAAAAAGGTTTTTATTCACGTAGACTTTAAAAAAGCGCTTGTAAATAGTCAGAACATGTTTGTAGTTTGTAGTAATACAGTTATTATTTCTAGTTACTTATTACAGATATTTAGGTACACGGAATGTTAAAACATTTATACAATTTATTTTATAATAGTAGTGATATTTAGCTAGCTTGTATTAAGTTATTGTCAAGGAGATAATGTTTAGGTTTAATTATTGAAAACCTACGTTAAACTTTACAAATTATAGCCTATGTGTTAATGGGATGTAACAGCTATATTATTGTAAAGTTTAATTAAAATCCATTCAGTAGTTTTTGCGCGAAAGACTAACAAACATGCATACATCCTCACAAACTTATGCTTTATAATATTAAAAGGTGAGCCTTGATGCATCACAGGGGGCCCCTTTAAACCTACATACGTCTGAGTCGCAAGTCTCATGTCGAGTGTTCGCTCCTCTACCACGCGATGGACCCGGTTCCCGCACGGTGATGATAAGAAGTCTTAGCATTGCATGGATTCACCGTGTGTAAACCGAACCTAGGTAATTAGGTCTTCTAATTTATTAATAAGAATATGAATAATATGTATGAGTCCAGAACAAATAATGAGAATAAGCTGCTGTGGTTTTGATTCATTTGCGAAGCTATTCTGAGCACTGTTTTTATTATCAGTCGTTTAATACAAAGTCCTCGTAGAAAGACGCTTGTTTTTCATAAAAAAAACTCATTAACTTGTACTCAGTATAGTAACGCCCACCTAGTATGACGTGGCGTAACCTTATTTTGTTTTCTATTGGATTAACAAACGACACACTCTGATATATGTATCATCTACTAGCTGTGCCCCGCGGTTTTACCCCCGTTAAACTTCATAAATTATAGCCCATGAGTTAATCGGATATATAAGCTATATTACTACAAAGTTTCATCAAAATCCGTCCACTAGTTTTTGCGTGAAAGAGTAAGAAACATACACACTCACAAACTTTCGCCTTTATAATGTTAGTGTGATATTGTACCCTTCTACATCACCATAGGCGACGTACTTAATTATAGAATCCCTGTAAAGGAAACCTAAGATTCTACTACATATCACCCTTCCTAATTTGAGTCTTCTAATAATTTCAAGATGTTTAGTCCATACAATGTAAATAATTAAATATTGCCATTATTTAATAAAATTTAATATTTTAAATATTAAACCAAAAAATGCTTACACACTTTAGAGATTAAATTTTATTTCTCGATTTCGTCTAAATTCGTTTGTTAGTTTATTTAAGTAGGTGTATTCACAACAATATTTTACTATTATTTTTATATTTATTTTCGTTATATGATAATATCTAGTAAGTATATAATAATATATCGTATTTTAAGTAAATCATGTCTGTTTTGTTCAATCCTTATTGACGATATTCAAAAAGTTACTATTAGAGCGGAACGTATGTGTAACGACGGTCATGCTTTAATTCTACTAACGCAAAATGCAACATCTGTTATTGATTCACCTGAAAATGTAGGAAGCGGATAGAAGGTGCATCAATATCAATTTCATCTTACCATCAAAACTGCCGCGTTCCTGCGCGAATCTGATGAGCTGGCTGAAGGTGTCCGCAGACGGAGTATACACAAACACACCGGAGTTGAAGCAGTCGGGCCAGCCGACGTCCGGTGCCGCAGAGAGCTGTTCACGCTCGAACAACTCATCGCAGTTTTGGACCACCTAGCCAATCAAACATGTGTTTTAAATTATACATATATATATTCAACGCGGGGTGTAACCCCGCGGTTACACCCGCGTTAAATTTATAAATTATATCCTGTGTGTTATTCGGATATATTATAAGCAACAACATTACTATAAAGTATCAAGAGTACTATAGAGTAACAAACATCCATACTTCTACACTCAAATCTTTCCCATTTATAATAGGATATAGCAAAGCCGAAAATATGACTCGTTAAGATAAATGAAATAACAATTCAAACAAAGAAGGTTGAATCATTGTCATACATACATTCAACCGCAATGCAAAATGAATATGATTGGATTTCGATTGAAATTTGCTATAGAATAATAATCTCCTATTTCTCCGTTGATGAGAGTATTCTGTTCTCAATACCTTTTGGTTTTATTTGCTTGGTTGCTGCCCTGTACCTGCCAGTACTACCGCTTCTTACTAGAAAAGTTTACGAGGGACATCAACCTAGCGAAAGCAGAGCGCGTGCTGTCTGTATACTGGCGAGTCTCTACGCAAAAGATTGAATTATATTTTCGCCAACTTTCGTTTGTTTTTAAACATAACATTAAATTTTAAACTGAACTATTTTGCAAGCGTATTATAGATTGCATATCCATTACTAACTCTACTATCCGATATGATTGTTTTCGTCACATTGGCATCTCAATACAACCTCGTGTTCCCTATAATTAGAAACACAAAACACAATGTCTCAGTTATACAATTTTGCTGTGCTCCACGTGAAGATCATTAAATAACTTCTGTTATCGAGTACTCTTCATCTAAACATGGATAAAAATTAAGTTGACACAATAACCTGTGCGATAAACAAATACTCAAGTAGAATGAATGAATTCCGATGTCTCCAACATTCTATCAGATTGTTTATTATTGGAAACAAACTATCATAAATTGAATTTTTCATCTCCTTTATATAATGTAATTACATGATATTACTGATACAGACTCTGGAACTTCGTGTAGCGATAGTTATACTTTCACATCATAGGCGTTACCTTCAAAAGAACTGTAGAATGAAAGTGTAGAGATTGGAGTTGGTCCAAAATTGTCGGGAACGAAATATTTGGGCCACGGTTATGCGTCTCGTCATCTCGTGTTACTGCACTAACGTTCACATCCGGTAACATTGACTTTCTTATCGTATAAACAGTAGCACATGGAAATAGATTTACGACTTTACGTACGTCGTTAATTGAAAATTAAATATCGACAGCCGATCGCAGATCGGGTGCATATCAACACAACAAGTCTAAAAGAATCGTTGACATCACTGAACTCGACAAATATTTGAAGAGCAGCTTAATAACCTAAAATGTTTTATATCGGTCCATCAGTGCTCGCTCTGTTGAGTGTTTTATAATAGCCCAAACGTTACTTCAATGCGACTGTTGCTATACAAGCAAAAATATTGAGACAATCACTCACTGGTCCATGTAAGTTTATCTATATAGCTCTTTAAATAAGAAAATATTTACATTGAGGATTGCATTAATAGATCGAGATCAACTCAAATAATACATGATATGTTTAATGTGGATGAAATAACGATGCAAGGACATCAAACTCTTTAGTAGACCGCTGTCGATCGACAAGAAGTGCCACTGTCTAATTTAAGTACGCTAATCAATTTCAGGCGTCGGCGTTGCAGGTTGTTAATTAATTTAACTTTAAAGAAGACTGATAGGTTTGAATCCGATGCCAAAAAGCTGGGACAGCAATCTTACCAATGTGTCAGCATCTAGGAAGACGCATTTTTCGTACTGAGTGAGGCTCCAGCAGTGGATTTTTGTGAAGGTGATGCCGAGCTCAGGCCGCTGCAGCAGAGCAAGGTGTGCGGCATCACGGGAGTCCAGCACATCTACAGTAATCACTTCAGCAAACACTGCACGAAGCCGATCTCTGAGAATATGAAATAAAAGTAATATATAATAAATATTCTATAGCGATACCACCAAGGACAATAAGACAGAATAATAATTTATATGGATATATCCAAATAAATTATTCCGACTCATCAACACATGTTTAAGGTGTAGACAGATCACGTCATGTTGTCATTATTTGAAGTTATATCGCAATTATGTGTTTTCACATCCACGTGAAATCATATTGACCAACCGGTGCGGCGTAGTTCCTATTTGGTTATTACGTATTGGAGATATTTACAAACCTATTATAATATATTTTTACCTTTATGTGTAGGTATAATAAAGTAAATTTGTAGAGGTATAAACGATAATGGACTCTTGGCGAGCTTCAGCAATCATACAATCAGGAGCAATAAATATATATACCTACCTACAATGCGAAACTGAAGAAGATCATCGCTCAAGGTTTTCAATATTTCTGCCATTTATCTTTCTATTGGTATGCTTTATCCTAAGATGGAATTTAAATAAAAGTTTTTGTTTGGGTAAAATCTTAATTTTAGTATTCAGAAAACTTTTATGTGCTTATAATGATGTAAACAAATGTTATTAATTTTAAACTTACAAGATCTGAAAGACATATTAATCAATGTGGTTTTATTGTGTGGACGCTTTGTATGTTATTTTTTAAATTATTCTATTACTTTATAATAATTAATAACTTTTTATGTCTTTTTATGTATAAATTTGCATGCCGTCAAATCGGCGTAACATGCTGAACCCAGCTGAACCTATACAATTTTATGTAACACCTTGTAACCATGTTGCTGATTGCATTTCATACCTATGGATGTTTTATTTTTAAAGTTAAAATGTAGTAGGCATGGTATGGTGTCAATTATTTATTGTCATTTGTCTTTTTTGGATCATAATCACAATAATACTTTTGATATAAATGGTGTTAGGTAACTATTGAGTCTAATCTAAAAATTATAGCAGAATTAATTTTAAAATATGTATCAATTAGAATAGTACATTATCTATGCTAAATTGTAAATTAGATGGTGATGATAACGTAAAGATAATTATCTCCTTCATTATGCAAATAATATAGTTGCTGCTTTGGATGTTATGTTTTTGAATTTTAGTGGTTATAGGTTTTTATATAATTGTTATTTGGTCTTAAATCTACATCAGTTTCAGGAACTGGCCAATCAATGTAGTTCTGCAAGTTGTTAGCCAATTTAGGTTACACTGGCTGTTTGTTCAGGATAGATAGAAAAGTTTTCATCTTTGGTTCACTCTCTGACACCTCATTGTTATTAGCAAACGTATGTTTATTTTTAAAGATCCATAAACCTTCAAATCATTATTTTTAACTACAAAAGTTACTGGAAGTCGCTGGATGCGGATAAAGCAAGACCGGCAATTGTGGAGATCTTTGGGGGAGGCCTTTGTCCAGCATTGGGCGTCTTCCGGCTGATATGATGCTGATGAAGATGACGTCAAAAGTTATTTCTTTTACCATCAATCATCTATCGTATCTTTTAATCTACAACTATATTAAATTACCAATTTTATTTTACGTGTTAACCATAAGATTTAAACATTAATTTAAACATTTATTAAAACGTTAATAAAGAATTCTCATGAAAGTCTAAGATTGAGGCTAGTAGATTTTTCTTGTTTTTTTTAAGATAAGATAAAATTTATTTCAGATAAAATTCTTAACAACTAAATAAAATATAAAAAATGAAATGAAATAAAAAAGGTTTTTATTCACGTAGACTTTAAAAAAGCGCTTGTAAATAGTCAGAACATGTTTGTAGTAATACAGTTATTATTTCTAGTTACATATTACAGATATTTAGCTAGCTTGTATTAAGTTATTGTCAAGGAGATTATGTTTAGTTGGAGTTTATAATATTATGTATTGAAATCTATATATTACTACATATTGTCTGAATGGTTCTGTAAAACATAAAATAATTGTCCATACACAAATTGTGTCGGTCCATACACACAATACCATGTACCGATATTCCAGGGTGATGTAAGATATGATTCAACAAGTTTTACTCTAGAGCTCAAAATGAGAAACACCACTAATTAATTCTTTACTTAGTCCACTCCAGAAAAACCAGATAAAAAATATCGACTCAATTTAAATATATTATAAGTTCTGTGATCAAGAAAAATAAGATAAGATAAAACAAGATAAAACAAGATTTAATATGGAGTTTAAATGGCGATTGTATCTTTATTATTATTATATAGATACCTAATAATAAAAAAGATAAAATCGCTATATATTTTGAACACGTTTAGACTAAACCATCCGTATCCGACAATGTTAACAATATCTATTGGCGGGAATTGTGAGTAAATATAAAGATATTTTTTCTCTACCTATTCCATGATATGTCTCGTTTATTAATACTGTTTAGATATATATAATAGACAACGTTGTTTGCGATAACCCAACGCCATAAGTTAACATATTTTGGTGGTTAATTTCATAGTGAAAAAACATTTGTAGAAACCAATGGATAAATGAAAATTATCAATGATCTAGTTGAATAAATCACACTATATAAAATAAACCAACACCACATCTACTCGTTTCCCAAGATAATTAAATCAATCAATCTAGATGCAACGAATACTTAGCTGTGCTTCACGTTATATAATTATATTCTTTGATTCCACACCGTGCTAAAGTAAATTTATTAATTTGAATTTTATGCTAACAAACTTCTACCTAAACCTTCCTTTATTATAGAAAACTTAAATTTCAATTAAATAATTTTAAATAAACAATTATTCAGAATATTATTACGTCCCCCTTAAAATGCGACGGTAAACTATGTACCTAGGTGCTTTTGATCACTTTGTCATGGTATGAATGTAATAAGTAAGTAATCTTATTAAATATTTTTTACTTTTATATGTTTCAAACTTGTTAAATTTACTTCATAATATTTTAAATATATATATTTATAGTTAAGATGATATACCAATATTCTTAATTCATATGATTTATGATAATCATATAACAGTACAGATTAATGATAAAGAGACATGCACCAATCGTCAAACATCAAAAATTCAATTTTGAAATTCGTGATGTTATCTTTCACACGTGGGAGGACAAAATAAAAAAAAAGAAAAGCTACTGACGTTTGACGTAAACTAAGAAGAAGTGACGAAGCATAAGATTTAAGAGACAATATCTATTAGAAACATGTTACTTCTTGTGAGAGACATTGTACAACTTTACTATAAGCATATAAACATAATAATATGAATAAATATAGCTTCTATATCTTCTATTCTTTGTTTTCTTTTTGGTTTTTAACTTTGTGAATCGCAAAACCGACAAAAAATGTATACTAAGTATATCTAAATATATGCAGATGTTTTTAAATATGTATAGGTATCTTTATATAGTCAAGTTAAGGAGATTTTTTCAGAAACGTAAAAGTTTTTTGTAAATTGGTGGCAGCTTAGCATGTTTAAAATGATAAAAGTAAACAATTATTCAATAGGTTTGATATCGTAGCTAAGATATTTGACAGATTCGCAAAATGGACAGGAAAATTAACGGGAGAAAGGAGAAGTTGTCTAGAGGGAATATCTACCAGAGAAGGAGCAGCAAAATCTCTCTATTTACCATGAATGACCACACTGCGATCGCTGCCAAGTGTAATGAATGTGGCATATCCTCCTCCTCCAACGATGGTCACAATTCCATTGTGGAGATGTTTGGGGGAGGCCATTGTCCAGCTGTGGACGTCTTTCGACTCACGTGATGAGTGCAGTCACTCATTACTTGAGCCGAAAGTCACGTAGCCTCGTGAGTATTTGAATATTATTCCCGTTTTACTCAAGCAAATTCCAATATGTTAAATGTGATAGGTTAAATCGTAGATATCCCTCATGTTTATTGTCGAGCGCCATATGGTTTTTCTGCGTGTCGCCATACCCATAAGTGAACCAGCACTTGATAAGGCATTTACATGAATTTACGTTGTCAAATGATATACCTTATCTGGGCGCACCATCAAATCTTCAGTAAAAATTAAAAAGTAGCATCACTCAATACTTCTAGGGGAAGAACCGAGGATACCACACTTACTTACCTCATAGGATCAGTGACGGACGGTGTGATAAGTACAACCGCAGGGTATGCGGATTCTACGCGGCGCAGAGAGTGCGCCAGTACCAGGGCGCCCAGCCCGTATGAGTCGTTTGTAGCTAATGTCACCCATGCTCCTGGACATAAGAACACCTACGTCAGCTGCATCATTGACAAACCATCTACAAAGCATTGGTATATAATTTAAATGGTTATTAGCGTTCCAATCGCAACACAGCATAACTGCTTTCCGATTCATTAAACACGCATCTTACATGGTAATATGTGTACCTAATCAGTTTCAGTAAGAGTATCTAGGACAATCATTTCATATTTATGACTCCATTTATTCGGACGCAGCAAATAAATGACGAAAACATAATCATTCTTAGTGTAATAATACCGTCTGCATGTAAATTACGTTTAATTTGTTTTCGGACCAGTCTAATCAAATTTCTGTAGTCGCCTTTGGTGCCAAAGACGTAAATATCTAAAATAACTGGAGAAGCGTTATGGAAGATTGCGTAGCTAGATCCGCCAGTTCAGTCTGTTCATATTCGAACGGCGTCATTGTAAAATGCTATGAGGAAGTGCGCAGTTTGTTCCTCTCAGTAGAGACGCAGACATCTATGTATATTTAGTAGTAAGTAAAATATCCCCTTGTAGTTTTGCCACGTGCCAGCAATATTGGCGTTCTAAATGCTTGCGCACTGTTATTTATTTATCTCATACCTGTCAATATCACCACGTGTTATAAATTATATTTATTGGACATTGAATCGAATTTGGAAGCTACTAACTTCGAATAACTATTTAATTTGTTATTTATATTTAACTACATCCTAGATATTGGGAACTCAATATTTTAATTATATTGTGATGCATATTTTAGTGCCAACTCTCATTATCAAGAAAATATAACATAGTAAGCCATCTTGGAATCCACAAAAATATTCCTATGAATAGCTCCCGGCATCCAGCTTGCGTGGGCCATTTCGTATACCACCATGTAATAGACAAGTGCCGCACGTTCCGAAATAGCGCGACACAAATAAAATTCAAAATAAAACACACAGTGTCTTATTTTGAAGCGTTGGATATTTGGTGTCGAGCCCATCCACGCCTATATGTATTCCACAATAAAATTAAACTAATAATAAATCAAAGAGAACTAGCATTCGTGACGCTTCAGGACATGCATTCGTCACCTATTCTACTGTTATATATAGTATCTTATGGTGGACAGACTACATGTCTTATTCAATTGTAATTTATTAACATCCTGGGGTTCCGTATCGTATAAAACGAAATGTTTGTAATACTTGACGTGCCGGTTGGCGTGATTCGTAGACACTTGACTTTCACGCTGCATGTTGTGGGTTGGATTCCCACCCAGGACAGATATTTATGTGCATGAACAATTGAACATGTCTGGTAGTCCTGACTCTGGGTGTATTTATCTCTATAAGTATGTATTTACAAAAGAAAAGTAGTATATCAGTTATCTGGTTTCCATAGTACAAGCTCTGCATAGTTTGGGATCAGACGGCCGTGTTTGAATAATGTCCTAGATTATTATTATTACTTACTATCTGAAATCAAAATCTCTCGCATAAACCTCGAGAAAAAATAAAATTTAAAACCTTGCATTATATTTAACTCAGGAAATCTGTCAATGATATAAAGGCCAAACTTCGGTGCATGGCGATTGGCTCGTTTAGTGTTTTTGATATTTAATGGTCATCAACATCGTAAAACTGCCATACTAATTTATTAGCTAAATACCAGCAACAGTGGTAGCTTGCATGGGGATTAATACTGACCCCGAAATAGCTCAAGTTTATCTAAAGCAGCTATTTAGATAAATACTTTCCAGTCAAAATACACCCCAACAAGGCACTCAAGAGTTAAGATGTAGGATCAGGCGCGCTCGGGAGCAATGTCCCTGCGGTTTCTATTTAGGTGCAGCCAGTCGGACGGGATGGAACTAACCGGGCAGTCAACCGTTTAACGGAATAAAGGAATGCAATGATGACGTTTTCATCTTTTTGTAGTATCACAAATATCATAAATAAAGAAATTAGCCTATCCCAGACAAGAAAATCAGATTTCATTATGCATATGAACAAGCCATGCGTCATGTTAGAAGTACATTTTTTATGGCAATATTTACATTCATCGTAAATTGAAGTGAAAATAGACACTTCAGACTCCTTACTCAAGTATTGTTTAGAGAAACTACAACCGGTTTGAGCCTAGCAGAAAATCCAAGTTTCATGCAAGGGGCATGCAGCAATGACATTAATTCCAGGTTATGAGAATGAGTTCGACCCGAATTTACGTTGATTAAATTTACAGTTATTTGCAGGCCCTTTCGTATTAAACGGGAACTCATTATTATCACTAGTATTTAATTGATGCAAGGCTTTTTTAAAATTGAACTTATTACGTGTGAATAAGTTTTAATAAAATCCTTTATCTTGATTATTTTCACCTCATGACAACAGTATCGATGTATAGCTTCAGCATAGATACTGCCGGCGCCAGTTCAGCCACAATAAGGTCGGATTAGAACTCTGCGGTTCGTATTGAATATCGGATATCAAACCACAAGTTGCAGCCAACAGTGCCACCTTAATTGTATTAAATAATTTAGTTCCCACTACTATTTATTACTATATTGGTAATCTATACTCAATTACAGCACAAACTATCGCATCTAAGATGTTTCTGAAAGTTCAAACTCCTAATTGAATGTCGAGACACTGCCTCGAGGGTAACAAAAATCTTAAATGTACCTAATTTTACCTATGTAGATTAAAACCAAATATAATTAACGTAAGGAAAGAAATCTACGTGGACATAGTGGACTATATACACGTATGCGTAACACCAAAGATAATATAATACTAACGTATGTAACACTTAGGGGAACAAGAGATAAATGCAGCGTTAAAAATATTACTTGATTAACCACATTCATACTTGATAGACAGATTCTTATATCGCTTAACTGATAGGCAGTGTTTATGAATGTTATTATTTGCGGTAGATAATGATATTCTGTTTACGATCTTTCACTATTGATATGATGGAAATTCAACGTAGTGCAGAACAATTTCATAATCATAAGATATTAACGTAGCTGAATTGACGTCGCCTGTGGGGTCAATGAAGATATCGGATACACATAGACCAGAATAATTCAAGGTTACCCGGCTTTTTAATTTAAAACGCCAAATTTATTAAACTCTGCCTAAAGTATACCTAAGTATTACGATTGTTCGGTGTTCATTATTTAGTTAACTAAGTAAATCTACAACAATTTTTATAACTTATGTCTAAAGCCGTTTATTGTCAGGCTACCTCCATTACCTTTATTTCATTAGCTGTTACAAAACACTATCGACACACTCAGAATGACAAAATATGTAATTTTTTTGTTAAATATGCATATATGTAGATTCATTTTCCTTTTAATTGTTAAGCAATTAGTTTTCCTCAATAGAATATATCCCCACTTTAATCAAACCGGTCAGAGAAAGTTAATCTATATTTATCACACTCGTATTATACATTACAAATTAGATGTTAATTATCTTATTACATAGCCACCCACACTGAAATAATTTAAAATCAATTTCAATTCTAGAATTATCAATATGCATGCATGAAAGTTTTTAGTTATTAAGAGTGGGTTATGGGTGCATTAAATGAGGCAAATACATAAAAATGCCGGTATAAAAGTACTCTCTTACTTGACATTTTGTGGCCGGGTGTAGTCTCGCGTGTGACAGTTACAGTCACCTCTAATAACACGAACTACACGCGCTCTTCGCGCAGCACTCGCTAATGCACGGAGCGTGCGCGACCGGTATCCGCGATCCCCTCGCCTCACCACATACACACACACGAACACCTATTTTACTTCTCCGTCATCGTGCACACAGCTAAACATATAACTCATCCAAAGATAACAACTAGCAATGTTCTGTAAATAACAGTCATCCAATGCTATTTGTTAAACTACAAATTTTAAAGGTTCATATTAAATATAATATGAAACATGCAACAAAATAAAACCATAATTAAATCATGAGAATATTAAAGCAAGCTAGATCATTTTTCATCAGTAAGCTGGCAACACAGCGTAATCTTAAACAGCTGTTCGCTGCGATCGATAGATGTCAGTGGGTGTCGCTTTATTTTCGTTGCCGTATATAGAATAACGGTATCCGTAGTAAAACGACTTCAATGAGGGATGGTGCAGCGATTCTAGTAGCATCGATATAGAAAGCAAATAGTGTAAAAGTATATTAATTGCTGCAAAGTATAAGCTTGTTAATATAAGCACGAATAATGGAGGTATATTGTATAATTATTTGAATACTAAAATAATATAATAAGTAATTGTAGAAGATAAAACTTACATGTACACAGAGATTGAAGAATGCAATTTGAATTTACACATGTTAGAGAGCAAAAGCAAGAAATGCACTGGAAGCAAATTACGTAAAATATTATGCCCTAGGTTAGGTACTATGTACTTTCCTCAGATGAGACTCACTACATAGCTTGACTCCTTTAAACGTCGATAGAGAAAAAATACCAGCGAACTTGAGAACCTCCTCCTTTTGAAGTCGGTTAAAAAAAGCAAACACTGTAAGCAAATTAGATAAAATAATATTCCTTAGGTTGCGTTTCTATGTACAGATGCCAGCACATCAAGCTACCCCAATCTATCAAATCTCCCCAATTAAAAGTGAACCTTATATCTTTGTGATAAAGTTGAAAATCTATTAAAGAACTACGACTGATTGGTGTAGCTGGATGTGCTGGCGTCTGTACATTATTACTACATATCTTGAATCTTTTAAATGATGTTACAGAACATAAGCAAGTAATACCTGAATGAAAATTACATACTCGTACAATGATATACCTTATCAATCAAAAGTATAGGCAAAGTTACGTTAGATGCCTTAAAACGAGTAATAGTTGTGTTTTATCATGCTGGAAAAATAAGAACACCAATTTCAACAAAGAAAAACACTTTTATCTATGTACGGTGTACAATGAAACTAAATAGTATACCTAGCTATAAATATGATTTTTTTGAAACAACTTAGTTGGCAAACAAGCATACGACCCACCTTATGGTAAGTAGTCACCGTAGCCTATGAACGCTTGCAACATCAGGTGCATCATTAGCACGTTGCCAACCCTTTAGAAACCTTACAACTCCCTTTTTGAAAGGCCCCATGCTGTAGTCTCTTGGGAAAACCGTAACAATAAAACGTAAACGTAATTGAAGGGGAAGTATGAGTATGATGAAAGTTAATGGAGAAGTAATAAGAAGGTCAAGGAAACCCTCACAGAGATAGCATATAGATCACCTATATGCTTTCTGTGAGGTTCCCCTTGATGCTTGATTCCCCCCTCCACAAACCAATGTCACATACCTACAGTAAATCTCGGACCTTAAAAAACTGATTTAACTTATTCTAGAATTTCAAACGACGACGTCCACCTATATCTTGAGGTAGTCACGAGATGAGTAGAAATATTGTATTCCATCCCCACACGAGTAGAGGCGCTCACAGCTAGATGCTCTCACCGGTCCGTAAGCGATCGGCGAGGGAAAGCAACTAGGCTCGCGGTCAGTCCATAGATGGGTGACCGCCAAAGTGGTTTAATTTCTGAGCGTCTCCGTGCTTCGGAGGGCACGTTAAGCCGTCGGTCCCGGTTGTAGTCATTAGACAATAGTCGTTAAGCCATGTCAGAGGCCTACTGGGCGGCTTGAGCAACTCTGACACTAGGGTTACCACTACCCATACGATAAGCATAAGCAACGAGTAGATAAAATCAGCCTTTAAATAATTCATATTTATTAATTTTTTTACGAGTCTCCACCTAACTTATTAACAGTAGCAGCAAAAGCACAAAAAATAAGCAAACAATGCGTAGGTCCAATTCGTTCATCGATAGTACGCATGTACAGCCCTACGACTCCACCAATAGTTCCAGTTCTCGGGGCCGGGGACGTTCCGCGGCTCGCTTTGATATTATTGTACTAACTAACTTGGGTCGATGAACGAATTCGGCAAAAATATGACGGGCAATTATTATGCAATACGGTTTATTACCGAGTGTCCGTAGCCACGGATTTGTATCAGAAAACAAAGAATACACTGTTAAAACATAAAATGTCGTAAACGACAGATTGGCGTGTTGTTTGTTTTCGGTGTTTCGGTGGAAACGATGGCCAACTCCCCGACCAGTATAGAAACACAAATAGACAGTTTTTTGGAGCAGTTTAAGAGAAGTGCATCTAAAGCTATGGAGGAGAGGATGGAATGGCCCGATGGTGCCTCTCCTGGAGCCGTGGTAAAGTCGCGCAGTAGTTGCTTCGCCCTGGACACCGCAGCAGGTGAGTAATACCTATAAGTACCTACTATTTACCTACTAGATAGGAAACGGAAGGCAAGCACTTAATTATAGGCACTTCAACTAGATATATAAATAATGGTCTATTTTTACGTTACTATAAAAATCTAATATAACGGTAAAATTGTAGCAATATGCAAAGATAAAAAAAATTAACAACATTAACATGGTGTTGTCAGTGTATTCTAGGTACTTACAAAAATCTGAGCGATTTCAGCGAGTGTTCCAGCTACGCGAGCACGCATTTTAATTCCAAACCTATTATTTTATTACACAATACCTAACTATAGTCAAATAATATCATGCGCAATAATAAAATATGTAGAAACAAAACACAATCTACAAAAACGTTAGCTAAGATTCATCATCAGTATTTTGCCGCGTTATATTGAAGTATGCTCTGTGATTGAAGTACATCCATAAGTACCTATTTTGACTTTATTTTTAGGGCGAATGAGCATGTTTTAGTCAGTGCACATAAAAGTTAATATCATTATGTTTTGTTTTGAATTTAGAATCTAATGTAATAAAATGATAATGAAATAAATGAAATAAAATGACCTAAGTTCCGGAAAAAGTGTAACATATTTGATGAAGTTCATAGCTTTTCTTGCTTAAAAAAGACAACGCCCGCACTAGTTTGGAAAATAAACAACTGTTCCGCGGGCCGGTAAATCATGAGATTCGCGGACACAAAGGACATCCTAACTTAGAACAATTATTTTTCTTTACCGGTAATAAAAAGTAACGTACAAAATCGGAAATCCACATGTATGCCTATAATATTTATTTATTATTATGAAAGGAAATTGTAGGTCTACTTCTAACTTAAAAATTGTTTAAAATATTTAAGAAAAATTTGTAAGACTGTTTGTTTAATGAAAAAGAATTTTTAAGTAAGTAGGTAAGTACACACATCAACACAATCTAGGGATATTGAACATTTCATTGATTATCTAGAAAACTATAAACATTTTGTTATGACTGTAAATGGAAGAATTAAAGATAATTTCATGGCCGATATTTAAACATTAACAACACGATGCGATTTTGTTTTTCTAATTAATAAAAGTCTTAAATTAATTAAGCCATAGAAAATTACTGAGTGAACAAAAACATTTTATTCTTATAAAATTATTCAATCGAATTAAATGAATAAAAATCTTACCAAATCTGATAATCAGTAATCGGTATTTCCTCCTCTAACATTAATCACACAGCGGCAACGATTTTCCATACTTAAAATTAAGGTGTCAATGTCTTGCTGGGGTATGCAGTCCCAAGTTCTTTTTAAATGTTCGAAAAGTTGTTCTTCTGTTGTCAAGTTGGGCGGAAAATCCCTCAATGCTCTTCGCTGTAACATGTCCCAGGCGTGTTCAATTGGGTTTAAGTCTGGCGACTGTGGAGGCCAATCTAATACCTGAACATCGTGTTCTCGAAGGGCGGCCCTCACCAGCCGCGCTGTATGGGAAGGTGCATTGTCATGCATGAGCTGAAATTCTTGCCCCGTTAGGGCCCTGAGCGGGACAATGACACGTTCTACTACCTCCTCACGGTATCTATGGGCAGTCATGCTGCCCTGAATCCAAATGAGTTGGGTTCGTCCGCCGATTCGTATTCCTGCCCACACCATAATTGTCCCGCCTTGGTAAGAGTGGACCTCCTGTGGATGTCAGAGACGGCTGACCCTGCCTGGAGTTCTCCAAACGCGTGTTCGTCTCGAATCTGGATGAAATCCATAGCGGGACTCATCAGTGAACAGCACCAATGACCATTGTTGATCACTCCATGTCAAATGTTCTTGAGCCCATAAAAGTCGCTTACCGCGATTGCCACGTCGCAGCGCTGGGACTCGTAGCGGTCTGCGAGCATGAAGACCAACTTCATGCAGCCTCCTTCGCACGGTTTGGTCGCTCACCAGCAGCTGCTGACCCTCCTGGAGCCTTTGCACTAGTTGCATCGCTGTGATATTGGGTAGTCTTCTGGCGGTCATTTGGAGAAATCGATCCTGTCTCTGAGTGGTAACACGATATCTACCTGTGTGCCGTTCTGCCACATCTCCAGTAGCGCGATAACGTGACCACAGCCTGGATACCACATTTTGGCTTGTGCCCAGAGACTCAGCAACGACGCGTTGAATAGCACCGTTTTGTAACATGCCAACTGCCCGTAACATTTCATCTCGACTCAAATGATGGCGTGGCATGACGCTAAAAAGCTTACACAACCAATTGAGAAAAGAAAATAAAACAATTTATCAGGTTTTCTTCAATTAACACGCAAAAAAAATTTTAATGCAACTTCTTGAAATTAGATACAACTCAAGATTGCGCTGTGCTTTGCGTGTTTTCATTTGTTTCTCATTTTAATTTTTAAATTTTGAATAAAGAATAGACAAGGTTTAAATCTGTAAATAAACTTTTTAAGGAAACTAAATAGGTTTTAAACAATAAAGCCATGTTTGATTTCAAAATAACGTATCCCTAGACTTTGTTGATGTGTGTATATGAAACTCGTGTACTAATTATTTCTTACAAAACTGTAACTGCTACATAATTTAATTCTGCCCTAATATATAACAACAGTATATCAGTGTTATATATATCATATACAGGAAACTTTTTAAATCCCGATTTTACATTCCGGTAGAGCCCCCTGCAGTACAGGAATGTAAAATCGGGATTTAAAAAAGTTACTTAATAACAACTTAATTAACGGGCACAAAGCACATCCAGTCTCAGAACAACTTTATAGGGGTCACACATACAAATAGTTTTCATATTATGCATGGATCTACTTCGAAACAACAGGACGCCGAGGTTGTAGTAATACTAATGTCGTATGGTTTCTTACTAGTTATATATATATATATATATATATATATATATATATATAGCACGTACATTATCGAGGTAAAATATGAAGTAATACATACATTGAATTTATTGTGTAATTTGGAATAAAATTATATAATATAAAAGCTATATAAAAATAAAATATTTAGGTACTTAACCAGTTCTTGAATGCTGCTGCTAAATGTCATTGTAGCCGTTGATTCGTTTTTGTTCCACCTCGTTGCGGACCCTCGTGTACACACGCTAGCACATCAAGCTACCCCAATCTGTCAAATTTCGCCAATTGAAAGGGAACCTTATGCTTATATGATAAAGTTGCAAATCTATAAGAGAAATTTGACAGATTGGGGTAGCTGGATGTGCTGGCGTCGTACAAAGAAACGATGATTGTGTGGGGAACTTGTACTTTCTATGCTTTTTACTTATTTATATTATTTTAGTGAATCAAAACAACCAAACGCTTTGAGTGATTATTGATTTTAACTACTTACTTACCTAATACGCTGTGTGGTGACGGCGACAAATATCAGAATCAGAATATCATCACCCCATCTCATCCCGTGGGGGGCGTAGAAGTCGACCCGAGGGAATATCTACCTGAGGAAGGGCAGCAGCTTCCTTCTGATTACTATGACTATCTTACTGCGATCGCCAACCCGCCTGCCAAGCGTGGCGATTATGGCATATCCCCCCAAGACGAATCTTGAGGGAGGCTTGTCCAGCAGTGGACTTATTTAGCTGTAATGATGACGCTTGCAGTGTTCAAGAATACGTAAAAGTGCTTACGGAAGAAAGGGTGCTGCCGCTTCTTCAGAGATTTTTTTTTGTTAAGGCAGGAGGAATGTCTACGCATGCCACCCACAAAATGTGTCTGCGGGTGGGTATGTCGGACTCGCACCGACTAAACATATCCTGCCGTGGACTTCTCTTGGCGCCTGATGGGGGGAGCTCCGGGAACGCGGGTATGCTGCTCCGGTGCTCCCCTTTTGCGCCATGTCCCAGATGGACGGGACACGTACCCTGGGAGGGCTCTGGATTGCCCTCCCCTATTGCCGACTCCTGCCAGTCCGGCACAGCGACTGCGTCACAAACAGATCGCTGTCTTCCCGGAGCTGCTTTCATGTGGTGGCAGTAGAGGACACTTCTTATACTGCCACCGCAGCCCCGAGGGGAGTTGGGCTACCGGCTGCTGCCGTCGCCCCGACGACGCCTCCTCCGTCTGCGAGTGGGATCGGCTGGCTCCCGATCCCGCTCGGCGGCCTCCTTCTGGAGCATGACTGCCTCACAGAAGGAGACCACGGCGTCCCATTTGGTGGAGTCGCAAGCCAGCATCGCATGCACGACTGCTGGCGGCGAAAGATCCCGTCCGATCTCAGCGACCAGAACTCGTCTCTCGGCCTCCCAGGCCAGGCACTCCTCCAGCGTGTGCTGGGCTGAGTCAAGGTCGCTTCCGCAATGGTGACAGTGTATTTTCGCTTCTCGGCCGTTCTTCAAAGATTACTATTTATCTCTACGTAGGTAATAAGAACATATCATAATATGATATGTTGAAATAATGAATGAAGCTTACATATTATGTAAGCTTCATTCATGTTGGATAGAGAAACGCTAATATAGCCTGCTTGATTTTAATTAGTCAGGGTTTTGACCATAAAATAATTGAAAAGTTAACTTTATGACCATTTTACTCTACTCTGAAATATATATAAAGTTATCCCAAAAATATATCCATTATTTTAGTCGTTTAAATTGTCCATATTACTCCACTGTAGAGTCTTCTAATAATCCGTTTACTTTGTCTGGTAAAAATTATACCATGTGATCTACTAGTGAATTAGTGTCCTTAGGTTAAAAATATATACAAACCTTCTCAATATCATTAGTAGACAATATAGTTGACGGCTCTTATTATGTCGGTACACGTCTTAAGTCTAAGGCTGAGATCTATAGAGCGTACTTAGACTTTGCTCAAACTTTACTTACGTAAAACTTTGCTAAGTGTATGCTAAGCTTACACTTTGATTTGGTATTTATAGACTTTTTGAGGCTAAGATTATGCTTAGCATAAGCTAAGACAGACAAAGTCAAAACACCAACTGTAATTTCGTTACGTGCATTAACTTCTGTCTAAGTAAAGTCTGAGCAAAGTCTAAGTACGCTCTATAGATATCAGCCTGAGTTTGTAAGTATATGACAGTTAATAAACAAACCATCGCCCGTGACCCGTAATAATTAAATCGTTGCCTAAGAGATTTCGATTTCATTCTTACCGTTGTCATTAGGGACTTTCCTGATATCTTTTTTAAGGGTTCCGTAGCCAAATGGCAAAAAACGGAACCCTTATGGTCTCGTCATGATGACTGTCTGTCTGTCCGTGAGTATGTCACAGCCGCTTTTTTCCGAAACTATAAGAACTATACTATTGACACTTGGTAAGTAGATGTAAAGACCTAACCTAACCTAACCCTATACTTAGAACTGAAACTCAAATATAGATATATGGATATTGAATAGGTCTTCATAAATAATATTGAGGTTTCTAATATCATTTTTTTATAAACTGAATAGTTTGTGCGAGAAACACTGCCAAAGTGGCAAAATGTGTGCAACCCTGTACCTTCTAAAATAAGAGAATGATAAAACTAAAAACCGACCAAGTGCGAGTCGGACTCGCCCATGAAGGGTTGTTTTTACACATCCCAATCGGTCAAGCCTATCGCAATTGATGGCATTTAGATGTATGCGGCTATAGATAATAATTTTAATATCCTCGGACATTACGTACACACGGCCGTCTGATCCCAAACTTATTCTATGGAAATGAACAGATAACTGATATACTACATTAGTACTTTTTATGTAATTACATACTTATATAGATAATTAAACCCAGTTTCAATGAAAATAGGATATATTCATGCACACAAATATCTATTCAGGGTGGGACTCGAACCCACGACCAGTGGCTTGAAAACCGAGTATTTACCAGACACGCCACCAAATCAGTCAAATTATCTATCAATACAAACAATATACAAAAATGATCATACCATATTATGGTGTGATTTTAAACGGCATGTTCTTTTATTAACAATTATACAGTAATACTTCTATTAAAGAACAATTAACATTATTATTACATACCATAAGTTGTGGTTTTAAACGGCATGATCTGTTATTAAAAATATACCGTAATGCTTCTATTAAAGAACAATTAACATTATTATCACTTTTATTTCTCTCACTATCAGATTTTAATCATTTTACTTTTTTTTTTTAATTCTGCGCTCCAATTACCTAATTTGTATTTCTATCTGAGGCTATTACGAGAACCAATTTTTTTCTTGAACTGATTATTATGAAATCAATTAATCCTTTAAGATCTTGTCGTAATTGATCCCAACATTCCTGTTTGTAACCAAATTAAAATACCTATAATAAGGTATGTAGGTATTTTAATTTGGTTACATTCATCGCGAATAGTAGTGTCGAGATCAACGCATATTTTATCTATATTTACCATCTATTTAGAAGAATGAAGAAGAAGAATATATATTTATTACACACAAGGTACATCAGTATAAATTAAGTAATAGGGGTACAACATACAGAAGAATACATAAAAAAAAGAAAAATTTGGATACATATAAATAACAATTAATACATTTTTTTTTATAATCCATAATTTTACGCACCTATTCGATGTGGTACCCATACTAAGCACCTTTGTGACTAAAAGGCCACAGTTCAGCATTCTGCCACAGATGACTGTAGCGCTGATTTTCAACTGTGGCCAACGGCCATCCATATAAAAATAAATATGTCGGTGTATATTTTATACATACTAAATAATGCAAGGCTATGTATTGGAATACCGTCGAGAATTATATGTCGACGGTATTACTGTCGAGAGTTATATGTAGAATTTTATTGACAATTTGGAAGGCATATAGGCAAACATTATCCATTGTTTACTTATATAAAATATATTTATATTTCTTGGCTTACAATGCTCTGAAATCTTGTTGTACATACTTCTCATATTACGTTTTATTAGACCTCATTTTAACGAGTCGCTTACGTTTCGTGAACTTTCATTCAAGATCAATGTGTGTAATTTCAAATAAAAATTTGAACAATTTCCAAAAGTAATTTGATTTATTGTAATAGTTTTGTAATAGTTACCTATCAAACTACCTATGTAGAACACGACATAAAAAAAGAATGCGCAATAAATAAATATTTTTTTAAATTGCCGCGCAAATATACACAGAGGGCGTCGAAACGGAAACGTGAGCTTAGCGCTCTCTGGTGGTGGCGCACTGTACTATAGACGTGTTCAACGGCGTCCTCCGATTTTATTCACGGAAAGTGTATCGCCATATTGCTTCCGTGAACTCGGTTATATATTTGTGCATTTCTCTCTAATTATGACTGTAATACGGGAATGGAGTGAATAAAAACAAACCACGTCCCATGTGAAATTGTGGTGATACATTTATGTACATCTCGGTCGCTAAAAAAGCGTAAAAAAGGTGAGTTTTATTCTTCCTTTGCTATGACTATATGGCCCAATATTCCACGGGAGTTCGATCCGCTATGCGATAATGAAACTTAAAAAATGCGATTAAGGTTAATAATTGCACGGTTTTTGTTATGTTTATTTACATGAATTTGAAAAGTTATCGCGGTTTTCTAGTATTGTCTCACGGGGATGTCGAAGCAATCGGGGCGGGTTTGTCATGTCGCTTTGTACATACACGTATGTACGTACATGTGATTTGACGTGAACGATCGGTTGTAGAATCGAGCGAGTACTATGTCGTTCGAGAAAATGGAAGTGGTGAATCCTGCTGAAAAGGAGGCGAGCGAAGTGCTTCACTCGCTGCTGTCAGTGGAACGGCGCAGCGTGGATAGCAAGGAAGCCATCATCGTGTCCATCCCAGCCGACACCAGCGGTGGCGGCGAATATGGCGAGAGCGCACAGTGGCATACGCCTGTCATGGGACAGCATAGCGTCTTCGAGATGGGCTCACAGAACATGCAACAACATAACTATAACGGCCATCAAGAACAGGTGAGGGGCTTAGGTTAAATGTTTGTTTGCTCTTAGAGCCTCTCTGGAGAAGTACTTCATTTTACAAATCATATCCTCATTACTTATGCTGTTATCATGTGAGAGAATGAAACACCTAGATGCCATCCAGGAGGGATGGGTCAGCAACATGACCAAGTGATAACAGAGACCTAGGTTAGCCTTAAGTATGTATTTAATTCAGTATTGCCTATTTATTTCTATTAGGAAGTAGGTATTTATTATATTCAACAGACTTTGCAATTATCCAATAAGAGGCTTACTTACATAAGATGTTAAAAATATTTTCAGGTTTTATGGCAGGGGCATACAATACAAGTTGAAAATGGAGCAGCCAATCTGCAGAATTTACCAGGCACATTCAGTATACAATTTGATGCCCATGTGGACACTGAGACAGCAGACATGGAAGTTGAGACAAAGCCCAAAGTTGAAAAGAAGACTGGAAATAAGAAGAAGAAAAAAGCTGAATCAGATAGTGATGAGGAGGTACTCGACAATAAGTTGGAAGATAATCCATCACAGGTGAGATTTTAATGCCACTTTAAAACTGAATATTTTCATGATCATGGAGGCTACCACCTCATTCGCTGTTCATTGTCATCATGGTCGGTGTTAAAATAGATGAAGATTGAAAATTACTACATAGTTCATTCAACAGCCTAACATCTTGAACAACACTGGCAAAATTGCTGCAAGTAACAGCAATGCCGTTAATTAAAAAAAAAAAAACATCTTGAACATTGATTCCCTACCATGTATGATATCACATGTGCTCATGGATGCCAATTGAAAAAATAATTATTTAAATGATTTAGTCATTTGTTCAATTGATTTTTTTTCATCTATTTGAATGCAGATCACAATGATCGGCGGTAGCCCCCAGCATCAAACATGTATATGGTTTTGAGACAGTACTGTCTCTACATATAGTCTTCATTAAAAACTAAAACACTGGTACAAAATGGATATGTTGTAAATCTATGATTCTATGACTGGCCTGTTATTCTAGTGTCTGATTGCTGAGCTAGAGGTTGTTGGTTGGGTCCCCCACCCAGGACTAATCTTTGTGTGATGAGAATGCACTGGTACAATATGGATATGGTATAAATCTATGATTCTATGACTGGCCTGTTATTCTAGTGTCTGATAGCTTGAGCTAGAGGTTGTTGGTTGGGTCCCCCACCCAGGACTAATCTTTGTGTGATGAGAATGCACTGGTACAATATGAATATGGTATAAATCTATGATTCTATGACTGGCCTGTTGTTCTAGTGACTGATTGCTAAGTGAGAGGTTGTTGGTTGGATCCCCCTCCCAGGACACATCATTGTGTGATTAGATTGATTATTGGTTTGTGGTTGCCATAGTACAGGGTCTGTCTGGTTTAGGATCAGATGGCAGTGTGTAACTTTCCCAGGGTATTCCTTATTTCCTGTTTATATTAGAACTAATTCATACTCGCCTGTGTTCACCCTTATACTCACACACCTATATCTTTTTACTCACATTTCTAGACAAGAATGCTTTTCTGTCATTTCATATGTCAAAGTTATAGTCTGAGATGAGTCATCTCCATGCCAGCTATGCTGTAAGGTTGAAGTGCTTAAGTTCGGCCTCTATGTAAAAAATCTACCAAGTTATTGAAGGTTGTCATTGAGAAACAAAATTTCATATCTATGCTTTCATGCTATTATGTACAGGTTAAAATTAACAAGTAAAATTTTCCCCAGATTTTTGCTATAATAATGAATATAATTATAGGATTGCAAATTCTGATTATATTCTTTGATTGTGAACATGCCAAAATATGGCTCCTGTTTATCTATGCTTGTTTAAATTTAACTAATGGGATTGACTAAACTACAGTATGTGTACTAGAAAACAAGCACAAGTTTTTTAATGATAAGGCAATTTGCTTTTTTATAAATTGTATCCTAAAGCTGCCATTTACATTCTCCGTTGCAAGTACATACCAGATGCACCTGGGCTGAAATATTTTGTTGATAATAGTTAATTAAAATAATATTACTACAAAGCTATAATCTTAATCTAAAGCTATTATTAATGTATACAAAAATAGAATAATAATTCAATAAATATTTCATATATGTAGAAATAAATATAAAGAAAAATTAAGGGGGGGTATGGCATAGCATTCATTTGCTCAAGAGTACCTCCACTTTACAGAAGACATTACTTAATAATTTTAATGTTGTGTTTCTGCGCGTGAGTTGGTCGCCAGAGGTCATTGGGGTGGGAGGAAGGGCCAGCAACACTTGTTTGCTCACTCTTAAAGTCCGGCAATGCACTCGGGACTCCGCTGGTGTTGTGAGTGTCCATGTCCACTTACCATCAGGTGACCCACTTGCTCGTTTGTCGCCCTCTGATATATAATAATATTATTATTAATAATAAAAAATAATAATATCATAAATTATTATCATTAATAGTCAATAATATTGGGTTACAGCAACGCTAACAAAAATGTAGTCTTGAGATAGAGATATTCAATTCGCCCAAATTGTGAGATTTATTATTTTAAAGATAAATAATATAATATAGAATAAAAATATATAGCACTCTATAGTAAATGCAAGAAAGAAATAGTCAAAACATTATTTTATTTTTGTTGTTGACCACCCTCTATCTGCTACGCGGCAGAATGAACCAATGCATTTCCACAGTTGGAACACAGCTTTAACGTTCCGTTTGGCTTGCGACAGAGTCTACGACCTTAGAAGGGCCATAAATCATAATGCGCAGGCTAATAAAAGGCGGCTTTTGTAAAGATCAAAGGTTTGTGCATTATGTACTTTTCTATTATATGCCATAGGTCATGATGCGTATTTTTTAACAATTAAAAGTGAGTTATTCATTTATTTATACCACTCACATCTTTTCATTGTGAGTTTATTCTCATCCATGAGTTATTGTGATTGACTGCATGTGTGCAGTGGTTAAGATTAAATAAGGTTTATTCCTATACAGAATCTTTAATAGACTCTCACCTGTTTCCCAGAGGGGTATGCAGAGTCAATGGATTTCCATTAATCACAATCTTTACACACCTCTTTTGCCTCCACTGTCATTATATTCTACATACACGCTAGCTGGGTAAGTTTACTCCAAACCTGGCCTGTCTTGAGAACATCTCCAATTTGGTCAGAGAATGTTCTAAAAGGTCTGCCCCTTCCAGATGTTCGCACAGGCCAGGTATATGTTTGTAAATCTTCTTTCATTCATACTTTTTACATGCCCAAATTTCATATTACAACGCTCGCCCATCAGTAAAATAATATCAGTAATCATTAATGTGGTGATGATTCAGTTTTACTTCAACACATACAGTTTGTATTTCCCAAAAGTTTCAATATGAGGTGTGAAAACTGAATGAGTCAATGTAGATGTTCAACCATGTCATTTATAAGTGTCTTTGTATTGAATCAGTTCTATACCTATTTTTGTGGAATATAATTGAGTGTTACATTAATAATGTTTTATGCACAAACTTTGAAATATCTTTTATTAGTTATGGAAAAATCACATATAAAATTGAAACCTTATGACACTGCACTCTTTCACCTTTATTTAAAAACGAAGTCTAAAGTTAAACTGCCGTTGAACTATGGATCAAGCAATCTCATTGGATGCTTTTTGACTAAACCGAGGATCAACTGCAGTTTAACTTTAGACTTTGTTTTTAAATAAGGATGTTACGACTTTATCTATTGATTCTTATTGTTTTAATTATTAAAAATAATCTTTATTAATGACTAAATAATTCATAGAGATTATAATAAACTTCAATTAGTGAGTGAAACTGCAGGAATCCTTAGTATACAATTTATAAAAAAAATTGCCTTATGTTTACAAAACTTCTTCTTGATAGTTAGTACACATACTATAGATGAATATATTCCATTACTGAAATTCAAACAAACGTAGATAAACAGGAGCCGTATTTTAGCATGTCCACAACCAAAGAACATGATTAGAATGAATAAAACGCAATTCTATAATTATATTCATTAAAGCAAAATCTGAGGAAAAATTATACTTGTTAATTTTAAACCTGTGTATAATATCAGAATCTCATCACCCCATGTCATCCTGTGGTGGGTGTAGTAGTTGACCTGAGGGAATATCTACCAGAGGACGGGCAGCAGTTGTTTACTGAGTACTATGACGATCTTACTGCGATCGCCAATACGTCTAACAAGTATGGCGATTATGGCATATGCCCCAAGATTATTCTTGGTGGAGGCTTTTGTCCAGCAGTGGACTTCTTACAGCTGTTAACGCTCTTTATGTATCATCATAACTGCTGTAAAAAGACCACTGCTGGACAATAGCCTCCTCCAAGAATCATCTTGGGGGGGATATGCCATAATTGCCACGCTTGGCAGACGGGTTGGCGATCGCAGAATGATGGTAATAGTACTCAGAGACTCTGCTGATTAGATAGGGTGATGGTATTCTGTCTGATATTCGCACGCCGTCACCACACAGCAGATCCAAATTTATTTCACTACATTTTATAGCAAATTAAATAAATGATGTATGGATGTCAATTTGAGTTACTTAAAAATGTTATGATAAGTTTTTAATGCATTAAATACCATTTTAATTTATATCATGCTGTTAGAAAAGCAGAAGAAAATCTTTTTACAAGGAAGTTGAAAAATGTAACAATCATAGATTCCCGTTTTTATAAAATATGTATTACTTTTTCAGGTCAAGGATAGGCTGATGAGGGGTTGTGATTGTAAAGACAATTGTTATCGAGGACTTAATCCAGAAGCTGTCTACCGGCATAGACTCAATATTGCTGAATTGACTAAGAGTGAACATGACATGTACCTGATGGGCATCACTATGGCGAGCTTGGCAAACCCAGCTGAAACATCACGCCACAAAGTGAGGAGGAGGCTCAGAGCATGTTATGTATATCAAGGACGGAAAGTTTGTTTAGAGGCATTCTTATATCTCGAGAATGTAACACATTATCAACTAAAGCGAATAAGGCAGCATGTTATGACGCACGGTGTTGCGCCGCGGATACACGGCAATGTGGGTAAGAAGCCTTATAACACATTCACTCTAGATATCTATAAACATGCTACTAATTTCTTAAAAGAGTATTTGAAACAACATGCCAGCTCTCCTAAAGATATACAACCATCTGGGGAAAGCAAGAAGGCCAGCAAAACTGTTATTATTCAAGGTGATTCTCGGAAGCACTTATTTGAGGCTTACAAAGAATATGGAGAAATTCTGGAGCCAGGTGTAAAACTTATGGGTTATTCAACTTTCCGTGCATTCATGAAGGATCAGTTTCCCCACGTGAAATTCGCGACCAAGAAACAAGATGTACCTAAAGATATGGTGCCGTTCCGTAGCGGTAAGTGCATGTCATATGACAAGAACAAAGATCCTATAAGGTTGCAACAGGAAAAGGAGAAAGCCGACGCAAAGAAGGCAGCTATGGAGGCTAAGAAGAAAGAAGAACACGACAGGGAGCAGCAGCACGCACAACAGCAAGCCCAGCAGCAGCAACAACAACAACAAGCCCAACAGCAACAACAGCAGCAGCAGCAACAACAACAACAACAGCAACAACAACAACAACAACAGCAGCAGGTACAACAAGTGCAAGTGCAGCAACACCAACAGATGCAAAACCAGGCCCATGTTGTCATTCACCAACAGCAGCCTCAACAGCAGCAGCAGATGCAACAACAGATGCAGCTGGTGCCGCAGGTGAGCCAGCACCAGCAGGTGCTAACGCAGCAGGTTGGCGGCGTGCAGCAGGTGTCACAACAGCACTGCGTGCAGCCGCTCGGCGTGTC
Source organism: Pseudoips prasinana (assembly GCA_951640165.1). Classification (NCBI taxonomy): domain Eukaryota; kingdom Metazoa; phylum Arthropoda; class Insecta; order Lepidoptera; family Nolidae; genus Pseudoips; species Pseudoips prasinana. Next base: position 11,325,800 of record OX621235.1, on the reverse strand, counting down.
CGAGGAGGGCTCCCAGCCCGTGGAGATGGCTCAACAAGTCATACCGTTGGCAGTAGTCCAACAGCCCCAGCAGGCTTACATCGTAACACCCGTTTCGCACTTTCAAACACGCGTTCAGGGTACTTGGTACAGGCATTGACAGCGTATGGCGGCTGCCCCCGTACAAGTTACAACTGACGCCGACCTGAAGACAGCGGACGTTCACATTTACGTAACTTAAGATCTCGCAACGACTGAACTGTTGTAAATTGAAACTGTTCCTTGGAACACCTAGTTGTTTGATTTGTGATGCCACACGTAACTTTGGCAATAAGTAAGCGAGGATAGTTAAGTATCACCTTTTCAGTATTGGTTGGAAAACTAATTTAAAATCAACTATCTTTAAGATTAAAATTAATCATATTTACACCATTTATATTAGCGGTTAGCTATGTAGTTTATTTTAGAAATATGTAATGTGGTTTTCAGCAGATAACTGAAGGTATTTTATTATGAGTATATAGGATACATTGAATAAAAGTTTGATGGATTGCGAGTGATGGTGGTAAATGGTTTGAGTTGTTGTACTAAATTACGACGAAGAATGGGAAATAGACACATGCACACAGTCAAAACAATAATAAGATGTATTTGATTTTCAACATGCGATTTCGCTTTCGGATTACTTACAGTAACAAATTGACATTTTAGTGTGTTCTTGAATAAATATTACAGGTTTATCTTGTATAATCCCAACCGAGTCCACCCGAGGAACGAGCATGATAGGCACGTAGTGGCTCATTTCTTTTGATTTTGGGCACATCCAATTACAAATGGCACTCTTCGTATACCTCGTACTAAAATATGGCAAACGACATTATTTAATTCATTTATTTGACTCTTATTATAAACTGCCATTGCTAACAGTAGTCTATTTTTTCTGTTAATCAACCATTCAACGTGTGACTGGGTGGGTATAAAGCTAAAGCCGAGAAATCCGATGGCATCTTTAGACTGTGAAACTGTATATGGATAATGTGTAGAAGGTAGGAAATAAATTGCATGATTGCTTCTATGAAAATATGGTATTATGGCGGGCAGTTCTTAGCGTTTATTCATTAGTTCAGTCACTTATGTCTTATTTTGTTGGTCAAGTATCAAAAAAGCAGTGCCTTCAATGTCATATAGATTTCGACGCCAGGTGTGAATTGTGGAATTTAATTTGCCATAATGAGAAAGACGGCTGTGGAGTTATTTTGGCGCCTTCGTTCGCTTCTAGCGAGTTCGGACGGTATTTGAACATTTTTGATTATGGCTACTCAATAAACACAAATATACTTTTGGCACTTTTCTATGAGGACTGCGAATGTGTTAAATATGTATCATATCCATAGGTTCTAATTTAAATACTACAGCCTTTGTGCACCCTTGCACTTCCTACATTACTTGTCTCCTACATTACATGGAAAACACATTCTACAATTCTTGTTTGCAATAAATTCTTGCTTGCTGCAAAACGCAAAACGACAATTTATGTAAAATAAATTGTCGTTTTGCGTCATATTCTGACAAGTACAATATCAAGGTGATGAATGCATTTCTTTTATTCAATAATATTTGTTGAAAACTGGATTTGCTGCTGAATTCACCAGCAGTCGAGAAGTCGTTGAAACTTCTTTCAAGGCTTTCTTTCTTATTAGCAGGGTTAGCATGATATTGTAGACTTAAGTCTCTCTATTATGTTTCCAATGTAATCATATGATCAAATAGACAATTACCTGAGATATAATTGGCCAAACTCAATAGTGCATGGCTGTAAAGTTCTATAATATAGTAATAGTTGGGATTCTCATGGAAGTGGGAAATCAAAGGTTATTAGTATCTTATTGGGTGACCAGATGAATTTATTTTTACAAAATGGTTCAAGTGAAAAGTTTATTAGGTGTAGGTAATTTTACCTATTTTATTTCAACTGTGAATAAAATGCATAAACAAAGAAATTTATATGGATTTAAAAGATATGACTGGTTTTTGTACTAGTTACATACATATCAAGAATTCAATTCAATAATTTCAGTTTAAATTACTGATTACCTATCATAAATACATTTTTTATGTTCTACAATTAATGAGTTATGCTACTTATTTAAGATCGTGTGCCGTAAAGGGCTTTATTACAATTATTACGTTTGATCGGGTTCTAGCGTCCTATGGTTGTCTGACAGGATCGATAAAATTTAATCGAATTTACTTGGTCAGTTCATTTAACGCAGGTGTTGCAGTTACATGCAGTTAACATTCCCAACGAACTAACACATAGTTTACACACAATTATATTTGATTTAACCGTCAAGTCCGACGGTATTGTTAAAACAGGCAATAGAAGTTATTAAATATATTCTGTGCCATCACCCATATAATACCCAATGTATGAATAAATTTGACTATTTGATGAAATATGAACTGTTTGTTAAGTGCATAAGACTCACAGGAATGAAATTCACAGAACCCATTTAGTAAACCATCAAAATTCTGTTATGGAAGGCTGACATTATGAGTATTGAATCCTCATAGGAATTTGGCTATGAGTTCATACTGTGGATAACTTCCATCCTGTAATGGTACGACGGACCACGTCATTTACGGCTGAAATTGATCCCACTAATGCGATGGAAAAGCTTGCCAGTTTGGAATGGAAGTTTGCTTGCAACATTTTATTTTATAAGTGAAGACAAAAAGTAGGTAATTATTTTAATATACCAGCGACCCTGGTGGACGTAGTTTTAATACCTTAGCATAGTGAGTAAACTTCGCAATAAGACCAATTTAAACTATGACTAGTGATTTCTTTTAAAAATATTAAGTAAAATAAATGTAGTATTGATACTACTGTGTGCTAACTTCTTGTGTGTAGTATATGTTTTATTTTTTATATGTATTAGGGAACTACTAAAAATTGCTATAGACCGATAATAATAATATTCTAATACTCTCTGTTTTAAAATTTTGAAGTATGCACTGTCAAGCAAAATACACGTTGTATGAAGACTGGTCGACGGAAGAGATGTTTTAAAGATATTTTCAATACAGTTGTTAAAAAATTATACTTTCGAAAGCAGTACCAATGTGAAATATTTTTGACATAATGAGACTAGAGTAAGATTAACTTAATCGTAATATACGGGTGTTTACTTGTACGCGATTCCACCAACTTATCCTCCTACAAATTCATAATTCATTCTCAAATTATTTGTTAGTACCTTATATATTATTTGAGAGTTCATTATGAATTTCTAAAGACTATCTTTGAAATTGCATTTTTATTTATTTTTATAACTAATATTTAACATGTTTTGGAGAAATGTAAAATTAGATTTCTCTAAATTATAAAAATAAATATTAATTCCTAATATTTTTGGTTACTCAATAGCTGATTACACGGCTTAAGACTGACACCTGTATATTATTGCGGAATTCACTTTTAAACTTCTGTAAACCTATACATAACACAAATAGAAATAAAACAAGGGTGTTAACAAGAATAAAGAATTTAACTTTTGTTTGTCGTAACTGTATTGAAAAATGCCGTGCGATACACGGGTGTTAAGGTTAATACAAACTCTTTAGTGTATTATTCTTCGGTTTAAATTTGGCTATCTTGCACCCTTGTGTCACAGTGCTGTTTTAATCATATAGCTACAGTTAACGGCTACATCTGTATACATTTCAATTGGAAAACCGCTCTTACTTTCTTGGTAATGTAGACCCTATTATTTCCAAAGTGACCCTCAGACTGTAATAAGTTCCTGAAAATGTTATATTTCCTTAGTTACAGTTTTATAATTTCAAACTACCGGTGATTTATATGGTGAGGTCTTTGGAACTATCTTATTACTTTACATTTGACTTTAAATAAAAAGGGTTTTGTATCCGATTTTCTAAGGGCTAAGCTAAATCGTAAGTAAAAGTTCGCTCCATAGATCTAAGCCTAAGGTCAGTATTTAAAAATTGATCTCTTTTCGGATCCATGCTTAACTTCACACCTAAGTAGCTTAGTATCCTAACTAATTAAAGAAACTGCTCCTAAAGTGTAAAATTAAGCACGGCTCCAATTAAATTTTATTTATAAATACGACCCTTTATAATCAGATTACTGCCGTTTAGTAAATCCATTGCATCTTATAAAAATATTGAGACTATGATCATATTTAGGAGACTGTTTGTCTTATTAACTGTACTGCAAAATCACAATTGAATAAAAAAAGTACAATGACTCTAGCTTAACTATGTCTCAATATTTTTACCGTAAGGAGGTTGAAATCTAACTAGTGATGATCAAGATTATTATTGGATGTAATACATACCTATATTATATAATTGGCGTATACTTTATTTATTATCCCAACGATTTATTTATTTACGTTATGTTAAAACTAAGTACTTGTAACGAGTATCCCTGATTTTGCAGAGGTTTGTCGATTTTAGGTCCCTCGCGTCGAAAAGACTATAATTTTCAAGCCAGAGGCAAATTTGAAAATCTCATATTATCATGAACTAAGATAGTTATAGTGTAATTAAATTATATAATTGTAATAATTGATAGAAGTGTGTAATCATAATCAGTATACCTATAAATAGACAGTGCAGAAATGTGCCTAGAAATTATGCTTACCCTTGTATTTTTATAGTGCAATAGTTAGATTCGGAGCAGATTCTTTATAATTGTGATTCATTAAATTGATTAACGATTTTAAATGTTTTTTGTTTCCAATAGCCCAGCAATTTAAAATTTCTCTTAGATAATATTATGCCCCAGAAGTACATATGCTTTGAATCACAGTGATTTGCTCTTAGCAAGATATTCGGCATCTGTTCCAAAATTATTATCGTAGGAAGACATGATGTGATAGAAATTAAACTTTTTTACGCTACAATATTTGTTTCAATTGACCCGTTTAGCAAGGGGTTCACGTTAGTGTGAACGGGGTCGAGGCTCCCACGCCTTCCTCCAATAGGCCGGTGCTGAGTTACAACCGGAGATTGTCCGCCGGGGCTGTTCGTCCGTCGCACTCGTTCTGCCTCGGCTCATTGGACTCCTGCAGCCGGCCACTTCACTCGACAATTTAATAAATCTTCCGCGTCGTTCATTTGTAAACAAAAGTCATTGTTTCGGCCGCGACTGGACAGTTTGACGATGGCGACTTGCCTTAGCGGGCGCGCGTGGTGACATCTCGCTTCTTGGTGATCTCTACTATTATTCGACATGAAGTTTTGGAAGTGTAGTACTAAAAAAGAGCGACGGGCGGCTGCTATCGGTGAGTGGAATCAAGTTCTTATTGGCTAAATTGAATAATTAAGTTCAATTGAAACGCTTCGTAGACCTACTAAATAAAATTGGCTAGCTATCTTATAAAATAAACATTAGAAGGTATCTTTGCGATGGTTATTAACCTAGTTTTACCCAAACAATATCTGTAATTTGTCTTCATTGAATGCGGGCTACGGTGTTATTTACTAGTAACTGAACCATGAACTAACTAGATACTGTAATAATGCCCATAAGTACATGTAGGGAACTAGTTTATTGATCTATGTTTAAAAGAAAATGTCTTGGTATACATTTTTAATGTTTATTTATTCCAAAAAATTACAAGCGTAAATCTTGTCAGTTCCAATCAAATGTATTGATGACATAATCAAATCGAATGCTAACCTTGTAATCTTTGAAATGACTAACGTATTTTATTTACTTGGATACGAAATTACTATTACAGTTCATCTGATTGACTACAGCATGTATTGTATCTGTATATGTATGGATAATTATTATGACTATGATTGTTTATATAACCGTTCGAATTTTTTAAAAATCGTATACATTATGTTAATGAATCATAAATAAACTATCGTAACTTTTTAAATATGTATCGGCAAGTCGCCTAGTTAGTCCAGCGTTAGAATGTTCTATCGCAATAATAAGGTCAGGTTCAAAGCCCGTTTTAGGACGGAAACCGATTTTTAGATTTTTTTTGTTAAATAAGATCTCGATATCAGACCAGTCTGGAAGTAGGCGGTGTTACAACCCCTTGCATCGGAGAGCACGTAAAGTCGTCGGTCCTATACCACACTTCTTTCCGACCGTGTCTGCTCATAGGAGCGTATCTTCTCCATATCTGAACTTTGTATTCCCTAGTACAAAATGTAGATATGGCTGATCTCCATTGAGACTGGCCGAAATATGACCATGCAGACATTAAAACTAACAAATTGGAAATCTTATACCAATCCATGCCTTTTCATGTTTTTAACAAATCTGTAACACCGATTAGGGCGGCGCAAACTTATTATCTAAAACTATGTATGAAACTACGTTATGGACGTATCTACCTAATATGGCGAAATTTGTTACATAGTTGCAAATCAAGCTTCACGCTGGCTGTATAAAATGTTTACACATTTTAATGGATTTTGTATGTAACCTAACTCTTGAAATTGATACTACCTGACTGGTACACACATCGAGAATGTCGACATGTCGTAATCCTAAAACAGTGCACTCTTTGTACTTGCAACACAAATACATTGAGATATGTGAGTTTTATCTACACAGTAACAGTGAATTAGTTCCAGACACCTGACCTTTAGAAAAAAAAGTCGTGTCATATACTTCTTTTTGATGGATCTACGGATTTTTAGGAAAGACCCATCTCGATTTAATTGTTTTTTAGTCAAATATGAAACTAAATTCAATGCAGATTGTATTGAATTTAGTTTCATTCGTTTGTGAAACTAATAACAACACCAATTTCTAATGTGGGTTTTTGTAATCGAAGTCTTCTACGTTATTATAATACGGCGTTCTGTTATAATAACGGTAACTACTTTCCTATCTAAAATGGCTTGATACAGCATAATAATTAACTCCAACTTAATCACTGATCGCCAGAATATAATATCCTTAGTAATATGCAAATTAAAATAAGATCACATGTGGGTGAAATTTTATCGGAATTCGAGTGACAAGGTACATTATTCACAAGCAAATCGTTCTTGACGGGCGCGTTGGCGAATTTGGTAGATGGTTGCCTTTCACGCCACAGATCGCGGGTTTATTCGCGGGTCGATTTCCACCCCGGACAGATATTTGTGTGCATGAACATGTCCGTTTGTACCGAGTCTGGCTGTAATTATCTTAATAAAGTATGTATTTACAAAAGGAAAGTAGATAGTATAATATGTAGTACCTATATCAGTTTCCATAGTACAAGATCAGCTTATAATAGTTTGGGATCAGATAGATGGCTGTGTGTCAATGATGTCCCGGGATACTATTATTATAATAAAATACTTTTAAGAATGTAAATACCAATTTCGAAATTGGTATCAAAACTCTTATCTAGTTTTATGTTTGTTTCTGAATAGATTTGTTTTAAACTTTTCGATGTCTGATTTCGACTACAACGCGGGCGAACCCGCGGGTAAAAGCTAATTTTATAATATTGTAAATGTCATTTCATATGAAAACAATGGATGTCAGAAGGGAAATTCGTCAATTACTCGGCTAATACCCGAAGGAGACTCCTTTATTATTAGGAGTCAGAATGAACTCTGAGACGATCGTGACCGCCAATCTGTATTAGTTTGTGTACAAATGTACCTTTCTTTTTGCGCTTGTTAAGCTCGTTTATTGCGACAACGAAGGGCGGACAGATGTGACGACAAACGTTTATTAAACAGAACTGTTAAATTCGTTCAACGTCGCATAGTGAATATGAAATAATCTTAAGGATAAGCATATATAGCTTTTACTATGAGTATAAGTCGAACAGTGTTTCTAAAATTATTATCAACGAAGATTTCCCTAAGCCGTATATTTTGCGGACAATTGGTAACCGGTTGCTTATTCATTAGAAACCTCCGGATAACTCATCATTAGTCTGAAATGAACTGGATTTTGTATTAATTCCAATCCATCAGCCAAATAATCCTAGGTGGTGAGGGTACCGAAGCAGCGTCACATTTTTACCATTGCGGGAGTGACCTGGACTCTGTCCAGCACACTCGCTGAGTGTCCTCATCGCAGAAATCGGATGGGAACCACCAAAATTCGTCGGTGCGTTGCTGACGGGTTACTCCACCAATGCGACGTCGTGGACTCCTTCGACGAGGCAGTCATGCTCCAGAAGGAGGCTGCCGAGCGGGATCGGTCGCGAGCCGATAAGAGAAGTGTCCTCCATTGCCGCCAGGTGCAGTCTGGTGCGGGAAGACAGATCTGTTTTTGGCGCAGTCGGTGTGCCGGTTGGCAGGAGCCGGTAATCCGAGCGGACGTGCAATTGTCCTCCTAGGGCACGTGTCCTACACTATATGGGATTGGCGCACTGGACCAGCGTTCTCGCGTTGCTGGTGCTCCCTTCTCCAGCGCCAAGAGAACTTCACGGCGGTATAGGTTTAGTCGTTGCCAGTCCGAAATACTTACGCACAGACACCTTTTGCTGGTTTCCCCTACATTACCAAGAACATGTTGAGAGTTCCAGTTGATAGTCCCACTTAAAATCACACTTTTATTGTAAAATACTGAGGGAGATCTCTTCGTTTATTAAAGTTCTAAAAATGCAATTAAAATGTAAAAATCATAATTAAATAATGATTAAATCTGTTACAATGTAACAACTTTAATAGACAGCGGCATGTTTAATACATACTCTAGTTTAAAATAACTTCAACCAGGATACACCCACCTACAGCGGAGTCGCGGCAGCTATTTGAAATTAGGTATAACTGAAATTATATTCCATACATATAATGTCATAGAATTAGCTATGACATAGGTATATAAAAAATTGCAGCAACACCACTTAAACAGGTTGTGTTATTTCATAACATAATTGGAGCGCTCTTAATGAAAATTGCTTTATATGGGAATATGAAAATAAACGAGATAATACTTACTGTTTTTGATGTAAGTATAAGAAAAAACTACGAAGTCAGAATGCCCTTCTGTTGTTTGCACGAAAGTGCTCTTAAACTGTCAACAGAATGGTTAAAGTACATACTTACAAAAGAAAATCTTTAGCATTTATGTAGGCGACGTACTACGGTTCCGAACATCGAAATATACCCGCAAATTCTAATGGAAGCGCTCAGAATAACATAAGTGTTTGCCTACTTGTCAAAGCCCCGCATTGTTAAGTAGACCTCTCATGAACTTCCAAAATTAAAATGTACCTGTCAAGTTCTCAAGCGAATGTGAGTTTATGTCCTTCAAAAGCAGACGCGTGCCAATCAGCTCTATAAAATCAATACACGTGCGAATGGGATATTTTAATGTGCTATTATATGCCAAAAGTATATGATCACCGCAGTGCGTTGTCATCAGTGTGCCTACTACACATAGATTGGCATTGCAGCGGTGACTCTGGCTGATTGCTATGCGAGCCGCAGCTAGCCTGCCAGCGGCCTTTGTTTGCTTTTCACATTGTTCTATCCTGCCTTTCCGTTCCAACTTTTACTGAATACAAACCATTGTTTGATTTTTATTATAACTTCATTACGTTTTAACGTGTTACAATAATCTGTTAATTGGGTCGATTGATTGGTACTTTACCATTCGAGTGAAGTTGTAGCAGAACTGTTAAAATCCCACTAACATGTAAGAAGACCTATGTAAGAAGTTCCACATTCAACCTCTAATAAATCGAAGGCGTTTGGCCGATTGTACGTTTTTATTAAAGCTATTATTTAATGAGATTGACTGTCCCCATATTTTCCAGAAACTGCACTTTAACGTTCCCCAAAGATCGTCTAGATTTAATACACCTATATCCATTCCATTTTCGTCGACTAATTATAGGCAAAATTCATATATAGTGCGAGCGAGCAAGGATTTTAAAAAATTATGTAAAAAGTTTGATTTTGACCCATTTAATACCAAGAGCGAGGTGGCACGCAGGCAGCTGAACCTTAATTTTTTCCAATAACTTTTAATATAATAATATGTCTTCAGCTACTCTGTTTAAGAGTAAAATCGGAAGCATTGTATGTGTGTATCAGTCGCTATCCGTGGAAACCTGTAATTGGGTTTATGTTTCCTATTATAGCAGTAATATTTTTTATGTATAGCTGTTGGTTTTCCAAACAATAAATAAATAAATAAACATTATCAATGCAAAAGTTTATGAGTATTGATATGTGGATGTTTGTAATTCTTTCACGCAAAAACTACGGAACGCATTGTGAATTGTGATGAAACTTTGTAGCTGGACATATCACACATAGCTAGTATATAATTTTTAAGTTTAACGCGGGTAAAACCGCGGGGCACGGCTAGTAAGTAATTGTATGTGTACAGACGCCAGCACATCAAGCTACCCCAATCTGTCAAATTACCCCAATTTAAAGTGAACCTTAAGTGATAAAGTTAAAAAAACTATAAAAGAAATTTGACAGATTGGGTGCAGCTGGATGTGCTGTGTGTGCACTATAGTAGTTACATTACCATTAAAAAAATGCTTACTACTAGTGCCTCGTCGGTCTAGCAGCAGCGTGTTCAACTGCAAATAGTGAGCCAATAGGTTCAAATCCCATGGTAATTCTCTGTTAAGAAGAATGATCCCGTGCCTCGGACAGCACGTAAAGCCTTCGGTCCTGTAACTGATTACTCTCCCGTCTACGTCTACGGCTAGATCATGAGAGTAAGGAATACCGACATATGTGTTAGCAAACACATGTGCAGTATGATGAGCCGCGTTAGATGGCTGGTCTCCATTTAGACTAGCAGCCATGACTAAATAAGGTATAGCATAACGCTAAAACTTGCCCTCGTGTTATGGGTTCAAGTCCTGTACTAGACAATTATCGTTACTGTATACACTCTACATGTGTGAACCATACATACAGCTGAATAGAGTCTAGGTGTGCTTTACGTCCGTAAATTCAATGTCCGTAAAAGTCCTCTACGATACAGAGAACTATTTACCTAGTGCGTTTATTATTATTTATTTAAATATATTTTTATTATTTACTTTATAGTATATGTTGTTAACGCGGCAACAGATATACATCCAACTGTCAATCTATCATGGTTCATGAGATACAGTTTGGTGACAGACGGACAGACAGCGAAGTCTTAGTAATAGGGTCCCGTTTGACCCTTTGGGTACGGAACCCTAATCATAGATATAATATATACCAATAAAGAAAATTTAATAATAACGTAGAACTACTGCTAACTTCCGACTATTCCTCACTCCAGAGACCCTCCAATTTCTACGTCCGTTCAACGGTTGTCGGGAAGAGATCATTACGTTAGCAATAAGAAGACATCACATCCGCGTCCGTGTGCGGTCGCCGTTTATATCAATATAAGTTGAAACTGTCCCCATGTATTTTATTTGGCCGTTGCAACGTTGCAGTGTGATGATGGCAACGATTCTGCTGTCTCATCCCCGGGAGGAGTAGAAGTCGTCCCGGGGGAATATCTACCAGAAAACTGGCTACAGCTGACCAGCTTCTATGATCAGTATTCTTTAGTTTACTGCGATCGACAATCCGTCGCGTAGGCTACATTTCGACTGTGGAGATCCTTGGAGAGGTCTTTGTCCAGCGTAGATGTCGTTCGGCGGATTTAATGATTGTGTGTACGAATAAATGAATCGATAACCGAATATATCACAGTGAAAACACCCAGACTAAGAAAAATAGACAAATATTTGAATCCAGGATTTCTTGACCTACTTAAGCGTTATTTCGTTATTTTTTATTAACCGGCAAGGAGAAAGGTTCTTAATTCGATGCGAATCTTTCAGCGTATCCTGGTAAGATGCCTCCCAAAGCACGTTTACTCTGAAATTGAACCACTCGTGAGTCATTCCCATAGACTCACCTTCGGATGGTTAACTCATCAATCGCTTAGACATAGCTCAGTTAGTCAAGGAGACAGGTCTCCAGGATCACATTACACACCACATTGGTGGGTTAACTTTAATTTTAGGTTCAATAATATAATTAATTATGTAATTTAATTGAAAATGGTTTTTGTAGGTGACCCGGTTAGCCTAACCCGCAAAGAAAATTAGATAGACAATATGCTCATTTAATTAACTTTAAACAGAAGAAACGCAGGTATATTATTTATATTTTTAAAGAACGCCGTCCGCAAGCGGTAAAAAAACTAAAAAAAATCCTTTTCCGTTTAATTTTTTCACCAGCTGTGTGGTGACGGCGCAGTTTATCATTACCCAATTTCATTTCGTGGGGGGCGTAGAAATCCTCCCGAGGGAATACCTACCAGAGAACGGGCAGCAGCGTATTTCTGTGAACTATGACCATCAGACTGCGATCGCCGATCCGCCTGACAAGCGTGGCGATTATAGCATATCCCCCCATCATCCCTTGGGGAGGTTTTTGCCCAGTATCGGACGTAATTTTTTTATTATAAAGATACAATGCCCGCAATAGGATCATTAATCCCTATGTCGCGGAGTACTTTACAAACATAATTGACGGACACAATGTACATCCAGATTAAAAATACTACTTACGGTTTACGGGAGATGTTATAAACATGCAATTCAAGTACAACCAGATTTATAACAATAATAAATGAGTCAAAAAAAAATTTAGTAGTCTGCGGGTATCGTACCAGGAGCACGTGGGCGATGAATTAGTAGCGAAGCGACTACATTAACCTCTGCGCCATAAGTGCATAACTTAAAAAGTTCAAACCTACTTAACGTTTTGTTTTTAATCGGAGAAATTTCAAGCTGTTATATATATTTTTGAGCAATATTAGAGCGTACTAGCTTTGCCCCGTGGTTTTACCCGCGTTAAACTTTATAAATTATAGCCTAGGTATGTGTTATTCGGATATAGAAGCTATAGCAAGACGGTCACCATAGCCTAGTTGGTAGTGCTCGTGCCTCCGAAGCTGGTGGCCCTGGGTTCGAATCCCGATAAGTGCAAATATTTGTGTGATGAGCACGAATATTTGTTTCTGAGTCATGGCTGTTTTCTATGCACATAAGTATTTATCTATCTATATAAGTATGTATATCGTCGCCTGGTACCCATAGTACAAGCTTTGCTTAGTTTGGGGTTAGGATGATCTGTGTGACAGTGTCCCTATATATCATTAAAAACAAAAAAAAAAAAAAAACTACAAGGTTTCATCACAATCCGTTCTGTAGATTGACATCCATACTCACAAACTTTCGTATTTATAATATTAGTAGGATAGTCAAGATTCACAAGCAAATCAAGTCTCATGTCAGTCAACAGTTTAAAGAAATATGGTGAATAGAAAACCAACAACATTTTTGACATAGGTCTTAACGTGCTTGCCTGAATACATTCAGAGCTTAAACTACCTACTTGGGCGAGTATTCTTCTTCAAACTGCCGTGCGCTTCGGTAACGTAGGTACTGACGATTGAGGGCACTTGGAATAGCTCGGTGAGTCCTCGAAGCGAGAACCCTCGCGCTGCTATACAGTGGCGCTCGAGCGGGGCTTTCGACCTGCATTGCGAGAAATCGAAGCGCGACGGTCGGAGCTCCACCATAACACGGTGGCAGAGTGGAGACAGCGACTTGCGCAGCCAAATTCGGGACACTTTCTAAAAACATATTTTGAGTGCAGCTGTGGCACAGCGGTTAAGGCAGTATCCTCGCCACTTTGAGTCCCGGATTCGATTCACTCACAAGACAACAATTTGTGTGGACCATAAATAATTGTTCTTAGTCTGGATGTACTATGTGTCCGTCAATTATATCTTTGTAAAGAACCCCGCGACACAAGGTTTAATTTCTCTTGCGCAAGCGTTGTCTTTTTAAGTATAAGATTCTATAACAAACTTCCCAATGTTATTAGAGAATTGTCTACGAATAGGTTTAAAATAATTATTAAAGCCAGATTGTGTAGCAGGGCATATTACAAAATTTCTGATTTTTAAGTGACAAGAGTGCTTGGGATTCAGTTTTTCCGAGTCAACACATGATTGTAATTAATCTTAAGTATATTTTATTTGATACGAATAGCGCAAGACCGGCAATCGTGGAGATCTTTGGGGGAGGCCTTTGTCCAGCAGTGGACGTCTTTCGGCTGATATGATGATGATATTTTATTTCAAAAAAGGATTCCTACGGAGTTTTCTGGCAGTGTTTCTCAGTAGTTGCTACGTCATGCACTGCACGGTAGGGTAAAAAATGACGATTCCACATCAATGTAAAATTTTTACGGAAAAATTATTTTTGACTTTGATTTAAGAAAAAAAAGTACTTTTGTCATCTTGTCAGATTAATAGTGCAAAATATTCAGAACAAGGTTTAATTTTGATATTTTCTGTAATGACCAAACTGTTTCTTATTTCTTTGAAAACACATAATCATAATACAAATTTAACCATTTATAATTATGCATAAAAATATGTATAGATTACTTTACACATATAGGTACTTTACTGATGTAGGTACTTATGCTTCTATGTTGTTGAAAGCTGACCAAATATATGCCCGTCCATGTGTGACCCCTTACGCTTGTTCAGTATAGTCCCCTTTTGACCTTAATTTGTGGTGGATATTGGAAGCAGCATTTTCCAAGGAGTGACATAATTAGTGGCGAAATTTAAGGAACGCAATTTACATGACACTGAACAAATTCAATTAAACCAATTAGTTAAATACGAAAAACGTTCTATTTGTCACACAAAATGCGTCAGCTGTGGAAATATAGTATGGAAATGTAATTACAGACGCCAGCACATCATCAATCTGTCAAATTTTCCCAATTGAAAGTGACCCTTATGTTTTTTTTTTTTTTTTTTTTTTTTTTTTTTGTTTGAAAAATGTTTTATTTGTTATACAAGTAAATTTAACAACTAGTGATTGGAGTCTCCTTTTAAGCAAAAAAAAAGCCTGTGTTAGGAGACTCCGCTCTTCCAAAACTTAAAATATTAACATAGATTACTTGTTTTAAATGTTATAAAGACAGGCGATTTAAAAAAAAAAAGAGAAAATTAAAACTAGACAAGAAGCATGCAAATGTGTGAGTGAGAGTAGGGGTGTGTGAATGTGAGTATGAGGGTGTGTGAATGGGACTATGACTATGAAGGTGTGAGAATGGGGGTGTGTGAGTGTGAATACTAAGGAGTGTTACTGTGAGTATAAAGGTGTGTAAATGTGAATTTGAATGTTGAATGTGAGCGTCTGTGTGTATGAAAGTTAAGTGATTGCGTGGGTTTGTTAAATTTAATACAGAGTGAGTGTAAGTGGCAATGAATGAATCAGACTGTATACGACAAGTACGGAAGATTAAGTGTAAGGTTATATTTTATTCCAGTAGCTTCTCCGTGTCATCATAAGTAAGTGGTTTTATCCAATTACTTACTATTTTTTTACTGTCAGTTAATCGTTTATTGTATATGTAGATCTCTTTGTTTACTCGATTGTAAAGCTGAGCTGAGCGTTTGTCGTATTGAATACGGGCGAGCTTGGTTTTAGTTTTAGGAACTTCAGCTATTATATCCTTTCTTCTTTTCAAGGTTAAGCTGGGATCAAAATTAAGAGTTTTATGTTTCCTGAGAATAGTTTTAATTATATATAGTTTGCGAACAGAGTGTAAATTACTTATTTGATAAAGACTTTGTGTAGGGTATCTTAGGTTTTTGAAGTACATTAATTTTATTAGAGCCCGTTGTCCCCGCTCCAGGTCTATGAATTTAGTCTTAGCCGCTCCACCCCAAACGGGGATGCAATATACTAAGACAGACTGGACTATAGCTATGTATATTTCATTGAGTAGATTTCTGGGTTTATTTGTGTTAGCGGTTATTTTATTTGGCACAATATGCCTTAAATTTTTGAAAATCCAACTCAGTTTTCTAATTCTGTTGGTAACTTGTTCCAGGTGGGAGTACCAAGATAATCTTTGGTCAACAACAATACCAAGATATTTGGTCTGAGAAACTTTGACTAATGTCGGACATAGGCAGTTAATTGGATTGTCACACTCGTGTACCTTTATAATAAAGTCGGGGTTTGGTTGTGTCCTGTGCGATATGCTAAAACATATGTAATTTGTTTTAGCTGTGTTAAGTGTAAGTAAGTTATTTGAGAGCCATTTAGCAATTTGAGTCATACCAGCTTCAGCACTTCCAGCAACATCGTCCCAAGACTTCCCAGAAAACACTACTGCAGTATCGTCAGCGTAGGAAAAAACTCTAGCGTTATTTATTTTAAGGTTGCAGAGGTCATTGATATAAAGTAGGAATAATGTAGGGCCTAGCACACTGCCCTGAGGCACACCGAAAGTGACTTTTGCATCGTCACTAACGTATTCTCCTACCTTAACTCTTTGTTTCCGGTTCGAGAGGTAGTCGGTAAACATTTTAAGTGGAATTCCTCTTATACCTGACGCTTCTAATTTGTTCAAGAGGACAGGAACAGAGACGGTGTCAAACGCTTTTTTTAGGTCCAGAAAAACCGTCAGACATTTGTTACCGCTATCCAGGTTGCCAGCCACTAGGGAGCTAAGAGCAGTAACTGCATCCTCGGTTGATAATCCCGGCCTGAATCCAAATTGCGAGCTGCTTAAGATGTTAAATTTGTGTAGATATTTTAAGAGTCTCTTGTTTATAAGCTTTTCAATAATTTTCGATATGGCTGGCAAGATGGATATAGGTCTGTAATTGTTGACATCGTCTCTGTCCCCACCCTTGTGAACAGGAGTGATTATAGATTGCTTAAGTGGTGCAGGGAAGCTGCCCTTTGCAAAGCAAAGATTGGCCAAGTGGGTTATTATGGGAACAATATCTTGCCTAATATGTTTTAAAAATCTTGTGGACACGTTGTCCCAGCCGGGTGCACTGTCGGACTTTAGGCTCATCAAGACCCCATCGACTTCTTCGGTATCCGTATCCAAAAGAACGAACGAGTTTATCTGTGTAGACAGTGTTTCAGAATTAAAAGAATTAAAGTTGTGTGCAGCTGAAGGTCGAACTTTTTGGGCTAGCTCTTTGCCAATATTTGCAAAGTAGTCATTAATGAAATTAACAGACTCAGTTGAATTTGATCTCATTTGTAATAATTCAGTGTTATGACTTTTTGTATTATTTGTGTAAGTTAAGGTTTTAATGTTTTGCCACAATAATTTATTATTTGTTACAGAATTAGCTAGTAGGTCTCTTTCAAATTTTCTTTTTAACTTTTTTATTAGGTTATTACAGTAGTTGCGATATCGACGGTAAGTTATTTTTAGGATATTATTAAAAGGGTCGTTACGTGCTTTTTTTTGGAGTTTGTTGCGATTCCTAATGCATCTTAGTAAGCCGGCAGTTATCCATGGCTTAACAATACGCTTGCTGTTAGGAATGGCTTTAGTAACAGTGCTTTGATTAATAGAATCAGTTAATTTATATATTAGTAGGTCAGTTAAATGGTCCGGGTCATTACAAAACAGTAGGTCTGCTATTTTATTTTCTCTAGTGTGGTTTAAGGCTTGATCAAAATTAATAGATATTTTAGTTTTACTGGTAATAACTTTAGTTTTTAGCTTAGATAACGATAGAAAGGTAGTGAAGTGGTCGGTGATGGAAGTGTGTAATATAGCAATAGAAGCAGATATTTTCTTTTTATTTATTTTGATCATAAAATGATCTAAACAGTTGGATTCACGTGTAGGTAAAGTATGTCCAGGTAGTATCCCGTATAGTGATAACATATTTAAATAGTTTACCCTGTTTCTGTATTCATGCGGCGGCTCAGTGTCTTTGGATTTGAGATTTATGTTAATATCCCCCGCTATAATGATACTTTTATGAGAAGTTAAAGTATTGAGGTGAGTACTAAGAGAATCTAAAAACATTTCCGTGTTTGGGTTGGATGGGGATCGGTACACGCCTAGAATAATATTATTAAGTACTTCCAACTGTAGACATGAAGCATGAGTCAGGTTTATTTCTTTAACTTTAGGTTTTAAGTTTTTTTTTACGTAAAAGTACTACACCGTCATTTTGGTTTAGTTGACGAGTAGTTGAAAAAGAGAGATAGTTATCAAGTTGATAAAGTTATGTGATAAAGTTGAAATCTATAAAAGAAAATTGATAGATTAGGGTAGTTGGATGTGCTGGCGTCTGTACCTATACATATATTTTTTTATGTTTTCCTAATTGATGCCTTACACTTCGTTATACTTAAAAGGCGGTTTAAGCCCCTACAGTTATGCTCACTATTTATATTATACCTTGTATTCGGCATTACAATTATGCAGTGTTATGTTTGTAAGATAGAGGTAGTGTAAGTATAAAGATTAATACGTATACTTACTATAAAAAGTGGTTGTAAATATTTAGAACATTTACAGGTTAAGAACTGCGGTTGCTATGAAACCATTTACAAATAATATTTAATTTAAAATAGTATATATGTTTTAGTAGCTTATTTAAGTTATTATTAGTGTTATTTATAGGTTTAAATACTCGTATCTCGATCTAAGCTGGTACATGCCGGTAGTTATCCTTACAACATAAAACTGGACTGCATATCTTTGTATCTACATATGTTTGTTTTTAAAGTATTGTTGCTGATTAAAAAATCTGCATTTAGCGACAACCATACCATTAATTTACTGTTTGTTTGTTGAAGTTTCATGTTTTAAAAATCTTCAACTTTCTTTTTAGACAACCGACTGGAACAAAAATATATGGGATCTTTCCGTAAGCAATAACTATCGACAAAAAATAATCAGTTGACAACAGAGAAATCTCATAACCTTTTGAAGTCGTTAAAAAATAGAAGCCTGTTTTGGAAGCAGCAAAATTAAGACAAAAGTGTGTATTGCGTGTAGAATCCAGCACCGATATTCCGCACTATGTCCAGCAAATTCTGTTGAAACACAAGTAGGTACACCTACCCAGTATCGTATTAACAGATCTTGATGATCGTAAACCAGCACGGACGAGTAACGGGCAACTACGGAATGAGAGCAGTTAACTGAAGTAAAAAACTTGGTGAGTTTTCATCGTCACGACGATTTACGACGGTTAACGAAACTTTTCTGTTTGAAAACTTTTTGGATACAGTAAACAGATCCTTGATTTAATCTGTCTGTAGTTTAGAAAGTTGCTTTTCGGACCAAATTGGAATACCTACTATATTGGTAGGTAAATATCTATACTTTCGTATAATATTAGGATACCACCACCTGTTGATAAGTTACAAAACACATTTGCGTTGTAGACCCTTCTCATCTCCCTAACGAGCTCTGGCGAGTTTTGCTATATCTAACAAAAAGTATGTAAACATCCTGTTAAATAAAATACTTACATACATTTTAACATATAATCAATACCTATCGGAAATATCTTCAACGCGTTGCCTAAAGGGTATTGGATAGGCAGTATGCAAAACACATTTTCCTCTATTTTCCAAA
Source organism: Pseudoips prasinana (assembly GCA_951640165.1). Taxonomy (NCBI): domain Eukaryota; kingdom Metazoa; phylum Arthropoda; class Insecta; order Lepidoptera; family Nolidae; genus Pseudoips; species Pseudoips prasinana. Next base: position 11,306,402 of record OX621235.1, on the reverse strand, counting down.
ATCGTTAATAGTAGGTAAGTACATAATTGAAAATGTAAACCATAAAAAAGTTGTGTATATAATATGTTGTATGTATAATAATATAGTTCCACGACGTTGGATAAGATGAAATTCGAAAGAATCGATCATGTGATGAAATTAATTTGTTAAATCTAAGGATTGTTTCTGTAAATTTAACAAATAAAAGAAACTGGCTGGAATTACTGTTCTTTACTTGTTTGAATTTAGTAAAATTCCAAGATTTTGACTAAATTCCTTACAAATAATTAATTATGGAGTCATACTTAAAGAAGTACCTAATTAGGTACTATATAAACTATAAATATTTCGATGCATTAAAACGATTGAAAGTTCTTCTTGAATAAAATCGATTATTGTTTCAAATCGAATCGCTTACGTGAGAGGACGTCAATAATTTCGTACTGTCTAAAATAATAAACGCATGGACAGCGTATAATTGATTAGTTTAAAAAAAATGTGAGCCGTCACGGGACGCCTGGCAGATGTGAAACATCGACATTATTTTGTAAAAGTAATATGCAGAAAAGAACATATAACATAGGAACTAAATATGTCATAATGATAAAATAAAAAGTCGATTGCGTATGGCGACGCGTCGCCACACCGTACACACTACTATCGTATAGCGTGGCGACGCGCCGCCACGGCATGCGTCGCCACGCCAGAAATCTGTTTTACGTGCGGCTATAGATGTTTCACATCAAAAAGTTTATCATCAAAAGTCGTGCAAATCTATTGCACAACTTTCTATTGTTTTAATTTTTTATTAGTATTGCCATTTCTATAACAAAAATAAAAATGTGTTTCGTAGTTGTACACACATTCAGCCTATCCAATGCCCTAACTCCTTTCTGCAACGCGTCATCTTCAGAATAGTTTTGGGTCTCTGTGCGTTAGTATATTATAATTTTGATTAATAGAACAATGCCTTCCTTGACTTCAATAGACAATGCACGTCATATATTTATAACAACCGCTCTGACTGTACAACTATTGTATAAATAGGACACGTATGAAAACAATGACATCCGTCCCATAGTGTTTAGAATCACTGTTTTTTTTTAAATAAATCAATGTGTTTTCCTGGTCCCGCACCCAAAAGCTCGGTGCGTCACGCTATTTTGACGATGTCGCCAACTATTTATTATATGGTACAGTCCCCTTACTACCTACCATCTACTGTATTGGTATCTACTGCTTATCTTATTACCAACCTTAAACACAATCGACCTTTATGGAGTTTTGGCGCCAACGCGGAAATGGACGCATCAGACATTGTTTCATTTTGAAAAACTGGTTCGAGTTATTATGTGTAAATATGGTGGATTTTTAGACAGAACTCTTCAGTCTTCGACAACGTTACACAAGTGGAGGAAAGTGCTATATTGCCGTGAATTGTGATTTGCTAAAACTCCATAGAAAAGCCTCTAGTAAAGTTTTACGGGACGTTGACTTGACTGTGACTGTTTTTACTAGACTTTTCCTGTGACTAAGTGACGCAAACTCTACATACATACATGCTATGTCTCCAATATTTATTACAACTGAAGGATTTTATCTCCATGATCAAAATATTTAATGTTTAAAAAAATCTACCTTCAAGAGATACAGGCCAGCTACGTAGGACATAATTATAGAAAATAATAATAAAATCTTCCTGGTCAAATTTCGCTCATGAAGAGGGGAACACGGAGTGACATGAAGGTGAGCGTTGATACATCACATGGGGCCCCCTTAAACCTACGTCTGGGTCGCAAGTCCTAAGAACGGCTCCATCCTGCAGTAGAGGAGGGAACACCCGATAGTCTGAACTCTGTCGAGTGTTTCCTCCTGCACCACGCGATGGACTCAGTTTCCGCGAAGTGAATCCATGGAAAGCTAAAAATTAGGTCTTCGCCCACAATTGCGTAACCTTCGAGTATTTTAGTACAGCCGTCTTACGAGTAATCCAATCAATTATCATAAGCACTTGCTAGACGTGCTGTAAATGGAGGTATAATGTAAATATGTCTGCGATTATAGTTAAATAATTTTTCTCTAAGTGTGCTAGTGACCTATTTAGTAGAACTGAAGTTCAAAAAGATTAAAGATAAAAATAATTGGTAATTCTTTACTACTAGTTTTTAAATTATTCTTCTCTTTGTTTATTAATAAAAACGTGCCATGACCGTCAAATTAATATAGCGTAACTTGTTATCTTATCTAACCCATTTCATGTAAGTCAAAGCCAAGACTCACAAGCTCATAAAGCCTATAATGATAACAAACAATAATGGCGACCGGTCTCAATGGAGACTAGCCAACTGCGCGAGACATATTATAGTGCACAAGTGTGTACGCAAACACATGGGTACTTGGTAATCCATCACTCTAATGACCCAATGGGACAATTAGCGACACGACTTGGAAGAGGCCAGGTACAGGACTGACAATTACACGTTCTCACCGAGGCACGCGAGCGCAATACCGCTAACTCTCAGACTTCGAACTGACCCTGAGAAACTTTATTAACAGAAAAATCCCAATATCACGTTTAAGTTTGACCCATGATTTGAACAACATTATTACAGTGTCGTTAGACTAACGAAGCCTAGTAGTAGTAGTGTATGGTGAAAAGGCCACAGCGGCGGAAGAGACGGGCGTATAACATAGCCAACTTCCAGACTCCGGACTGCTCAGCATAGGTATTATCAATCGCTTTTTGCCTGACCCGGAATTTGAATTCGGCCCTTCAATATCTGCCACTAGTCCATCGGGACAGCCAAAAATTTTTTACCGTCATTCAGCAACAGATCTTATGTACATGCAAGACTAAGTAACAGCAATCCTAGGTGGTTGTTTTATGGAATTAAAAGTATAACCAGAGAATTAGGTAATTTATTACCACGTATCCATAGGAGTCTGCACGATGGCCACTTAACTGTCATAATTTAGATTTAAATCTGCGTTTAGTACTGCTTTAAATTTCATATTAGTTTTTTTAGTACACAACCGACTTACCGTCCGAGCAAGCCCTCTCCATTGCTCTTTGGGTGACCTTGGGCCTTCTTATGAGGCCCATAGTAAGCACCCATGTCTCAGCTCATTTCATCACAAGATGCAGTATATAGGCACAAAACAGCGAGCACAATGCTCTCATTTGGCGGACGTGCCTTTAGGGATTACGGAAGAAAACTATGCAGACGCTAACAAAGAACTATGTAATTTATTTGCCTCATATTCAGCCCTCCCATTGTGCATACATATTTGTTTACTTACAGACTTGCTTTAGCGTGGTTCTCTGCCTACTTAGTTATGCATCCTGTCACGTCATCTGTTTTGGATTAATACATGCTACGTGACCGTTATCGATGGCTCAGCATTGCCACCGGACGCGGTTCTTAGAATATTGTTCCCGACGATATATGATATGTTTTGTCGCCCCTTGAAGGCGTTAGTTAATAAGATTTTTATTCATTATACAGCTAGCCTCCAAATCGGCAGCACTTAATCAAATCTTTTATTTTTAAAAAACCTTTTAACTGATTTTAATGTTTGACTGGCGCTGAGGACAGGATCGTGTCGTTAAAAGCTGCGCCGTCTCGCGAAAATCGAAGTGTCGAAATTCACGTAGATTACGTGACCGCGGCGCGAAACGCTCGACGCGATCATCGAACCAAATAAATTTGTCAAACTTCTTCAAGGACTTCAAGCATGGGAGTAGCGGTCGGCTGGTAAGTCAAAATTCTTGCCTTCCTTGCCATATATATTCCCTTACTTGTTCAAAAAGGTTTTATTTAATTGTTATTTTGAGATTAGACGTCTCTCAGTATAACGTAATCTGGTAAACTTAATATCAATATTTGTTAAGTTCTAACCTTAGATAAGAAAGCAGTTTATATAAAAATCGCAGAGTAACTTTATATTAGAAATATTTACGAAATAAATTTATATGTAACGTTAAGATTTAAAATAATTGAAACGATTTATACTAAGTTATATTTAAGAGTGTATTTTATTGTGTGTGTTAGAATTTTGATTTAATAACTTCAGTGACTGTCATTTACTTTACAAAATGCAGCAAGCACATGAAATACCATTACCGGAACCAGTAATTAGAGTAGTACCGATCCCAAATGAGATGCTTAAGTTAATACCCCTTTTTAATGGTGATAAAAGACATTTAAATTTATTCATCCGAAAATCTGAATACGTTATCGAAAGGTATAGGGGCCACGAAGAACAGAATATATATATATTACATGCGATAACTAGTAGGCTCACTGATAATGCAGCCGCGTTACTATCAGAACGCGAAGATATATCGACATGGTCTGCGTTAAAAGAGTTACTAGAACAACATTTCGGTGACCCACGTAGCGAGGAGTGCATCAATATAGAATTAGAATCATGTAAAATTAAACCAGGGGAAACTTACTTAGATTTCTGTAATAGGCTACAAAATATTCGGTCGTTACTTATCTCGAAGGCTAACTTATCGCCAGATGACGACATGAAACGGGCTAAAATTACTATATATAATAACACGGCCTTAAATGTTTTCCTCTACAACTTACCGGAAAATATGGTACGAGTAGTTAGGTTAAAGGCCCCCTCTACGCTAGAGAAAGCTTTATCACTAGTTCTCGAGGAAGTAAACTTCCACGAACAATATATATTACGAAATCGTATGCAAAATAACCAAGTGACACATAAACCACCGTTTAATACATTAAGTCCTACTAATTTTAAATTCGGCAACTCACCACCTATGGCCCACCCTGCTTATAAACCAGTTCTACAAAATTTTACACCCCAACAAAAATTTAATTTTGGTATTCCGCATAACAGGCCGCAGTTTGGTCAATATCAAAATACTAGTGTTAGGCCACAGTTCGGCTACCGCCCACAGCAATTTGGGTTCCGTCCTCAGACGCAACCACAACAGCCATTTGGATACAGACCTCAGTTCCAAGGTTACAAACCACCTCAATTCCAAAGTAATAACCAACAATTTGGCTATAAACCTCCACAGAATTTAGGCGTAATGCCTCAACAGTTTGGCTATAGGCCTTCACAAAATTTAGGAATGACACCCCAACAATTCGGCTACAGACCGCCCCAAGTTCAAGCTTCTAGGTCGCACGATCCAGATGTAACAATGAGGACAGCAATTCCAAGGACACAGCCCCAAAATGGTTACAGACTAAACGAACTAACAGTCGATAATTATGACCACTATGACTATGACAATGTTTGCTATGAGACCGAAGAATACGAGGAAGGTTATCCTACTCAGGCCGAAGAATTTTATTATGACGAGGAATATAAAAATGAAAACAATGACCCGTCTAAAGAGGAAAATTTTCACATAGATGCCTCTACCAAGAAGGAGAAAATATAGAATTAAATTGTGACCATAGTCTTAAGCTACCGTATATATATATCCCCGAAATAGATGCGAGGTTCATGATCGATACAGGGAGCACCCGGTCGTTCATAAGTCCACGCGTTGCATATTTATATTTCTCTGAGTACATTAAGCATGAACCATTTCAGGTAGTAAGCACTCATTCTTCTAGCCGCCATAATGAAGTCATAGAAATTCCCTTATTACCGACCTTCAATTCTCCTAACTTCCACAAATTCCATTTATATGATGTAGATAACCGCTATGAAGGACTTATTGGTAACGATCTGCTTCAACTATTAGAAGCGATAATTGACCTTAAACATTTAGAACTAAAAACTAAATCTGCTAGTATCCCTATAATCCATAACTTAAACTATATTATTGATATGCAACCACGATGTGAACAACGTGTCAAAATTCCGATAGATCTACATTCGGGCGAAGGCGTCATTGATTTTAAAGAATTTACTCCTGGTCTACGAATGCCTTCCGCATTGGTAAATTGTGTAAACGGATATGCAACGACGATTATACAAAGTACTTTAGATAAACCCGTACGTATAACTATAACCAAACCTTTTACTGTTACCCAACTAAATATGACCGAATGTGTATTAAACTTTAATGTCGAAAGACCTACAATAGAAACGGAAAAGCTTCTAACAGATAATTTACAAAAACTTAGACTTGACCACATGAATGACGAGGAACGCAACAAAATATTTAATCTCTGTACGGAATATAAAGATATATTCTACTGTGACCAAATTCCCTTAAGTTTCACAAATCAGGTTAAACATAAAATTCGTACTACAAACGAAGATCCTATCTACGTAAGACCTTACAGACAAGCCCCCACACAAGCAGAAGAGATTAATAGACAAACTGAAAAATTACTTAAGGAAAACGTCATTCAGGAGTCACACTCGCCCTGGAATTCACCCGTTCACTTAGTCCCCAAGAAAGCTGATGCATCGGGAGAGGCTAAATGGCGGATGGTAGTTGACTATAGACGACTGAACGACATTACTGTTGACGACCGTTACCCATTACCGAACATAACTGAATTATTTGACAAACTAGGGAAGAGTTTTTACTTCACTACGCTTGATTTGGCGAGCGGATACCATCAGATCGAAGTTGAAGTAGAGGACAGACAAAAGACAGCATTTAGTACACAGAACGGACATTGGGAATTTTTAAGAATGCCATTCGGACTTAAAACGGCCCCAGCGACATTCCAAAGAACAATGGATAGCGTTTTCAAAGGGCTGCAAGGCCTCCATTGCATGGTTTACTTAGATGACGTAATTATATTTTCATCCAGCTTAGACGAACACGTACAAAAACTACGAACTATCTTTGACCGACTTAGACAGACAAATTTAAAATTACAACTGGACAAATCGGAATTTCTACGAAAGGAAATCATTTACCTTGGTCATACCATTACTAGAGACGGACTTAAACCAAATGACGATAAAATAGCTGCTGTTTTAAACTACCCTTTACCAAAAACGACTACTGAAATTAAATCTTTCTTAGGACTCATTGGCTATTACAGACGATTTATCAAAGACTTTGCTCATACCACTAAACCGTTGACCTCTTGCCTCAAGAAGCGGAACAAAATAGTTTTAGATAAAAATTATATAGATGCCTTCAATAAGTGTAAAGAACTCCTGACAAGTGCACCGCTTCTACAATACCCCGACTTTGAAAAACCTTTCATCTTGACTACAGACGCATCTAACGTCGCTATAGGCGCCGTATTGTCGCAAGGACCGATAGGAGGTGATAAACCGGTGGCATATGCCAGTCGTACCCTAAGCGATACAGAAACTCGCTATAGTACTATCGAACGGGAATGTCTTGCAATAGTCTGGGCGATCAAACATTTTCGTCCTTACCTTTATGGCAAGAAATTTAGTATCTACACAGACCATAAACCGTTATCATGGCTTAATTCACAAAAAGACGCTAGTAATAAGCTTACTCGTTGGCGTTTAAGGCTTCAGGATTATGATTATAAAGTAATATACAAAAGTGGGAAACAAAATTTAAATGCTGACGCCCTATCCCGGATTAAAATCAATGCAACTCATTCGGAAGATGAGGGACAATCAATGCAAGTTAATATTGACGACACAGAACAAAAACGTAGGGAAGGTTCAGACAGACAAAACGTGAAAAAGGTAACTGCAAAACCTAGAGATAGACGCAATAGTTCCTCCACGATAACAGTATCTGATTCCAGTGCTACGATATCAGCAAGTCCAATTTCAATATCTTCTGATTCGGATAAAATGTCTGTTACAAATTCTGTAAAAATACCCGAGTATCCTATTAGATCGCCATCTGTGACAACTAAATCTGATACAATCCATTCTGCTATAGATGTCGAGTCATCTGGTATACCAATATTACAGGAAGCGATTGACACTAAACCTAACCAAATTCTAGTATTTACGTGGTTGAGAAATGAAATGCAAGTCCGAAATCTTTCAGGTGAAAAGCAAAAGATTTTGGAAGTTTTCTTACCTATCAACAATCCTGATTTAGTCAAAAGATTCTTATTAGAGTATATTAGGCCAAAAACCAAATATTTTATATATTTTGAAGACGAGGAGCATCGCCGACAGTTTAGTACCAAGGTGATAGAGTTATTTAGAAAAGACACTGTCCAATTATTTGAGTGTACTGAGCGAGTTGTTTACGTAGAAGATGAAAAAGAACAGAGAGCCATAGTAATCAAATATCACGAAGGAAAATCATGTCACCGAGGTATAAAGGAAACCCTAGGACGCATACGTAGAAATTATTTTTGGCAAAACATGCAAGAAACCATTTCAGCTATAATAAATGCCTGCGAAATTTGTCGTAAAATGAAATATGACCGTAAACCAATCAAACCGTTTCTACAATTAACCCAAACTCAAGACGCTCCATTTCAAGAAGTATTTATTGACCTTTTCCAAATTGAAGGACAGTACTATTTAACTCTCATCGACGCATTCAGCAAATTAGGGCAGGCTATTCCAATTTCTAATAGATCAACACCCGAAGTAGTGCGAGCACTCATGAAATATTTCTCTTTTTATGGCATTCCCCAAAAGATAAGTTCAGACCCCGGAAGTGAATTCAATAATGAATTACTAAAAGAATTTTTAAACTTACATAAAATAGAACTCCATATTGGCACACCTAATAACCCTAACTCGATGGGCCTTATCGAAAGGTTACATTCCACTATAAACGAAATTTACAGATGTGCCAAATATGAAGAAAGATGTACTGATGCGGCATCAGTAATGATGTACTCTATTATGGCCTACAATAACGCAATACACTCTGTTACGGGATTAACGCCATTTGAGACCGTATTTGGGCATACAGACTCAAATAGTTCTTTTGCTCTAGAGTTTGAGAAACAGTATGTACAAAAGTTAGTAAGAGATCACGCTAAGCGAACAAAATTCTTATATAAATATCTAACAGATAAAATGATAGAAATAAAAGAAAATATTAGGAAAAAGAGAGGAGGTGAAGGTGAAATTGATCTTCCCGAAGGAAAGGTAATTTATGCTAAGGATGTCAATAAAAGAAAAAGCAAAGATAAGCCGCGATACACCAAAGCGAAAATTATTGGTAAAGTCACCCGAAATATAGTACCCATAGAGGTAGGTCAAAGAAAGACTAAAGTCCCTATTAAAAATGTTAAACGCCCTCCGCAGGTGGTGCGCGTTGACGATAGCGATGCCGGTGCTGGCCCTTCAACTGCAATCCCTTGAAGAAAACCCCGGAATCCTTCCTGTTAAAGAAGGCCAGGCCTATCTCCAAACAGACTATTGGACTATTATTAAGGTTCTTAACTTGGATAGAATTCAGGACGACTTACAATTCGTAATATTTAAGTATAACGAGTTTAGCAATATGATTAAGAGAAATGGGTCATATCCACCTTATCTCATAACTATGGTAGCACATGTTGATTACGTACGTAAAATAACCACACAGAAATATTCACAATTAGTACCACAATACCGTACAAAAAGAGGCATTATAAACCCGTTAGGTTCCCTCATAAAAGTTATCACTGGAAACCTAGACCATGACGATGCGCTACGGTATGATAAAATAACGTCCGAACTTACTCACAATCAAATGATTGTTAAAAGAAAATTAACTATAGTTTCTCAAATGCTTGACAGTTTTATCAATTCAACCGAAGTTATAAACCAAAATTCTATCGTCTTAGATCAAAGAATTAAGGCTGTTGAAACTACGTTAGCTGAATTAGTGTCTAAAAGTAATCAGTGGAATTATAGTGCATATATTATAAGTTTGATTAATGTGTTCGTTAGCAATTTTCGTACTATCTTTATAAAACTAGGAGAGATAGAGACCGCTCTTGCATTTAGTAAAATATCTGTGCTACATCAGAGCATCATTAACTCCACTGAATTACTGGAACACTTAAAATTAATATCTATAACTGAAAACTTGATATATCCCGCTACCGAGGATAATCTAGTAAAATTGGAAGAAACCTTTAATGTAAAAACCTATATAAAGCAAAACCAGATTACGTTCATACTAGAGGTTCCACTTACAGATAACAATACATATAACTATTTTAAAGTCTATTCTTTACCGATTTTCCGTCAATCAGAAAATAAAACCGTTTCCATATTTCCCAAATACCCTAACCTTTTGGCAAGGGGGATGAAACATCTGCCGATCGTGAAACCATGCACCTCGCTGGCTGTAAGAAACCAATTCTTATGCACTGAAGAAAACTTAACACCATATCCTGAGTCCACCTGTATTGAACAACTTTTAAAGTTTGAGGAAAATTTTACACAATGTAAGCAACACCAGATTAATATCGAGGATGTAAGAATGCAACGTTTAACAGCTACGAGCTGGATACTATTCACGAGGATTAAAACTACCCTAGTCATAACCTGTAATAATGATGTCAGTATGCACCCTGTCTTCGGAACTTACATTATGACCCTCGATGAGCCATGTGATATTGAGATACAACAAATGAAAATTCGTCACAAACAAATTCTCATCGAAAATGAAGTTGTAGAGCAAATTCCAGTTGTGAACCTGCCACAGTTACCTGCGAGCATGCTGCCGACACTATCCGGTGCACGTGTACTTAACATGAGAGGTGTGAACTTAGACGAAGTGAAATATATGTCAAGTGTATTGAAGGAAAGTGAATTACCAAATGGTGATTTCTACCAAACAGACTCTAACATCAGTGTAGTTTTAGTTTATGTAACATTATTCCTAGTTTTGTCTTGTATACTTTTATCTTTATCATATATTTTACGTAATAAAATCATTTTGTATTCGCGAAATCATCGGAAAGTTATTAAAAAAGAACAACCCGATAATTTCGCTCTTGAGGAGGGAGGAGTTATGCATCCTGTCACGTCATCTGTTTTGGATTAATACATGCTACGTGACCGTTATCGATGGCTCAGCATTGCCACCGGACGCGGTTCTTAGAATATTGTTCCCGACGATATATGATATGTTTTGTCGCCCCTTGAAGGCGTTAGTTAATAAGATTTTTATTCATTATACAGCTAGCCTCCAAATCGGCAGCACTTAATCAAATCTTTTATTTTTAAAAAACCTTTTAACTGATTTTAATGTTTGACTACTTTGTAGTTACGGCGTGGTATATATTTACTACCTTGGTGTAATACAACACAAGCGCTTATTTGTTTTACTGAATCCCACTTCTGAACTGACCTCATTGAAATTTTGGTTTTGTGCTTTTCCTATGTATGAGTAATACACCTTAATTATTTAGAAATTTTATTGTATTCCTAGACCCGATATATAAAACCTGCCGTCCGTCGGACTTATGTTATTGGCCCATCTGAAGTTACAAATTAATTACCTACTACATATTTAACATGAAATTACGTTTTAATGAAGACCTAAATAATGTTTGCTTGCAACCATCGATAACTTGACTGTCTGACTGTAGACGATACAGCTCCGCTCGTACGTATTTCGAGTATTCAGGTAAAACTACCCTCCATGACACCTCGTTTGTATTCGTATCGATAAAATGCTCTCCTAGTTCTCAATCCGATGTGCGCTGCCCGAGGTTTGAACTCTAAAGACCCTCTAAAGCGACTTAGTGTTATTTCATTTTGCTAGATGGCTTGATCCCTCACTCGCCTCTATGGTCCGGTAATGAAAGGCGTTTTAGGCTAGTAAACGACATGTTCAGCAAATTCTTGAAGCTTATTACTACTTAAAATTAATAATCCCATAAGCGTGCTAGATGTCCGCGAGACGTGAAGGTAACAGACAGAAAAGTTACGGGAATGGGGTTTATTTTTTATTACGGGTACGAAACCCTAAAAAGCGTGCATGGATAAACCACGAAAGGCAGATACAATATAAAACGACGGTAAAAAAAAATGCTCCAATTTATCACACAAAGGGTTTATAAAAAGCTTTTGGAAGGGCAACGTACTGAGAATTAATAAAAATTTTATTCCTCGTATTCGCTCAATCATTTTCAGCAGAGGAAATATCTCATTATGGTGGGAGCAGGGAATACCGCTGTTAGAGTGCTACTTAGGCTTTATTTGATTTATTTATACGAACGTTTGAAAAGCTTTTATTTAAACAATCATTAATCTAGGTACGGTTATAAGACCTTACATTTATAGCTCGGCTGCTGTAACGACACGAGTATACGATTAATCTTACTGTTTATTATGATAGGACAGGCCTCCATGACCGTTTGTTTGTAAACGTAGCGATGAAATACCCTCATTGGTCTTCAATTGAACGAAAGGTCCGTGTCTTTACGTATAAACAACGAACCGACGACTGCACAAAACATCCCTAAAAACAAGTGACCCTCTTATGCACCCCGTGTCAGTTACCGCCCAGAATCGAGGTTCACATCCCTAAAGAGCGCCGGTTATTTAGTTTATGGTCCCATTTGTTAGACATCTCTTTTCACTGCTTCATCGTTTGCGAAGTTCGCGAAGCATTGAAAAGAGATGTCTAAAAGTATCCCGTGCAAACTGTAAACATAATATATTTTTTTAATATGATTAAAAAATATATTATTTATTTTTTTTATTTTTATTTATCACAACTATCACAACGAACGTCCGCTCACCCGGTTTTAATAACGGATCTTACTCGGGCATTGATAAAAAACAACCTCTTGTCGTTGATCGTGAGCCATAATGTCCCCTTGACGGAAACCCACCTGTTTTGTGCACTCGACCATTGCTAACGGGAGTTACACGTAGTTATTCAGAACAATACAATGAAATCTAACTGTATGCTTTTGCAAAGCCTGCGCGTCTGTTGTCGCACCCTGGCGCATATAGACGGTCCGTGTGTTAGGGGCGTTACACATAATTCGGCACATTCGGTTTCGCAGTATTTGTTGACCGAGACAGCCGGCCTGAAACAAAACATGTAACATGTCTGACTTTATTCGGGTATTCTATTCGGGCCTAGTTAGTGGTGCTATATTATTTTTATACCATATATGCCGCCCGGCTGTGCACTTTAAGGCTAAGTCGCCAAGCAGCTCATTTTTCTCAACTGTATTCATGCGGCTAAGCCAGGACGGCTTTTTTTCTAACATTCATCTATGCACATTCGATTTTGCCATACGGCTGAGCTGATTAATGCCGAACCGCTGGAAACAGTCCATTACGTACCTTGCAAAAGGTAATAGATATCTTATTTTGCGTAATATTCATATTATTACATTCGTATTATGTGTCGCTTATATGTAAATATGAATATGCAATTAAAGAGCTATATATTGTTGTAGGGCTGACGGCATAGAATATCGCTATTCCATTTCTCCTCGTGGGGGGCGAAGAAGTCGAGGGGGCTCCCAGAGAATGGGCAGCAGCGTCTCTCTGTGTAGTAGATACCATCATATTGCGATCGCCAACCTGTCTACCAAGCGTCCCGATTATTACTTGGTAAATTATGACGTGGCCAAGAAAGTAAATTTTTCATGAGGAACCAGAAAACGTACCAAATTCTGCTTGGGGCTGCTTCGACGAAGGCAGTTCATACGTAACTTCATAGTGGAAAACTGAAGAGATAGACAGATATATCATAACGCATGCAACGATACAAACATTCCCCCACCCACCCACTTCTTTTGATCGATGGAAGCTTTGCGGGCCAGATTACTGCCCATCGGCGGGCCATGATTTTCCCACTCCTGATTTCAGTGTTATTTAAAACTTGTTGCTCACCTAAATCTGGTTTTTATTACCAGTGAAAAGCCTCATTTTCTTAGAAGGAAAGAGTTTATCTTCAGAAACTAGAACAATGACATAACAATGCATCTTGGAGCACAAGTAATAATCAAGAGACGACCCAAATGTCCATCTATACAGAGTTACTATGCGGGGGAGTGGGCGTCGCGGTGACGACGCTTCGGTTCAAATAAATTTACAGGTTACTTCTCATGATGAATTACGTCTTTATACTTAATTCTGAATTTATCGGTATTTAGTTCTATTCTATGCCCACTTTAGCCCAGGTTGATATTTTACTCATATAAGGTGTACAGATGTAAGGCTGATCACTTACGCCAAGCTAGAAGTAACAATTTTTTTAAGACTTTGTAATGAACCCAATTTATACATTGGAGAGCACGGGTAGTTTACAAGAGGGAACATATACCCATGATTACCTAAGCAGTTGATAAGACCGATGGTTAAAGATTATGGTTTTATAAACAACTTAGAATCGCTATTGTAAATGCATGGGGTTACTTATACAATTTGTAATTATTTATTAAGTAATATTTAATTACTTATAATATAATTATTAAATTTTAATTCAATTTATAATCATGTAAATTATCTTTACAAAAGCATTACTACATACGAAGGATCATAGAATTTTATAGTCTTCTAACTTTGTTATGATAGTGTGTTAAGTTTGTAGCTTGGCAGCCCGTCGGAAAAATAAACTCACCAGCAATCGCAGCGTTTAGTTAAATTTTACAAACCTTCTTTTCCCAGTGTGCGATGAAAGAAATATTATCTAAACAGTATATATGTAGGTACATAGTTGAGTATTAATGCTTGTTTAAAAAATATGCGGTCATACAAAAAGGTGGAGGTTATGTCATGATCACGACAGAAGAGTTAATTGCTTAGGAGATTGAATAGTCCAGTAATAAATATACAACATGTAACGTAATTAACGCACACCCTCAAACACCCCAGTTAGAATATTATGTTGTAATCATAATACAGACACTGAATTTTTCATTTAACATGCATATGCATTGTTATTTACTCAATTAGTTTCTTGGAATAAAGTTTATATTTCTTTATTTTGTATTGAATGATGGAATTTGTATGAATACTAATAAAACTGCGATTTTAAAGTCTTATTACTTTGACTTACAATCCATTTGAATATGTTTTGACCGTACAGGGTTAATATGACAATAATTTCCGTAGTTTTAATAATTTTGGAAAAAAAAAACTTATATTAAAAATGATATAAATCGAATCAGTAAACGATTCTGAACAAACTATTTTCAGGATGTGCGTTAATTAAGTTACATGTTGTATAAAAGATGTATCACTTGTAGAAAATAAACTTCTCAACTGCTCTTGAATGGCTTATAAGATATTTACATCTACTTACACAACCGACCTTACCGACTTTTCCGTCCATTCCTTAACGACTCGAAGGCTGTACGTGTTACGTATGGCGGTTCAAAAGACTGATACTTATCTATGCAAATTGTGCATAATTCTATTGAGAATGCGACATCATTTGCTTTCTTACATAACAAGGTTAAATACATTATTATTAAATACTAATGTAGTCACTAAGAGAAACACATTTAGTGCTTTTATATAGCACTCGAAAGATCGTATTTAAAAATCAAACTTGAGTTACGGAGTCGTACCTACTGGACAACCTGGAGGAGCTGGGGCTCAACCGGCTAATTCGCCGAACATCGTTTTCGTGAATGGCGTTCTAATAAATAAAGGTTAAAAGTTATTTAATCAATCGTTAAATCGGCTTCCATGACCACATGTGACATCATAAATGGTCCGAAAACGATTGTAAACGTTGAAGCCGATTTAACGATTGATTAAGTCATTTTTAACCTTTATTTATTTGAACGCCAATCACGAAAACGATGTTCGCTGACTTAGCCGGTAGAGCCCCTGATCAATTACGGCAAAGTCATCGGACGTATACGTTGTGTTCTCGTTCCCGGCTGTAGTTAATCTACAAGAGTTATTACCCCATGTCAGCCACCTTAACTCTGATTTTAAGCACGTCGAGAAAGGAAAACATTTCTATCATAAGTTAACCATCAGAAAGTTACCGCAACATATGTTTACGTTAGCCGCGGTAATTATAAAGTAAGCATCGAATGCAACTGCACGTTATATCTAAACAAGATCTGGTAATTTACAGTGTAAATGTTATTAGAAAACACTCTGTAACAGCTGCAGGCGCAGGTGAGAATAACATTGCTCAGAAACCAAACTCGCCTAATTCCTGTACTCTGAGACCGCGAGGGTTCCGTATAAATCCGTACTTTCCCGTACTTAACTTATGAGATTGATATATTCCGCACGTCACAGGTAATTTTGTCGTGTTGCGGATGATATCTTTATTTTCTAAGAGTTCAAATCACTCTGTTTATATATTTTTGTAAATGGTTGCAGAAATTGTTGTAAACATCGTATTTTTCTGTACAAGTAGTACACGTATATAAATTGTAATTATTTCAGTAGCATTATAAGGTTTGGGTTGATGAAAAATTGTATTTTTATTATTAGCTCGTAAACGATACAAATCGGTTTTAGGATGTACCTACACTTTAACATGTTATGTGTATGTACATACCCTCAGTGCCTGTTCTTTCCATCCTACATTATAAACAAAATTATAATTACTGTTTAAGAGAAAATCATCAGAATTCAACTATTGTTTATAAAAACTATACATAAAATACGTTTTATTGTGTTATATGAGACCAATCCAATAAGTTACCTATCGACAAAAAGTAACTAACTACTGATTTAAATATTTCGAACTGTTGAAATTGAAAATCGTTTGCATTGGTCAGACGGATTGACCGTCGACGACGCGACGCGACGGTTGAGTTTTCTTTTTTACCTTTCGATACGAGTCCTAAAAAAGGGTAAGTAGGATGTCTTATAAACGTAATTGAATCTTCACATTTCACACTTCATTGACTGAAACTAAAAAGTACAGGATGTTTACTTAGTATGGTAAAATGTAAAAAAATACCATGTAATCTACGACTGCTATAGATTCTAAATAAACAGCAATTTACCATTTTGAAGATAAAAAATAATTTTCCTTCGTGCATAATGATTAATTTAACGTCTTTCTACAAATTATTGTATAAGCCAAGTACTTGTTGTGCTGTTTACTTCAGGTCATCCTCTACATATAGGTTTAATGAGAAGATTGATTGATGCAGACAACGAGTGGCGCAGTAGTCTAGATAGGTCCTTCGCTCTACTCCAGCACCAAGCTAATGATGCATCATTAACCAGTGGGTATCCGTGCAGTTTCGTAGCATATATATAGATACCTACTTCTTCCGAGTCTGGGTGTGCTTTCTGCCGACAATTGTATATAAAGTCATCCCAATCAGAGGGATTTTCTTTTTGCTGGCACTATCATGTTAACAGTATAAGACGTTCAAATTTCAATTATTCGGTTAAAATATTACATGTATACAGAATCATCAATTATTAAGATCAATAATAATTTACTATTCCACATAAAATATTTATTTATTTATTTATTTAAGGATCGTCAACGTTACATACACTCATGCAGTTATAAGACACGACTTAAAAATAATAGTGCTGCAACACTTAAAGACGACCACAGCATTAAAATTTTACATTATTAAAGTTAATTACAATAAATTAATTTAAAACTTGCGCTTATTACAAAAACAAGCCATAAACAATAAACATCGAAACGAGACAAAAATTAACATGAAAAGCAGAACACGGACAAATATTAAACTACAGAACATACACAATTATTAACATTAATAGCTATTTGAAGGATCTAAAGGTTAATTACATATCGTTTTTATTTGTAAACTAAGAGCGACCAGCGGCGACCCAATCCTAAGAACTTTTGTCAGTTAAATACATAAACATAAGCTTTGCTACACAATTTTGCTTTTATAGTTCTTTTAAACTTATTTGTAGACAATTCTCTGAAAAAATTTGAATGTTTGTTATAGAATCTTATACATTGCCCCATAATAGACTTAGGTACTTATTATCTTGTGGAGACAGGTAGTATCTAACATAAGATTTTGCTTTGCATGGCCCTTATGAAGCCATCATTACTTCCCAAGCGGTCCCTTTTGTATGATTACATGGTTAAGTATTTCCTTATTGTAGTATTTTACTCTGAACACGTCGCAAATGTCACACACAGTTTGCTTTTGTTTTCTCATTACCTCTTTATTAGCCTGGATGTCTATGCACTTACCTCTCTAACTCTAGGGTTGCTAAAACACTGCAAAGTTGGAAATTAATATTATAAAGTATAGCTTCACAGGCAGAGTCTTCGCTTCCGCAGTATTGGGTACTTCCACTTCATTAAATCCTTTCATGTTATAAAATTGCTTCGAGAAGTTAGATCCCGCCTCTTAATTTTCGGAGGCACCTGTATTTTTGTGAATTCTCCTGGTCATATGGCATAATATTATTTATATCAATTGCCCAATTGTTATTTTTTTATGTGACCTGAGTTTATTTGAATTTTTCTTTATTCGAGTAACCAAAACTCAACAAGCCTGTTAGTAATAACTTACGACTATGTTAGTAAGCACAGACATTGAACAAATACAAGGATGACGTAAATAAATAAAGAGGAAGCTCCCTAAATTTGAGTAAATTTAATTACATTATATTCTGAAGAAAACCCATGTAACTTAATCAAAGATATGATGTAGTAAAGGATGTTTAGATGATTAGGAGATGTTCGCTCAATTCATTTTCTAGATAAATACACCCAGACTCAGGACAAAGATACATGTTCATGCACACAAATATCTGTCCTCGGAATCGAATCCATTTCCTGCGGCGTGAAAGGCACGCATTTACCAACCTCGCCAACCGGCCCGACAATATTTAAAATGTAGATAGTCCACCTACTTGTTTGTATTATAATTTCGATAACTAGATAATTATCTAGATACTCGTAGGCGGACTACACATTCTAAATCTCCATGTTAATATCTCATTATGTCGAAGCTTGCCAACTAAAAATAATATAATAAGAAAGTTAATAAAATTTATTCATAAGCATTAATTAAGAAAATATCGAAAGTTAATTTTTTTTTTCGGATGTTACTGAAACTGTTACGTACACTTCTATACAATAATAGCTGTGCCCCGCGGTTTCACCCTCGTTAATTGCAGCCTATATGTTATTCGGATATATATATAAACTATATTACTACAAAGTTTCATAAAAATCCGTTCGGTAATTTTTGCGTGATAGTGTAAAAACATCCATACATTCATACTCACAAACTTTCGCATTTATAATATTTGTAGGATTTGCAATTACCTATAGTACACACGGCTACATATCAAGCTATACCAATATAAGCTGCCCTTTAATTGTATGGAAAACCTATACAACGCGAGATCAGCTTATACTGAAAATAAAGGCTTGATATATTGTACTTAGCCGTGTGTACAAAGATACCAATGGCAATACATACCATCAAAAATAGTAAATAAGTTTCTTTAGTCAGTTTAGCAACTTCAACGAGATTTCTTTCCTGTAGATAAATGCGTATTTTAAATTGTATGTAAGTTTTGTGTTATTTTTAAATACTCGTAAGGGTTTTGGCGCACGAGTTTTCTTTGTTCCATTCCTATGACTAATTGAAAATCGCAGCGTTATCAAGTAAACGGAGCAAGTGATCAGAGCCTTATCATTAAACTGCAGTTTCCATTCGCCACAGACACCTCAGTGATCCACTTCCTCATTGCAACATCATTCGCTTTATCATTTAATTTTATACGTTCATGCATTGATGCATGTTTCCGAATCCAATTGAACAGAAAATTGTGTGAATTCATTCACACTCGAATAGACTTTGTCAGGATATAAATAATGAAGGTATTCTGTCGTAATGACTTGCGAAACGTTATTCCTAACATTTTTTCATGGGTGAGTAAAAAATGTGGATTATCCTAATTAAATGGTGCTGTTGCGAAATAGATGGCTGGGATCCAATGAATCGTTCCAGTTTCCTCGTTGTGTGCCCTTTTAATTGAAATGTGGTGTGCGTGTGCCTTTGTTGTAATGTTGTTATTATTAACCCCAAAAACATACACAACAACAAGGTCACAACAACGAGTCTTGTATGGGTGAGTGTCCTAAGGTACTGGCAAAATATTAGGTATTAAACGTGTCGCTGCGCCACACGTCTGCACGTGTGGCGCAGCGGCTAAGTCTGTCGCCTCGCCGCTTCGTGTCGCGGGTTCGAGTCCCGCGCCGAACAACTATTTGTGTGACCCATAAATACACACATCAACACAATCTAGGGATATTGAACATTTCATTGATTATCTAGAAAACTATAAACATTTTGTTATGACTGTAAATGGAAGAATTAAAGATAATTTCATGGCCGATATTTAAACATTAACAACACGATGCGATTTTGTTTTTCTAATTAATAAAAGTCTTAAATTAATTAAGCCATAGAAAATTACTGAGTGAACAAAAACATTTTATTCTTATAAAATTATTCAATCGAATTAAATGAATAAAAATCTTACCAAATCTGATAATCAGTAATCGGTATTTCCTCCTCTAACATTAATCACACAGCGGCAACGATTTTCCATACTTAAAATTAAGGTGTCAATGTCTTGCTGGGGTATGCAGTCCCAAGTTCTTTTTAAATGTTCGAAAAGTTGTTCTTCTGTTGTCAAGTTGGGCGGAAAATCCCTCAATGCTCTTCGCTGTAACATGTCCCAGGCGTGTTCAATTGGGTTTAAGTCTGGCGACTGTGGAGGCCAATCTAATACCTGAACATCGTGTTCTCGAAGGGCGGCCCTCACCAGCCGCGCTGTATGGGAAGGTGCATTGTCATGCATGAGCTGAAATTCTTGCCCCGTTAGGGCCCTGAGCGGGACAATGACACGTTCTACTACCTCCTCACGGTATCTATGGGCAGTCATGCTGCCCTGAATCCAAATGAGTTGGGTTCGTCCGCCGATTCGTATTCCTGCCCACACCATAATTGTCCCGCCTTGGTAAGAGTGGACCTCCTGTGGATGTCGGAGACGGCTGACCCTGCCTGGAGTTCTCCAAACGCGTGTTCGTCTCGAATCTGGATGAAATCCATAGCGGGACTCATCAGTGAACAGCACCAATGACCATTGTTGATCACTCCATGTCAAATGTTCTTGAGCCCATAAAAGTCGCCTACCGCGATTGCCACGTCGCAGCGCTGGGACTCGTAGCGGTCTGCGAGCATGAAGACCAACTTCATGCAGCCTCCTTCGCACGGTTTGGTCGCTCACCAGCAGCTGCTGACCCTCCTGGAGCCTTTGCTCTAGTTGCATCGCTGTGATATTGGGTAGTCTTCTGGCGGTCATTTGGAGAAATCGATCCTGTCTCTGAGTGGTAACACGATATCTACCTGTGTGCCGTTCTGCCACATCTCCAGTAGCGCGATAACGTGACCACAGCCTGGATACCACATTTTGGCTTGTGCCCAGAGACTCAGCAACGACGCGTTGAATAGCACCGTTTTGTAACATGCCAACTGCCCGTAACATTTCATCTCGACTCAAATGATGGCGTGGCATGACGCTAAAAAGCTTACACAACCAATTGAGAAAAGAAAATAAAACAATTTATCAGGTTTTCTTCAATTAACACGCAAAAAAAATTTTAATGCAACTTCTTGAAATTAGATACAACTCAAGATTGCGCTGTGCTTTGCGTGTTTTCATTTGTTTCTCATTTTAATTTTTAAATTTTGAATAAAGAATAGACAAGGTTTAAATCTGTAAATAAACTTTTTAAGGAAACTAAATAGGTTTTAAACAATAAAGCCATGTTTGATTTCAAAATAACGTATCCCTAGACTTTGTTGATGTGTGTAGTTCTGAGTCTGAGTGTTCTGAGTCTGATTGTAATTTGTGTCCGTCTGTTATATGTATGTGTGTACCCCGCGGCACAGGGATTAGATTCCCTAGTGCGGGCGGTGTCTTATTAAAAAAAAATAGAGGTGGAGAACATTTGTAAACAACTAATGTTTTCATTGTCGAGTGTTGGCCGTGATGGCCATCCTTACTGAGACTAATAATTATCTACGCGAAGCATAAGATGCAGGTCTTAAACAACGTCGTCATAAATAATTTCCTATTTATAATTAGCCGATTATTTTTAATATTTACCCGTCACTATTGTTATAAAATATTCATATCTGGCCAAATTTGTGGGAAACTAGATCAAAACGGTCTTAAACCAGCGTCGACCTTACCCCGACGCTCTTTTTCTGATGCAAAGGAATGAAATGCGCTCGAATAGCTCCTTCGGGATTTCTGTGGTATGTACGAGTAATCGCCAACTTCCTGGAGGCTGTCGGTCGGCTACTCAATTTTTTCTTCCTTTAATATGTTTTTTCCAAGATAAAACACTACCAAGATAAAACCTTATATTTTTGCCTATTTTTGTTCAACTGCAAATAATTTTCTCTTAATCTAATGTACAAACTCTGATGTGTTGTGGTGAAAAATAAATTTTATTATTATTATTATTATTTTGCGATTGAATACGCCTCAGATAATGATACTACTCAACCGAGCAATTTGGATCATTTTGAGACTCTTAAGTATCCAACTCGCAGATAAGGATCCAAAGATTGAAGAGAATTAGGTACTACGAGCACTATTCCCTCAGACTTTCATAATATTTATATGCGTAGAGTAATTGAAGAGTATTTCTTGTGACGTGTGATGTGATGGGATCTAATCTGTTTGTGCGTTTCGTCACATGCAGATTACATCACAACACGCGTCGCATTCAGCGTAGAGCGTAGATGTAGGGCGGCGCGGCGGGAGCCCATTGCGGAAGGACAGCGCGCCGCACGCTCAGTCAGCCGGCTGTTGTCACCGGCGGCGAATATCCGCTCCGCTCCACTACCTCCCGCGGCGCCAACTTATTTGAATACTAAAATACCGCCGGTAGTTACACAAAACTTCCAAATTCATTGCGATTGAAATTACAAGTGCTGTTCGTGTTTCGTGATATATACATGTGATTGACATCTAGTGATATGAAAATACGGTTCGAGGTGCCGAACAAGTTGGAGATAACGTTCGGAAGAGGTACACAGTGTTATGTTATTATTATTTACTGATAAGTGATAACAATGTTGCTAATGCAAGCAGTGTCCAGATTTACGAGAACAGGTAACATTTACAAGAAGCTTGATTTATTATATGCACAAACATCTGATCATGGCTAAATTCAAATTTAAACAGGTTAATGCACTCTCAGATTTTCTCTCAAAGCATACTACTTTCATCTCCAATAATGCCTGATAATCGTCGTTCATTTTCGATTCCACGTTAAGAACTCTATGAAAGTAAAATAAAAAGAAAAGGTTACCTTTTTAACCTTTGAGAGGATTATGCAAAACGTTTTGACGCAAAGCTACGATTTTATACCTCGCTTAAAATATCGTAATAAGGGTTTTTGCTGGAGGGTAAGTGCGGTTTCAGCTGAATGAGCAGCCCCTTCGGCCCCACGCAGACGCCCGATTTAATCGGTTCGACAAGTCTATCAAAATAAAACATTGATGGCAAGCCTGTCCTTAAGACGGCTAATCTAATTAGACAAGATATTGGCCATTTATTATGGCACAAATGTCTTGTCGACAGGCTCTAATGTGATGTTTATAATAATTTAGTACTATAAAAGAGGAAAGCGTGAAAATTACAGGGATAGCATATTTTACACGAACTTTTTTAAATTATTTAAGAAATGCAATGTTATTTCCATATTGGTGTTTGGCGTGGTTGGTAAATACTTGCCTTTCACGGCGCAGGTCGTGGGTTCTATTCCCACCCAGGACGGATTATTTTGTACATGAACATGTCTATTTGTCTTGAATCTGGGTGTACTTATCTGTATAAGTGGTCTCCATAATTCAAGTTCTGCTAAATCTGGGATTAGATTGCCGTTTATGAATAATGTGCCAGGATATATTATTATTCTATAACACGAAAACACATCGCTTTAGCATTTGGAGAAAATCTTATTATTAAAATTAGTGGGTGTTAAAATAAAATCGCTAACATTCTAAAAGAAAACGTACAGATACTACAAAAATTGTTTTTAAAACACATAAAGCATGACCGTCAACCCGATCAGATTATTATCAGCGTTTTCTTTGAGAAGGTAGTACATATAACACACATCTATAGGCCAGAGATCTGAAGGTCAGCTATAATCATAGTATGCATTTTATTGTCTGCAAAATTGTAATACGGTGAAGTTTCGTACGTATAAAATACGATACATTTACAATTTATCAAACGTTTACAAATGAGGGTACTTTAACATTTATGTATGTTATAATCAGCCTTCATATTTTGGGGTAATTAAGAACAGGTACTAAAGTGTAGTGACACGTTTCTGGGTGTTTTTTCTTTCTTGATATTAAATATACAGTTAGATATATAGGCTACTCTTTATTATACACTTAAACAGAAAAAGTTAAAAAAATACGTGATCAAAAGAACATAATGTACCTACAGATGCCAGCACATCCAACTAACCCAATCTGTCAAATTTCTTTTATAGACTTTTAACTTTATCACATAAGCATAAAGTTCACTTTCAATTGGGGAAATTTGACAGATTGGGGTAGCTTGATGTGCTGGCGTCTGTATAACGGGCGGTCTATTCGCCTGAAGTGGTAGAAGTATTAGCAGTAGGAGTACAATAAATAAATTATACTAAGAAACTGTGTTATATGTAACGCTTTGCCACCTCACTGGACATCAGTAATGAATTAAAGATGAACGCCGAATTACTAATAATAAGTTGGCCGATGTTGGTCATAATTTGTGGCCAATTAAAATTGGTCGTCCTACTTTACCTTTAATACTTATAACGGCATTTTACATATATCCTAAACAAGGTAACTAACTCTTTATACTATTAATGTGGGGTAAAGGCTTAGTAACCCGCCACGCAATGTAATGCTGCCTTGTATGGTGTCAGTTTTAAATAGCCCTGACTTTAGATGGCTTCTTTATAATGATTTGTACGAGTAACTGTTACATGTTAAGCCTTTGTTGTAACATCGCGTTTGATGTTTAAAGGAGAGATTTATGTAAAGTTTGTAGAGCAAACAACTTGATTTAGTAGCAAACGCCAAGGGGTATGTTTGTTCATCCATTAGGCCGTGATCAGATCGTAAGGCAATTGTTTGATAATCATTAGGCTAAGGGGACATAGAGGTTGATTGATTGAGGATTAACTGTGTATTATTGCGTTGTTGAATTTTTCAACTTTCATTCTAATTTGCCGTGTGAGAAGGGCTTTGCTTCCTCTTTCGTAATACTGTACGGCCAAGGTAAGTAATACCCTCCCGAACAACTGTTTACCAACACATACAACGTAGGCTTATTTAGGTTTACCTTAGACGAGATCTTAGCTTACCATCAGGTGTGATTGTGGTTAACCGCAAGCCTATTTAATATAACATATAAATCAGTCACCGATAGCTTTGAATTCCAGTAGCACTTAGAAGAGGTACCGTAAAACGGGGTGAATAGATACAGTTTGGAACTTTGAAATCGATATTCATATTGTTTTCGATTTGTTTCATCGTATTTAACGTAATTATTTTTTGAGTCAAGGTTGGTTTTAAACTTTTTAATGTTCATAAGTTATTTTTATTATTTATTTTGAACAAAAATCGCACAAATATAAGCCATCTCTATTTACCCAGGTGTCGGGGTCAATAGATACGACGTATGGGGTTAATAGAAAAAATCGGTAGGGTTGTCTCGTTTTAAACAAGATCATTTGTTGTAATATCTGAAAAGTAAAGTTGAAAAGCAGTTGAATTTTTTGTAAAGGTGTTTGTAATGTGTATAAAAGTGTTTTAAGACAAAATATAAACAAATTTAACTTTCTAATCAGCCTTTAATTGCACATGAGAATAATAAGTTTCTAGCAGGTAATCATATTTTTTTGCTAATTAATTATATAAACAGACAAATTACAGTACCTAATGACTCTGACACCCAAACCAAACAATTCAATGAGTGATTCTAAATAAAAAGATAAGAAAAGCCCTTTTATATGATTAATCAGAATCACTCATTAGATCCTTAAAAATATCAGAATCATTTTTGTAATAAGATGGTCTCCGTGACTTCGTTTTCATTTTTAAACCACTTGTGCTTGGTTGGTCAACTTTTGACTTTAAAATTTTTAAAGGAGTCGTAGCAGAAATAGGTTTCAACCGTAACGGTATTTTATTTTTGGTGGTAATAAAATACTCCTGTGATACTTTTTCGTTCGCTATAATTTTTATCTTCTCTCCCCAATGTTCAGGAGTCTCTTCATGTACATCATCGTTGATTGCTGATTGTAAGTTCTCGCTGAAATATATGTCATCATTTTTTTGGGAATTGCCGTCTGGCGGAATCTCTACTTCTTCGCCGAATAACGTAATGTCTTCAAACACTATATCTGCAACTTCTGTTTTATCTTCTTCAGTCCCTTTTGTGTTTTCGTCTTGTCTTTTGGTTTTTTTACCTCTTCCCTTGCCTTTCTTAGTCTTTATGCATGCTATAGTATCAGCTGATTTAATTTTTTTAGTATTTTCAAAATTATCCTCCTCTGTGTCCACATAGCTCTCTGTTTCCGTGCCAACACTTCTTCCTGCAATGACATTTAATTTTCTTTTTCTTTTTGATTCAGTGATACTCATAGTACCATATCTCATCTCCTTAAGAATATCAAGGACAGATTTTTCCACAGCATCTTCATTTTTTTCATTATTATTTTCCTCGGGTAATCTACCCAAAACCTGATTTTCATTAATGGGCCATATGCCTGTTTTTCTGAAACCTGCCAATATATTATCTTTGGCATTTTCATTGAGGTCAGTAATAAGTTTTTTCAAGAGTTTTGGAAAGCATCCCTTTGGAACAGATGCATGTGTCTTGCCATCCGTTTTTTTCCATTTTAAAAGAATGTTTCGCCACGCAATCTTCATCGGACGGAAAAAGGCCACGTCTAATGGTTGTGTCAGATGCGTACTGTTTGCAGGTAAGAAAATAAACGTAATGTTCTCATCATGACACAATTTGATTACATCTAATGACAGATGCGAGGATAGGTTATCACCTATGAGGCACTTCTTCCCCTCTTTACCTCTAAAATAAGGCAATGCGGTCGATTTTATCCAGTCCTCAAAAATATTTGCATCAAACCATCCGCTTGCCGACCGGTTATATCGTGTTCCTGGTGGCCCATTTTCCGTCCAAGTATCATACAGGTTTTGAGCTTTATATACCACATATGGTGGCAACAGTTCCCCGGCGGCGCTAGCAGCTATCATTACAGAAGTTGATGCTTTTGAATGATTCATTACTCGCTCAGGGTACTTCGTTCCCCGCTTTGTCAGAATTTTCTTGCGACCCGGATCGTCCGTTAAGTTAGTCTCATCGTAATTTACAATATTACAGGGCTCAATATTTGCCAATGAAACTGCCAACTCCCGAAAGTAGGCTCTTATTGAGTCCGGTGAGACAGCGGCCCTGTTTTTTTTTATGTTCTGGCAATTTCTTTGTGAGATTATATCCTTATGTCTTCTAAGAAAACTTGTAACGAAATCTGGTCCAGGCAAATTATTTTTAAATTTTAGTACAGTCCGCCCTTGTTTGTCTAAATAACATTTCACCAGGTATCTTAAATCTACAGAATCTAGAGGGTAGCCCCACTCTGCACATATATTTATATATTTTATCATACTCTTTTCTTCCTCTTCCGAAAAGACTGTTTGTCCACCTTGTTTTCGCATTGTCCTTGTACTATGCCTATACAACACTGACTTATCTATATTATACTTTTCAGCTACAATCTTTAAAGACATTTTCGATTTTCTGTATTCTTCCACCGCTTGTTGTAATAAAGATTCGTCATACTTTTTGTATATTTTTCCTCTTGGGTCCGGCTTATACAAACGAGGCATTTTGTACCTAAAACAAAAAAAAATATTTTGCAACTTAAGAAAGTATGTAAGTATGTACCGGTCTTCCTTTTTCATAGCTAGGTGGCAACCCTAGTCAGGCTTTTTCTAATCACCCCTTTCTTGTTTCCATTAAACCCTTTCCCGTTTCTATTAACCCCATACGACGTATCTATTGAACCCGTACTACGTATCTATTCGCCCCTTTCCCATTTCTATTAACCTCATGCATAGGCAAAATCACACAATTATAACTTTTTCATCAATATCAAGGAATTCGAATCAATATTGTACTTACTTGTATATAAAACCTTATCCTGATGAACTAAGGAACACTTTATTATAACGTTTATTACACTATATTTTGTATTTCCTATTTATAATCACCAACTTATAGGAGGCCAAATTATCACCGTACGGCAGTTAATATTCAAACGTATTTTTTCTTTTACTTTCGCCTAACTTCATGGTGAACTGGAATTGCCATCTTATAAAAATAATGTTGCCATTTTAAAATCATTAAAAAAATAGTAAAAATTTTATTTCAAAAGACTGGAGGTCAGGGCAAAAAAACTTTCTTGGTTTTGTCTCCATTCACCCCGCGATTTCTATCCACCCCGTTTTACGGTACTCTTAGCTCTCGCTGGACGTGTAGGTACGTGTGTGAACACTGGGCTTTGAAACTCCGCTAACTTCCTAAACTTGAAATGATATAGAGTTTTTTCCGGCTTAAAATAAACCATTAAGACTTCACATGGGATTCACGAAGTATCCGGGAATCAAATTATTGTTGGATAAGGTAAAATTATCTTTTTGCCTTATGTGATTAATTCGTCTGGAAAGTAACTTCTCTTTACGGGATACGAAAAAAGTTGTTTTATTGATGTAGTCCTGCGCGTGAGTGGTGTAGGCAACGCTGGAGTGATAAAGTCACGTTCAGATACTTACGCATTTATCGTACGACCAGTGGTTACTCTAGTGTCAGAGGTGTAATGACATGGCTTAATAACTGTTTTCTAATGACTACAACCGGAACAGAGCGCTTAACGTGCCAACCGAAGAACGGTTACTTTCAGTAGTTAAACAACTATGGTCATCACCCATCTATGGAACCGCATGACAAGGTCAAGATTAAGGTTGTTGCATTTTGTCACGCGGTTCTATAATCGCTTGCCAATCACTTATAGACTGGTAAGAGTAACTGGATCTGAGCGCGTCATAGCCAGTTGCCCTCAGGTATGCTTGTACGTGGTAAATCGAGAGAGGCTAGTGGTCAGAACGTTGGACTGTGCAGTCAGTGGTCTCAAGTTCAAACCCAAGGCCACCACTGACGTTAGATTTTTTTTTTACTCGACCTACTTACAACGGTGAAGGATAAAATTGTGAGGAAACTTGCATGGCTGTGCTCCAAAGATGTTCTTGATGGTATGTGAACTGCACTAGGCGAGCGTGGTAGTCTAGTGGCCTGTGTCCTCGGAGTATGAGAGGAGGCCCTTGCCGTGCAGTGGGACAATTTTGGGGTACATTTGACAAGTTGGACAGTCATCGCCGTCAAACTTATAACACCTCTCGTTTTGCTTCGGTGGTTAAAAATATTCCCTACCATGGCTATCATAATACACGTCAAACTCTAATAACTATGTAGCTATCTCAGATAACCAGAACAGACTACGATAGCGGCCTAATTATGGTATCATTATTCCGTGAACACTTCAATTTTGTTTAATAGGAGGCTGAAAACACCCAATTTAATCGGCTCACTAGTCTCCCCCATATTAGTTCATAGGTACCTACCGGAAAAAATAGAGTAAACAGAAATCTATGAAAACTTGTAAAAACAGGGTGAAATATAACAATATAATTAATTGCGAGAAAAATATCTATTATTTGGTTTTAACCATTTTCTATGGTGAATTTGTGATTATTTTCTATCGAGGGAGTTTTCCCTCGATAGAAAATAACGACTATTTAGTCGTCGTTTGGGATCAAACTTTATTTAAAATAAAGTCATAATTGAAGTATATGTTATATAACTAGATGATGAACCTCGTTTCAAAAAATATATGCTGAGATGGTTTGGGCATTTATAAAGGATAAATTAAAGAAGATTAACAAAAGAGGTATACCTGGCCTGGGTGAATGGAAAGGGAAGACCTCGTAGAACATTTTCTGAACACATCGGAGATATTCTCAAGAAATGCCAGGTCAGAAGTACTCTAAACCGGCGAGCATGTATGAAGAATATAATGAGGCAAAAGAGGTGTGCAAAGTTCGTGACAAATGGAAATCCGTCCGTTTTGGATAAAAACTTGCCTAAATAACACCTATTTGCATGATGTCAACGCCTTAATCTAACTACCTATTATTACTGCGTAATTCGTAGCATCCAGTACCTAGTACTCGTTTCCATGGTGCTTTATCATGAACACAAAACCTCGTACCCACTTATTTGTGTAACATATTATTAAATAGAAACTGAACTACTGAGATACTTCACTAAAAAGGAGAGACAAGTCCCGTACTAGTAACTCGATCTCCATGTCGCGAGGGATATCTATCCATCAATATCATCAATAATCATCATCATCTTATCAGCCGAATGAGGTCCACAGCTGGACTAAGGCCTCCACAATTTTCGATCTTACTATTATAGATATGTATACAACATGTAACGTAATTAACGCACACCCTCAAACACCCCGATTAGAATATTATGTTATAATCATAATACATACACTGATTTTTTAATTTAACATGTATATGCATTGTTATTTACTAAATTAGTTTCTTGGAATGAAGTTTATTTTTCTTTATTTTGTATTGAATTATGGTATTTGTATGAATACAAATAAAACTGGTATTTTAAATTTTTATTGCTTTGACTTACGGTCCATTTCAATTTGTTTTGACTGTACAGGGTTAATATGACAATAATTTTCGTAAATTTATTTATTTTTGGAAAAAAAATACCTATATTAAAAATTATATAAATCGATTCAGTAAACGATTCTGAACAAACTATTTTAAGGATGTGCGTTAATTAAGTTACATGTTGTATAGGAACCCTCACAAGATTATCGGTCCGTCTTGTAGGAGGCCTGTCCTAAAGGTGTAGTTTTCAAACATACAATTCACGGCCACCAAACTCACCCAGACGCAGAACAACAAGACAAGACGTGGGTCACATAAATCTATATAAGTATGTATTTACAAAAGAAAAGTAGTATAATGAGTTACATGGTTTCCATAGTACAAGCTCTGCTTAGTTTGGGATAAGATGGCCGTGTTAGAATAATGTCCCAGGATTTGTCGTGTGAGTAGTGTTTACCCTAGTGTAAGAGTTGTTTAAGCAACATAGTAGGCCTTGGCTTAACGACTGCTGTCTAATGACAACAATCGGGACCGACAGGTTAACGTGCCCTCCGAAGCACGGAGTTGCAAAATGCGAAATGAACACTGTCTGTCGCGTTTTTAAGCCAAAATACTGAACAAGTTTACGACAAGAGAAAATATTAGTGATATTCTGATGTAACATTTACGGAGTCATTACAAAATGTTCGGACGGAGTCGCGGGCACAGCAACTAGTGTTCATATAAATCAACTCCGAGTCTTTTGAATCAAGTAGATATTATTATATAGGTAGGTTATATTTATTTAAATGCGAATCACAAACGACGTCTGCCGTTTCCTTTTCTCGACCGTTCGTGGCGGTGGGTGGGTTTGACATTGAAACGGGAACAGCTGACGTTTCCTCCCTTTTATTCATCAGTTATATGGAAAAAGGCGAAGTAATCTTTTATAATAGTCTAGTATTTATAACGAACTTCAAAAAAGAGGATTCTCAATTTGCCTGTATGTTTTTTGTATTGGGAGTTTTAGAGTAAGACTTACTTTGACGTCTGTACTGTCTGTATCTGTGTCTATACTGTCGCAATAACTTATTTCGAGTCGATTTAGATCTTGATGAACATCATAAATATAAATATTTTTTGTTGATAGGAAATGGGATTATTGATAATATGAACTTAAGATTTATTAATAATATCCAGGGACATTATTCACACGCGGCCATCTAAACCGAAATTAAGCCGAACTACTATGGGAACCAGATAACTGATATACTACATATAGTACTTTTGTTTTGTATATACATACATGGACTCGATAGGAGGATAAACAAATATCTGTCCTGGGTGGGAATCGAACCTACGACCTGCGGCGTGAAAGGCAAGTTCCTATCTACCAACCACGCCATCCTGCCCGTCAACATTTATAAAGAAGAGTTAAAAAGTCTGTCACACGTTGTTTTAAAACTGTAATTATTTATTACTATTCATTTCTTAAAGGCAACGAACTTGCGGCCACACTGTGTTGTAAGTGTCCATGTGCGGGCGGCTGTTATCACTTACCAACAGGTGGACCCGCTTGCTCCTTTGCTTGCTATAAAATAATAAATAATTATTGTTGTACACATGTATTTCCTTCAAAGATTCTTTTTCTTCTTTCCTTTCCTCTTATCTTTACAATAAAATAAATAAGTCACTATCTATATATAACCTTAACTATACAAATTGCAAAAAAAATGTCAGCAACTTTTTACAAAAATTGAGCTATGATGAGACTGAGGGATTATTTAGTATTCTAAAATAAGTTAATTTTTTTAAACATTATATCTTAGGTTTTAGAATTTGTATGTATAATTAAATATTGTTTAAATTTTTAATAAAGAATAAGTATACCTTTTAAGCCGTTAGAACGCCTGTGGTACTGGTTTAACCTAGTACAGGCACAAATTGTCTATAGCTTAGTATTAATTATTTTTAAAGTAAGTAGATATAATTTTGTACACATTATTTCTTGAATAAAAATGTATTTATTATTAAAAAAAAAAAAATGATTCCACATATTAAAATGTAGGACTTGGTTACATGCTTGTAAATGATTTAAAATTCAAAGCCCTGTTTATTTAGACAGTTGCATCGGACAGCTGTTTCTGAAGGGCGACTGCTAAATTGTTTGGATTTTGCAGTTGTGCCGTGTTTTGTTAAGTGAGATATAGATACCTTATACTTGTGGGTATAAGGTATGTATAAGGATTTTAACCCGCAAGTGGTCGTCGGCTCCATTGGCTCCACTCCATATAAAGGTCGTCTGGAGGAAACAGCTTTTTGTGTTCTACCACGGATTTAATAAATTCACCTTTGTGATCCGAATTTGATTAGACAAACTTAAACGAATGCATCTTGATGTAATTTGCTCGTGTGAATCAGTGGTAACTTCGTTAGTACCTCGGTGCCCTCGTGTTTCGAGTTCGATCCCAGCACAGAACAATTATTTGTGTGACCCATTTATAGCTGTGCTGTCCGGATGTGCTTTGTGTCTATGAATTACATGTTTGTAAAGACCTCCACAATACAGGAGTATATCTAAATAGTGCGAGCGCTGCCTTTTAAAAAGAAAACATATTCGTGGTGTCGGTATCGATAACAGTCATAGTGTCACGAGTCGATTGTCTCATCACAAAAATTCCCAACGCCACCAAAAAGTTTGCACTTCAAAAATCTTTTAGTTAACATGTGTTGTGGTGCAAATCTAAAAATAAACATTATTTTGTTTGAATGGGTAGGTACCAAGTTTGATGCTCTTGTCTTCAATATTGAATCATTATGATACGAAACTGTCAAACAAAGAACCTGCAAAAGAGGTCATTTTCCTCTCCTACATATAATATATATTTTTAATAACGTTATTATTCCTTATTGGTTCATTAAAGTTATTTATAAAATTTTACATTATTATATATTTTACTGTCATTAATTGGTGTTCCAGCTAGATGTACAAGACCGATGACTACGTTCCCTGAAATACCTTACTAATTACTTAACCTTAACTTAACAAAACACATATATAAATAAATAACTTGGGACAACTGCCTGTACTATGGCAACCAGACAACTGATAAACATACATCTATATGTCTAAATACATACATATTATACAGACACAGAACAAACAATCGTGTTCATCACACAAAGATTTGACCTGGGGCTCTTCCAGCTAAGTCGCCGAACATCGATTTCTTAAAGGGCGTTCAAATAAATAAAGGTTAAAAATTACTTAATCAATCGTTAATTCGGTTTCAACGTTGACAGTCGATTTCGGACCATTTATGACGTCACATGTGCTCATGGAAGCTGATTTAACATTTGATTAAGTCATTTAAAACCTTTATTTATTTGAACGCCCTTTAAGAAATCGATGTTCGGCGACTTAGCCGGTAGATCCGCTGGGTGGGAATCAAACCCACGACTTCACAAAACCAAAACTTTGTAATTATGATGAATAAATTGCAAATTATTTGTAAGTTTTGCAACATGGTATTTTTATATATTATGTTTTCCGTTAAACTATGTAATTATGAATACTCCGTTGACATAGTTGAATGTTCGTAGTATGTTCGTAGTTCGTATTTTGACAAATTATTTTTGCTGTGTCCCTACAGGGTTTAGACACTAATTATATTTTTATTTTAGCTAGTGCAATCAATAATAAAAAATATATATAATAAGCCTTAATACCAGTTTGTTTATGTATGGCATATGTATATTTAATGTAATGTAATATGTCATAACACCTAAATGTAGGTACACTGTACCTAATTGCAAATAAATAATTTAATCTAAACCAGTACCTATGTAGTTAATTTGATAGCCATTGAATAATTTACACATGTTTTCGAAATCTGGCTGTGAAAGCTCATCATCATAGTTTATCCTCGTGTACTTAGCTATCATTGTGTAGTCACGCCGAATCCATACATACCGGCCATAGCAGCTGTTCATTGTTGAATAATTGAAACACTATGTGAGAGGCCATGCCCACGGGTTTTGAGCCGCTTTTGTAGGTACAGTCTGCGTCACATGGGTAGTAACAGTGTGGAACCTTAATTTATAAGCAGTAAGGACCATTTTTTTTCTATTTATATCAGACGTTGAATGTCTACCTACTCGGCAACGTTATTGTCACCAATCGAGCTAACATTGAATGTTGGAACGTTCTGCATTGTTAATAAAGCGATCTGAGGCCTCAAATTGTTTTGGGATTGTTTTGGAACTAAAGTCTCGTGAGTAATTTTAAAAAGAGAAATGGGTAGTAAGTTATCGTCTGTGATAATCTATACTGAACATAGCTGACATCTCTTTTCCGATGCGTTTAAAAACGACAAATATAGACAGACATGTTTCGTGCGTAGTCATAGTGGAAATTTGGAATCATCATTTCAGCTAAACTACGTCTACTGTTGGACAAGAGCCTCCCCAAAGAATGGGTGGATACCTATGCCATAATCACCACGCTTCACAGACGGGTTGGCGATCACAGATCGATGGTCATAGTTCACAAAAAAAACGCTGCTGCCCGTTCTCTGGTAGGTATCCCCTTGGGTCGATTGCTACGCCAACACGGGATGAGATGGGGTGATGATATTCTTCCCCGTCACCACACAGCGAATTTGGAATCAAAGTATTCCAATACATTTAGAATTTTACAATGTGTAATATAATTAGAGTGGAATATTAAACGAGACAATCACTACTCTTGTAACCAGGATAACTTGTTAAACAATACGTACCTAGATCGAAATGGTACCTGAGTTAACGTTTCGTAAGCACATTATTGACATCTGCAACAAGTCATTTAGAAATTTAGGTTTCATTTTGAGAAATTGTAAGGATTTCAATAATCTTTTAGTTGTAAAGATGTTATACAACGCCCTCGTTCGGAGTCATCTCGAATCAACATCATTTATTTGGAACCCACATGAGGCTAAATACAGCCTTATGGTGGAAAAAATTCAAAATAAATTTTCTCGATTTTTATACAACAAAGAATACGGAGTGTACCCCATGTACCCACTGATGTACCCAAGCTTGTTTGTGCTTGGTATGGTCGGATACGAGCGGCTAAGCGTGCGGCGCGATGTGGCACTAGTCATATACGTATGGCGCGTACTGCGCGGCCATCTATACCACCCAGCCGTGCTCTCGGAGCTGCGGCTGTGCGCCCCTGATGGCTACGTGGGCGCGCGCCGCCGCCTCGCTACGCTCAGCGTACCGGTAGCAAGAACGAACTTACTCAAGTTCGCCCCCGTGTCGCGTGCCATACGACTCATAAATTTAATAGCAGCGGAAATTGACATATACTACTGTAGCCTGCCAAAATTCGCAGAAGTAGCGCAGAGGTGCATTGTATGTAACTCAAATGTATAAATTTTGTATGTAATTTTAATTATAGCTTATAATATCGTTTTGGTGTATGCTGTAAAGATATTGTAATTTGAATTGAAATAAATAAATAAATAAATAAAAAAAAAAAATTTTTTTAGGGATAGGTAGCTTATCTCTCTTGATCAAAGTAAAGTTTTAACACCTAAGAACATAACACACTGGTTAGTTATAAGTTATGTTAAGCACCCAGGAACGCTGTCAATCCATAGATAGGTGACCAACTAAAAGGTTTAATTTCTGAACGTATCCGTAGTTCGGAAGTCAAGGGAGTGAAAAAATATTCTTCCTTGTCTTTTTTCATTTCAGTGAGGCTCGATTCCTGGTGTTATATGTATATAGCGGCGAGTTGCAACAATTAATTGAGCGACGGCTGTGTAACCTCGCAGCCCATAGGGAATAAAATAAATAAAATAAAATAAATAAAAAAGGTTTTTATTCACGTAGACTTTAAAAAAGCGCTTGTAAATAGTCAGAACATGTTTGTAGTAATATAGTTGTATACATTAGATATTATTTCTAGTAACATAGATATTTAGGTACATCTTGTATGAAAACATTTATAAAATTTATTTTATTACAGAAATGCTAAGAATGAATAAAAGAATAGCTAAGATGGTTAGAACAGCTATCTGATTGTAGAAAGAGAGGAATTAATTTATTTTTAAGCTAGAGGCCTTTTCCTCGTCTGACAAAGTGCATGATTTTGTGGGCATTAGTTGGTCATGCCACCTAGTAGGCCTCGGACATGGCTTAACGACAGTTTTCTCATGACTTCAGGGATTACCATAAATGCATCTCATGACAGCTGAGGTGGAAGGATTGATATGCTCTCCGAGCCATGGAAGATTGGGAAGTGAAAGACTTTATTAATTCTTAAATTGCTAGAGTAGATTAAACATCGTAGGTTTTATTATAATACATTATCTTTGTGGCACGTTGTATATGTGTACAATGGTATAGAAAGTAACGGTTCTCTTTGTCCCGAGTGTAAACAGAGGCTTAATGTGGAAGTGACTGGAGACTAATGATTCATTAGTACAGTCTGAGACAGAAGTAGCTTCACGTAAAACTTATCGCTCCTTAGTCATATAGTATTTACAATACACAGGGTGACGGCCCAGTCGGCGTGTTTGGTAGACGCTTGCCTTACACGCCGCACGTCGTGGGTTCAGTTCCCACCCAGGACAGATATTTGTGTGCATGAACATGTCTGTTTGTCTTGAGTCTATGTGTAATTATCTATATATCATATAAGTATGTATTTACAAAAGAAAAATAGTGTATCATTATCTGGTTCCATAGTACAAGTTCTGCTCTGCAGGTTATTATTATTATAAGTTAAAGAAGAAGCATTACAACACTTAGCGGCTGTATTTAAAAACTTGAGCTTGAGCAAAATGTATGTGGAACATTTCCACAATCCCTATTGTATCATAATTATTAATATCGGTTCGCTAAGAGCGTCGACATGTCATTATCTCGTAACATAGGTATACAAAAAATATATGGTTGAATTAATAACCTCTTTCTTTTGAATGCTTAAACAGATTTGAATCTGTTAATGAGTAATGAAGGATTTGAGACTACCTGGCATATCTTAATAATATAATAGTCTGTAATAATGCAATAAGTGCGACGCGAGATAAGCGATGCATTAGGTACTAATAGACCTCAATATAAAAGACATAGCTTCGATACACACGTTTCCACAAGTGTTACGCTAAGCAAAGCAAATAATATCATTATTTATTTATCATTAGTAAATTTGACCAAATTTACCGACGATCTTACAATCGTTGCAGTATTTCGTTGGATGCAGGCAGCGCAAGTTTTAAATATTTTCGGGAGGCCTTTGTCCAGTGGTTTTATCTGATATGAAGATAATGATGAAATTTGACAAACATCCGTAGCTTAGGAACGTAAGAGGTCTCTAATGGAACTGGAAGCCTTTAGCGGGTAGTCGTTGGCCCGAGCGCTGTAGTTTAGAAAGCAGTTAATCCCCGTGAAGCCGCTGCTTTTGCTGACTGTACATACTGCCAGTTGTATTACTTATTACTTTGTTTTCTAGGTGCTGCAAATATTGTTGTGAGTAATAAATGAAAACGACTGGTATCTCATACGTACCTCATTATTTAATCTATATCTTGTCTAGAAGGCTTTAACTGCTTTTCCGAGCAATAGGGAGAGCGGAGGCTGTCTAGCAACTACACCTTAGCTCGTTGGTGACATGGCGATGCAAGAGAGGGTAAATTTTCAGGGACTTTTTGTGCAACTGTCACTCAACGTTAATACGTGAATTTGTCTAATTGAGGATCGTAACCAGTATATGACATTATCGATAAAAATGAGCTGGCATTGTCGAATTAAACATCTGGCTTTCACTTTGGTCAGATACTTACTCCACTTTATAATGAGCTGCCGGACGGGGCGTATATCGATATGACTAATGTGGGTTTTATTTATTAAGCCTTTATTGCTAACAAGGATTAATAATCTTACAAAGTATATTATGTTTTCTTACAATATAATTAAATATATATTAGTTATTGGGTGTTGGCGTGTCTTTGAGACACAAAGGCATCCTCCAGCGCTTTCCAGTCTACTCTCTCTTGAGGTTTTCTCTCCTATAGTTGACCTGCAATCTTTTTTATCTCGTCAGACCAACGTTTCTTTATCTTCCTCTTTGTTTGGAATCTGGAAGTCCATTCTGTTATATCTTGTCCATTTATTAGTTTTCTCTTTGTGGGTGTAAATTCTTTTAAATTTAAACCTCAGCTCGTTCTTTGCTGACGTGGAGATGCAAGAAAGGTTCACTCTTTCAGGGATGTCTTGTTCAAATGTCGCTCAACGTTAATACGTGAATTTGTCCAATTGAGGATCGTAACCAGTGTATGACATATGGATAGGGTTACCATCCGTCCAGGTTTCCCCGGATTTGTCCTAGTTTAGAGGGTGTGCGGGGAGCATCCTTTGTAATAGTCGTACTCAGAGTTTAATAATTTTAAGTCTTGGGCTTGCGAGCCGCGGTGCGCATAACCGACGAATCGACACTGGCACTGGCAGTGAATCACAGGACGGCTATGACTCTTATCACGTCCGTGTTCCCCCCAATCCGGGCTTTACCCGGGTGTTGTCCTGGTTGCAAAATTTTAGAGATGGCAACCCTACGTATTGAAAATAATGAGATGTCATTGTGGAATTAAACATCAGGCTTTCACTATGGTCAAATATTAACTCCACTTTATAACAAGCTGCCGGACGCCACGTATTTAGACTAATGTGAATATGTTTTCTTTTAAATTAAGATGAATAAGGGACATCACAGTATACATACATATATCTAAATGTGTGCCAGTTGACATTGATTTCCAGAAAACTAAATATGTACGCTTGCAATTGTGCAATGAATCTACCTCTATAATACCTACTATAGAAATAATAAAATAGGAGACAATAGAAATAATGTTCAAATTGTCCTCCGGAGTACAGAAACGCTCAGGAATTAATCCATCTTGGCGGTCACCCATCTCTAACCAAACAGCGTGCTTAGATGCTTAACATAAATGATAACCGGTGAGACCATGTTCTTAGGAGTAAAAACTTTGTATCGAGATAGAAAAGCTGTACCAAAAAATTATTATCTAAGTATTACATTACATACACAGCGGTATTTCATTCCGAAACATTGAAAATGAAATACAGTTTCTTGCTTCTGACATGATACAGTCAACGTCACATTCAAAGAAATATTTTGATTGGAAAATAGTCCTTATCGTGTGTACTGAAGGTACCCCACTGTTGCCACATAAGTGACGCTGACGGTACTGCGTCAGAACAAGTGGGTAGATGACATTACACATTACAGTGGTTCTAATCTATACAGATAATAAAATCGTAGGAAAGTCAAAACTGTACATTAATAATAATATTAATAGATATCGAAGCCAAAAATATAGTTTTTAGAATTTTTGTCTGTATGTTCGGGCTAAACGCAAAAAGTACTCCATGGATTTACTTCAAATTTTGCATGAATATTCGGGTCAACATATAGTCTACATATTACCACGCTATCACCTACGGGGGTCCACCCCCGTAGGTGATAACGTGATAATTTAGGTGTAGCTGTGATTATTTATAAAATATAACGCGGGTGAAACCGCGGAGCACATCTAGTAACACTATAAATATGCTGGAAGCGGCAACACAAAGCTACAACAGGCGTTATCTAGTTGCTATTGTATGGATCGACCCTGACACTGATAACAGCACTCGCTTTGCATCGATCATAGAAGAGTAACTCACTGTAAATAAAACTTGCTCTACGCGTGCTAGTTTTAAATTCAAGCTACTTGCATCTAAAGAGTCTGTCACATATGCGTGTTAAACATAAGCCGAATTGCCTGAGCCATGCCATTGCCATGCCATGCAAAAGATTTGTCAGCAATTGAATAATTGACAAAGGGAAATGTAAATATTAGACATGTATAGCAAACTAAATAAGAATATTATATTTCTTCCATAAAGGAGTAATATTATTTCTAAACAGTCGGCAACATACGAGTGATGCGAGGGCTGCAGGGTACGGTTACAATCTGCTGACTTAGTTGTATAGGAAATAATACTTTCCCCAATTATTGAGGAAAAATAAAACGTTATGCAGAACCAGCTTTCGCTAGGGGAATATGCCATATATGTCCATAACAGCATTAGAGTAGGTACACGGTAGGGCAGTGGAAGCCTTCTAAGCTAACTTGAAACGTCAAATAATAATTAAAAAATAGAAGATTTAATTGTGCTTCTTAACAAGAATAAAATGGATACGGCGCCATTCTAACTCGCAGCAATTTGGCTGCTGCCAGTCAAAACCCTTCTGGAATTTTAAATTGGAAATATCCCCGAGAGTAACGTCCAGATTTAATATCGCATATTTTCCAAATACCGGGCGACCTATGGCATTTTCACGATCACCTGATTTTTCGCAGAAAAATTCTGACGAGAACGAAAAAGTTGAGGCCAAACGTGGCAGCTCAATTCGTCTATTTATTGGGCACAGTTCCAATTCTGGGTCACTGCTGCAACTTTTGTAACAGAAACCCTAGTGTTTTTAATTCATTAGCCTATCTAACATTACTGCAGTGCGTTTAAAATGTACAGCGATGCTACTCTTCACAGTTTTAGCTGATTAAACTAGACCTAACTGTAAAATGAACAAGCATGTGCTGCTCGACGTAACTAAGAGCTGGTTCACATTAGGTCGGACCGACAGTTTGCCGTTCACCGACTGCCGGGTGTTGCTGTTCACACTAGACGCCACCGACACGACCTAATGTGAATATGACTGTACGTACGGTCGTTTTACTGCCCGGCCTGGGTCGTCACAAAACAGTTGTGAGTTGGCTTTCGTATAGGATGGACGACGACGACGTTTTCATTGCAATGTGGTATTTAAATAAAAGGCAGAATAAAGGAAATATTGGGTGTATCCAATAATTGCCGAGCGAAATGAAGTTGGAACTTTACAAACTTTAATAAGCGAATTAAGAAGTGACGAGCTAAAGTTTTATAATAACTTAAGAATTTAAAAAAATTGTCTCTCATTTAATTCCATAAAATATGCAACAAATTTCACGCCATGCCGCTAGTTTTAAACTTTTATTTTTGTAATGTTCACACGTTTTATCCCACAGTAAACTCCTGTCTTCCGCAAGAGAAATCAAAACTTATACATAAATTTCGCCCTCCATATTGAAACGTGTGTTCTCTGCATACACGACGACGAAATTGCTTGCGCGAGTGCCGAGAGCGGGGTTAGGGCGGGTGGGAAGGTGGCAGGCGGGTGTCGCCGGCGCTTCGCGCCGATAAATGTGAACGGCGCCATACTTGCTGGTACGCCACTATTATGTCCGTTCCGACAGAAATCGTAGCTGGACGTACGGTAAAAGTGTCGGCTCCGACAGTTTGGTCGGGTCGCCCTAATGTGAACGGTGCTATTGAGATACATACGCCAATATGGATACGACACGTTTGTCAGGCCGGTAAAACTGTCGGTCCGACCTAATGTGAACCAGCTCTTACTCGTACATGGCGACGCAGAGAAATGCTTCTGCAGCCTTCGACCATTACCCGTGCTTGCAAATTCAGATTGATTTTAATTCACTTTTAAATAGAGTACAACGATGACCTTAATATAAGGTTAGTCTCATCTATTTTACTGATGAAAAGCATGTGAAATGTTTGATTGTAATATGTCAATAGTTGCTTTCACACAAATAATATAATGAATTAAATAAATCACGGATGATATTGAATGATACTTCCAGGCGCCACGGACTGAGATGTTTTTGATTTTGTAATATTTAGCAGCAAAGCATTAAACATTTTATGAGGTTTTTCGATCTAGTGTTGTGTTAGGCTTACAATTTATAATAAGTCATCAAGGAAGCATCATTAGTTCTAGTAAATAACTGTGGCTGCGTTTTCACAAAGACACTTATTTGAAAATCTTTAATTATACTTGTGTGTTTTTATGTCATGGTACCTATTGGTTATCTACTGATAATGATTCTAAAATCCATGTATTTTGTAATTTTAATATCACAACAAAATGGGAACTATTTTCTCTCGGCTGCCATCATGTTCTCATTGCATTTTTTTCTTATTACATGCGACACTACATCAAAGAGGTTTTTGTTCTTACAAAGTGCGAATTATAAAACAAATACATAGGCAATTAGGAGTCAGTGATCCCTAACGTTCGCTTGAAATAAACTTAGTACAATCGGCGCCATGTCGTTGAATAAACTATAACGTGATAAGGGTCTTTATTTCTCATGGATTAAGAGCTGTTTTCGTAGCACAAGTATGTCTATTGATGGGTCGGTTGGACGTCGGCCGGTTGGTTGTTAGTTGGATGTTGACAAGATTGCTCTGAAAATGCTATTATGATAGTGTACTGGAATATTGAATTAATATCTATTTGTATCACCAAGTGTGATTGGCTTTATATTGTTTTGAAAAGCGATATTCTATTCCTTTATATATTTATTAAGTACTAGCTGTGCCCCGCGGTTTTACCCGCGTTAAACTTTATAAATTATCACAGCTCCTCCCTCGTAGGTGACAGGGTGATAATATATAGCCTATATGTTGACCTGATCTCTTAGTAATATTCATGCAAACTTTCAAGTAAATCCATGCAGTACTTTTAGAGTTTAGCCCGGACATACATACAGACAAAAATTCTAAATACTATATTTCTGGCTTCGATATTGAGTGTAGATCTCGCCCCAAGTATCCTTTCTAAAAAATATTCAATGTACAGTTTTGACTTTCCTACGATTTTATTATATGTAGAGATAAAAAAAAATGATAACCTCTTTCTTCTGAAATTGTTTAATAAAAACAATCTAATGCTATTAAGCTAGTAACATTAAGAAAAGAAAAGAAAATTTATTGCTAACATTGAAAGACACACTTTACACACAAATACATACACTTTACATTATGGGTTGTGGACGTACCTAAGTAGATATAGATATATTGTATGTGACAACGTTGAATGCTCGGATGCTTGTTACACGTCGCCATTGAGTTCCACCAAGGCCAAATAACATTTGTCATACGTGCAAATATTACCTTTTCATAAACTATGCAAATTAAATTCGTCGATTCAGAATGACATTATTGATATTGAAGCCTCTCTTAATATAGTAATTATATTAAGAGAGGTAAGTAATATAGTAATTATACCTACCTAGTAATTATTATAAAGCGACAAAGTTCAAGTTCCCAGTGTATAAAAGGGTACCTACGTGCTTATAATAATGATGAGACTGCCCCCTTGGTCTAGCGGTAGCGTCGGGATTCAGGATCAGGTCAAAAAGTGATTTTAGGATTTTTCCGTAAATAAATATTTCTCAGTATTAGCC
This sequence comes from Pseudoips prasinana, assembly GCA_951640165.1. NCBI lineage: Eukaryota > Metazoa > Arthropoda > Insecta > Lepidoptera > Nolidae > Pseudoips > Pseudoips prasinana. The sequence goes on along the minus strand of OX621235.1, from coordinate 11,262,442 downwards.
TGAAGTTTGAGAGTTGGCGGTATTACACCCCAGTGCTTCGGATAGCTCGTAAAGCCGTCGGTCCTGTACCTGACCTCTTTCCTGTCGTGTCGCTAGTCGTCCCATCCCATCATGATAGAGATGGAATAGTAAGTGCCCCTGTGTTTGCGCATATACTTGTGCACTATACGACTACGACTGACGGAACCTCCTTCTTTTGAAGTCGGTTAAAAAGAAAATTCCGGAGTTATCACGTTGTCAATTCGTTATTTCGGCTGATATGATGATTATGATGATGATATTGTATATAATATATTTTTTTCTATACATTTTGAATTGATTGTACTAAATTATATGGTGGACCCTTACAGATTTTGTGCAATGCGGTCGTTTTTTTAAACAGTAATAGGGGCTACAAAATGGAATGCAATAAAGTAATCTTTATCTTATGTTATTTAAAACTTTGTCCCGTTAAATAAGCGTTTAAGGAAAAGCGACGAACGAGAAAACTGAATTTCTTCTTTCTTTGCGCGGGTAAAGGGAATAGAGGTAAATAGGTTGAGCGCTGTTCAAAACCCACGTTCGATCGAGTTAGCGACCTAACAAGGTTTGCTTAGCTTTTGATCTTGTCATCGATTTGCTGGCATGCTTAGCAGGAACTTTAGACGTTAACTACCTCGCTGGTGTAGAGGAAAAACATTAAATTCCTGGTTATGGTTCAAGACCCCGGGTGGGACTAAACTATATTATTATAAAATTAGCGGTGGTATTTTTATATTTAGAATAATTGTAGAATATTGCTTTACCCAGATTTTTGCAAACAAACAAAATGAAACAAATATATTTATAAAAGAGCTCTAAGTGATCTATCACATACAAGGGTTTCATTTATAAATTCCCTAAAAAAATAAAAATGTGATAATACCATTAGCCTCTATCTATGAAGTGTGAGACGCAAAAGTTCTGAAAATTAACAGTGGACACTATACCGCTGTTTTTTTTTAATCTTCAGAAACACTTCACATACAAACTCTATTATATAATCTGGTCTTAATTGCGATATAATTTATTAGTAACTTAAAAACTTTTATGACTATGTCTCACTCTTGGTAGAATCGCAGTATAGATTCAGAATTCGGCCAATAAACTTGTATAAATATTTGTATGAGATTTATTTAGACAAAACCTGTCTACATCATTGCAAAAGTAAGGCCTAAAGGAGAAAGGGCGGAATCTTCGGTGCATAACTCCGACTTGCACTTGACAGTTTATTTTCCTTTATCTGACAATTGTCGTACCGGCGATTGTTCAAATTATTTCATAAACTGTTCTAAAATATACGTTTTCTCGTCGTGGAATATAATTGTTGTCGCCGATGTGTTTTTGCAACACGTCATTGTATTGAATTCACTTGTTGTATGATTGAAAGGATAATGTATGTAATTTATGTGTGGGAATACCAAACTTATTAATATTGGTATTGTTAGACGTTATATAGATTACTACAATATTATTATTATAACGAACTCATTGACTCACTAGAGGCAGTGGACTAATATTCTAACTTTTAATGATATATTTATAGCTATTTACATGAATGGGTGCTATCTCTTCCCCAAGTACTTCTCTAGAAATTTGTGTTTTGTTGCTTGTCTGTGGGTCGTTGAGAATTAATGTTAATTTTTAATACAATTCTTAAATTTGATTTGATTGAGATTCAGTGTTGATTTTCTTTAATCTATGACTTTAAGAAAACCAATATTGAATCCAACTACAAAATATATTATTTTAAGAATTATTAATATTAAAAATTAACATGAATACTCAACGACCCCGCACGTCGCACAGTCTTTTGTCTCATTTTCACGGTCACTTTCTGATATTTTTAAATATTTGCAATTCTTTTCATATAAACCTCCTGACAATAACGCACATAAAAGAAAGATTCATCCAATTTGGTGCAGTCATTTGGCAGTTATGATCGTACAAACGGTGATTCATGTTCATTTATATAGATTTAGAATATTGGTCTTATCTTATTGTATAGTGGGGATATTATAATTTGTGACGCAGTGGTGGTCGCCTTGGTAGATATAATAAACTAGCGGCCCGGTACGTGCTTCGCTATCAAGACTTTTTTTAATTTTCTCTACGTACAAACCTTGCCTGGACTTCCACGAATAATTCAAGACCAAAATTAGCCAAATCGGCAAAGGCGTTGTTGAGTTATAACTTATAACATTAAAACGAAAAGTGGCATTGATTTATATATATATACCTATATATAGATTATATGTCGCCTGTCGTACTATATTATGTTTTATTAAACCACTTAAGATTGCGTTGCCGACCACACTTATAACTAAGATTTCGCTAAAATAAAATGAATGGAACAAAACACCGAATTAAAAAAGATAATATTAATTAAAATTCTGTGTTTCGGAACCCCTGGACGGAAACATTAAACGGATCTGAATTTTTGCCTTCGGTTAGTTTATGTTGGTATTTAGGTGAAGAGTCTATTCTTTAGATACATTGTAAGAACCTGTGAATGATGCAAATATATTTATAAATTTAATTTTCCATTCATGTTTTTAGTATACGGTTGTTGAACATAAATCGTGGTCTGTCAGAAAGTCCAGTTTAGTTAAAGATCGGTGTTCCAGTCTGTTTGGCTGCATTCCGCGCTGTGGCCCCGTTCGAGTCGCCATTGGAACCGAATCATTCCGACGTCTGCCTACATACCGGCCGCATTCAATCTCCACTTCCATTTTTTGCTTCAATCCGTTGGTATAATTGAAGAAAAAAACTTGAAGTGGAGATTTACTAAAATCTCGTTTGGAACAAACAGGTGAAACATTGCAGCAGCAATTGGTATCTTTACTTTATCACTACTATATTTCTATACACTCGTAAATTGTTAAAACTACATACGTCGTCAATTATTATCCTACTAATATTATAAATGCGAAAGTTTGAGAGTATGGATGTTTGTTACTCTTTCACGCAATACCTAATAATTATGCCCCAATAACACATGGGTTATAATTTATAAAGTTACTAACATATGGGCAGTGGTTACCCTAGTGTCTGAGCTGTTCAAGCCGCCCATTAGAGCTGATGTTTACAACCGGCACCAACAGCTTAACGCGCCGTCCGAAGCACGAAGACGCTCAGAAAGTAAACCACATTGGCGGTCTCCCATCTATGGACTGATCGCATAATTAGACAAAAAATAATAATAAATATAATTGCCGGTAGATCGATCTGATATTGAACTTGAGAAAGACCGCAAAATTCATAAAAAATAGGTACTACGAGTATGTATGACCAACTTTATTTAGATTTTTTTATCGCTAAGTATTATACTTGCAGCAAACTAACTTTAAATATTAGACGTTGATTGTGACATATTCAACTGTTGGAAGATAGTTTATTTTGAATAGAAGGAGCAAACAATTCAAGACTAGAGTAATGTTATGTTTCTTTCTATAAGTTGTGTAAAACTTAACTTTATCTGACTAACTGATAATATGTATCATAGTTTAAGTAGGTAGGATAAATCCTATCGACCATGAGATCTAGTAATCATCTCGATATGTCCGCGTATTATCTCATTGATATTGAGAACTGTCGATAGCGAATACGTGGAACGTCAACTGTCAACAGCCAGTTTCGGATGAGCGCGCTCATTACACTGTGCTTACCTTAATACCCGGTAATAAAGTCACGAATGACTTGAAAATCGAACACGGGTTGTATGTCAAAGGGTAATGTGATGTCAGAGCGTGATAGCCGTAGTGTGAGTGCGGTCGCCGGAAGCGCGTGCTGCCGCGTGCGACGCAGGATGCAGTGCTTCGGCTTCCAAGGTAATCTCACTAATAACCAAGCACAATATTAACAGTATCCTTAATCTATATTTAAAATTTTCCTGGTATAAAAAGGGAGTATCTACTGGATGGAATATAAAACGCAATTTGTTTTTAAGCTTTGACTACCGATGCATAAAATCGATTTCTCGCTTAGTTTTTCATCTCGATGACTTCGCTTGAGTACTTGGTTCAAGCTAGCGAAGCCGGATCGGATGAGACTACAGAGTACTGTCAGAAGGCGGGAAGCGCACGGGCCTGCGCACGCGCGAATGTGTCGCATTGTATATATCTTGTGTGTTGCTCCGATGCGTCTAAGTTTCTTTTTCGCCAAAAACGAGAAAATAGGCAAGTGATAAGTTTTTGCTATTGTTTTTATCGTGTGTTAAATAGTGTTTATGTGTGGCTGGCACACGTGTGTGACGTGTTGTGGAGGAATTTTCACATTTATGTGCCATTCGTGATAAACGTGAATAATTATTTATATGTTTTATTATACTTTTTGCTTTGTTTTCGTGGCTAAAGAGTATTTTAAAATCAGCCATGTCTAGCGTTAATTATATGTAGATAAAGTTGATGTATTTACTTACTCATGAACCAAGGTCAGATGATTTCAGGTACTGTAAACATTATGTTCTGAATACTTGGAAAATTTAAAAATGTAACCCAAACCAATTAAAAACGGGAAAAATGTTATATTATGTTGCGTAAACTAACTTCAAGCAAAAATATATTATTTAATTTAATAGAAATTTTAATAAACTTAACGATAAATCCTCTTTACCGAATCCATATTTTGCCAATGCCAATAGAAGAATAATATCCTGGGCGGGGTTTCTATAGATATTTGGGATAGTACATATAGATAAAAGACACGTGGAGTACGACCTACCTATTCACGGTAGAATAGATGAGCGTAATGTTTTAAGTAGGTAGGTAGGTATTATGAATAGCTCAGGAATTTGATGTTTCCAGGGGTCAATCAGTTTAGAATTGATTCTACTACCTCCTGGACATTTATCATCTTTGGAGTCCCAGTATTAAGATTGATTTTTGGTTTTGTTTTTTTTATATTATAAAGAGGTTATATTTGATATTGGTAATCTATCTATATTTATAAAAATCAATGCCACTTTTCGTTGTAATGTTATAACTCAACAACGCCTTTACCGATTTGACTAATTTTGGTCTTGAATTATTCGTGCAAGTCCAGGGAAGGTTTGTACGTAGAGAAAATTTAAAAAAAGTCTTGGAAAAGTGTAAAATAAACATCTTTTAGCAATTTAAAATATTTTTTCGTTTGAATAAATGAACTTAATAATCATTTTTTTATTACTATGCCTTATACGTAGCGAAGCACGTACCGGACCGCTAGTCACTAATAATAATAAGTACACTTTATTGCGTTAAATACTTGACAATCCAGAAAAATAAAAAAAACAGTAGATAATGCAGTTAATGCAATAGGTGGTCTTATTGCTAAAAGCGATCTCTTGTATGTTTTTTGTAGTGGATGAACTCTAAAAATACTGATTTAAAAAATCCGTTCAGCTATATAAATCTACATTATCAGCGACTGTATTTTTTTTTTCATTTAAAATAAAGATGATTACGAAAGTAACAATAATGGAAGCCTAAGTATCATATAATACTTACCTATAAAAAAGTCTTTGTTTTGGCGTAAATAATGTAACCTAAGGTATTCAAAATTGCTTATTAAAGTAATTATTTGATGTTACGTCAATTTGAACGTATTTGTGTGTGTACGCACAAATAAATTCGCATGTTTTTCATCGTATAGGTAACCGCTGGGGTTACCCTCTCGTCAGAGTTGTTCAAGCCGCCAAGGGGGGCTACCGGCTAAGTCGCCGAACATCGTGATAGTCATCGGCGTTCAAATAAATAAAGGTTAAAATGACTTAATCAATCGTTAATTCGCCTTCGACGTTGAAAATAGATTCCGGACCATTTATGACGTCACTTGTGCTCATGGAAGCCGATTTAACGATTGATTAAATCATTTTTAACCTTGATTTATTTGAACGCCGATGACTATCACGATGTTCGGCGACCTAGCTGGTAGAACCCCAGGACGCTTATGGCATGTCTTAACGACGGTTGTCTAACATAGGGTCGCAAATTTATGTTTCTATCAGTCTACCCGGGGCGTGTCACTAGTGCATAATAAGAATGATTTGCTATTGAATCTCCAGTATACACGTATTGTCGTATTCATGTATGTAGTATCAACGACAATTAAATACCTTAGCTATAATGCGCGTACGCAAAGAGTTGTGTCTGACTGTAACATTGTAAGTAATACGAACGATAACTACGTGGACAATGGACATGCACGACTACCCCACATGTTTGAATTCACTTTGATAATAATATAACCTATACTTAGGTATACTCACTAGAATGGAATGTATAGTGATACCGATAGAATTGAGTGTAATTAAATAATGATATTTATTAAGCAATACGTGTACCCCGCGGTTTTACCCGCGTTATATTTTATAAATTATCACAGCTCCTCCCCCGTAGGTGATAGCGTGATAATATGTAGCCTATATGTTGACGCGACCTCTTAGTAATATTCATGCAAAATTTGACATACATACAGACAAACAGACAAAAATTCTAAAACCTATATTTTTGGGTTCAATATCGATTGTATGCATATCACTCCCCAAATATCCTTTAAAAAAATATCCAATGTACAGTTTTGACTTTCCTACGATTTTATTATATGTTTAGATTTTGGTTGTTATTCTTACAATTAAGTGCGCCCGTGCGATCTGACCTATCTATCTCATTATAATTAGTTGCAGGTAAAAGTTCCTTAAACAATTAACAAGATATATTGCTAATAAATTGATTAAATAATTATATATAGTGTACTGATCTCAAACTACTTAGAGCTTGGTACTTTTTTTTTTACGGGGTGGAAATTCTCAAATCGCGTGTCCGTCGCTTGGGGAGATGACGGGGTATGTAGTGCTCGACTCACTAAAACCACTACGGTAGCCAGCCTCACAGTGCATGAGCGGCTCTGGGTACTCGTGTGTGTACGATCTCGCCAGTACCCCCGCTGTACACTGCAGCCTCCGCGAGATTTACCCGGGGAGTAGAGGGGGCACGAATGCCTACCCATCCCCAGCACGCACAAGCGTATTTAGGCAACTTGAACTACCGCAGGTGACCTCTTTTCGGGACCGCTTATGACAAGGCAAGTGGAGTTCCCCTCTTACATACGCCAACGATCCCAGGGAGTGTGCGTGTGACCTGTGTACTATGGCAACTAGACCACTGATAAACATACTCGTACTTAAATATTTATTTATAAATCCATACATTTTATAGATGAATTACAGCCAGGCACAGAACAATTAATCGTGCTCACAAAGATTTGTCCTGGGTGGGCATCGAACCCACGACCTCTAGCTTAGCAGTCATGGTCAATAACCGCTACACCAAGAGGTCAAGGGAAGTTCTATTACAATTAGCTTACATTGTATGAAGCGGATAGCGTAGTGCATCGGTGCGGTTTGTCTTATCTATGACAAGATGTACCTACATACCTAAAACTTAGGTATATAAATGGGGAAACAGGCGTGAGTCTATGTATATATGTATAAATGAAAAAGTATGTTGATACTACACATTTTTAAATTAATTATTATAATTAGGTACTACATTAATAATTCATAATAAACTGCCTAGTTGTACTGTGGTTATTCAATCCTATAAATTGTTTTATTAATTTTATAATACGTAGAGAATTTTACAATATTGTAGAGAGTAGCCATAAGTGTGCCATGTGTGTGTGTGTGTGTGTGTGTGTGTGTGTGTGTGTTCGTGTGTGTGTGTGTGTGTGTGTGTGTGTGTGTGTGTGCGTGCGTGCGTGCGTGCGTGCGTGAGTGCGTGCGTGCGTGCGTGCGTGCGTGCGTGCGTGCGTGCGTGCGTGCGTGCGTGCGTGCGTGCGTGCGTGCGTGCGTGCGTGCGTGCGTGCGTGCGTGCGTGCGTGCGTGCGTGCGTGCGTGCGTGCGTGCGTGCGTGCGTGCGTGCGTGCGTGCGTGCGTGCGTGCGTGCGTGCGTGCGTGCGTGCGTGCGTGTGTGTGTGTGTGTGTGCATAAACACAGGAGCACTCTATGCCCGATCTCATAATCCAATGAAGATGAGGCCTACAATTGGGCCGTGCATATTATAATATGCACGGCTCATGAAAGGTTAAGCAAATCGCTAGATGATATGTTTCTGCAGGTCGAATAGAAGAACGGAAGTAGAATGTAGACGGATTAATAATCCTTAAACATTGCAGTACGTAAAAAAATTGTTCAATTGGGTCTTGACGTAAAACACGTGGCGCAGTAGTTAAGATAGTCACCTAACTATTACCTCCGCGGCCACGTGTTCTGGGTTCGACCCTTATTAAACCTTTTTGTATATGTATCCTATTTATAGTTGTTCTGCGTCCAGGTGTGCTTTGTTTCTGTGTATTACATGTCTGTATATCCCCTTGATACAGAGATTCATTTCAGTGCGGATTAAATAAAATGTGCAGCGTACATATAAGAATATGGATTAATGGAGAATGTATTCATTCTGCCATTGGTGCTTTCTAGTACTGGTGTCATCCCAAAAATACTTACATCACTCACTCCGTTTGTTAGATTTACCAACAAATACACAAATACTTACCCAAAATCTATAACTTGACCCTCCTATAAATATCTTCGACTTCAAACTCACAGAGCCTTGTACCTTTTGGTACCTCAATGCTTGTCAATGAAACATAGCTTTCCCGAAATATCCTTTATTTACAAAAATAATATAGCATTCTTTTTTAAAATCGTATGACCAAGTATCTACTAAAAAGAAAGGAGATTCGAGCCTCAACCGTAAAAAGGTTGTATAGAAGGTACCCTCATTACACTTCGATGCCACAGATAGTCATAAACATAACGCTTTAAACATATACTTTCCATGTTTATGTACGACGCCAGCACATCCAGCTACTCCGATCTGTCAAATTTCTTTTATAGATTTACAAATTTATCACAAAAGCATAAGGTTCACATTCAATTGGAGAATTTTGACAAATTGGGATAGCTTGATGTGCTGGCGTCTGTACCGAACGTTTGTACACTTTTACAAAATTTTATTTTTTACTCGATTAATAAATCATTATAATTTAATATCCCAATACCATCTATTGGAAAAATAAACAAGATTGTACCCTCAACTCCTAACAAGGTTGTATAGGAAGGAGGTAACTTCATTACACTACCGATGCCACAGATAAAAATAAGTATAATGCTTTAAACAAGTATACTCTCCATGTTTTTGTACCAGACGTTTATAAATGAATTAGGTCAATGACGATAAAATTGTTATTACAACTAATACTCAATTTTTAAAGAGATCAGTAACACCTATGCCGCATTGTTTATTTTTTCTATTACTAAAAACATGCTGCGCTATACGGAATGCGGACCGAAGTCTGAAGAAATGTGGTATCTGTATAATAAACATACATACCCACATATTAGATACATTGATGTTACACACGCACGGTTAGTTACGTCACTAGATAGGTGGATACTACTTGGAGCTGATATTATAACTTTACCCCACAGGGGGAAAAGATAATTCTATTTTTGTACGTGATGGCCGGCTATGAGACTTTGATTGTGCAATTTTGGGAACGCTGCCGCTGAAAATAGTTTTTAAAACACATTCTGTGTTGATATTACGGCTATAATAATTATTACCACCTATATATATAATTACTATAACTGCCCTGTAGGACTAGCTTTCAAGCGTAGATACTAACTTATCGTATGGGCAGTGGTTACCCTAGTGTCAGAGTTGTTCAAGCCGCCCAAAAGGCCACTAACATGACATAACGACTTTTACCTAATGGCTACAACCGGGACCGACAATTTAACGTTCCCTTTCAAGCACGGAGACGCTCAGAAATTAATCCACTTTGGCGGTCACCCATCTATGGCTGACCGCGAGCCTAGTTTCTTAACCTCGCTGATCACTTAAGGACCGGTAACAGCTTCTGGCTGTGTGGAAATGGACCTCATTTAAATACGGCAATAATGTGACATTAGGATTTTTATGTCAAAAAGCTCTTTGGATCAGTTAGGACTGGAACTCCTGAAGTTGGAAGTGCAGCACCTCTGTGCCTCCCAGAGAAAGTATTGCCGTTGGTCTTGTCTCACGACTTCTGTGTTTAGGCATACACTTATCCGCTATAATAAGTCTGAGATAGCTGGTTAGCCTCTATTGAGATTGGCCACCGCAACAGAAATTCGAGTTACTGAAAAAAAAGTTCCAGAAGTCCAAACGTAACTAATCAATTCATTTATTTGCTATAAAAGTAGGACAAAAGTTGCGCCAAAAATCATCCTAAGTCAGTATACAAAACCGATTTCCAATTTACGAAAGGAAAGTCTAAGCAGAAAACTTTGCAATCGGAAAACTCTTGTTGGATATTCTAACCAGAACAAAGGAACACACTTATATAAACATCAGGACAAAATAAAGGGATCGGCATTAGGTTGCATGCCGCATATCAATGAGGGTAATGTCAATTTAAGCGGCCACAGCGCCGAATATTGGCACGGTGCAGACCAAGCAAGTTGAGCTTTTTGATGTTTCTGACATCTGAATATCCTATTATCAGAAATTGAACGTGAACACATAACTATTAAAAATTGACACAATTAAAGCTAATGAATTGATATGACAGTTGGTATTCAGCTGAAAATAGATGTCTCTAATTATAGTTCTTTAGCTTTCAAATAAAATAAAAAAATTGACATTGCGATAGCAATCTTAAATCATGCCCCGTTCCTGCATAAACCTAAAATATTAAGATAGTTTTGAGCACTTTATATTTTCAGGCATTTCTTTAAGTTTATTAACTAGTCATGACATACCATAGGTCCCAATATTTACAAAATCAATATTCAATAATTGTTTATTTCACATGAAAATCTTAACGCTTTATCATCATTTTATGTTTGGAAATGTATGCAGAATTTCTCATATGAATTAGGTTCAATTCTTCCAGAAAAAATAATGGATATGGCTCCCGAATGTTTGATCGTACCTATGTACTCGAGGAAATGTTCAAACGTTTGTTTGAACGGCGCGGATTGAATTCTGGATTTTCTAGCGATGTTTTAAGGGCTCCATGTGATTCTGGATGCTTGGAGATGGAGCCTTTATGTTATTTATTTGTGTTACATAACCCAATAAATTATTGTGAACAGTACGAGCTCTAATCTAACTAGACTACTGTCCCTATTAAAGTAAGCTAGTAACAAGTGGTATTAATAGATTGATTTTGTTTGAGACGTTCCTAATTTGCCTTAGCCACCAACATGTGACTTATGATTATCCACCGTTCAAATTAGGAAATTGTACTTTAAGCGTCCTGTAAGAAATGTAATGAAAATGATCCGACACGGCAATCTTGTCTTCCGATAATTTGATTCTTTTCTCTCATCACACCGTTTTAAGTAGAGATCTTTCTGTACTTGATGTGGGTTTGATTACTCTCGGTAGGTTAATGACGATTTTCATTAAGTCCCGCCTAATGACAGGCCCGTTGTTACGAAAGGAGGACATAATATTTAGTATTCTAAAGTACCTACTTACAAGAGTAAGGCCGGCGACCCCTCATTATCTGAGCATTAAAGATCAACGGACTATCGAAGTTAATTACCTGCAGGATGTTCTTAACCTTTCAAGATGTTATCTTATTGAGAACAAAGGTTAAATGATACATTTTACTTCATGTCAGATCGTGAGACTTTGTATTGAATGTAGTTGATAGTTATTGTTTGAAACTTTGTTTTGTGTATTGTCTGATCAGTTGCACCTAGTTTTCTCAGTGACGTAATCAGCTGTTTGCTAAGTGGGCCGATAATTTGAGTCGTGGATAACGGATACAAATAAGTCGTGAAGTAGTAAAAAATGTTCTTGTTAACTCTAACGATTTGGCATTCCTATTCTTCAGTATCTTTGTATCGACCCTGTATATTTCATCGAAATCGATATAGTTAAACATAATTTTCAGAACACATTATAATCGTGTTCTGGAAAATTCATGATAGTCGTTGTGACATGTTCTACGATCTATCATTTTTTATGAAATATAGTTTTCCGGAAAAAACTATCTAGCTAGATCTTGTTTGGCAAACTGGTTGTTTTGAGTTAATAGGAAAACGGGGACTCAAGTATCTACTTAGTAGGTCAAAACATCCTATCTTTTATGTCGAGGAGAATCTCACTTGGGCGATTTTTATTTTATTTTTATTTAAATTCTATTTTGGAGCAGCTAACAAACCGCGTAAGTTTTCCTTTATATGACCCAAAGAGATAAAGTTTGCGATGACTTACTACCGCTCGCATCTATAATTTGATCCAGGCATGCAAACCTTGGTTTACCTTTATTTTAAGGATAGGTAGAAACAAGAAATGTTTTAGAATGTAATCTCAGCATATAAGGAGCTGACAACAATAAAATTAGTATTATTCCAGCAAGTTTTTAGCTAATACTTTAGTAATATTAAAAACGAGGTAAAAAGAATTGATGACAATTCCACGTAGATAGTTCAAGTTCTTTATTGCATTCATGTGTTACAATAGGTGTTAATGTACAAAATTTGTGTCAAACATGAACCCTGTTGGGGTGTTGCAAATACATTTAGTTATAACAATCTTATAATTCATATTAAAGGTGAATATTATAGCCCGCATTGAATTTAAACATCACACACAAAATATATTACGATTTACTGTAACTCCTACCTTTTATATAACGTTTGTATGCATCGAACATTAGGATTTAACGAAAACGTGCTAAGTGAGAGTAAATGTCGTAACGTTATTGAAAAGCAAAGATTACAAAAGTCACGCGAACTTGATACACAGGGATTTGATAAAGAAAAAATCAATATCACGTCTTATTTATAGAACTGCGGTAGGTAAATATATTAAATAATGTTATACTGTGACGGTGCGGGCAGACTACACTTGTATTGTAGGTAGTCTACACTCTTGCATAAACAATAAAAAATAAATTATTTATGGTGAGTTGACTAAGTGGGTATCTGGCCTTGGAAGGAAGTAAGTATGTAATACATTGTTTACTTATTCAATGTAAAAGCTATCGATCTCACGCTTTTTATGTTTCAAATCATCAGCCTGATTTCGTCCACTGCTGAACATAGGCCAACCTCAAAGGTTTCTATAACTTTCCCATTTAGAGGGGTATGCCGTAGTCACCGCGCTTGGGATGCGAGTTGGCGACCGCAGTTAGGTGGTATTTATTTATATTTATTAGGATAACAACAGTCGTTACAAATGTATTTGTTATATCAAAGGTTTTACCAACTATTGAGACCAATTACAGTTATCCACAGTTATTACATTGAACAGACTAGGTATCAATTCTAATAAAATACTAAATAATTTATATAACCTTAAATATTTTAATAAATACGTGAAAATTTACTATAAAAATTTACTATCTAGTACACAGGTGGCACTACTGTTAGACTACGTGGTGTAACTCTTAGGCCTCCTACGCACTATGCGGCTAGCCGCAATGCGACAGTCAATATTGCTGACCGGCTGCCGTATCACAATGCGAATAAAAACAACTCTACGTACAAATAGCCGCACGGCTGGCCACATTGCGGCTAGCCGCATAGTGCGTAGGAGGCCTTAGTCGCCTTTTGCGCCATCCACGGGATGGTATTGGGTGGCCCTATTTTTCTTTCTAGACCGGAAAGCACACGGCCATTATTGTTTAATAGTTTATTATTATCGTTACAACGTTTCCACTGTCTTATTGAATATTAGCTTACAGACAGCTCTGCCCGACTAGTGGCTTTTAGGAAGCCCACATTGCATCTCACGGTGCGTGGTTACCCCTGGAGAACTTTCTACCCAATGCCTTATAAAGAGTTTACTGCCCATATAAGAAAATCAAGTTTCATTCACACGGCAGTTTATCAACCAAGTTCGGACAATACTGTCAAAAACTATTAAACCTACATATATAGGTATATACTTGGAATTGTACGTGACCAATAAGGCGCTCTTGATAAAGCCCACATTCTTTCTTTATTTATCGTATGGGTAGTGGTTAGAGTGGTGTCAAAGTTTATAAGCCGTCCAGAAGGTTTGTCACAATACTAGGCGACTGCTAACTTACGACTAGAACCAGGACCGCCAGCTTAACATTACAGAAATTAAACCTCTTTGGCGGTCACCCGTCTGACCATCTAGCGTAATATTTCCAGAAGCATATATCTATTAAACTGGTTTTCATTACTTTTCCAATTTTATTTTATAGGCCTTTCGTTTAATATTCTCTACGCGCACAAAAGTACTCAATATATAAAGTATAATTTTCTTTGAATATAGCATAATTTTTAGAATTTTTAGAATCCTTTATGAAAAGCTTAGACCACTTCGAAGCGACTTGGAAATTTACTTAGATACTTGGAAATTGGAACACTGCTATTTAAGCATAGCATAGCAGCCTAAATCGCTATTACTATAATTGTCTGTATCTAGTTTTTCCTAATGTCGTATAAAACTAAAAAGCCTCACCAAAATAAGTGGTACCTCGCACAGGGCCAGAAGGATGGTTATCTCCGCACAACAACGTATTTTTACAAAAAAGGCTTTCCACGCGCAAACTTATAACACTTAAGCAGATTTTGTGATATCGTCTGGGTTTTACGGCTTTCTCGCAACTCAAATACGTTTTCGCGCAATAAAATACTTTATACGATTCTAAAGAAAAACGGTGACAGGAAGAAATCGACAATGGCATTATTCAGAACTATATTACAAAACGGCAGACGTCAGCTACAATTTGGTACTATTCAAGGAGATATTGGAATACGTTGAGGCTGCTTGAAAATGTTATTCTGCTGCTTTCGTGTTGATGGTGTGGCCATCAGAACCACCTTTACTTACTTTATCTCTTTCTTTTTATAAGCATATGTGGTAAACCTTGTGTCAGAATCGTTCATGAATCCTGGCGTTCAGGAGACAATATTTGTTAAGCCATGTTTTGACATTTTATTATGGCTGCAATTGAGACGTGAAAACTAACGTGCCCTCACAAGCTCGGGGACACGCTCAGAAATTGAACTCGTTGGTCGCGTACGAATGGGAACGTGGTCAAGAGCGACCCTTACGAATATATATATTTTTTAAAACTGACGTTTACAGTTAGCCTTCTTTCACCGCTTTAACATAGAAGCGAGCGGTGTCCAAGCCGCCTAACGAAGAAGACTTCAAACTAAGTAACCCACACCAGAGGATACCCCCACTTGGGGTTCGAACTTCAGCTCAGGGTGGTTACTGACGCGGACGTGGTTGGACGTATTGTGAAACTGACAATATTGGAGGGGGTATTTCATCGATACGAATGGCAACAATTTGCACTGTTCCATTAGGCCGTGGTATGTTACTAATGTTGTGAGCCAGATATTCAGATCAGTTGCATTGTACCGATAGCCGTGCCACAGATTATATGACAATGAACTAGAATGTTTAATATAATAATTAATACATACCCTGGATAAACTTACCACTATCTCGCCCACGTTACACTCAATATATATATATATATATACACGGATATATAAGCTATATCAATTCTTCTATTATATAATTCTATCAAACATCCATACATACTCACAAACTATCGCATTTATAATGTTAATAGGATATACGTACATACATATATATCTGCCAAATGCCAGACACATAGGTGCAAATAGGCTTCACACTTCCAATGAATGATCCTGGGATTCTTCTGTTAAGGAAACTTCTCAGTATCTGCCCGAAGTCTGGGAATTGGCGCTAGTCGTCCAATCGGATCATGAGAGTGATGGAAGAGAAAGTGCCCCTGTGTTTGCGCACCAGATGGCTAGTCTCCGCTGGAACTGGCCGACATGGCCGAAATTCGGCTAGGAGGGCATTTTTTCGGTTAGAATCGGTTAAGATGAGCCAAATTTCCCCAAGCACTGCTATAATTATTAAAAATAATACCAGACTAAAATATCCTGTCATTTTCAACTTGCCCTATTACGTAAGTATTGATTTTCCTATAATCATATAAAATAAGTGTTAGCAGGCTATTACGTGGTAAAGTTTGCGCGTAATATCATGACCGAATTCTTTCAAGTTATCTATATGCTCAAATATTCGGCAACAGTAAAATTAACTGTGAAACTGTAATAAATGTACAAAGTGTAATATAAATAGTGAATGACGTTTAAGCAATAATAAAAGCGAACAAATTAACGAAAGCCGGTTTTATTTTCCAATTTCAATTCGTTTGACAGCATACTTTGTGATACGCCCGGTAGAGCGTTGTGAAATTATACTAAGTTCTTTACGCGCTTCCGCGCGATGTCGCGGATAAAATAGAGACACGACAGTGAATACAGTTCCACCACGAAAACTGCCTTTACTGCCAACATCATATAAATTGCTGTCAAGATTAATTAACGTAGTCTACACTATTCACCATTCATCATCAGCCTGTTATGTCCACTGTTGGACATAGGCCTCCCCCCGAGGTTCTGTAACGTTGCCGTATGGAGGGGTTTGCCTTAGCTTTTCAACGCGTTTGGCATGCGTGTTGGCGTTAGATGGTCGCTAGTACCTACACAGGTGGCGCTTCTACCCGGCTATTCACCATTAACAACGCTGATTCGCACTCCGGAGACCGTTGTTATCCAACTTCCCGTATAAGCTTCGGCTTTATGTTTAATTACCAATAATTGTATAGACCTATACTGTTCCAATTTTGAGTTGATAATAGGCTTTTCTAAGTGTAAGTAATTTCATTATATTACTTCCACGAACTGATTATTATATTATGAATGTTATTAAAATTAAGAAGTTGTTTGAAATAAGTTATTTTTTTAAACAGACGACTAGAATTGTAGTAGAAGTGTAACTAGCATAAGTTACGGCTTACAGCACGGGGGACAAGCGTAGATTCGCAATCGGTAAGTGATGACTCTAACAACTCTCGCTTAAGTATACGAGAAGAATATAATTTACTGCACTATAGTTCTATTTTCGCGAAAAATGCACTATTCAAATCACAATAGTGCATTTTTCGCGAAAATAGATATAACTTTAGTGCAGTAAATTATATTCTTCTCGTATATTTAAGCGAGAGTTGTTAGAGTCATCACTTACCGATTGCGAATCTACGCTTGTCCCCCGTGCTGTAAGCCGTAACTTATGCTAGTGGCACTGTCGCCCAAGAAAAATCTTAAACCATCCGGACGAGATATCACAAGTTACTTAGAAAAATTTAAGGTTTTGAGAAACCCTTTACCGTAACTGCCGGGAGAGTGTACGACCGCGAACTTACCGCAGTCACCAACATCCTCCATTGCTCTTTGTTTGCATTCGGTACCGTTGAAGTTGCGTTAATTACGTAGAGCGACAGTTGCACTAAGGGACCCCAAAACCCAGTGTCGAGGTTCGAACTTCAAAGGAATTGCTCCCCGGGGTGGACGGTCACCGTAGCCTAGTTGGTAGTGCTCCTGCCTACGAAGCTGGTGGTCCTGGGTTCGAATCCCGGTAAGTGCAAATATTTGTGTGATGAGCACGAATATTTGTTTCTGAGTCATAGATGTTTTCTATGTATATAAGTATTTATCTATCTATATAAGTATGTATATCGTCTCCTGGTACCCATAGTACAAGCTTTGCTTAGTTTGGGGCTAAGATGATCTGTGTGACATTGTCCCTAAATATTATTATTATTATTTTATTTAGATAGAGGCTGGACTTGAGCACAAGCTTGTTTTTTGCCCGTTGAAGCAGTGAAAGCCTTTCTAATCTAACGGTAAAACATGCTTCAACGGCACGCAGGAATATTACAGGAGTAAGAATGCATAACACTTTAGTCGAGACGATACAACATGTCTTAAAGTTGCTGTAAATTATGCCTTTTAACCTAAAGGTTAAAATACGCATTAACAGTTCATCTTGCTCAATTAATAGAAGCATGCGTTAGTGTCGGTACACGGTAATGTTATGTAACATTATCGTGTCTAGCATTAATTTACAGATTTCCGTATTCATCTATTTTAAGCCGCCTTTTAGTTATTTTAAAACCATTTGTGATGTAACGTAAATTGACCACGAGATACAGAAAATATGTAAATGCTATAAGTGTATGAGTATATTATGTCTATTTGAGTGTTAAACATTGGTAATTGTCTCTGTTTACGTGTAAATTAAGCATAGCGCAGAAGCCAGTCCCTTAAATATTCATGTATTTACGAGTGAAAGCGTGTAGTGCGTGTTATTAACTTTATTGCAGCTTTGTACACTTACTTTATCGTTGGGGCAGTGGTTGCCCTAGTATCGGAGTTGTCAAGCCTATAGGACTCTCACATGGCTTAAAGACTGTTGCCTAATGGCTACAACCGGGACCGGCAACTTCAGATGCCCTCCGAAGCACGACGAGACGAGACGAGCGAGACGCTCAGAAATTAAACCACCTTGGCGGTCACCCATCTATGTACTGACCGGAAGCCTTATACATGAATCCTGGGACATTATTCACACACGGCCATCTGATCCCAAACTAAGCAGAACTTGTACTATGGAAACCAGATATTTGATATACTACTTTTCTTTTGTAAATACATACTTATATAGATAATTACACCCAGACTCAGGACAAACAGATATGTTCATCCACACAAATATCTGTCCTGGGTGGGAATCGAACCCACGACCTCCGGCGTGAAAAGCAAGCATTTGCCAACCACGCCAACAGGCCCGTCACAACTTACTTAGAAAATTTTAAGGTTATCATCATCATATCAGCCGAAAGACGTCCACTGCTGGACAAAGGCCTCGCCCAAAGATTTCCACAATTGCCGGTCTTGTGCTATTCGCATCCAGCGACCCGCAGAAAGCCCCGTGCTCTGAGGTCGATCTTGTAGGGGGCCTGCTCACGCTGCGTCTTCCGGTTCGTGGTCGCCACTCGAGAACCTTTCTGTCCCAACGGCCGTCGCCGCGTCGGTTCAATACGGTTATACTGCAGCAAAATTAGCAAAATTGGTGTTAGATAGGTATTGTGCCTGTACCGCATCTTAAAAGAGCAATTTTGTAGCTTCTGGCTCAATGTGTACCGGTACGAAAATGCAGATTTCCGCATTTATCCAATTTATTACGCATAAAACATTATAATCTTTTGTTTGCTTACATACACGTTTAAAAATCAATTGTCTTGACCTTAGCGCGCGCGGCAGTAGGTCGTCGAACTCTTTGAATAAGGTAATACTGGTATTAACGATGTGCTTAGAAATGTTTATTGTATTTTTTACAACTTGAACTCATGTAGTCTTTTATAAATTGTTATTACTCATGTTCTTGGTAAGTAGGATTAAATTGGGCAATAATGTGTTGTTGAGATTTTCCTGACAAGCTAAATTGGGTCATTGCAAGAAAGGAATATATTGAGAAAGGGAGATTTAGAGAAAATAACATTTATCTAAATGGTCTTTTCTCTAAATATGCCCATCCGGCATTTCGAGAAAGGACTTTTAGGATATTATATTTGTAGAAAATAATATTTATCGAAATGTTCTTTTCTCAAAATATGCAATTCTTCTTTACATTTGTAGAAAAGAACATTATGTATAAGATGAACGAACAACTGTAATATTAAAAAGAAATATATTACTACTAGCTATGCCCCGCAGTTTTGCCCGCGTTAAACTTTTTATATTATAGCTATGCCCCGCGGTTTTACCCGCGTTAAATTTTATAAATTAGCACAGCAGAAGGTGATAGCATAATAATATGTAACCTATATGTTTACTCGACCTCTTAGTCATATTAATAAATCCATGCAGCTTAGTAATATAAAAAAAGAAGTAGATCCATGCAGTACTTTTTGAGTTTAGCCTGGAGATACATACAGACAAAAAATCTAAAAACAATGTTTTTGCTTCGATATCGATTGCAGATCACGCCCCAAGTATCCTTTAAAAAAATATTCAATGTACAGTTTTGACTTTCCTACTATTTTATTATATGTCATCATCTTCATCATATCAGCCTAAAGAAGTCCACTGCTGGACAAAGGCCTCGCCCAAAGATCTCCACAATTACCGGTCTTGCGCTATTCGCATCCAGCAGTTTCCAGCGACCCAGTTTCTTATATGTATATAGATTAAATTAATATTACGACTTATTAACTTTTGCAGAGCTGAGAAAACTTTATGACGTGAAATTCCAGCAATGGATAGCCAAAATGGTACAATATTTTCAGTACTTTTCTTACATGCTATGTATACCATTATCTATACAAATAAATAAAATTGGAGTGTCTGTTTGTAATATTGAAATAACCGGGTTTTACTACATTAATCTGAATATATATACGGGACATACACCAAAATAACATTTTTTACAATTTTTGTCTGCCTGTCTGTCTGTTTGTTCCGGCTAATCTCTGAAATGGCTGGACCGATTTTGACGGGACTTTTATTGGCAGGTAGCTGATGTAATAAGGAATAACTTAGGCTACTTTTATTTTAGAAAAAGTCTTTTATTTTACAAAAAAAACGAAAAAAACTAATTAACACGCGGACGAAGTCGCGGGCACAGCTAGTCTTACATATACTTCCAAACTAACGATATATGCATTCAAAATCGTGTTCAAGAAAACGGCTCTATCGATTACGGTTATAAATCGATTTAATTACAGAAATCCTAATCTCAAATATTATCGATTCGTTTCGAATTCGTTACCAATACGACCTAGCTAGGTCCCATATCCGAAAAACTTTTCAATTAAAACGACCGGTGCTACATCGCCAAGGTTCTCGGTAAAAGAATCTATTTTTAAGCCATAATTAGATATGCTAATAACTACTCCATGCAGTAAAATAGTGAAAATCTTGTATAGAACACGGAAAGTAAAATCTAAAAACAGAATCTCGTAAGATCAACCACAAAAGTTGCTTTACGGCGACTACCGCTACCTATCCATTTGGGACTTGTAATAGGCCATTGCCGTATAGTGTAAACATTTCACGTCTGTCTGTTCTTTTTATATCTAATATTGTAATATTAATTGTAAGTTTTCGTAATAATATAGTTTAAAAATTATATTATAAAAATAGTAATTTCAAATTAATAAGTAATGAATTTTAAATGATAATTATTTGTAGACAAAGAAAGAAGAAAAACAAATATTTTTTGACGATTCAACGCTAATTCAAAATTACGTCGTTTTTTCAATCAATACCTGCTAGGCTTACTTCTTTGCCAGGAACGCTTCTGTCAGCGGCCGGATTTTAACAATAACAATATTACTACTCGTATTATGCACAGCCAAAAGAAGTTACGCATTAGGCGGTCTGTGTGAATTTATTTAGACTAAAGTTATTTAAAGCAATCATGGTGAGACATCACGATAACCCACGCGTGCACGTATCAAGAGCGCCTTCTGATGCAGATTGGTGCGTGCTTGTCTGCTTGAGTGTCGCTGTCCGCAGTCCCACGCACTCGTCAGAGTTGTTAAGAAGAATGATTTTAGTTCTAAACTGTCTAACTAAGTTTTGATGGCGGTGATTATCATACTAATTTTCTATATGTGAAAGTTTGTATGTTTGTTACTCATGATAGTCTACTGCGAAAATACCTGGACGTATTGGCATAACATTTTGAATGCAGATATGTTACACTCCGAATTAATACATAGGCAATAATAATTTGTTAAATCGTAGGTATCACCGCGTGAGCACCTAATAATATTTTTTTTCTGTTGACCGCGCGTATATAACGGTGGTCTATACAGAGAGATTGTAGTACAGGCATGTTGCATTTTAATTATGTTAAAATTTATTGGCTCGACCGACACTAAAATATATTTATTTTCTTATTTAAAAGACATAATAATATGATTTTAAAGTTGCCTTTGTTCGTGATGAAGAAATTATGTAAAATGCCATTCATTTAAATACTTAGGTGGTCAGATAATTATTATTTCGTTTATGAATCAGTTACTTTTGACAATCTTTAATCACTGTCGATAAAAATTTAATTCAATATATTTAAAAAAATAACGCTACATATCAATGGTTAAAAGTTAATAAAATTCGAAGGCTATACTCGTAATACATCATATTATAGTAGAGACGCCAGCACATCCAGCTGTCAAATTTGTTTTATAGATTTTCAACTTTATCACTTAAGCATAAGGTTCACTTTCAATTGGGAAAATTTGACAGATTGGAGTAGCTTGATGTGCTTTTAATATCACTAAGATTTTTCATACGTTTTATAACCTACCTTATTTTGAACACGTTTGTTCCAAAATTTAAAGAATCCCCAAAACAAGGCAGCAGTGAGGAATATAAGAAAGGCAATTATCGAGTATAATTTGTTTATTTACATTTCACTGAAGAAAACGATACAGCGAAAATCTAATCGAATACTATTTGTTAACTGAGTTTTGCTTCGAACCCATCCCTCGTGTATAAGGTTTCAATCACATCCTGCTCTCTGGCAACCCGTCGCGTGCCTGATTTCCATTGCTTGTTTTATCCTATAAATGGTATGGCAACTAGCCAAACTTACAAAGAATATATTACCTATTTGTGAATATATGCACATCCAGACTGTTACTCTTAGGTAAAAATTAAATCGAGTAGGCCAGAGTTCCGTTGTTTGATTTATGAGAATCAGAAACAGTCTATACGTACTCTGTTTTAATGATTAATCCCAAAAAAAACGTATTCTAATTTTATACCTGGGTTTGAAGACTTAAAGGCGAGTACATTGTGATGTTATAATTGTGTGCTTATAATTATGTCAAACAAATGTTATTAATTAGTTAGACTAGACATATTAATGAATGTGGTATTATTCGATAGATGCTATATATATTTTTTGTTTTATGAAATTATTTAATGACTTTATAATAATTAATAACCTAAGTCGTATAAATTTGCATGCCGTCAAATCGGCGTAACATGCTGAACCTGTACTATTCTATATAACACCTTGTAACCATGTTTCTGGCGAATAAATAAATATTTCATTTCATTTCAGTATATTTAAGACATTGTTTTAGCATTTATTAAAAACTTTTGAGCAAGTTGGAGTCCGTACTAGATTCTAAACCTGTGTAAAAAATCTCCTCCTTCTTAGAGTTATTGTTTTGAGGTAAACTGTGGAGAGGCAAAAATATGATTAGAAAGTGTTACGTCTTACAAATCCTTACTAATATTATAAATGCGAAAGTAATTCTGTAAGTCTGTCGCGCTTTCACAACAAAACTACTGAACCGATTTAAATTAAATTTAGTAAACAGATAGTCCAGAGCTTGAGAAAGAACATAAGCTACTTTTAAAGAAGGGGTTGAAGTTGAAAAGTTGTTCAAATTTAAATTCAAAATTATTTATTTGCATGGAAGTATGGTCATTTTTAGAGGTGAAATTAAATAAATATGACATTCAAAGTTGATAAAAGTTTTACCCCCTGAAAATTGTGTAAAATAACAATAGGGAATATGGGAATATGTAAGGTTTATGTGAACGTTTTATGAAGAAACAAAATATTAGAGATATCTGATCAAAAATTTACTGAGTCATTACAAAATGTGCGGACGAAGTCGCGGGCACAATAAAAAGGAAACGAATGTTAGATAGAAGTGCGTGTATGTATATACAGGTTGTTGGAGAACTGTGTGTAGCTATGTATTTGTGTTTTAATTTAAATGGTACTCATCCGTCGTGTATCTAATAGGTATGTACCTACCTGTGTCGTAAGTAGGTCGTTTCGATCCTGCCCCACGCTACCAGCTAAATAGAACCGTTTGATGAGAAAACTGATACTGGTAGATAAAATTACCTAGTATTTACGTAATAGGTACACGCGACTACATATCAAGCTATCAATTCCAGTATAAGCTGATCTCGCGTCGTATAGGATTTCCTCACAATATGAGGTCAGCTTTTACTAGAAATGTATAGGTTGATATGTAGCCGTGTGTACGTCCATAACCAGCTGTTGTTCTCACCGGTCCGTATATGTTCGGCGAGGTTAAGCATGTAAACATATGGTCTTACCCTAGATGGGTGATCGCCAAAATAGTTTAATTTCTGAGCGTCTCCACACACGTTAAGCTGTTGGTTCCGGAGGTAGAAGAATAGATGATAAGCCATGTCAGAGGCCTACTAGGCAGCTTGAGCAACTCTGGCATGGTATCTACGTATTATCATTTTTTAACCGACTTCATCGATATCATCATCATGTCAGCCAAAGTAGGTACGTCCACTGCTGGCAAGAGCCCCCCCAAAGATTGGGATATGCCATATTCTCCAAGCTTGGCAAATGGGTTGGCGATAGCAGTATACAGAAAAACGCTGCTGCCCGTTCTCTGGTAGGTATTCACTCGGTCGATTTCTATGCCCTCCACGGGATGAGATGGGACAATGATGTTCTATGCCGTCACCACACATCAGTAACCGTTTTGAAAGTTATTAATTCAACTGTTTGTTCGATAGAGAAGAGATAGTCTTTCTAGGTGCCTCGAGATTGTCTTATATAAAGATGGTTGAATGTTATTTAAAACAGTAATTATTATATTGTCAAGTCAACATATGCCATAGATTTCCAAGACTTTCAATGATTTCTGTTTTTTTTCAAATGAATAATTTAGTCCAATATACTTCAGTTCTTTTTTTAAATATAAACATATCAAAAGTCTATCAAAACTGTTGCACAACTTTACTATTGGTTTTACTTTTAATAAAATGTCGCTGATTTTGGTCCAAAAATAAAAAAGTGTTCTCACGCAGCCTATCCAATGCTCTTAAAAGGATTAACTTCAAATATATCTAAGAACCATTTTGATAAACTAACTATCAGGTGGAACAAACCTCATTAAAATAGGTCCCTCATTTGGGGTAAATGCTACGAAGAGACAGACACGCAGATACACAAACACTTCAAATTTATCCTACTAATTGTGTGAAAAAAAGAAATAAAGTGCGAAAAGTTTGTGAGTATGGATGGTTCTTACTCTTTCACTCAAAAACTACTGGACGGATTTTGATAAAACGTTCTTGTGATATAGCTAATATATCCGAATTATCCGAAGCCTAAGTGTTGGCTATAATTTATAAAGTTTAACGCGGGTAAAACCGCGGGGCACAGCTTGTTTGTGATATGGTTATACGATGGTAAGTGATCATCGCCGCCCATGGGAACTCACAACACCAGTGGAGCCGGAAGTGCGTTGTCGGCCTTTTGAAAGGCTATTCCTTTCTTAAAGGCCGGCTTTTGAAGCTTGCTATGTCTTACCGGATCGGAAATACATCCGTAGTTATTGATTCCACAAAGAGGTAGTGCGCGGTAAACGTTTCTTGAGAAACACACGGTAGACGAAGGAACTTCAATATCCAATTAAGGAACCGCTCCATTTCGCTCATCTACCTATTTCTTTCTTTTTATGTTACTTCTTGATTCAAACTTGAGACGAAAGAACTACAATATCCAATTAGGGAACCCACTGCTCCTTTTAGCTCATCTACCTATTTCTTTCTTTTTTATGTTACTTCTTGATTCAAACTTGAGACGAAAGAACTACAATATCCAATTAGGGAACCCACTGCTCCTTTTACCTCATCTACCTATTTCTTTCTTTTTATGTTACTTCTTGATTCAAACTTGAGACGAAAGAACTACAATATCCAATTAGGGAATCCACTGCTCCTTTTAGCTCATCTACCTATTTCTTTCTTTTTATGTTACTTCTTAATTCAAACTTGAGACGAAAGAAAAACAATATCCAATTAGGAAACCCACCGCTCCTTTTCGCTCATCAACCTATTTCTTTCTTTTTATGTTACTTCTTGATTCAAACTTGAGACGTAAATACCTGGTGGTTACGCAACTTCCTAGATATTATCAGTTTATTACAGTGTGGCATGCGACAAAAAAGGCAAATCACCATAGTTAATAAAAGTTTATACCTACATAAGTAGTTGTATACTACTTATGTAGGTATATACTGTAGTTCAATTAATGTTACTGATTAGTAGACTAGGCACAAAGAAAAAATATTTTGCTGCACAAAAATGAAAAAAAATGTGTTCATTTTCTCATATCATATTGAAGATATTATAATGCATAATTTATTTAACAAATATGAGTGCAATTCGAAATACCACACCTTTGTTGTCACTTCAACACATCTATAAGTATATGTATCTTTGTCTGTATGTCCTTTATACGATCGTAAACTAAGCATTTGATCATGTGATGATCTTCAGCAAAGTGTTGTGCACGAGTCCACAAAAGTTTATGTGCTGGTACGACCAATCTTCGATAGATGGCGCCACTGTCGTTTCAATAAATTTCATATATTATCTTAGATACGCGCGCAGGGTAGAGCTAGTTCTTAATAAGATCTGCAATATGATTATGAGAAATTTCATTCAATTTCATCAATATACAATTTTATTCATTTTGTTGACATATATTTTGAACTGACAGCTTACATTGTACATTTGTATACATATGGAAAATCTGTGAGATGCCAAACAGTCTCATAATATTTTTACTTTTATGTATTGTATGATCAAACCCTACCTCAAAGTAACTGCAAGAAAGCTTACTTTTCGTTATTCAAAAGTCAAAGAGAGTTTAATAAACGCCGCTATGAGCAATATGAGCAAGGCCCTGTTTTCCCCATACAAACTTATTGATTGGTTAGAATAACGGACTATTTAAATAAGTACCAACAAAGTGAATATAAGTCCATATCGATAATTGAACGTAGTTTAGTATCGATTTAGAGATTTTTTTTTATCAAGAGAACAAACTATCTAGAGGTGATCGGGATGTCAATAAGATAGCTATGAAGATATAATATATAGGTACACTTTATTGCTCATCACAAAACATAATCTCTACATATCTATACATCAAGCCTTATCGTACATCAGCGATGAGATATTTCTTCTAGATGACTCTACTATATAGGTACTTATCGAAAAGCAAGAAAGGTCCCACCTTGCTTGAGGAGTATGAATTAGTATAAATTATGATGTCGAGACTGTCAATCACACCGACATTGCAGCACAAAACGCTTCTATAAGTGGCACCATTGTATAAAAAAATTGTCAAAAGTCGTCTAGAAGTAGAGTGGTCCGTCTAGCTATTCCGTTCTACGCTGTATAATTAATTGGGCGGCATCACGCGATCACGCTTTTTGTAACTTTATTTAGATTGCTTAGACAGCAATTTTGTACAAGGATAAATGGGAGTAATTTGTTTTAATGTCCAAAGCCAAGATTGAAGGTTACTCACAAATATTTTTCCATTATTTTGGTGATTTATTCTGCAAATGGGAAATAAGAATGAATGAATAGGCAAGTGATTTCTATATATAATCTAGGATACAATTTGTATTATCTACTTAAATAACAAGTTTTTTAAGTAAATAGTTTATTAAGTTAAGCGTACATTTGCTCTTCACAGCTGGGGAAGCAGTTTCTTCCATCCTCTCTGAAGAGCTCTCGCAACCCTAATCTAGAATCACTATAATAGTTTTCTCACAAATGGGAAATCTTAAAAATCGTACGGCAGGTCTCGATCCAGCACCCTCTATGAACGTATCAGTCAGCCATGTGAAAGATCGTATTTATTGAGAACACCTTGGTAGTAAGGTACCTATTATGAAAGGGGGAGGTTTCATAATAGGTACGTATTCTATAGGTAAAACTATTGTTGTGGCTAGGATTTGTATAGGGTCGCCAGAGCTCTTCGTAGATGACGAAAGAATCTGCAAGGACGACGGTGACCGCTCATACTACTAATATCAGATGGGCCGTATACTAGTTTAACGACTTAGTAGTATAAAACCAAAAAGAAACATCGAACCTAAATAGGAAAGGAGGCCCGCGTCGCGTTTTTAACGTAGAGCGAAAGTTGCACAAAACATCTCTAAAATGATATGCCTTCTCATGCAACTCCCCGCCAGTAACCGCCCAGAGTCGTGGTACGAACCCCACAGGGGGTGCCCTCCGGCGCGGGTACTTAGTACGTAGTCATAGCTAGACGGCTTGAGCCCTCGCTCGCTTCTATAGACCGGTGAAGCAGTAAAAGCCTCCTAGGCTAAATGAAAACGACAAGTTAAAAAAAAATGTGTGAGAAAAGGTATTCTAAGGATTCTTTACTGTTAGCTTCGCCCAGTAGGGTTATCGGGATTAATCAGTTTGCTAGTATTTGTGTTAAGTCATGGTATAACCTATCTCCATTCCTAATTTCAACCAAATCCGTTCCGCCGCTTTTGCGTACGTGCTACTCTATCAACAAACATCGAAACACGGATGATATCGATTGTCAAAGTTGTGCAACACTAGTTTACTGAAGCTAACTACCGAATGAACGATGAGGACGTAATAATATAATAGAAAGTTTGGAAAGGAGCGTGCCACTACCTGAAAGAAGATTAAGTTGAGTTGGATACAAAGCGCATCGGCGAAGTTTACTCATTAGTGTTCCAACTCTTTACAACTAGGAGAACTCTATCAGTTTGCCTGATCCCTTGCATTTATTTTTAATTGACAACTTAAATACCTATAATTTAATTAGACCTTAATACTTCTATACCTATTGAGTTATGATAAAATTATTTTAATGCATTGTAATGTACAACATTTTTCGTTTTTTCTTCCGGAGAGAAAACAATTAGTAATATGTACACACATCTTCTGTCTCTCACAGTCTTTTGTCACATTCGCACACCACTTTACTAATATTTTTAAATATTTGCTTATTTTTTCCATACCAACCTCCTGGTAATAATGAACACAAAAAAGATTTAGTCAATTTGGTGCATTTGTTTGGAACTTATGATCAAAATACTGTGATCGCCAACCCGGCTATCAAATGTGGTGATTGTGTCATAACCTCCCTAAGATACTGGCTGGCGCAATGAGTTAATACAGTTTATTCAAACACAATGGGCTTCAAACATTTCGATAGTTATAAAGAAGAAAACTAAAAGTTATATAATAATTCAAATGCTGAACGTAATTGGTACAGGGAAGGAAAACACAACATTGGATGTTCATACTTCATATAATAATATTGACTCCATAGCATCGAACAAAAACCTTATGGTATCGAATGTATTGTTTGTATTGTCTTCAGAAGCAGAGTGCGATGGTTGCGGCGGCGATGGCGACGAAGGACGCAATGTCAGCGAGTTGCTACTGCCACAGTACGCGCTGGCCACCGGGGGCCTCGCCAAAGACCACCGCCCGCTCATCACCTTCCCCGACAACAACAACTTTCACATCATCACGCCTTCAGAATATCAGAGATTGTTGCTCTACCTCACCTCAGTGCCCTCGTAAGTGTTACCTCAGTACTTTAATCCAAGTAACTCGGGTTATAAACTCCTGAATTACCTGGTATATTTACTTTACTTTTTTTATTTACAACTTGGTTGGCAAACAAGCATACGGCCCACCTGATGGTAAGTGGTTACCGTAGCATATGAACACTTCAACACCAGGGGCATCATTAGCATGTTGCCCTTTAGAAACCTTATAACTCCCTTCTTGAAGTCATGATGTAGTCTCTTGGATGATGATGTAGTAACAGGGAGTTCATTCCACCACCTCAACGTACGTGGGAGGAAGTTTCGCTGAAAGCGAACCGTACTAGATTGAAAAGGTCCGAGCTACGTAATAGAGCAAGTTGAAAATGGTAAATAATATGTATGATATGGTTTGGCTTCGGCGGCTTATCTTACCGGAGACTAGACAACTATGTAGAACATAGTATAGAGCAGACTTTATTACCTCACTCTTACAATCCAATGTCGGTTGGCGTGGTTGGTTATTGTTTGCCTTTGCACGCCGCAGGTCGTGGGTTCGATTCCCACCCAGGACAGATATTTGTGTGCATGAACATGTCTGTTTGATCAACAAAAGACATATATAATATATAAAATCCTGGAAAGATTTCGGTTATGGCGACCTTTCTACCTGGAAATTAGCTATCTACACAGAAAGGATACCTATATTAAAGTACACACTTAGTGTAATAACAACCCGGGTAGTCAAGTTTAAGCAGAATTTTCCAAGAATTTCTGATTTATGCACCTACATCAGAAATTCTTGGAAAATTCTTAACTATGAGCAGTTTCTATAGTTAAGGAGGTAATTTTTATAATATTCTTCTTCCTAATTTTTGTTATAGTATTCTTCTGCAATTTTCAATATTACAGAGTTAATAGAAGTGTGTGATGTATCATCACGTGGAGTTAACTACGCGGGTGGTTACGCTATGTGCAACTGAATTCTATATGTGTTACCAAAGCGACAAAGGGATTCACTTTTATAGAATACTAGCGGCCCGGTACGTGCTTCGCTACGCTTTTAAGTTATAGTACAACTTGTTTGTATATGGGAGTGAGGAGACTTTTTCAAGACTTTTTTAATTTTCCTACGTACAAACCTTCCCTGGACTTCCACGAATAATTCAAGACCAAAATTAGCCAAATCGGTATAGGCGTTGTTGAGTTATAACATTACAACGAAAAGTGGCATTGATGTGGATATAGATTGTAGCCCACACAAATATTAAAATCGTTAGTACTGGCCTGTTGGTTGTTAGTTCGGTCCACAACCAAGACAAATCTTTGTGTTCAGAGCACAATTATTTTTTCTGTGTCTTGGTGTAATTTATAAATATAATACTAGCTGTGCCCCGCGGCTTTACCTGCAATAAACTTTATAAATTATAGCCTTTGTGTTAACTCCATACCAAATTTTATTAAAATCGCTTTAGCCGTTTGGGCGTGAAGAAGTAACAAACATACACACTCTCACAGTCACACACTCACAATCTTTCGCATTCATAATATTAGTACTTAGGATGTATGTAACTATTATTATAAATATAATACGTATGTTCATCAAGTTTGTACTTGCCTAGGCTGTGCCTAGCTTGAGATCCAAGGGCAGTCTGTTAGTTAACTTAAAATACTTGTGTATTTATAATTTCTCACTCAAACACAAAACATAAACTATCAAACCCTGTTCGCTGTTGCATTTGCATTAGGCCAGACAATTTGGATTTACGTCCATTCCTTCGAAATGATCAAACTTACGTTAAAATGAACCTTTATTCTTTTCAGGATATTGGAAGCAGATATGGGTTTCCACATTATAATAGATCGGAGGAAAGACAGATGGAACTCCGTTAAAACAGTATTATTGAGGATCTCAGTAAGTACATATTGAACAAACTTTATACTTTATCTAAACAAGTATGTAGGTCGTTATACCTTGTAATGATTGTTCTAACATCTAACTAATGGATACTCTACTACCACAATATAGCTATAGGCGTCGCCACGTCATCGTGTCAGGTGGAACACGTGCACTAAAAAAACGTTTGAGGGTATATCCATTCATATGGTGTCGACCGTGCAAACACAAACTCAAAACAAAGAAAATTAAATTTGAATTCACTTTTTGCGTTGTGACAATGGTCTGGCCCTCATTGATCATATACTTGGATGGTGTATAACTTATTAAATGAATTTAAAACCAGTAGAATAAACCAGTAGCCAGAAGCTTGCCATGATACAAGCCAGAAATGAAAATAATTACCTTACTTGAAGCTTTTTTTTAATCATCATCACCATATCATCCGAAAGACGTCCACAGGGACCTACGCGCGATGTGCTACCCGCATCCATAGGCTTCCACCGTCCTTCACGAAAGCATATCATTTTAAATTAATTTATGAGTAATTAATCGGTGCGTCTTTGTTAATTAATTTAAATAAAATACTATTTGAAAAGGGCCTAGTTCTTGCCTTTTAAGTACATGATCTCTGCCCTAAAGTCACCTATGGCAATATCCATTTTCATTCAAAGGTACCCTTGTTTTTTCCAGGAGTTCTTTCCAGGAATCATTCACGCCGTTTACGTTCTTCGGCCAGCAAGTTTCTTACAGAAAGCGTTGTCAGAAGTCAGTAGTAAATTATTTAAAGAAGAATTCAGATTCAGGGTGCTAGTGTGCTCGTCGGTCGATGAGCTGTACGATCATTTTGACAGATCACAGTTAACGCCGGATCTAGGCGGCGAACTACAGTACTCACATGCAGAATGGATACAACAGCGAATAGTAAGTAGCATTTAAATTTATAATGAAAGCTTCTTTACAATATACATTGGTTAGATTTAAATTACGGCAACATTTGAGTCACGTGGTACATGTAAACATTGAAACACTAGCGCCATCTAGTTTAGTATTGAGGTTCTACCAAATTCCTGAATCGCGCTATTGAAATTCTCGGGCCACTGCGTATAGAGTTAAATGTTACGTGTTAAGGGTACTGTTCGATGATGTTTATCCTTGCGCACTGAATTATGTGTAGAAAACTGGGAAATTTACAATGAGCTGATCGCCATTAAGTAAGTTCTGAGAACAGTACCCTGGAATTATCTACTATATTATTACCTAACTGCATTTGTTGCTGGATTACCTTAAGTTCGCGGCTTTTCCGACGATTATGTCCTATTATTAATACATCTAAAAGTAAGAAAAACATGTAGCTAATCGGAAATGGCTACCGTAGCCTTATTGGCGCTTACATAAAGGCAGAAAAGAAAAAGTTTATTCAGAATATTTTACGGCGGCTTGTGTGTGTTGAAACAAAATATATGTACTTCATTAACACAATTAATTCTTTTTTATGTTTTTTTAGTATTTACACACATTTTTAAATATATTGATGTTATCAAAATATTAAACAAATGCTTTGTAATTTCAGGCATTAGAAAAATTTTCGACGCTAATGAAAGAAATATCGACAAAACTGGACGATTTCATGCACGAGATCGTAGACTGCGATATGGGAAACGACCCGACACAAACCAAAGAATTATTAGACTGTCAGGAAACTAGGTGAGTGCTGGAATTTATTACGTCTCTGTGCTCTAGCGTAGTTTCAAATTGTATTATTTGCTACAGTAAGTTAACTACATCCGTTTGTTTACAATATGCATATGAACATCTTTCGTTGTTAAAAAGTATGGCCACTCTAAATAGGACTATCCATTTATATGTGCGGATAAATAGAATCTAATTGGCACTGACATGTAGGATTGTTCTTTATTGTCTAGAATCATTGCTAAATTTGGTATGAATCAATGATAAGTTCACCGGAAGTTTCCAGTGATTACGGAAACAGTTCCTTAATGGTCGGTTGATAGTGCAGCTAGCAGAAGTTCTTGGACAGTTTGGTACATGCAGTTTTTGCAAACATACAATAAAACGATTTTATTGACACTTTGTTTTTGTTCACTTGACACTTCCTAATATGGCGTGAAGATATTAAGGAGAACGAATTGAAGATTGATTGAAATTCAAAATACCTACACAGTTTCGATTATCCAGTGAAGGATAGTTACTGATCATATCTAGGTACATACATCATTGGATGTCAATATAACCAAACTTTTGTAGGTAACTGGGTTACAGTCAGTTTGTGGTCTATTGAGCGTTCATCAGAGCGTGTAAAGTCGACACTAATTAGTAAGCTAAACTTTTCAAGATAACTAGGTATCGATAATAATAAAGATATACTATAGATAAAGATATTTTATACACCGTTAGCCGTGTGGTTTCCGGCCGAGAAAGAATAATAGGCCGGAAGCTATACGGTTATAGGTAGGTATAGGGTGACGTACCATCCCAAGGCGACTAAGGGATACATCAGGTAGTCGGGCAGCAGCGCAGCGCCACTTGTGTACTAACTACCACCTAAGTGCGGTCGCCAACGTTTCTATAATCGTTGGTGGAGGCTTATGTCCAGCAGTGGAGGATATTTGGCTGATGATGATGGTGATGAGCACCCACCCGCCTCTTCACCGGCGTCAAAAACTTATTTTGCTCATAATCATCATATTAACCGCTAGACGTCCACTGCTGGACAAGGTCCTCCCCGAAGGATTTCCAAAATATCAGGTTTTGTGCGAGGAGCATCTGCGATCCGGGTCGTAGACCCAGCGGTTAGCTGTTCGAGCATTTCAGTTTGGCAATTTTTCGGGATATATATGGTTTTTTCGGGATTACCTGTAGGTATTTAGTGATAAAATCCTCAATTGTATAATTGTCTGATGTATATAGATATCTTATCTTTTGCCTATGATGTCCTTCCGGCCGAATTTCGGCCACGGCGGCCATCCTCAATGAAGATTAGCCAATTTCACAGGACATATTATAGTGCACAAGTGTGTGCGCAAACCCAGGGGCACTTTCCATTCCATCTCTCTCATGATCCGATGGGACGACTGGCGACACGGCCGGAAAAAGGTCAGCTACAGGACCGACGGCTTTACTTGCTCTCCAAGGCACGGGGGTGTAATACCGCCAACTCCCAGCCTTCGGGCTACTGAGAAATTTCTTTTACGGAAAAATCCCAACCCCTCATTTTTTGTGGTTGAACACGCTACCACTAGACCAACGAGATAGAAACATACTGACCACATTGTACTGTACCTTATTTGTAATGTTTTACTTCCAGGTATAAAGCTTTAAAGTCAGAACTATCGTCTGCCACGGCGCAAGGCGAGGAGTTACTAGCACAAGTGCGGAAACCAAATCTTACGTATAATATTATTAGCCACGTTGCAGCAGTTGAGAGGTAAATATGATATGTCTAAGTTAAAACGGAATGAGGTGTGTGAAGTCAGTAGCTTTTGCT
Organism: Pseudoips prasinana; assembly: GCA_951640165.1. NCBI lineage: Eukaryota > Metazoa > Arthropoda > Insecta > Lepidoptera > Nolidae > Pseudoips > Pseudoips prasinana. The sequence continues at coordinate 11,227,745 of OX621235.1, read as the reverse complement.
TCATATAGCCTCATTTTTCTCGAAGTTTCAAGCTATGGTCTCCGTACACGCCTCTGCCACGTTAAAATTACGGTGGAAATTAAGACTACAATTGACTACCACATGTTAAGATTGAAAGAGGTTCAAGCGTTTTTTGTAAAACTAGCTGTGCCCCGCAGTTTTACCCGCGTTAATCTTTATAATTTTTATAGCCTATGTGTGTTAATCCAGGGTGTCAGCTAACTCCATACCAAATTTTATTAAAATCGCTCCAGCCGTTTAGACGTGTAGAAGTTACAAACATACACTCACACAGTCACAAACTTTTGCCTTTATAATATTAGTGTGATACTTGACTTGGAGTATCTACTTAGTACAAATATTTATTCTCCGGCGACGGCTTAACTTCGGTATGAACCGAGAATTCTAATTTGTAGGCGACTGATAAAAGCTTAGCAATTTTTTTTTAACAATGACCTCTGCAAACGTCCACTTAAACAGTTCCTAATAACAAATTGGGCAATTACTCGGTGAGAGTCTATTTTTCATTGACACGTGATATGAGAATATGTCCTACTCATGCAGTCGTATCAATGTAATGGAGAATTACTACTGATTACCATCTATGATATTAATGAATAAATGCTAAAAGCGCAGGGAATTGAATTTTAATTTGTATGGGCAGTAAACCTTCTGTCAGAGTTGTTCAAACCTCAGACTTATCCTATGAAATTGCTATACAACTGTTGTTTAATTAATAAAGCCGGCACCATAGCTTAACGCGCCCGCCGAAGCGCAGAAACGTTCAGAAATTACACCACCTATGCGGTCACCCAGCTATAGACTGACCGCATACCTAAGTTCTTAACCTCGCCGATCGTTTACGGATAGACGAGAATAACTGGCTACTTGGCGTTTTTTTTAAATTTGTTGAATTACATTCAAGAAATTCTGAAAATCGTGCAATATTCGGAGCGAGCGTAAGGACAAGGATTGTTCATACATAGTTTTAGCAGGACCGTCATTTTTGTAGGACGTTATTACTATTATTTACTTTAATGAAATAATTTCAATAATTTCAGGTTATTGGTACAGCTAGAAGAGACTGAAAAACAATTTGATACGTTCTGGCAAAAACATTCCACAAAATTAAACCACTGGCTGAAATTTAGGACATTTTTATTAAACTTTAAACAAATGCAGGTAATATTTGCTAAACACACACTTACACTTACGTTCTAAGTATTATTAGTAAATCAAGATTACTCTATCACTGGTCGAAATTTAAAATGGGTTGAATGGTTCTTCTTGTTTCGGAAGTCAAACATAGGCGTTTTTGGCGAGCATATGCGATGCGATTCATTGGATTCTTTCGACGGCCGAAACACGAAATCCGTATTAGCTCTATTTGCGACTAAATCGGATATATCCATGCACTTTTCTTGATTATTAACAACCTCAAAGTTTCTTATATCCTTTCTTTTTTGGGCATCCAATTGAAACGTTAACTTTTGTATTTTCCTGCTCTTTTCTTCTGTTTGTGCTTTTAAATCTTCTGCTTGTTTGGCTTTTTTATTACATTCCGATTGTAAATTTGTAACTTTTCGTCTGCAAGTTTCCAATTCTGCTTTTAATTTCTGTAAGTTCAAGGTGTAAGTTTCTTCTATTAACTGAACTTTTTCGCGAGCATGCTTCGCGACGCTCTCTTGGTACAACGTTTCTTGTTCAACTTGATACGCCCAAAACGACATTGCTCGCATAGCGATATCCATAATAGTATCGGGCCTCATGCCAGCTAAAACTATGGATTTGAATGTTTCATTTGGTTTGAGATCGGCTTGAATCACATCAAACTTATCACGCAATTCAGTCTGGCATGCTGGACAAGTCAAAGAGTTATCCGATGACCTTTTGAATTCTTTTTTTCCGTGCTCGACGCAAAATGCGTGTGAACACGTTGTAACCCATGCTTGATTTGATAATGGTCTTCTACATTTGCGAAAATTGCACACTATTTCCATTGTATTTTCTTATTTATTAAGTGGGTGAAAATAAAACATCAGTAAATTGTATTTTAATATCACTTTTTTATAGGTTATACAGTTTGACATAAGATGTCAAATATGTTTATTTTTTATTGTTTTTGGTATGCTATGACAAACTTTTTTTATTATTCCGCATTGAAAAGTATTTACTTAAGTCATTTATGAAAAATCGATCTCAAATTGAGACACTGAGCACTACATAGCGTAGATTAAAGTATCGCCTGCGACGTTTAGGTACCTACAAGGAATTATTAGCGCCTTCCCGTCGAATGTACAAAGCACTGCGTCAGTTGGTCGTTTCAGTTCTTTGATCCGCTTCCACTTTAATAACATTTATTATTTTAGGCTACTTTAGACGGCCATCTAAAGACAGCGTGTGATATGACCGAGGTGGGCGAGACAGCAAGTCGAGTGGATAGCCTCTTACAAGAGGCAGGCGATTTTGAAAAACTCTGCAATTGTGACCTTGATACCGCAAATTCAGTAATAGACGATGGTAAGATATTTTCGATGACTCTTCTTAATGAAATCTTTCATTTTCTTTCTTAATGTGATAACGCAATTTTTTTATATCTATATTAATATTACAGAATGTTAAATAAGAACTGACCTTTTTTTTTAAATTATTAATTAATGCTAATAACTGACTGACTGACTGATTGACACAATGGCTCGATGCCAAGTTAGTATTTTTTTGGGATTTCAGGAAATGGTGTAAAGTATGGAATATATATTGACATTAATATTATTGAATTTATTATTTAAAAACTTAAACGTTTAAATTAAACGATTATAAATATGTAAAAAACTATTTGTATTCTATTATATTTTAAAAGTAAATAATTATAAGAAGAGTTACCAAAATGTAATAGGTTAATGAAAATGAATTTTGGAAATTTGATTCGTATTAAGTGATGCAATGTAAACAACGTTTATAGAGATGTCAATATTTTATAGAAAATTTTAGAACTTAACATTTTACTCAGACCTATTTTTAGATAAAAAGACATGAGAAATAAGCCATATATATATCTACTCTTATAGCAGCGATAAATTTTCATAAAAACTAGATATTATATATTATTAAATATAATATAATATATTATTAAATATAAAAATAAATTTAGGTAAGTATTGTGTCAGATCGGGGTCACAGTTCCATATTTAAATAGTTCGTAGAAAAAAAGGTCAATAAGTACTTCTTTTGATTCTATTTTCTCTTTATTTAATTTGAAAATTATACTTCGTGAAGTATTGCAATATTTATTGTTATTAGTTTCAGTAGGTAACCTTTTTCAGGAATCTAACTTTTATGATGTTTTTCAGGTGAGAAACTAATGCAAGACCCGCTAAGTTCAGTCGATCACATAGAATCAAAATGCGAAGAAATACGCCGAACGAGCGCTTTGCTCCTCGAAAAGATACAGAAACGAAATCTACTTTTGACTAAAGCTAGAGAACTTATGGACAGGATAGATAAGGTAAGACTTAGATATAGGCAGTAGGCATTTTTCTTTATTTATTTCAAGGGACTTTTATACCTAGCGAATGCTAGTCCCATCGTATCCTAATCAATTAAATTTTCACAAAATCTCGGCCATGAATTTGGACAAACCCTTCGCATCATCACTATTTGTTTGGGATAGTTCACACACAGTTGGGAATTGTATGGAACATGCCCACCTCGGTTCTGTTCAAATTCACGGACCTTATTAAATTACCTCGGGTAGACTCGTATTCACATTCCATCAATAACTGTTGCAGGTCTTAGTAGGTTCCTTATTTAAGTATTATGTACAAATTCATTTGAGGGCAGGCCTTTGAAAATAGGAATTATCTTTATAAAATTTATTGATAATATTTATTTACAGAATACGGTCATACTAGCTGTGCCCGCGACTTTGTCCGCACATTTTGTATTTACTCCGTAAATGTTACATCAATATTTATAATATTTTATCTCCTGTCGCAAACTTATAAAACAATCACATGAACCTACTATTACTACTAATACTTTCAAACTTTCATCCCCTATTCCCTATTGTTATTTTTTTTATATATTTTGAATATCGTATTTATTTATATCAAATCAACAGCCTATAAAATAATTTTCAAGTTTCTAGCTATAAAAATGACGATATTTACACACAATTTTTCATCCCCCCTTTGACCCCTTACAACCCTTTTTGGGATTAAAAGGTCTACTAGCTTAGGTATGTCGTTTCTCAGGTTCTAGACTATTTGTGTACAAAACTTCATTCAAATCGGATCAGTAGTCCTTTCGCATTTATAATATTGTTAGGATTAATTACATATTGTGGTGTATATGATTCTTTCGATTCACGTATTCTGTCAGTGATATGTCCAACATGCTAATTATGATAGTACTATCAAAATTAGCATGTAATACATAGCATGTACATGTACCTATAATATGATATCTATCTAATGCGAACAACGGATATATAAAGTATAGTTAGTCGCATTACTTTATACTTAAAAATGAATTTAACGTAGGTATAATTCAGTTAGTTAGTTAGTAGTTTCATTATACATATAATACTCTTAAAACTAAAACTAGAACTTTTACATTAGTCATAAGCCAAACCATGTGCTGTTGACGTGATCATTTGACTTATTAAGGAAAGGCATTAGATAATTAATGTTCACCGTCTAAATTGGTTGTTCAAAATAGTATTGAATCATTATATTGAGAGAGGGCACTATTATTTCCTAAACAATTATGAAGTTAAATATAACGCACGTAGCGCACGCAAGTAAAATTTATTTTTAACCGAATTGACATGATGACAATAACTTAATACAAGCAAGCTAAATATCACTACCATTATAAAATTAATTGTATAAATGTTTTAACATTCCGTGTACCTAAATATCTGTAATAAGTAACTAGAAATAATAACTGTATTACTACAAACATGTTCTGACTATTTACAAGCGCTTTTTTAAAAAGTCTACGTGAATAACAACTTTTTTTTTTATTTAATTCCAAAAAGGGGAGTTTATCAATTCCTTTCTAGTTTTTTTTTTGGTGATATGATTTTTTTTTAATCGATAGGTAATAGAAATGGTAACACGATACACTTCGTTGAAATCAGTTGTTGTTATACAGAATATTCGGTGATACCACCGAATATTCTGTATAACAACAACTGATTTCAACGAAGTGTATATGTCTATTCCTTAAAACAGTAGATACTATCTACTGTTTTAAGGAACTTACGTGTTATAACTTCAAATATGCACCAGTTTTTTTTCTACAAAGCTGTGGAAAACTATGCAATATTAACTTTCCCACCATGTGGGGCTGTCAGTCGGAATTAAACATAGTATCAACCACTGACTTTGTTTTACTGGGGATTTCTCAAGATCATATAATAAAAAACAATATAATATATTGTTTAACAATATAATATATTGTTTAACTATATTGTTTAACAATATAATATATTGTTTTTCATTATAAATTAGAATAGGTAGCTAGCAAATAGCAAACGGGAACATATTATGTTCCCCGTTTGTTTTCTTCTTAGAGTTGCCACATATCAACTTGTGTGAGTTAAAATAAAATAGACACATACCTATTCAAAAAAATGTTTTTAGTATGATGTATGATGGTGTGTTTTTTTTATAAAATTCTAGCAAGTAGGTATATAAAATAAAGAAATATTTGTTTAGGACTTGCATTTCCCCTTACTTGTGAATGTAAGAAACAAAAGGGACTGTGGCTCATAATATCGATGGTGCTAACAAGTTAAAAAAAATACTCACAGCAGTATCACACACACATCAAACACATCATTTAGTTTCAATGCTATTTGTTTTATTTAATTTCTCTTTCTCTCTCTCTCTCTCTCTCTCTATATATATGTATATGTATGCATATATATCTCTCTATCTTAGCGTACCGTGAAGATCATTCGCCGATAAATTTTAAGAGAAAATTTCCTTGAAGCTAATTGGCGAAACTATTCTTATTTTTATACAAAATTACTTGGTTTCTAATAATTTGTTATTCATTTGATAGGCGAACGACTGGTGCACAACGGGAGTGGAGATTCTAGCCGGTGAAGGTGGATTGATAGCGGTCGATAAACTGTTAGAAGATGCTCAGAGCTTCGGACTGACGGCGCCCGAGCAGTTCAGGGACATGTTGATGACCTCCGCCACGCAAGAGACTAGGGCGCTGGTCACTCAGGTACTGTCACTTACGATAGTAGAACTTTATTAAACATACTAGAAGATGATCAGGACTTCCAATTGACGGCGTCCGAGCAGTATCAAGACGGTGATAACTTCCAACACACACGAGACTAGGGCGCTTTTCACTTCGGTAATGTCACATATCATTCTAAAGCTTTATAAAAATTACTACAAAATCGTCGGCACCCGAACAGTTTAAAGACATGTAGATGATCTCCGCCACGCAAGAGACTAGAGCGCTGGTCACGAAGGTACTGTCACTTACAATAGTAAAACTTTATTCAAAATACTACTAGATGATTAGAACTTGCTGTGTGGTGACGGCATAGAATATCATAACCCCATCTCATCCCGTGGGGGGCGTAGAAATCGACCGAGGGAATACCTACCAGAGAACGGGCTGCTGCGTTTTTCTGTGAACTATGACCACATCTATCCGCCAATCCGTCTGCCAAGCGTGGCGATTATGGCATACCCCCCCATTCTTTGGGGAGGCTTTCGTCCAGCAGTGGACGTATGTACTTTGGCAGACATGATGATTAGAACTTCCCATAGACAGCGTCCGAGCAATACCAAGACATTGATGTTTTCCACCACGCACGAGACTGGGGCACTCTTCACTTATAATTGCACAGCTTTTTTTTAATGGGTTTGCGCTTGACCACGGTCTCACGTGATGGTAAGTGAAGATGTGGTTTTAGGTGGACCGCGCGTATCCATAAGATGCCTGTTCACTTTAGCCTTGAATAAACCCATATTATACGATTCTGGAAACATAAAGTTCGGGAAGGTGTTCCACAGCTTAGCCGTGCGTATGTTTTATTGCAAATACGACAAGGTCTTTGGCAGCTGAAAAGTTACATCATGTTTCGATGACTTACACCACGAAACTGCACCCAGGTTGGTACTGTTGCTTGTACAACTTTTATTAGCAATATTCATTGTGTATCTAAAATACTTCGTACCTATGTAACTTTCTTCTCCATGTAAGAGATCAGGTCATGTCATCTATAGACGTAGAATATTATTAGTTCGTGCTGACTATGGAAAAGGTATAAGTAATATAAAATATACTTCAGACTGATAGCACTTGACCTTATGATAAACATAATAATAACATGCCACGTTTGCTGACCATGCTGACCGTCAGAAAGATGGATGGCTCGTCAGACTATAGCCGCTTGACTCGTTCCGTAAAATATATATTATATAATAATAGTACATGGCATAATGTCGTCCACGGCGACCAGTCTCAACGGAGACTTGCCAACTGCGCAGGACATATTATTATAGTGCACAAGTGTGTGCGCAAACACAGGGGCACTTTCTATTCCATCACTCTCATGATCTGATGGGACGACTAGCGACACGACCGGAAAGAGGTCAGGTACAGGAGAGACTGCTTTACGTGCTCTCTGAAGTTCGGGGATGTAATACCGCCAACTCTCAGAATTCGTGCTGATACTGAGAAATTTCTGTTTACGGAAAGATCCCAAAATCACTTTATGGCCCGACCCGGGATTTGAACCCAGGATTTATTCTACGGTTGAACACGCTACAGCTAGACTAACGAGGCAGTCAATAAAAATAAATCTGAAAATAAACACACTAATGACTTGTCATGTATGTGGATCATTAAAATGAAATGGTATAGGTATTTAATTGCTAACGAAAATAACACGAAGAGGAAAAATTATAACCAAAATGTAGGTACTCTATTACCAAAGAATGTTTATATAATGCATAACTTCCTTCCTTCCTATATTACTAAGTATTACTTTGCTCAGGTGGCACAACGCGTGGAAGACGTCTGGTTGATGGTGTCTGTGAAGCGAGCCACGCTGCAGCGCGCGGCCGCCAAGCCAGCCCGCCCGGTGCAGTCCGTACCGCCACAAAGCGCCGCCATTCCTGTCATCCCGAACAACCACAAGGTCAGTGCTGGTAATACCCCCCATCTATGCCCCCAACGCAAAATATTTACAGCTGTCGGTGTGTGAGTCGAAACTGCTGATGATTTTTTTCGATGTATCGCCGATATTTTAATGTGGCTCCCTGAACCTAATCTTCGTACACAACGCTGAATGCTGCTCACTCTTTTATGTTCTTGGCAGCTTCAAAACAAATAATGTTTTTAAACTTTCGCGATTTGCAAACACATTTTTATTTATTGTGGACACGGGTCTCAATCGCGATAACGATTTAAAGCAAATCATTACCTTTAGGTTACCCGATGTTTCGGCATGGATTGCACCAGCCTATGATTTGCCGTAAATTGTTATAGCGATTGAGATCCGTGTCCACAATATATAAAAATAAATGAGGTTCTCAAGAAATAAGTGTTCTCAAGAAAGGCCAGGTCAGTAGAACCCTAAACCAGCGAGCATGTATGAAGAATATAATGAGAGTGAGAGTAAAAGAGGTTTGCAAAAAATGAAGAAGACAATGGAAATCCGTAGTCTTTGCCTACCTCTCCGAGAAACAGGTATGTGTCTGTCTATATATGTATGTAATTTAAGTATTAATTATTAATATGCCTTGGTGTAGTGTGGCGTCTTTGGACGTAGAGGAGAACTGAAATTGACATATTATAGTTCGATAATACAATCTAATTAATATGTATCTGTAGCCAAATGAAATATGTTGTTAGGGTGTCTCAGTATAAGCAACAGTATAATTTTTAGATTATATATTTTGATTAATGCCTTGAAAAAATAGACAATATGACGCGCAAATTAAGCTCTTGCAACTGATACCTCCCTTAACTCTTAACTTCTTCTAATAGTAGGTAATAGTCTGTCTCGGCAGTTATCACTTTTAAATTAAATGTTTGAAGCATTTAACAAGACTATGGTAATCCCATAATTTAATGATTAAATAGTACAATACGTTAAAATTTCGGAAGATCACGCAAATTAGTTTAAAATTTTAGACCTTAAGTAGAATTTGGATGACTTTAGATGGCTTTTGGTTAAAGTATTCAAGAATTACTGTACCATAATTCAAGTTGCTACGCGACGAGCATTTCGGCTTTCCAGCAAGTCACTCATGTGTTCACCAATCGGGAACACTTTCTCGTGTAAGCAGTCCAGCGCGACGGTACCGTTGCCAGAGCATTCTTCCTTCATGTCCATAAAGCTTCGACAAATACTGGCACAACGGTATAATTTTTAAGTAATTTCAACTCGAAGAGTCTACCGTTTCTCGCCCAATTCAATAAGAAGTTCTCAAGTCTCAGCCATAAGCTCCTGCTCCTACTCGCTATACACTAAAACGCCTCATCATCCCTATGAAGACTGACTTCCACTACCGCCTTACGGAAATGGTTCAGCAAGTGGAGAGTTCAGATGAACCCCACAAAAGATGCCGTGCTTTTCGCGAGTTAGGAGAGGAAAGTCTATAATATAAAAATATTTGAGTGTGTCAGGCATAATTATGTGGTATTAGAAACTCTCGTGACTTTCTGCTGAAACTGACAGATTATAATTATTAACGTAAAGTAAAGTTATCCGTCATTGTTCTAGTACAAGCCCCACGAAAACCTATTTTAGTTTTATTTTGATAGACTGTCAGGCGCTCTCTTGACTCAATAGTCTGATGACGTAGTCAAAGTAAATGGAATACTAAAATTTATTTAAGTTTTCCATTTACCGCCTTTAGCCTAGATTACTGCCACACCATTCAGGTATTTCTTACGTACACATTGTATAATTAATATAAGATTCAGACAAAAAAAGGTTGATCTAAACTGCTTCATACAATGATGTAATCACATACGATCAAGATCATTCTATTAGGAGACAGGTGGCACCTACACGACCACTTTCAATCTTTACATGTTTAGGGTTCCGTACCGCAAACGGAAGGAACCCCTAGACGATCACTTCGTTGTCCGTCCATCTGTCAATACACTTTTTCCCAAAAACAACACGCGTTTTTGGGAAAAAGTGTCTAAAATCTATTCGAAATTAATATAACATATACAAATCATCCATCTCTTGAAGCTGTGAAAACATCAACGTCTACGTAATCAAAATCAAATCTTTTACACTCGTAGGGTAATTTAACCTTATTGGGTAACCATTATTCGTCCATCGTGAAAATCGAAAATGTCTTCAAAAGAGCATAAATACAGGGAAAATTCCAAAAACAATACATTCAAAGTAGATAGACTCTTTATTGTACACCTAAAGAAATAATACTAATCAAGAAAAACATACAAATGATAGTAGTACCATTGGTGACTTTTGACTTTACCACAATGTGCAATCTCTTCCAGGCAACCTAAGTAGGTGTTAGCAAGGGAATCCTTAATTTGATCTGCCAGCGTGTATCATTCGCAGCTTAACGCAGAGCGCCTACCCGGGATTGGTATGGTGCAGGTTCGAGACCCGCCGGACGATTAAATTTATGATATCCCATTTTTGAGATTAGATAAACGCTTTGCATTGCGAATAATGCTATAAAATTAAAATTTAATAACCTGAGTAGATAGTGGAAAGAGGCTTTGGAGACGTAAGAAAGAAAGAATATATATTTATTAGACACAAAGTACATCAGTATAAATTAAGTAAAAGTAATAGTAATAAGGGTACAACACACAGGAGAATACATAAAAAAAATTATACTTATAAATAACAATTAATACATTTTTCTATAACATAATTTTACGCACCTATTCGATGTGGTACCCATACTAAGCACCTTTGTGACTAAAAGGCCACAGTTCAGCATTCTGCCACAGATGACTGTAGCGCTGATTTTCAACTGTGGCCAACGGCCATCCATATAAAAATAAATATAAATATGACGGTGTAATAGAACATATAAAATAATGCAAGGAGTTGAAAAATAAAATAAATACATCCAGGAAATAAAAACAGGTGGTAATAATTGATTTTGTTACAAAATATATGAATTAATAGGAATATAAATTAAAATTTGAATTAAAACGTACACTATTGTCACAGAATTTACCAAAACACTCGATTTCACATGTTAACTACTAAGTCTTGGAAAGCTGAATTTCCAAAGCCAACGATTTTATTTTTGATTTGAAATTAACAGGATTGTTAATATTTCTTACCGGTGGTGGTAAATTGTTCCAACACTTAGAAGCGCAATACCTAAAACTGCCCCTAAAAGCCGATGTTTTATGACGCGGAATCTTTGACACAGAAACTGATGCACGGGAGGGATACCTACTGTCCACACTACGCCAAGAGAGCTTCGAAGAAAGGTATATTGGCTTGCCAGTCTTGACTGTACCAAATAAAAGTGTAGCCAGATGAACCTCCCGTCTGTATTTCATCTTTAAAACTTTCCACAGGTTAAGATAGGGTGTTACATGGTGTCGTGGTGGTATCTTGAAGCAGTACCTTGCGCAAGCATTTTGAACCCTTTGTATAAGGTTAGAAGTTTTGGCCAATGTTTTTGGACCAAATACTACGTCAAGATAATTGAATTTGGAAAGGATGAGTGATTCTACTAATTGTATTCTCATGTTGATACTAAGGTGATCGCGTATATTATAGAGTACCTTGAGGCGATAAAAACAGTTCTTAGCAATACAAGCTATATGTTGTTCGAAGCGTAGGTTTTCGTCCATGAGCAAACCCAGATTTCGAGCCACAGTTGCACGTTCGATGCTGTCAGTATCAATACGAACCTGAGGGGCTAAGGACACTATTCTGTCAACTGTAGTCTTGGCACCAAGTATCATAATAATATATTTGGTTTTAGAGGCATTGAGTACTAAACAGTTACGTTTTGCCCAGTACGTAGTAAGTTGCTTGTGTACAAACACTTAAAGTTACTATTTATACCATACATATAATTACCATACAAATCTACTTGTAATTTTCTCTGTGAACTACGAAGTCTTCACGTAGTGATGCTTGACAAATCTTTGTTTGTGACCGTCTAATAGACAAGGGCAACGCATTCCACAAACCATGCGATACCAACAAATTTGTACGTAACCCACGGTGTTTGGCCCGACTCGCACTTGAACGTTTTTATATTTTGTTTGTTTTAGTTTAACACAACTTTGCTCTACGACAATTACCAATTACACGTTAATTTTAATTTATAAAAGCAATCATAATAATTGTATGCAAGAGAAAGGTCACTTCTTTACTCACATTTAAGGTTAATTAAGTCAGTTTAAAGGTGTTTGTGCATCAACGCCGATTTCTAATCTTGACAGCATGATAACGTAATCACAACTTAACCGAATCTTAATAAAAATTGTACTAACATGTCGTCTCTTTTTTGTCGTGTGACGTCACCTAGTTTTAGTACCTACAAGTTTGTACCAAAACGAGGTCACATGTGGCCCTAAGTAATTTTTTTTACTTGTCCGCGTTAAAAAGTTTTATTGATGACTTTACGAACAAACGTTAAACGTTAAATAACTATTTTATTTTAATTTCTTTTTATTCTCTATAAAGACAACGCCCGCAATGGGGAATATAATCTCTGCGTCGCAGGGTACTTTACAAACAAACATATAATAGACGGACACAAATTACATCCAGACTCAGAACAGCTATTTATGGGTCACACAAAAAGTTATCCGGCGCGGGACTCGAACCCGCGACACGAAGCGGCGAGGCAACTATCTAAGCCGCTGCGCCATACGTTCAATTAAATGAAATGAAATAATGTATTCAGCTCTTGGGTATTAAAATACACTTATACTTGTCAATCTAAAATGCAGTACAGACGCCAGCACATCAAGCTACCCTAATCTGTCAAATTTCCCCAATTGAAAGTGAACCTTATGCTTTTGTGATAAGGTTGAAAATCTATAAAAGAAATTTGACAGATTGGGGTAGCTTGATGTGCTGGCGTCTGTACAATATTAAAACCTGTGCCGTTTTTTCAATATATAATAAAAATCAATAAATAAATAACAAATTACTAATACTATTTTAAAATGTAGTACTATATATTACATGAAAATGGAAGAAACCGATCAATTGGCGAACGTAGAAGGCTCAGGGGGCCGCTGAGACGAAATTCTACAAAGAGGGTCTGTTCACTGACACGGACTACAGGCATAGAATAAAAAGTACTTGCTACAGGCGCGGGATTACAGATCAAGGGCTATGGGGTTAATTGATATGATTTATACACGAAACTTTGCTAATATTTACCTAAACTCAACTTATATACACGTCACAGTCATATATAGATTAATGAATGAATATATCATTAAGAATTACACTACAAAGCTATAATCTTAACCTAAAGCTATTTTTGATGATACAAAATTCGAATAATAAATCAAAGTAAATGTCATAAATTATTAACATAATAAGTGTCAAAGATATCTATTATTATTAATAATCAATAATATTTTGGATTATAGTGGGTTAGGTTAATGTCTGGTGGTGGGTATATAAAGATAACTTTATTGCACAACAATGACATAACTTACAGTAAAAAATAATATTAAAATGGAAATAGTACAGACGCCAGCACATCCAGCTGCTCCAATCTGTCAAATTTCTTTTACAGATTTTCAACTTTATCACAATAGCATAAGGTTCATTTTCAATTGAGGAAATTTGACACATTGGGGTAGCTTGATGTGATGGCATCTGCGTCTGTACCAGTGGCGGCCTTATCGCTAAAAGCGATCTCTTCCAAATTGGGAGATTTATTATCTTATAGATATTTGCATTTTGTAGTAAATGCAAAAAAGAAGGCAAAGAAAAAAGATCTTAGCAGGGCCATAAATCATAATGTTTAGGCTAATATTTATTTATTATTTTATTATTTATTTATTATCATAATTATCATGCATCTGAGAGACCTCAGCAAATGTGTGTGATATCGAAGACCTCGCTAGGATCACCCGTGAGACCTTCTTTTCAATGCGATGAAAAAGGCGGCTTTTGAAAATTTATAAGGAGTGCGCCTTCTGTATTTTCTGTTCAGTGATGCTGGGCATATTTTGGTTTGTCATTTATAAATTATTGTAGCAGTCAAAAGGTTAGGTAATTACGGTCTCAGTTAGTTATAACTAAGAACGCTAATTATCTAAAAGATTTATTAAGGAGTATTATAAGGCACTTACACTTATCTAAGTATTCCTAAAACCAGCTGTAAGGCTATTCAAATTTATTGACAACGAGTGGTTACACAACAAAAAAATGTTTGCACACACGACCAATTAGTGTTGCCATATTAGTTGAAGCAGCCATTACTTTCTTAATAAAACACTCTCTAATCAATAAGTCAAGAAAGCCGTCAATGACACTTCCGGCTATAAACTTAGTCTCGTTATCGGTAATCAAGATATAAATCGCGCAGTTATCGCAAAACTAACGCAAAAACGCGCACAATCTGCGCTAGCGCAGAGAAAGTGCGGGCGCAGTATGGAGCGGAGGTCGCAATGCACATGTCAAATCATAGCTTTCATACTATAAGAATATGAATATATGAGTAATACGCCGCTTGCTTTAGATATCTATTTGTAATGTATCGCACCGTTGATCGTATAAATTGAGTGTAAACACATTTTTTTTTATTTGCCGAGCAAATATTGCTTAGGTACACCAATTCTATATATTATATATTCTATATACAATGTGTTGGTTAATAGGAAGTTCAAGGAGCGTTATATACCCAAGAAACTGAAGAAAAGAAAGAAAATGTAAAATTCGTTCCCCATACAAAATACATACATCGCTCATCGACGATCTTGTTGTGATTATATGGGAAGTTATGTTTTTTTTGCATGTTCATATCCCACATGTTGATCATTTTCACAAGCAATATAAAAAATCAAGACAAGGAATTATTACTAGATACTTAAACATTTACAGCCTGAATTTAGAACTTCCAGAATTTTATTGTCTGTAGCCGTTAACCCATATTCAGATCTAAATATATTATGTACGTATAACGCTTCGTTTTTTAAGCTTTCCCTTATCCCCGTTGCTGTAAATAAACTTCTCTTCCGTGAGTATTTTTAAAACGTTTGATCTGAGCGTTACGAATGATTTCAGTTTCGACTGATGGCTTCGTAACCCAACCTATTGACCGACACATACGTAACCGTACAATTTCACACTAAATTAAAATTTGGCTGCCTTTCGGGTCAAACGACCGTTTAAAGATTTGAGAATCTGAAATTCTACGACTCTCTAAGTACTAAAGCGAATATATTAACAATTTTGTGGGTTTGTTCAACATATTACTTTTTATTATGATTGGGAACTTATATTGTGTATATAATGGAGTAAATGCCGAAATGGAGACTGAAATTCCTATATAGAAAGATATTCTACTTACTTGTAATAATTTAGTTGAAATAAATATGTTTAAAAGTATACAAGAAACAAGCATTTACAATTTTTCCAAATGTTTTATGTTAATGTGTATTCTCTTTTATTTTCTAATATATAATAAACACATGCTCATAAAGTGATGCGCATCCGCAGCAAGAACGTTTTTATGACGCTTGTCAGATCAGAACATTTTACGTCAAATTAAAGCAAACAACAGACTATTAAAGAATAGGTATGGATCAGTGATTTTGTGAGATGGATATTCCAAAATATTTTGAACGATTTCTCGCTTTAGTCATCAAAAGAACACACCAAAAACTGTGCTTCCCATATTTATCCTCCTAATATTTTGGAATATTGATCGCACAAGTTGACCGAAGTAAATTTCTAAATAGATTACCTACTTCAAAAACAGTGCTTGCCAAATTTACTGGCTATTATGAAAAAAAAAATAACAAAACCAAAACCTCCTCACAATATTTGCGAACAAGATGACCGAAGCAAATTTCTAAAAAGAGCATAGAATCGTTTTATATTTATAAATGTACGAGCGATATGATATGGTTACTCGTTGATTACGGAGCTAATTGATCAATGGTCAGATATGTAATAGGTACAGACGCCAGCACATTAAGCTACCCTAATCTGTCAAATTTCGCCAATTGAAAGTGAACCTTATCGTTATGTGATAAAGTTGAAATCTATAAACGAAATTTGACAGATCGGAGTAGATGGATGTGCTAGCGTCTGTACATAACATATTAGGTACAGACGCCAGCACATCAAGCTACCCCAATCTGTAAAATTTCCCTAATGGAAAGTGAACCTTATGCTTATATGATAAAGTTGAAAAACTATAAAAGAAATTTAACAGATTGGAGTAGCTGGATGTGCTGGCGTCTGCACATGACATATTAGGTACATTCTATTTATCTAGAAGATAGTTTGAATTTATATGACATAGTAATAGATATATATATTTACAATTGAATTATATTTAAAGTTTTCTTTTTGAAAATGTTAAGATTTTGGAGAGACAGAATGTATGCAAACGACCGTCATAATATTCAATGCTATAAAGGTTTCTCTTCGTAACCAGTGATAGAACAACTTTCCTTGCATCTGCTCAAATAACATTCCTATTATTTCCTATAAGTGAATATTCTTCTTATATAATACTAGCTGTGCCCCGCGGTTTACCCTCGTTACACTTTATAAAATATAGCCTATGGGTTAATCCAGGGTGTCAGCTAACTCCATACCAAATTTTATTAAAATCGCTCCAGCCGTTTAGACGTGAAGAAGTAACAAACATACACACTCACAAACTTTCGCCTTTATAATATTAGTGTGGTACCTATCAGCTTCTGCTGCGCCGTGATGAGATGACGGACTTCTTCTCCCAAAAGCACCAGCAGAAATTCCATACCTCTGCTTTGGTATCGATAAAATGCCCAACAAAATGATAAAATCGTTAATCGGACGATCGACTTGCGGTTGGGCGTATAATCGAAAAGCGACAGTTGCACAAAACGAGTCTAAAAACCGGCCAAGCGCGAGTCGGCCCGCAAGAAGGGTTCCATATCTATAAAACGGCAAAAAAAACACATTTACTGTATGGGAGCCCCCATTAAATATTAGTTTTATTTTAATTTAATATTTGTCAATAGTAAATAATTAAATTAAATAAAATGAAATTATAAGCTAAAAATTAGATAAACTACAGATACACTATTTACCCTAAAAGGCGTCCAATAATCCCTCCGCATCGCTTATGGGAAAAGTGCCCAGAAGGCTGGCCGCATTGCCACGCTGGATGGCAATGCTGATCCTCTGACCCAAGAATAGACTTAATAATTAATTTAATATTTATTTTTAAAGTGAATATGTGGTATACTAAATATTTCAATCGTCTGTGAATATTTCAAGCGTCTACTTATCCGGTGAAGTAGTGGAAGCATCCTACGCTAAATGTAGACGTCGATAAAAAAAAATCCACCCAAAAGTATTTTCAACACGTACTGGGTAGTAACTGTAGTAACATCTTACAGAGAACCCCTTTCTCTTAAGATTGCACTTTTACTACTTTTAAAATCATCCTATTGTCTTCCACTATAGCTACGGCTGAAGAACTTCAATCTATCATAAAACAATTGAACTATATTCTGCGACGAGGTGTAATAATGCGTATGCGCATATAATTAGATTGATGAATGGATATTACACGCTGCGGTCAATAACAACATTTGTAACCTACAATGCCGTGAATCCGCCTGCAATATATCGTGACTAGAAATATGAAATCGTCTTGCAACCTTATCATTACTATTGAGTATACACAAGTACCAAACTGTCACCAGACAATTATGGCGCATGGTACACCATGGTGTACAACTGTCTAATAAGGCTCGCGATATTGTTTATGGTGTTAGTGAAAGTGCAACACACAATAATGGTCATGTTGACCATGGGGTGGTGTTGCAATATCCGCCACAACAAACTAGAATAATAATAATAATATAACAATATCCTACAAGGTGGACCGACGATCTTGCTATGCAAGGGTTGCGGGAAGCCGCTGGATGCTGTTGTTGTGGAGGGCCTTGGGGTAGGCTTTGTCTAGCAGTGGATGTCTTTCGGCTGATATGATGATGATGACCTGGGACATTATTCACACACGGCCATCTGATACCAAATTAAGCAGAGCTATATACTACTTTTGTTTTGTAAATACATACTTATACAGATAATTACACCCAGACTCAGGACAAACGGACATGTTCATGCACACAAATATCTGTCCTAACCCAAGACCTGCGGCGTGAAAGGCAAGCATTTACCAAACACGCCAACCATAGATTTAAAACTATCTTCTGCTTATTTATTAATTGCAGACTGAAGTCCTTCAAATAACCAGACCCTGAAATTAGTCTTGGTTTGAACACAAAAATTCTGTATTACGGGAATCGAAGGCCGAGGCCTTACCGGACGGCTGATACCGCTCGGCCACAAAGATCCACATTATTCTTAAAATATACATCAATCAATTCTCAATGCAATTAAGCACTGATTAGGTAAAAATACGCAGTTTCCCTTAATTTCATAGTTTAATTCACAAATGAATATTCAAACACACGCATTTGATTTGTAAATGTTTAAATTTACATTGGTACGTTCTCTGTGTGCTAACTGCTAACACATTATCAGTTCCGTGTTCTATTGACCCAACGTTTAACATTCGTGCTAAAGGTGGCTCCAAATAATCTTAGTTATTAAAATCATATTTCGATGCAGCAGTTTGACTCTTTACGTAATTTATGCTAACTGCTATGTGTACAGTCGGCGCCATGTACCTATGTGTATGCCTCGTTGGAGTAGCGGTAGTGTGTTCAACAGCAGATAACGAGGTCCTGGGTTCAAATACCTGGTCGGATCAAAATTGTTTTTGGAAATATTCGATAAAAAGTAAGTAAAGTAAAGTAAGTCTGGGAGTACGAGGTATCATACCCCCTTGCCTCGGAGAGCACGCAAAGCCGTTGGTTCTGTACCTGAACACTTTCCGGTCGTGTCGCTAGTCGTCCCATCGGATCATGAGAGTGATGGAATAGAAAGTGCCCCTGTGTTTGCGCACACACATGTGCTCTATAATATGTCCCACGCAGATGGCTAGTCTCCATTGAGACTGGCCACCGTAACTGAGACTCGGCTAGGAGGACATTATTATTATGTGTACAACATGTAAGGTAATTAAGGCACACCCTCAGACACCCCAATTAGAATATTATGTTGTAATCATTATACATACACAGAATTTTTAATTTTAACATGTATATAGGTATGCATTGTTATTTACTAAATTAGTTTCTGGGAATAAAGTTTATTTTTCTTTATTTTGTATTGAATGATAGAATTTCTATGAATACAAATAAAACTGCTATTTTAAAAGTCTTATTATTTGACTTACGGTCCATTTCAATTTATTTTGACTGTATAGGGTTAATATGACAATAATTTCCGTAGTTTTAATTATTTAGGAAAAAAAATTACCTATATTAAAAATGATATAAATCGATTCAGTAAACGAATCTGAACACACTATTTTCAGGATATGGGTTAATTAAGTTGCATGTTGTATAATACAAAACTCAAACAAATTGTATCTACTTACGTCTTACGTCTCGAAGTATGTGCCTTATAATTTCAGATGTTAATATACTTGAGCCTGTTCAAGATACCGTGATAGGTCCTGTATAAGAATTATTCCATAGAAAATGAAAGCAGACGTAGTCTTGCAGACTAGTTCATATTGAAAGACCCCCGCTACATGTCGACAGAGAATTAAATCGAATTCATGCTATACTAAAAAGTTTCTCACTTTCTAATGAAGCATTTGTAAACACGCTTGTAAAATACACAGACTTGCACACACGTTGCTAAGTAATATTTATACACAAGGTGTAACATGCACGTGTGGCGCAGCGGCTAAGAAAGTCGCCTCGCCGCTTAGTGTCGCGGGTTCCAGTCCCGCGCCGGATAATTATTTGTGTGACCCTCAAATAGTTGTTCTGAGTCTGGATGTAATTTGTGTCCGTCTATTATATGTTTGTAGAGTACCCCGCGACACAGGGATTAGATATCCTACTTCGGGCGTTGTCTTGAAAAAAAACATTACTAGTGGACGTAACTTGAGAAGCTGAATTTGCCTATTAAGCTGAACAACGTGTAGCAGATTAACATGCAAAATTATTATTATTTTGCTCTCATAGATGCGGACCGTTCACCGTTCCGTAAGCGATCGGCGAGGTTAAGCAAATAGATTTGCGGTCAGTCCATAGATGGGTGACCACAAAATTCTCAATGGAGATTAGCCAATTGACTTAATAAACTTGATCGAATAGACTTTCTATTCGATCACTCGCATGATCCGATCTGACTGGAAAGAGATCAGGTACAGGATCGACGGCTTTACGTGCTCTCCGAGGCACGGGGGTATAATACCGCCAACTTCCAGACTTCGGGCTGATACTGAGAAATTTCTTTTTACGGAAGAATCCCAAAATCACTTTTTGGCCCGACCCGGGATTTGAACCCAAGACCTCATTTTTTGCGGTTGAACACGCTACCACTAGACCAACGAGGCAGTCAATGATAAGTAACTAAGCCCATATGATAAGTAAATAAGTAACTACCCATACAAGAATAACGATTAGCTGATGCATTTTAGGTGGGGAGCCATCAGTTATAACGCGTAGTTAGGCACATTAAGCTTACAGTTCCGCAAACTTATCTGACCCGCTGGCAGCGTCGCTGTTATCGCATTTAGTGTTGCTAGTAATTGTTTTTTGCAATAAAGTGGGAAAAATAATATGCACATTGTAACGTAAATGTTACTTCACTAAAAAGCAAACAAATACTGTCATTACAAATCGTTATATTTTTATACAATAATTATGATCATTTACATAAAATGTATGCTGGGTGTTCTCTAACGGATCTCCGGATTCCGGTGACCGTCACCGGAATGGTTTAATTCAGAAGTCATTTCATCATCATCATTATCGGGATCACTGCTTTCACTTTCACTACCTAAATGAATGATGAAAGGCTCGTCTAAGTATCCATCCCTTTTTCGCCACACATTTTCAATATTTTTTTACATGATCGCAATGCTTTTGCCATTCATTGACTGTTATTTTATCAAAAGCTTCTGCAATCAATGATAGGATTTCAGAATTCGTTCTACCAATATTCTGATCGGCTATAAATTTTTGCATCTGCTTGCTCTTTTTCTTTCACAAGTTTTCTTACAAATCGCTCGCGGACACCTACAAAGAAAATAGCAAAAAATAATTAAATAATGAATATTTTAAAATATGTACCTATTTTAAATTAAAGAGCGAGGGGGAGTTTCGTATTTTTTCAGAAGCTGACAACACTAACCTGTAGCAGTAGCTACGCATTCATACAACTTATTGAAGGGTATAATTGGTGCCTGAAGGCGTTATTCTTACTTCATATAATTCAATACTTGTAATATAACGTTCCCCGCGTCAATTTTTAAAGCTTTCGGCATTTTTCACAATTAAAAACCACAAAAAGAAAAATAAATACGCTCAACAAACAATCAATGGCAGGAAGGTCATGGATTGACATTTCAAATTGGCGTCGTTAGTTCTACTTTTGGCCACCGGGCCAGATAAGTTTGTAGCACTATACTTATGTGTTCCTACTATTTATGGCACCGACGCCAGCACATCAAGCTTCCCCAATCTGTCAAATTTCCTCAATTAAAACTGAACCTTAAGCTTATGCGATAAAGTTGAAAATCTATTAAAGAAATTTGACAGATAGTGGTAGCTGGATGTGCTGGCGTCTGTACATTACATGTATATTATCTATTCCAAGTGAAGGCCTGCGATGCGAAGTAAGGCAATCGATATAAATTTAATCAAGGAGCCGAGACTCGCATTCGATACTCAATTTGTAGGGTTCACGACCTGCACCTTTATTTATAGTGCTCGCACTTTTATGATGCCTGTACAGGGTGTACATACATTGTGAAGGAAACTTAAAGAGCTACCCATAAAGCTGAATAGATTAAAGAAAACGACATTTAACCGTTTTAAGGGGTTCCGTAGCCAAATGGCAAAAACGGAACCCTTATAGATTCGTCATGTCTGTCTGTCTGTCTGTCTGTCCGTCCGTATGTCACAGCCACTTATTTCAGAATTTATAAGAGCTGTACTGTTGAAAATTGGTAAGTAGATGTTGTGACCGCATCAAGATTTTCATACAAAAATTGAAAAAGAATAATAATTTTGGGGGTTACATAGAACAAAAACACAAATTTTTTTTTCGTCGTACCCTAACATGTATGATGTCTATGGATAGGTCTTCAATAATTATATTGAGGTTTCTTATATCATTTTTTTCTATAGAATAGTTTGCGCGAGAGACACTTCCAAAGTGGAAAAATGAGTGCCCCCCCCCCCCCTCCCCCGTAACTTCTAAAATAAGAGAATGAGAAAACTAAAAAAAATATATGCTTATTATTACTTTACAAATATATTATAACAGTTTATGAATGATTGACAATTATTATTAAAATAACTTGAATTATCAAGTAAAGAAACGTAAAACTAAGAACTAAAAATATAACTTATATTTCAAATAAATATATACATATATATAGAGCTGGTTGGGTGATTCGCATATAATGTTCCTACAAGAATGCCAAGACATCCATGCAAATTGTTCAAGATCAGCTTTTGCAGAACAAGAATGGGTCGAAATTCACCAGTTGTACGCTTGGCTCGTCTGTACAACGATTTGACAAATAAACTGCCCGAACTCGACATTAATTTTCAAAGTCTTCATAAGTTTATGAAACTCATTAAAGGTTGACTTACTTTAGGTCGATGATATTGTTTCTTTTTATTTTATTATTTTTCTGTATTGTTATTATAATTTTTTCATGTTTTACTTGTATTTCATAATTTAAAAAGAATATTACTCTAATTTCAAATGTTTAACGCATGCTGTGGTAACCTGTAATTTGTAAGTGCAGTTAGCCTAGAATAATTTAAGATTTTTTTTTATGTGTCAAGTTATGCTGTTCTTATGTTGGTAACCCTATTAATAAATAAATAAATATACATATTATTATATAAAGGTCTCATCTTTGGGCGTCGAAAAAAACTTCGGTATCGCTGCCTTTGAGCATCGTGCCCAGAATGCTGGCCGCATTGCCACGCTGGATGGCAATGCTTAAAACGCTGACCAAAATATTGGCCAGCCCTCTGGTCGCGTGTAGCGTCCACCAAGCGTTTGGATAATTCGCGGAAAAAAATCCGCGCTCTCGGACCACATGGCCCAAGCGTCTTCACGCCAAACGGCTCAAATATATAATCTCTTTCAGGTTTGTATATTTGAGCCGCTTAGTGGCCTCAGCTGATGCAGCAGCAGAGCCCGCCGGCTCTGCTGCTGCATCATGCCATTGTCCTTGGAAGGTGAGATGGCGCAAGGGTGTCGACGCATGTCGCGTCCCATACCAAAGGCCTACCCAACTTCCAAGGGAGCAACGTCATACCATCAGGTCACCACATAAATTACTTTTCTTTTGTAAATACCCTCTTATATACATAGATAATTACTCCCAGACCAAGACAGGATAATCAGACATGTTCATGCACACAAATATTTGTCATGGGTGGGAATAAGTTGGCGTACCGTAAAACGGGGTAAATAAAAATCAAGGGATAATGGAACAAAAGTTGACTAGGTCCCCAGCTCTATTCGCCCTGCATTTCATTTCACTCTGTTTTTCCTTACCGATATTTCACGGAATCACGGTAGCTTACGGTGCTATTTTGATACACGCTGTGTACCTATTGCTTGCTGCGGTGTTGCCTTAACTGTTGATTTCTTCAGAATATGCTTGACATTTGTCTACCAATTTATACGTATTACTAAATATTACATCTCAGGCTTAAGAGCCAGAGGTTATTTCCATACTTTAATGGGAAATTGTTTTTTATTACTTGAGAAGATATACCTACGTAAGTAATCTTCTCAAGTACACATTGAACAAAATGTGTTGGAAATGTATCCAATCATTTACAACACATTTTTTTTATAAAAAAGTTGTGTAATCGATTTTGACTTTAGATGCTTATTTATTTATTTTAAACTTTATGCACATATAGGTACAAAGGCGGACTTAATGCCTAAGGCATTTTCTCCCAGTCAACCTTAAGGTGGTGCAGAGATAATTAGATAGGTGCATTAGGTACAGATATAGGAGATCGATATAAGATACGGTACGGTAGAAGAAAAAAATCAAAGTAGGAATATGATATCAAAAGATATATACATAAATATGTATAATAAATAATATACAACTTAAACATACATATAATACTATAGCTAATACATACATAAATATATTATAAAATAAATATATATATAAATACATATATATATATATATAATGAAAGGATATGTTGATTCAGCTCACACATTGTTAAGGGAACCCAGTAAATGAACTCGTAGTTTATTCTTAAAAGAAAAACGACTCTTAGCCATCCTGACTTCCAGTGGCAGTGCATTCCACAGGAGAATAGATTGAATAAAGAACGAAGAGTGGAGAAAGACAGAACGATGAGATATTTATAGATTTAATAAACGTTTATTTATTATATTTATTAAGGACAACCAATAATTGCTACGTTTTTCTTATCACTAGCATAAATAAGTTCAGTAAAACGAATCCTAATTTTTTAATCATCAACTAATTATAACATAGTTACAATACGCTAACAAAGTAGGTTGTTTTGTAACAAAATATAGCTAATTCCTATTACAGCTAAACTTATCAAAAGTCGCGTTAATGTATTGCACATATTATTTATTATATAATAATAATGTGCTCCTAACCGAATTTCGGCCACGGCGATCAGTCTCAATGGAGACTACCCATGTGCGTGGGACAAATTATAGTGCACAAGTGTGTGCGCAAACACAGGAGCACTTTCTATTCCATCACTCTCATGATCTGATGGGACGACTTGCGACACAACCGGAAAGATGTCAGGTACAGGACCGACGGCTTTACGTGCTCTTCGAAGCACGGGGGTATAATACCGCCTACTTCCAGGCTGATACTGACAAATTTTTCTTTTTACAGAAAAAAATCCCAAAATCAGCGACCCGCGATTTGAACCCAGGACCTCATTCTCTGCGGCTAAACACGCTACCGCTATACCAATGAGGCAGTCAATTTATTTTTTTCACTTCTGGTAAATGTTATAAATTTTGATGCACATACATTCAACCTAAATTTAAATAAATCCAAAATTATGTTTCTTGTGAATATGATACTGATTAACTGTAGATCATCATATTTCGAATTACGTAAATATAATATGCAGTTCTTCATGGAATCCGTGTCAGTCAATCAATTTTCGCGTGTTTCGCAAACACAAATTCTACAAGCTGTTTTTTTACAGTAAGATTGAACTCCTAAAGTATGCTCACTAAGTCACTATCTACATGTTACACAACCGATACATAGAATGTTTGGAAACTTCCTAAATATTTGATTGTTCGAGCAAGTGAATATGACAACAAAGGAAATATATACAAAATTAAATCCACCAATAAGTTCAAATGCTAACAATCCAATTAATTCTGTTATCGCTTTGCAAGTACAACTTAAATATAACATGTACCTACTCTATATCATTGACGACTCAAGTGCCAGGTAGACATACATAAGGTATGTTGTATTATACGTTTGCAATTTATTATGTTCTTAAATGTAACAGATTTAACCTTGTTCTTTTGTGTTCACGATCAACGCACCTATTCAATTCATTGGCGTCATTTATGTCTTAACGCTTTTTGCAAGCACGAATGGATCAATGGAAACGCAAAATCTAATTAAGAAAGGGCAATTAGTAGCGAGTCCAAATACCAAAGTTTAATTTAATCATACCTACGTTATATTGCATAACCACCTTTCCATCTTGCTACTGGTCCACTTCCCGTTTCATGGAATGTTTGCATCAAGGCAAGTTGGTGACAGAACACTGAGCGACGCCTTCGATGATCGATCGATCGTAATTATTATACAAGTTAGTCTAGATACCTACATAAGAATACATAATAATAATGCAATAGGTGCCTCTATACTCGTGGGAGACGCTTCACAAGATCACATGAGAATCTACACTACGAAATATGAAATTGCAATGCGTGGGTAATTCTTAATGGCTTGTTACAAAATTTTATAAATATTCAAGGTTAACGTCGTGGTCAGATAGTTAATGGGTGGTGGTAATACTTGAAAGTATTTACGCATTATTGTAAATTTAAAATTGATTTCTTTAATTAGTTCTTGTTAGTAAATACGCAATGTATAATATCTCGAGGTTGTATTTCAAGATTTTAAATAGAAGGCGCCCAGCTGTTTCAGGTTTAATGCCCTCACCGAGTCTTTCAAGTCTTTCGTAACCTTAATCTCTATAAAGATAGAGCCTATTTTCGAACTCAGCCCCTTATATGGCTTGTCCTGTCATAGGAAATTACATTCCCCATCGTACAGGACTCAGCTTAATTGGATTTGAAATTCCTTCTACGTGAAACTAACAGTGAAGACTAGGGAATAATAGAACAGTGTTATTATATTGTGTTCAAGCCTCTGACGGCCTGGTTACATAGTAAATGGTAACATTCCATTCCCAAGGTGAGCAGATTATGGTTACCGTTTCGTTATTACAATTTAGCATAAAAATATCTTATGTCATGTCCGACAATAGATCGTAAATATTGTAATACGCGAACAGTTTGACCGCTATGATCGAGAAAAAATAGATTTAAATTTATTGGTTGTTCATTTAAAATGTCAACCGCAAGTAATTAGTATAAATTGTTCAATGTTCAGTCGAAACAAAAACTTCCCACGTTACCACGTTCTACTCTACCTGTGTATTTGCATAGGTATGTCCTATTTCATTTGTGGCTCCATTCAATATTTTGTTTGACTTGGAAGATTCTAGAGTCTGTGAAGACTCTATTGTCTACATATTTTCTTTTAAATTTTACGTTATTGTTATTACTTTAACGCTCATAACCATTGACATATCCGTGGTTACGAAAAATTTATTATTGATGTAGAAATTCGAGAATAACTGCTTGCTTGCAGTTTTTTTTTTATTAAACTCTCTCTGTTAGCACGGTCTATTGCTGTATGCACATAATGTTTCTTTTGGGCGCACCTGTTTCCTGCCAACAGCTGATGCGTGTCACATTGTCTTTGGTTTTGTCTCTTTTCCGTTGTATTGTCAGACCATACTGGATGTATTAGTGATCTATTATATTGTGCACGCTGAACATGAGCTTGAATTCGACACGCGTGGGATCGACATTGTTTCCCATATTTTTTTATAAAACTATATAGGGGCTTACATCGAACATAACAGTTTCTACACTGTCAATGTGAAATTACTCAATAGATTTCTACACGGTTGTTACACTGAGAGACTGTAAACAAACCAATGTATTGTTATACTTTAATTGGCTCCAGCATTGCTTGCATGGTAGTGTCGGTTACAGTCTCTACTGCGTCGAACAATGAAGTCGCGGAATGGTAGTGTACAGATTGTGTATTTTGATTGTATCAGATATAGTCGTTAATCAATTAGATTGCTGCGATTTTATTGGACAAACGGCAAGGCTAGGAAATACAGTCAACTGAGAAGTGGTTCATATTGTCTTAATAACATGGTATAGCCCTATATCGATCATTAAATATTGGCTAGTTTTAAGTTAGCTTTGGCACGTTTCTCCAATGGTCCATTGTAAGCCCAAAATGGATAAGGGTCGCGGTCGATAGCAGTTTAACCCTGGTTGCTGAATACTTTCTTGATTATTCTACAATTTCACAGGCGTATTAAGGACATGAGTACTTGGGTTCTAAAACTGTATTGTATTTTAATAATCTTGTATTTCCATTTTTGAAATATTTAATACTTCAAGTCATCCACAGAATCTCCAAGTATGATGGCGCGTAGCCTAAATGCCATTCGCCCACATGCTACCTTATTTGGCAACTATCGGACTCAGCTAGCTGGTTAAAAACATTGGTATGGAAGCGGCAAATTTATTATAAATGTATTTAGATAGTCACTAAAATAGACTTTAATACAAAATAATTGCCATAATTGTAGCTATATTCTGCTAAGATTTAAACTGTGTGTCTTACGATTACACTAACTATAGTTTGAAAGATTGTCAAGCCAGACAAACCATCTAAAAACTAAGTTCTCAGAAACATAAAGAAATCGATCACCTAGGCTTATACTTCAACTTCCAGTTTTCTTCACTTTACTCTTCAGTCGATGATCTAAAATAATTTCAAGTAATTTTGAGTTCTACGATTTTGAAGATGGAGACACTCTTCATAAGTTGCAAGTCGATGTCTATTGAATTTAATGCTGTGTCATTTTGCATAATTACTAAAGGAAACTGGGGCTAAGTCTATACTTCCTAACTTGTGACTACCACGTATCTGAAGAAAGCCATCCAATCGTTACAAAACTAGATCACGTCATATCAGTATGTTGTCAGGATTAACTCATCCGGGAACTGCGAGTGAAGGGATTGTTGCAGACAGATGACATTTCGTTAAAAGTTGTTTTCTTTATAACTCGTTCATATCAGCATTTGCTAGGTTTTTGGTAAGCTCGAGCTGTTTTTTTCGATGTAATATCTTACTTCTACAGACACAACTGCATAGGTAGGGAATAGTGTTCATTTACTCCAACAGCAGCCCGACTGGGGAAGTACCTCCACCTTACAGAAGACATTCCTTAATAATAATTTTAATGATGTGTTTCCGAATGTGAGTAAGGTCGCCAGAGCTCATAGGAGTGTGGGGAAGTTATATATTAAAAAAAAATTGTAATCATTTTGTTAAATGTCTTTATAAACTAATACAATGCTGTCTGATCCCGAACCAGGCAGCGCCTGTACTGTGGCAACTAGAGAACTGATAAACATACTTAAATATTTCTAAATACATACATATTTTAGATAAGTTACACCCAGACACATAACAAATAGTCGTGCTCGTCACACAAAGATTTGACTGGGTGGGGTTCGAACCCAAGACCTCTGGCTTAGCAGTCAGAGTCCCTAACCACTAGAGCAACAAAGTATATTTTAAATAGTTGTATTTAGCTTAATAACTTAACATTGGACTTATAACTAAGCGCTAGAAATGCCCTTTATAAACTTCATACAAATGATTAAGTAAAATAAAGCTTGGCCTTAATATGTTTGTTTAATTTTATGTCAATGATTAGTTTCTTGTGCCATGTATTCTCACTTACCTATTCACATCGTTAATGATCCGGGTCTATTCAACAATGTTAAAGGATATAAAAACTATATGTATCCGTTATGCATATATATTAGTCAGTCAGCAAACCACGTTCTCCTTCGCCACCCACACGGGCAGTTGACAGCCGTTGTCTTTGTATGCATTAGCAATGCCCTATTTTGTTTGACAAAATTCAGGCCAACTTTCTAGTATATTTATGGAAGTAATCACGATATCCATTTACAGTAATACGCCAAAACATTTAGAACCCAACCGTCAGTTTCTATTGACATGTATATCTTAATGTTATGTAATTATATATCTCCTAATGATATAAGTACCTATTTCGATATGAAACAAATAATAGTTTCAACGGCAAACACAAGACACAATCTAGTTTCAATTCGCTAAACATATTATAGAGATATTAATGTTAATTAATTTAGAAAAGTTGTAAATATTTTAATATGCTATCAAAGTGGAGAAGAACGAAACTAGAGAAATTTATATGAAAGGCATTTGGTAAAAATATCTATACTTGAATGGTTCAATGCCAGAACACGATTTCTAATAGCCAAATTAATTCAATCGTTGTATCTACACGTGCCTGACTATAGCGTCTATCAATCGGTATAAGATTTCGAAGTTCAATGCCGTAGACAGCAGCGCCAACAAAAACGATGACTTGGCATGTTGATGCAAAAAATTGATTCTTGTTTTTGCTCCATCATCGTACCGTAATGATACAATACAAAATTCTACGTCTGAGAGCTACTAACCCACTACAATTAATGTTCTTCGACGCGACTTTTTTAGTTAATACTTTAATAAATATTTTAAAACATGGCCGTAAAGGGTAGCCTTGTTGATGCTTTCATTTTTATTGCGTCATAACAACAATGTGAGAACGCCAAATCCAATATACTACATTCTCAATTCCTATGCATTTAATTCTCAAAAAATGTTCTACCGTAAACTTTTAAACACCAAGGTTCTAATGTTCAGTATAAAAATGTGTGTAGAATTTAGTTCATCTTGTGACACCAAGACGTCTATTTGCTGTAGTACTGTGGTATTCTACAAATATGGGTATAATAGAATGTAAACACAGTTCACATTGCTTAGAGGCTGTTGCAACGGTACGCTAACAGCTAGCGCAACATGTAATTTACAAGGGTTTTCTGATCCCACCGCTAAGCAGCGGTAGCGGCTTTATCAATTAGCAAGCTTTCATTACCGCATTCCAACTTACGAGCAAAGGACTGCCTTGACTAATCAAACGAAAGTCTTTGCATTTACTTTCAAATATATTAAATTCGCGGAGTGTTAGTGCTCCAGTTCACGCCAAAAATCCGAGTCACGTATCGATAGTGACACCAAAAGACACCGCAGACAGAATGGATGCACGTGGCGAGCTCTGCCGTCAAATTTAATGAATAAGCCTCAATGTCAATTGACTGAGAAGATTTCACCGAGGAGTATTATTACTATTATTTTTTGTTGGGGCTTAATGCCTAAGTGGCATTTTGCATCTCCGGCCATTTCTAATCTATTGTAGCAATGCTCTTAAACTATTATAGACTTCACTGCTTAGTCCTACAGCTTGTTTGAGCAGTGTGTTTGTATTTCTTCCGGGTGGTATGTTGTCCTAAATGGACAGCGTATTCGGTCCGCACGAGCACGGTGTGTGTATTGGTGTTTCATCTGCTTTTTAGCAGAATCTGGAGATTGTGAGCTTGCAATGTAATCCGAGTTACTACACATGTTTTGTAGTGTTTCAATTCTAGTCCTGTCACTGAGGAGTATCTTATCTCTTGTTAAGTAAATATTAGTTTGTTCTGTGGTACTATATTCTGGCTCGATAATGCTATCAACTGGGTTCACTCCTTTCTGCCTTCGACCTTATGGGCGGAGAGAAAAATAGAAACTTTTCTTATAGAGAGTTGAAATTGACCGAATTGAGGCCAGAAGAAAAATTTATTATAGTAATAACCATGTAAAGAAACTAGTTAGTAAGAAACGCTAATCGAAAATGTACTGGATTATTTCATTTCACTATTGTTCCGTGTAACAATACAGTGTTATGGTCTTGTTTTTGGTTAACATGTTTGAAAACAGAGGTTACGAAGGTTATGCTACAACCAGTAATTATAAAAACCTACTTATTTGGACACGCCAAAAAATTGGCCATATTGTTTTAAAATTTAAAAAACATTATTTGTTCGTAAATAGACAAAAGTTCCTATTTTTGTATTCTTTTTAACGATACGCACTAGTTTAATAAATCCCTGTTTCACTAGGACTTTATAAATAAGCTACGAATCAACGGACTTTGAACAACTTTACTATAATAACAAAATACATAATACTTAAATAATACAATTTTTATCGTAAAATGGGCGGTCTTAGTGCTGCAGTGATTTCTTCCAGACAACCTAGGTAAAAAAGACTGTTGGTATTTTTGGATAAGAAAAGAATACCTATCTAGTTAACCCAATATATTGAGAAAAAATTGCCATTCTCCATCATAACTTAGAAACTTCATGCTTTTTTTTCATTCTTTGATAAAATAAAAGAATACAGTTATGTTTCATTTTCCTCACAGTTTATTATGATATAATTTTTAATATCATGTTGACAAAAAAGCAGCCTATATATTTAGGGGTCACACGACCAGACGTCCTGCGCGGAAATGAGACTCGAAACACGTGGGAGCCGAATAAGTAGAGAGGCGAATACCTTAACTACTGCGCGACACATGCAGTCGCATATGTATGTATATACATGTATCAAATATAGTGTCTTAAGAAGCTGACGGTGCCTAATTTGTTTTCACGATGATCTTGACCGATCTGAGCTTCCTTAAAAAACAGAGTTATAGAAAACTACCAAAAGGAGTTAAACAATTTGAATTAAAACACGAATTGTGGGGATAAATATTAAAAATAACGAGGTAGTCCACCAAGGGCACCCATCTGAATGGCACCTGCGCGAATGGCACCTAGCCTAGTCCACAAAAGGCACCTATCAATATTTTTGGCAGGTGCTCTTCGTGGATTCAATTTATTTTTTACATTCTTGTCCACGAAGAGCACCTACGACTCAGTAACCTAGGTTATTAAATGAAAGATATCGATAAAAATCACTAGAACGTTTATTAACATTACTAATATTACGCACCTTAAGACGTTAGTATTTTCTTATGTTTAAGCGAATGTTAAACATTGAAATTAAATTACTATAATAAAAAATAAAAAAATCTTCAAAAAATAGTCAAATTAATATATATTTCTTTAGTAGCGTTTCAAGAGTAGAAGATTCCTAACGGCTAAAAACATGCAGTTAGGTATTCATTTTGCTGTTATCAACCTCTTATCTACATATTTGTCAGTTTGTAGATGACACCAATATCAGTCTTGTAACACGATGCAATCGTTACTCAACGGCTTTTGTTAATAATAATGTTACTTCATAGGTATTCGTTCCTTAGAGTCCGTGGGAAGTTCATTCTCCTTACAATTCGTGTGATTCTCAATTCTCACATTCTGACAGAAACGGTTTGCTAACTGTGTTATAAATCCGAATTAAATCGCAATCGAGTTACTTTTGTTACTTATTACTTTTTGAGGCATTCTAGAAGTTACACTTATACAGCCTGTAACATAAATTATCGGGAATACTTATGAACCAATGTGAAGAAAAATACATAATCAAAGTTATTTGTTAGCACATTACAAAGTGACTGACAAGCAAGTGACAGATCAATAAGCTTGTATGGAAAGTGAGATGATATTCTTAACGATTAAGATATTTTTCTACTTGTAAGTAGATCTTCTAATTAAAAAAAACATGAAAACGATTTTATACTTGTTACTGATTGGTACTCGATTTCCTACTTTGTACTAATTGAAACAAAATTTAAATTCTCATAGCATTACATATAGAATAGAAGAATATCATAAAAATTGGTTCTTAAACAAAAAAAAATCGCGTATGAAAGTAAGATTATAATACTGTCGATGCTGACTTTTACACTACTAAACTAATTTAACTATCATGATATCTCTTTCATCATTACAGCTCGTATGAAGAGAACGTCATACGCGCGCCTATTATGCGAAGCCGGGCCGGGCCCATAATTCGTTGACACCTGTCAACGAATTATCTCTAACGTGTAGATTATTTTCCCTCAGTATTTCGCGCAAAAACAAAATCAAGACAACTAAAGATGCCTTCTCATTTTCATAAGAGCAATATTAGACATAAACGCAATGATAAGTATTAAAATTAGTTAAGCTGGTATTGCATAGAACCTCGATTCTATGCAATACCAGCGTAACTAATTATCTGTGTTATCATATTTGGCACTACATAATTACTAATATGTTTCTTCCGTTTTGCTAGCTAGTTGTCCTGTGTGGGAACAAACGCGAATCCAAAAATTATGCAAATCTCCGTTAACTCAATCGATGTTATCGGAGCGAAGAATGTTTGTTTGCGTTAGTAATTTGTCAATAAAGCATTATTATGATGATGCGTTGAATGAGACTATTTACTACGTGATGTGCGGGTGGACACAAATGTGATTCAGTTTCGTTATTGTCGTCAAAGAGTGTAATTGATTTTTTGCTAAGAATTTATTTTCTGTCCTTTGGTGCTGTGCGATCTGTTTTTGTGATGTGCATACTGTTATCTCAAAGTATACAATTTTGCAATCGATAATTTATCATCTCGTGTTACTTTACCAATAAGCCAACCATATTTAGGAGATAAGTTTACCGGATGTATAATATAGATAACCAATAACAAAAACTTAGTATAGTTGAATGCTCCATTCCAAATTTTTGTTATTTGATCGTAGTTTTGTGAGGGGCTTTTGATCACATTATAATGTTTCGAGGCAAAAAAGGCGTATCTGCCTACCCCTCTGGGAAACGGGCGTGAGTCTATGTATAATGTTCCCCAACATTGGATTATAGTGCGCTAATTTAACCAGCTCTAAATTGGTCCCAAATTTAATTTAGTTGACTCTGCCACGACACTATGGAAATAAACTATGTAGCGTATTCATTTTAATATTCGTAAGTAATTCTCTGTCTGCAATGTTGACACGGCCACTAAATTTACTTTTGTTTGTTGATTTTTGAAATAAGGAAAGATTTACAGTAATTTTTAGGTGCTTCACATAATGGTGGTAAGACTCACTGATATTGACTCTTTAAGGTGAAGATAAAAAGCAAGGTATTTGTCTACTAGTATCGTTGATGGAGGACTTCCTTGTGCAGTGAGCGCCTGGCGCGGCTCGGGTGCTCGCTAGCACTTAACAGTCTGCCCGATGAGCCGTAGCGCGACGGTCCTGCCGCTCAGCTCCATACTCAACGTTTCTTTATACTTTTCGGCTTCAATCTGGTTTTTGAAAGTGAACTTGGAAGCTTCGGTGAAATTTTACAAAGTGCTTTTAAATTTGTGACGTTGAACGTAGGAACTGCACTTTTTTGTTTGTGGTATAATTCAAGGTGTCAGTGACATTTATGCAGTGTTGTGAAGTGATGAATTGGGACGCCTACGTGAATTACATCATTTGGTGATGTTGACTTGTTTTCGAGGGATAAAGTGCTTTGGAACATTTTTTGGTTATTAAGTCAGTCGGGGACCGGGAGCTCATCCCGATGAAGCGGTCGACGTGGGTGGACGTAGAATCGGGCGGCCGCCTCGGCTGCAACGGGGAGATCTTCTGGAGCGAATGCGCCGAGTGCGATTGCTCTTACTGCAACCCCAACTACGTATGCGTCTGTAGCGACAAGGTATTAATATGACTTATTGAATATCCCAACTCCAACACTCCATCGGTTAAGTTTATTAAGTAAATAAGACAAGAATTTACCTATGTTATTGTTCATTGTAACAGAAACATGTTAGTTTTCAACGGTAAACAATGGATAATAAACATCTATGAGTGCCAATGCTATTGGCACAAAAGTCATAGCTTTTCGTACTAGAACATTTTATTTATACTGGAGTAGGTAAAGGTCCGACCTTTGTTATAATTTTTTTTTATATTAGGTCGCATGCCGTTATCTACCTGTAGCAGGGTTGTTAGTTTACTGATTTTTCGTATTCGCCTTTATAATTTTACATTTTGCCTGAAAGGGTTGTTTATAATTAAACTTTGTTATCAGCCCTTCTCTTAAATCATCCTTAACCTTCTTTACGCTTGGTGCGTTTAGGTCCAAGTGGAATCCTATTCGGAAACCGTCCAGTCCTTTAAGTCGTTTTGATAAAGAAAACATAATATGGCTGAATCCATTCACTTAAAGGTAAAGTTAAGTACTATAACAGCTATTGATCGGTAGGTAGGTAGGTACCCACCTAAATATATACAGGAACTCAGTTCTCAATATATTTTTTTGTAGTTTTGTGAAGAAACCGGGTCCACCAGTGGGTTGGAAAATTAAAGACCAAAATTAATCAATATTACTTATTCGCTGAATATAAGCTTGTACAGGATTGGTAACATTTATTACGTCTGGTGTTGAAATATATATCGATAAGTATACAGAAAAAGAAAGTCAACTTTATGTTTGAAACTAAACTGATAAAGTGTAGTTTGGGCGTCATGCGTTGTTATCTTTTAGTAATGGACAAATATTAGCTAACACATACTCCTCAAGGTCCGTCGACCTTTTGAGCGGTACAAAATCGGTGCCATGACTAAATTTTATCACGTCAATTCTACAAATAATTGGTGCTATAGACAATTTTATTGCGTTCGGCCTACAAACCTTAGTACTGCCATAAATGATAATATTGGTTGCACAGGTAACCTACTTTCGATCGTTCATCGACGAGTTTAATGGACTTAACATTGAGCAAATCTGTTGAGGCAGTTCACCTTTAACACGAGTATGATGAGACATTGATTGCTGTGGTCTCTGCATGGGCGCCGCACTTGCTTTCATGTGAATTGTGAATATATTATGGTTATATAAGTACTGGTTACATACAAGTACGAAACCACACACCATCATCATAATTGTACCGTAAAGATGTTGTTTAATATATTGACTTGGGAAAAATTCGAGTTTGACGTTACATCTGGTACACACGGCTACACATCAAGCTATACATATCCAGTATAAGCTGATCATTGTATAGGATTTCCATACAATGAGAGCTCAGCTTATAGTGGAAATGTATAGCTTAATATGTAGCCGTGTGTACAGACGCCAGCACATCAAGCTACCCAATTCTGTCCAATTTCCCCAATTGAAAGTGAACCTTATGCTTTTGTGATAAAGTTGAAAATCTATAAGAGAAATTTGACAGATTGGGGTAGCTGGATGGGCTGGCGTCTGTACCTAATAGTCAAATTTTGAAGTATCTGATAAGTTCATCGCTCCACCTTGGAATTAATAGAGTTTCATCATTCTTGTATAACCGTATAAGTCGCGCTTACCAAATCTTCCTTTATGATTATGTTATATATATGGTCTAATGTCCCATAAATACATAAGTAGGTAGACATGGCGTCAGTTATTCTCTGCATAAACGGTGCGGTTTTATGTTAAGAGGCGGACCACTCTTAATTTTATAGTTAACTCCAGTACCACCTAAACAGAAAACTATCAAAATAAGTTAAATAAAAAAAGGGAGGAACAAAATCAGTAACTCCGGGAATAAATAAAATCGCCATGTATGACCAAAGCTTTTCCTTATTATAAAATGCACAACATACATAATTTAATCTTCGTTGTTTTATGGGCAGGTTGCCCTAGCGTTCGAGTTGTACATACTTATATGTATAGATCACACCCAGACTCAGGAAAAACAAATGTCTGTTCTGGATGGGAATCAAACCCACGACCTGCGGCGTTAAAATTAACCACGACAAATTTTCTACATACTTTTGTTTTGAGCAGTTTTAGCACTGCGTTCGAGATTTTTGTTCCTACCGAGGTAACAGATAGTACCTGTTTCATGTTTTAAGATCAATGAAATACTTAGAATATAATAAATAATACCTATTCAAATCTTTTAAACGTAGTAACTTCGGAAACATAGGGTTGTCTGGAAGAGATCGCTGTAAGCAATCAGACCGAAAATTGTACCTTTTTAATATTATTAATTATATTACAAATTATGTTCTGTAAATG
Source organism: Pseudoips prasinana (assembly GCA_951640165.1). NCBI lineage: Eukaryota > Metazoa > Arthropoda > Insecta > Lepidoptera > Nolidae > Pseudoips > Pseudoips prasinana. Next base: position 11,190,163 of record OX621235.1, on the reverse strand, counting down.
GTGTGCAATAAAGTGTATTTATCTTATCTTAAATAAGGAAAACCAGTACCAGTTTGGCTGTTGTCAGCCCTTTAACAATGTCTTTGAAGGCTGCAAACGGAACACTTTGCAAGAAGACGTCTGCTCTCTTAATAAGAGACACATAGTACACTACACATTATACTGTGGTGATATACAAAGGTACCTCACAATACATGAGGAAAGTGAAACTCTAGAGGGGTTTTTTTTCTTGGTTGCCTCCGTCTTTGTATAAAGCGCACTCAGTAGAAACGAGCTACCTGTATACAGTCTGGGAAAAGCTTTTATGATATTGTCTATCGATTAGAGGATTGTTATGATGTGAACATGTTGCCTACGTTTCTCGTGATTTACAAGCGATAGTGCCGTAAGACGAGGTTTCGTGTTACGTACAATGTCAACCATTTAACATTGTACTTGTTCTCGATAACGATATCGATTGTGTTGAGCTCGAACTTCGTGTTATTAGAGTTATTTAGGATAACCGTATTCCAAACCATAATATCTTATACTTTTTATAGAAGTACTCACATGTATCACGCAAATTGTATTTATCAGTCGGCGCGGTGTGGTTCGTAAATTGGTTCAGTGGTAACTTGTAATTAAGACATCTGCCCAGTCTGCCCTGTATTGGTAGATAATAATATAAACGCGCCTATTAAAATGTAAAAATATAATACAAATATGCACACTCGTCTATCTGATCCCAAACTAAGCAAAGCTTGTACTATGTATACCAGATAACTAATATGCTACATATTCTACTTTACCTACTCTTGAAAATACTTACATATTTACATTGATAATTTAACCCAGACTCAGGAACAAATAGACATGTTCATGCTCACAAATATCTATCGTGGGTGGGAATCGAAACAGCATACTACGGCGTAAAGGCAAGTATCTACCAAATACGCCAACTGTCTCGTCGTTGTTGGTATTAATGTTTTTTTTACTGTATTTTTTGACGTAGTGTTAATTTAAAAAAAACTTGTGTGTACTTATGTACGCGCGTTAGAAGTTATACTTCTTAATATACAACTTGAACATAGTTATCAATTTTCATACCACCTAGAACTAACGTCATGCTGTTAAATTTTTTGGTGTCGGTGTGCGCGCGCATCGTAAAAATTCACTCTCATCATTTTTCTCCATCGCGCCAAAAGAAGTATAACTTCAAAAAGTCTGTTTTAAAAATCAAAGCACCGACCTGTAAACCAATTAATAAGTGAAATGTTATATATATTATGTTAGCCAGTCTCAACGGAGGCATGCAAACTAAGCCTGCGTACGAAAACGCTACATAGGTGTACTCTCTTCCCCTCATTACTATAATCAGAACGACTATCCGATACAACCCTACAGCATTACGTGCTCTTCGAGGCACGGTCATATAACACCGCCAATTTCGAGGCTCCGAGGTGCTACAGGGTTTCTTTCATGCTAGAAAAATCGCATTAACACATTATGGGCCCACCCGGGATTTTAAATCAGGAAGGTTTTTTCATTCAAAACGCTACCGCTGCCTCTGCCTGTCTCAATATACTATGGGCGAAAGGAGTTAAATATATAAATATGTACATTTAAAACTAGCCATACTACGACTTTTCGCCGATCTTCTATTGTGTATAAATACAATTGAACAAAATATTTACGTGCGTTGCGTAAGTGCGTTTAGCCATTTGGACGTGATTGAGTAACAAACTTTTCCATTCATAATATGTCAGGTAATGGTTAATATTTTTTTTATAGGGTTTATCTAAATTTCTTACCAACAAAAAGTAGTTTTTAATGGATTGAATCGATAAACACTACACAACACAATATTTCTTACTAACTGTGCCCCGTGGTTTTAACCGCGTTAAACTTTATAAATTATAGCCTATGTGTTAATCCAGGATGTCAGCTATCTCCATACTAAATTTTATTAAAATAACTCCAGCCGTTTAGACGTGAAGTAGTAACAAACACACACACTCATAAACTTTCGCCGTTATAATATTAGTGTTATTTCCTATATAGTAGAGTGATCATTTTTACATTAAAACCTGACCCCCTTATCATTATTAATATTGCTGAAACCAAGTGACGTAAAAAATTGTGCATTAATAAAATTAAACTGTTGCACAGATTTTAAAACTTGACATATCAGCGATTCGTACTACAAATTAGCAAAAGAAGATAATTATTGCACACATTTCGCTATCGCTTGGTTTTTGTACCTGACGTAACTGGCAGTCATTAATCAACATTTAGCCAAGTAGCTACTTAATGGGCTGAATATTATAAAAGTGTAGCTGAAAGACAAATTTAATAAAGATTTGTTTATCATTTAGTGTGGACTTTAACTTACAACATTATATTTAGTCAATACTAGCTGTGCCCCGCAGTTATATCCGCGTTAAACTTTATTAATTATAGCCTATGTGTTAATCCAGACTGTCAGCTAACTCCATACCAAATTATATTAAAATCGCTCCAGCCGTTTAGACGTGAAGAAGTAACAAACATACACACTCACACACTCACAACCTTAGTGTTTATAATATTAGTGTGATTGTCTCTATTAGATAACTTATTGTAAACATGCAATTCACATCCAGAATCAAAACAACAAATTTATTTTTCCGAAATGTGATAGAGAAAAAGATATTAAATACAATTTGGTTTTCTTTTATATCACTCGGTACACAAATATTTATATATCTATTACGATTTACCAATGAAAAATCTATAATATTTCAGTTTACATTCTATTCGCATTAAGTATTATTGAAACACTCGCATATCTTTTAATAATAGCTAATTCGTGGCAATAAAAATAATTTTGGTAAAAATTTCCCAGTAAATAGGTCACACAAATAGCTGTCATGTGCGGAAATAAAATCTCAAGACGAGGCTCTGAGACAGTCGAGAGGTTAAAGGGGTTATTGCAAAAATGGAGGCACATATCCCCGCGTGCTATCCGAACGGGATGATTAAACATTTAAGAGCACGTTTAGTGGATGGCTGGCTGTCCGGCAATAACTTATCGAAAAATAAAACATTTTCATTTATAGAAAATAAACTAGATAACGAATTAAAATTATTATAATATATATACGAAATAATATTAAGAAAAATTTATATGATTATAAAAATAAATTTCATTATTATTATTTTTACTTTAAACATGGTTATTTCGTACCACTTTATCGTAACAGAATTGAGAAAGTATTGACACTAAAATAAATAATTACGCCCTACTTTCTAAGTTATTGTGTTTTGCCTTCTTGGCGATACTAGAGCGTATATATATATGCATATATATCAAGATACATATGTATATGTAGGTACTTAAAAATTAAGTTCCTAATCTTTAAATTAAATTAAAATGATAATGAATGGATCCCCTCGAAATAGTCGCTTTATCCCCTTTCTTTGTACTTACCAGTAATATGCTTTCATGTTCCACGGTATAATTAGATACTGTTTTAAAAAACATAACAGATTTCGACTTTACTATATGACAATCAATTTTAACAAAATTTATCTAGGACTATTTCGAGGTTCACAAAAAAGGAAGAAATCTCATACATATATTATACAAACATAATATTTATTGAAAGTATGAGTATAATGTAAATAAAAAAATTAAATAACATAAATCGTTTCGAATAAAAAAAATGGATTTATGAATGACGGAGTTATGAAGTAAAACACATAAAAAACAAACCTTCTGCTCCATTATTTTGCAGTCTGTTAAAAACACAAACTTCAAAATTCAACACCTTACTTCATTCTTCACGCTCAAACATTATATTATTTCGGGAGTGTACTCGATTCAGATTCGCATCGTTTAATAACATATAAGTCTTGGGTCGTAATGGGCAATTAACAATTAAACGCCTATTTACTACCCATCGTAGGAAGCATATGGTGCATCGTAATTAATTTATCTAAATACTTCAGTTATATCAGCTACGAGTATAGACTATGATTGATTGCATCCATTTGTCTTAACCGTTATTTACTGCTTTTAATAGCGACACTTTATATCGAACCGTTTAGTGAAGCCATATGAAAAGAACTGTCAACACAAAACATAATTATTAATTTTAATACTGAAAATTATATAAACTACAGTTAAGAAATTTGTTTTTAAAACCTACTTCAATTAGGAGGAAGTTATTGCACGTGTGTATTACGCTGCTGTTCAGACACTTCCCTCTCCACTCTGTGTCCGATTCCCGCACAGGACAACTATTTGTGTCCATAAGGCGTTTTTTTAAAGACTACGCCCGCACTATGGAATCTAATCCCTGTGTTGCGGGGTACTTTACAAACATATAATAGTCGGACACAAATTACATCCAGACTGAGAACAACTATTTATGAGTCACACAAATAGTGGTCCGGTGCGGGATTCGAACCCGCGACACGAAGCAGCGAGGCGACTGTCTTAGCCGCTGCGCCACATGTGCAGTCAAGTTGTTCTGTGTTTGGGTGTACTTTTATATGTTTGTAAAAGCCCCGCGATGCAGATATTCATTTCCCAAGTGCGGGCATTGTCATTGTAAAAAAAGTATTTATTTGACCTTATGGTAGTTTTTACATGACGTTTACTGTTAGCCTAGGGTTCTGCTACTTCACCGCAGATACATTGTTGGTAAATTGTCGACGCGGTTAAGTACCTGTCACCCTACATACGACGGCACAGTCAGTCTATAGGTGGGTTACCGCCAAAGCGTTTTAAATGCAGCCTCTCCGTGCAATGGAAGGCGCGTTGATCTAGTTAACTACTATATTCTTCCTAATCATCCAAATTGGTGATTTTCCGCAATATTTTTAGCCTATATACTAGGAGGAACAAGACGAATCTTGTTAAAAAACCTATACGCCAAATTTGATCGCTCGACAAAAAAAAATCTATCGCCTAAAAAATCAAAATCTGCATAAATCAATATCAAATTTAAATTGTTATTAACATTGTTGTATTAGATTTGTCATAAAGGTTATATTTTCTCGCATTTAATAATTTTGTTACATTTCACCTTGCATTTTTACGCGTTTTGTTAGATTTCGGTCCATTCTATTTCAACCCGAAAGTAGTTATTAGTTTATACTGGGGAGACTAGTGTCATACGATAATTTTCGGCCTTGTCAGCCACTTAAGTTACAAACATTAGTAGTAGAATATAACAAATAAAAATAAATAAGACGTATAAGAACAAGTTACTTAAGTAGGTATGTAATTTATTTTAAAATATTAAATAATGAAACTTAGTGAAAATTAAGAGTGAAATCTATTATTTATGCAAAATACCAGTATATCACAACATCTGATCGAGAAAAACTTGTTTTAATATATGTTAGTTTTGATGGCGAAGCAGTGGTTCCGGTACGATGTCGTGTCGGGAGTCGTCTAAACGGTACACGCTAGTCGTTTTCCGATTTCTAATAGCCACATTACCATATCTTGGCCTTTCACGTCCAGCCGATTGGATAACTCACGCGATTTTGTATCAACTGAGATGAATATCGCCGGTACACAACGTTTGATATTTCACATTCAAAATATTTTACATAAAACTATGTTCTTCGCCACACTAATATTATCAGTCTTTGAATCCATCTGTTTATTTATATCTTACTAGGAGCGTCTTGCTGTCTTACCCCTATTTATCAACGTATGGTTTCTGGTGTCAGAGTTGTTTAACGCTAAGCTAAGCTACTGACTACGACAACAGCTGTACGTGCTCTCTGAATCACGGAGAAAAGAAGAATAATGAATATGGTGGTCAAAAAATCTTTATTAAAAATGTGTCCAATGTTGCATTTTTAATGGATCATGTCCGAAATTGAAACATGTTAATAACTTATACCCATTTCAATCACTCGGCCGACTAAAAACTTTGCCAGGAATTAGTGGTAGTTTGTTACTATACACACCTATTTTCCTGAGTCTGCTACAAAATATCTAAGACGTTATGACCAAAAATAGTTGACCGCTTACACCGCCCCACTTACCACCAATAAATGCAGAGGCGATAGACGAATGATGCATAAAAATGCCTTTATCTGTGGTATTTGTTCCTGAAATAAAAAACCTCAAAAGTAAATAAACAAAACAGTTACGTAATATTTAGTTGCCATGTTATTGGTAGGGTCTCTTGACATTAATAGAGGCTTTTATGTATTGCCCATTAGTTGCTAATTTGTGCAGCGTATAAACAGAAAATATAACTGGATAATGATTTAATAATAATTATATATATATATATATATTATATTTAATAATAATAATTTAGTTACAGCGAGTTTAGTTGGACGCTCGGACGGCAATATGACTGAAATACTATTATATCGGTATTAACAGTAGGGTTAGCTTATTTATATAGAACTAAGCGACAATACGCACGCGGACGGTAACGTAATCGAGTTTTGTAAAATGTGCCGAAAATAATTCACAAAAAATTTCAGTATGAAACTGTATAAGATTAGGGTGACCATGAATTTGAACTATGAAGCGAGACTGAATAGTGATTCTATAAAAATCTTCGATAGTAAAAGATTCCCAAATAGGTTAAAATTCCTTCATTCAAAATCAACACAAAGGCAAAAAGCCGAGTAATGAAAGTCTACAAAATATAATTTGTTTATTTGTTTATTAAGAAAACCAACAGCGATACAGATAATAACACAATTTACAGGATACAATATAAAGAGAAGGCCGATGACAGGTTTTCCTTAGTTTAACATTAAAAGTGTAGTTGGCTAAAAACGGACATAAAATATAATGCTGAGACCAATCATTTATCAGACATTGATGTGGTGAGATCTACATCAAGACTACTGCACACTAATGTAGCAGTACTATTGTATGCAGTAGGTAGTCTTGCAGTCTCGATTAAGTAGGTATTAATTGCGAGAAATGAAGTGATATACATCGATGTCCAATGATTTCAAAGCAAAATATAATGTTGTTAGTTATACATAGTTAATTTTAATTTATTAATATACATTCTAAAGTAAGACTGAATACATACAAATTCAAATAGGATTATTAGATCTTAGTCGTTGTTTTTTATAGTGCTTATAATTAGGGATTTAAAATTATTTTTTGAACAAGAAAAGGTATCAATTTTGTTGAAGGTTGCATTATGTGTTCGAGCGATTCGGGTTAGCACACTATTTTGGGCATAATTCGTAGCGTGATGGGGTACGTGCAACATTGGAGTGTGACGAGTTCGTCGGAGAGGTGTGTTAAATGTCACTTGAGACAGCAACTCGGGGCAGTCAAGGTGTCCATTGAGGATGTCATATAGCAGGCACATGTCTAATACTTTGCGCCGTTCTTCGAGAGTTAACATGGCATGCGAGCTACAACTTTGTAGGTAAGATATTGGGAGTTTTCGAAGGCGATAATTTAGATGATTGACAAATTTTTTTTGAATGCGTTCAATTTGACTCGTATAAATGATGTAAATCGGTGACCAGATAGGGCTTGCATATTCGAGTGAACTACGCACATAAGCGTAGTAAATAGTTTTTAGAGACTCAATATTTTTAAATTTTTTGCAAGTTCTTAGCACGAATCCCAGATTTTTAAATGCTTTTGTGGTGATGAAGTCTATGTGTTCTGAAAACGATAATTTGCAATCAAATACAACACCTAGGTCACGAACTGTATTGATTTCACTTATAATGGTCCCATCAAAGTTATATGTAAACTGTATTGGATGTTTTTTTCGAGAGTAGCTAATTTTTTGGCACTTATTAATATTGACTGATATTTTATTTATTTTGTAGTAATTACTAAGCCTATAAAGGTCTGCTTGAATAGCTTCGCAATCATGAATAGTAGTGACTTTGCAAAATATTTTTTTATCATCTGCGTACATTAAGTGTTTTGAGTTTATAAAAGAATCTTTAATATCGAACAAGTAAGCATTGTAAAATAAGGGTCCTAGATGCGAACCTTGCGGTACACCACTTGGAATGTTAATAAAATTCGAGCTATAGCCACCAATCACTACCGCTTGAGATCGTTTGTGGAGATATGATTCTATCCATCTCAATAAGTCACCACGTATGCCCAATCTAAACAATTTATTAATATCCTGGGACATTATTTATACACGGCCATCTGATCCTAAACTAAGCAAAGATTGTACTATGGAAACCACATAACTGATATACTACTTTTTCTTTTATAAATACATATTATTACGTATACGAAAAGGCGCTTACTCAATATGCAACCATATGATAAAGAGGTTGAAACATTGAACAGTATTGCAGAATTGTGCTTGCTTATTATCACTCCAGTAATAAAAGAAATAAAGTAAAAGTAAATTAGAGGAAAAATGTGTATATCACGTAAAAATATTGGTTTTGTTATAGCCATCGAAAAATTGTTTATAATAACGTTATTGTAACCACATTCTTTTTCGTTCTTCGAACTTAATTGTTCGCTTTGAATTGAGTGTTGGGATTATTTGTGTAGTATCTGTGCTTTCTTATTTAGATATCTTTTCCGGCAGTTGTGTATGATCTCTTAGTATTCATTCTATATTTTTTCCGGTTTGGAAATCTAATTGAAACTTAAAATTTTCCGTGTCGTGAACACTATGATGCTAATTGAATTCAACATAAGAAAGCTGCTTTTGAAAAGGTTTTAGGGCTATTGATTTAGGATAGTAATACAGATATACATTCAGAATGTCCAATATCAGAAGTGTGTTGAAACTCCCTGAAATTTATTTTCAGTGTCATGTTAAAAGCTGTAGGTATGTACCATAAGATTATATAAGGCAAACGTACCGCATTTATATATTAAGGGGGCAAACGAACCGCATTTATATATAAGAAGCAAACAAAGATACAAAATTGTAGTTGATAAATATAGATGTTTAACGCTTTTGAATCCGCGGGGATAGCTAGTAAATATACATTATTGGTACAAATTACTTGCCTTGCCTACTACAGATATACATATCTTAGCATGAACTTGTCTGTTTTTCCTAAGTCTAGGTGTAATTATCCATGTAAGTATGTTTACAAAAGAAAAATAGAATATCAGTTATCTGGTTTCCATATTACAAGCTCTACTTAGTGTGAGATGAAAAAACCGTTTGTGAATAATGTCCCAGGATATTATTATTAATTATACTACAGAACCCGAGCAGAGAAATACACATAAGATCCATACTGATGATAATACACAAACTTTGATCCTAATTATTCTTTACTCGGATTTATGAATTCGTCTTATTATAAATATATTGATTTTATTGGTATAAATCAGAATAAAAATAGATCATACCGTCAGACAAGGAAAGAATTTTATGGTATTGTTCAATATTATAAATCATCCTTGTATATTCATCAGTTTTCCTTGACTATGAATTGGAACAGGGCGTGTGTAAATCCGTTCAGTATAAATTAATTTAATGAATCGTGCAAGTGTTATATTGGGGACTTCTTTAAATTATTCTTTGTGTCAGTGTTTAGTTACGTGATTTGTGATTATCCTCATTAAAACGTCACCCGAAAATGAATCTTATTGTGAAATAATAAGTACCTACTTAACTAGTTCAATATTATAATAAAATTCAAAACCAGGAAATTATAAATTAAATTGTCCGGTAACAATTGAACCTGGGTCCTCTAGCAATCTGCATTGGTGCTCTGCCATTACGATATGAATGATACACATTGGCAGATCTAATCTAATCTAACTTGATCAATTTACGAGTTCCCTTTCTAACCCTTACGGAGTACCATCGATGTAGGTGACATCCATTGGATTTATCTTGAAACAGCCGACTGATATGTTGACAGTTGTTTGTGACAATTAGGAAAGGAACTTGTTAATTGAGCTGCCAGTGTTTGATCATTTGTATCTTACGGCAGACCACCTATCCCGGACTGTTAGAGGGTACTATGAACTAGTACCCTCTAATAGTCCGGGATATGCTGGTATTGTCCGGGATAGTCCTTGCCGAACGGTTAAATTTATGAAGTCCATTGAAAAGTTATATTTGGGGTTGCATTGGTCAGAAGAAACAATTTTTTATTTTTTAGGCAACAAGGGGAGTCTCTGTTTTAAGTTAAATCGAAGTTTCTGGGGTTGCAACCCTTGACCAACGGCCGCCATCTTGGAAAATGGGATTCAAATTTAATATTCCAATGGACTAAATTCTCGGTTTCGATGATAGGATTCAATAAAACAAAAAATGGTTCATAATATTTTCATAGTCAATATTTTTGATAGTAAGTACCTAAGTAGCAAGTAAATATTTTGGTGCATGTATTAGAAACGTGTGAAAAATGTTGTTTGATGTTTCGGAGATGTAAAAATATAACGACCTTCAATATTAACATAGAGTGGCCGAACTGCAAACAATGAGTTGTTAGCGTCCGTAGAGGCGCTAACTACCTCTTTTAGCAACAAATACTCATTAGCAGCTGTAGTACAGATAAAGCGCTCTACCGGTGTTCTACTAACTAATACTTAATGCATGTAATACTAAAGATAAAATTACTCACGTAATATGTATAACTGTAAAACAAACTATCCGCTATTAAGATTATAACTATGCCCCATTTTTTCTTCAATTAACTACGAGTCAAAATGGAGATACCGGGAAAATACCGAAACGTTTATATGTAAACGTAAAATCACACTAATATTATAAAGGCGAAAGTTTGTGTCTGTGTGAGTGTGAATGTTTGTTACTTCTTCACGTCTAAACGGCTGGAGCGATTTCAATAAAATTTGGTATGTAGTTAGCTAACACCCTGAATTAACACATATAGGCTTTATAAAGTTTAACGCGGGTGTAACCGCGGGGCACAGCTAGTATAACATAATCTGGAATTGCAGCTGAAATGTAAACCTCGTAAGGACGTTCAAATTGGTATTCGTGATTCATTATTAACTCGGAGCCCAGCTTTCAAACTCCTCTTAAAATTATTGATCTTTGGAGGAGGCATTTGTCCAGCAGTAGACGTCTTTTGACTTATATGATGATGATGATGTGCTCCTCTATCCCCATAACTTCTATTTAAATGGAAGACATCTTGAAATATGGTGTCCATTCAATAACAAAACTTAGATTTCTATACATTTACGTTTATTTATGTGTAAAATCAGCATTCCTGTTTCCGCTTGATAAATTAATAGTGCCTTGACATCATTTAGCTTTACAATAATTTCAGAGTTATGATATTTCAATATTGAGTTGTTTATTACGCACTTTATAGTATTTACCTACAACGTTACTATTAAATACTGTTGTACTTGGATTTTAATTATTATTTAAGAGTAGCGTGCTTGATGCGTATCAAGTATCAAATCACGCACCTAACGCGTGATTTTAGGCCATGATACTGTTTTCTTTATTTAAACAACATGCACCATTTTTTGGAATAATAATAACTAACTAATTTAAAATAATTTTACGGAAAAAACCATACTTAATATCAGATGTTATTTTGCCAGCAATTTGTAACTTAATCCTTAATACTTACTTACCGTATGAGCAGTGCATGGTTACCCTAGTGTCAGAGTTGTTCAAGCCGCCGAGTAGGCCTCTGACATGGTTTAGCTATTGTTGTCTAATGACTACAACCGGGACCGACAGCTTAACGTGCCCTCCGAAGCACGGAGACGCTCAGAAATTAAACCACTTTGGTGGTCACTAGTTGCTTAACCTCGCCGATCACTTACGGACCGGTGATAGTATCTAGCTATGATAATCGGAGATTGATATTATAGTTCCCACCTCATTTTAAACTCTATTATGTTGCAATAAGTGCTAATATCAATGTGACCAATTAAAGTTACCAATTGCTTTCAAGTTAGTATCTGATTTAAGGAGAGCCTGGATTCCAAAACTAGGCCACAACAATATAGTTTTAAAACATTATTTAATAAAAAATAACACTTAATATATAATAGTATCAACATCGCAGAAACTTGAAAAATAAAATTTTAATTATTTATATTGCGGGATACATTGTTCACAACCTCACATTGAAACAGTGTAACTTGTTTTTTTTTTTGAAACAGTAATAATTGTCTCCTCATATAAATGAATAAAACACAACGTAATTATAAAGTGGCTCAGCTGATCGATATATTTCTTCATACCACTAAACCGAGCAATATAAGCATACCGTTAATGAAGCCTTGTGTACCCTTGCAACGCCTTGACTATCACTCACAGGTTGCAACTTTTTGAAGGGTTGGGTTGCTGCCGTCCCTAGATAAACTGAAGCTACATTTTTGTACAATCTTCCGCGTGAAAAATACCTTCTAAAAAAGGTTCCCGTATTTTGTAAACATTGTTTTTCAGATTCATAGTTTAATTTACTATATAATTCACTGGTCCGATTAAGCATTTAAATAAGCTCCAGTTCCAGATTTAGTATCATTCTTTTTTTAATCTCTTTATGGAGTCCATATTGTTTTTGTTTACATGCGTCCGGGCATTGCCCTTTCTATCGCTTGCTATACGCGTATATGAAACAGTCAGCCCGCTGCCACTTTCCGCGGTTGGACTTGCTTCAACTAGGCTGAGATGCGGCTTGTGGTTAAAAATTGTTTCTTCTGAGAAAGTTTTTCTTAACCACAAGCTGCGCCATCTAACTACCTTAACTATACTCGTGTGAATTAAGTGACATTTCTTCTTATATTGGTATAAAAACTTATGTGGAATGCAATTTATCTAAACCACACAATACTTAATATTATGGTTAAGTATTACGATTATAGTTCTTTTCATTTATCCACGGTATGTTAGGTTTAGTCATTAGCGCGACAATATTATTATAATTAAAATCCATCATCTAAACAGAAGGACGTCCATTGCTGGGCAAAGACGTCACGAACGATCTCCACAATTGCCAGTACCCGCATCCAAGGGCTTCACTATACATCATCATCATATCATCCGAAACCACTGCTGGACAAAGGTCTCCCCCAGAGATGTCCACAATCGATCGAAATGTCGGTCTTGCACTATCCGCACCCAGCGGTTTCCAGCATCCCTCACAAGATCATCGGTCCATCTTGTAGGGGGCCTATCCATTAATACATAATTGACTGAAATTAAACATTCGCCGCGACAACGAAACCTTTGCACGTATTAATGGTTGGAGGTAATTCCATAACCGTTTAGTTTCCTGCGGTTAAACCCGGCATTTACACAAATTGCTCGTTCAGCTCGTCCGTCGTGGTTTAATTGCGAACTTCGATTTCTCACCAATGCGAAGGCATACAAGTGAAAGTAAACTTATTCGACTACTGGCTTTTATTTTATACGTCATATATCACCCGCATACAATTTACACTGGACTCAAGCCCTTTGAAAATTTGGCTTTGAGAATTAAAATTCTCAATTATTTAATAACACATTTTTAAGCAAATGTTCTTAAGGGATGTTTGGGATAGAACACTGGATGAGAACACTACACAATATGAAACAAAACAGAATTAAGTTCTTCGTAACTAAACGTAGTTTTGCGTTAAGTTACGTAGAACTAAATTCTGTGTTGTTGTCTAATAATCAACAAATTTATTAAAATATCTACGCTCCTGCTCAACTGACCGCAACCATCGACATTTTATCTCAGTGTGGAATACCAGTTTAGAGCCAAAAATTGGGTAGCGACAGTGTTACCATTACCAAAAAAACTACCGTGTAATAACTAAATAAAGATGTAATCATAGCCAATTTAGATTACGGCGGCCGCTTACTGTTTCTGGATTTACCAATGTGTCTTCACTTGGCTTATATACCCAACTGTAAATGTTCTCAAAACGTGTTGCTACAAATGTGGACGCTATTTATCTATATAAATAAAAAGACAAGTCCTGACTGACTGACTGACTCATCAACGCCCAGCCCAAGCCCTTGGACCTAGAAAGCTGAAATTTTGCACAAATGTTTGCTTTACAATGTAGACAAGGAATAAGGAAGGTTTTTTCAAAATTCAACCCCTAAGGGGGTAAAACAGGGGCGATAAGTTAGTATGAAACTTTGCCGTTTTTGAAGTTTAAGGCATAAAAATTGGTATTTGGCCTTCCAGTTAAAAATAAAAAGTCACGTATTTCAGGGTTTTTGGAAATTCCACCCCAAGGGCGAAAAATAGGGGATGTAAGTTTGTATGGAAAAAGTGTCAATTTTTAAGTTAAACGCATGAAAATTGGTATTTGGCCTTTTAGTTAAAAATAAAAAATATGTATTTCAGCATTTTTGGAAATTCCAGTCCCAAGAGCGTAAAATAGGGTGTGTAAGTTTGTATGAAAAATGTGACAATTTTTAAGTTAAGCGCATGAAAATTGGTATTAGGCATTTCAGTTAAAAATTAAAAATATATATTTCAGGATTTTTGGGAATTCCACCCCTTAGGGCGGAAAATTGGGTATGTAAGTTTATATGAAAAATGTGAAAATTTTTAAGTGAAACCCATGAAAATTGGTATTTGGCTTTTCAGTTAAAAATAAAAAATATTTATTTCAGGATTTCCGTGAATTCCACCCCTAAGGGTGACAAATAGGGGATGTAAGTTTGTATAAAAATGTGACAATTTTTAGGTAAACGCATGAAAATTGGTAGGTATATCACCTTTCATTTAAAAATAAAAAATATATATTTCAGGATTTTTGGAAATTCCACCCCTAAGGACGACTAGAATAGGCGATGTAAGTTTGTATGAAAGTCTGTATTTTTTTAGTTAAACGCATGTAAATTGGTATTTGGTCTTTCAGTTAAAATAAAGCAATCCAGGGAATACTTTGTTGTTAAAAAAAAGGTAATCCAAAACTGATTCAATAGATCGCCACCAACAATTTAAGCAAACTCAAATGTTAAAAAATTAGTTTCTTATGCCAAGTAGCTTAAAATGTCATGGTCGTTGTCGTCTAAGTAAAGATTTAGCGTTTTATAAGATTTGTTACTTCTTTATTTGGTAAATTTTATAATAATAATAATATCTAGGGACAATGTCACACAGATCATCCTAGCCCCAAACTAAGCAAAGCTTGTACTATGGGTACCAGGCGACGATATACATACTTATATAGATAGATGAATACTTATATACATAGCAAACATCCATGACTCAGAAACAAATATTTGTGCTCATCACACAAATATTTGCACTTACCGGGATTCGAACCCAGGACCACCAGCTTCGTAGGCAGGAGCACTACCAACTGGGCTACGGTGACCTATTAACAAATTAAAAAAACGACATTTTAATCAAATTGGGATAAAAAACGAATTTATCTAAAATTCGAGTTCGCGTAGTATAAATTGTTGGTGTCGAGATGATCGCACCCAAAAAACATCATCTTAATTTTACTGATCTACAAGTTCACAATTTTGTAAATAGATGGCGTTAATGTCGTTTCAGATCGCGGAACTTAATTGGCATATCGGTTAAAATAAATAAATGCTTGAAATAAAAGGTAGTCCAAAACTGAATCAATAGATGATCGCCTAAATCTCACCCAAAATATATGCACACATATTAATTTTACCGCTTTACAAGTTTATATTTTTGTTAGTAGATGGCGTAATCATCGTTTTAGAAAGCGCTATGGTTTCGTTCACAAAATGTCGCAACCGAATCTAATTGGAGTTACCTTTGTGATTAATGCATCGTTCATTATTATTTTACTTTATTTAACTTACTGACTATACTTAAGGACAATTGATATGTATTCTTTGATTTTTGCTTGATGATATCGGGTCCTTTTTGTAAATAACAGTAGCAAAGTAGTCTTTCATTTATTTCTTAGTAAGGTTATTTATAGGTTAGGTTTTATTCAATGTATATTGCTTATTTGTTTTAAATGTTATATTTTTTAGGTTAAGCTAGAAGTAAGTAGTTACATTGGTCATCATTCAAAATTGTCGCGGACAAAGTCGCGGGCACCAGCTAGTACAGTAATAAATAGACAGTACTTGAAGGTTTATTAAGGATTTTTTTCGAGATCCTTAGTCCACCAATTATGAGGGAGAAATGTCAGATCAAGACAATGCTCAAAAAGTAATCTAGAAAACTGTCTCCTCGTCGCATTTTATATTTATGTAAAACTTTGTTATTATGTCGTTTATATTTGTAGTTTTAGGAAAACATAAATTGTAGATGTTTTCCTAAAACTTTACATTCATTTTGATTGATTTCTGTTCACTCTGTTTTGGCCTGTATTTGTTAGTTGATACGAGCGATGAAAATGCGTAACATCTTCCTTTTTTAACATTACGATCTCAGTTACCCTCGCACTGCCAGACAAAGACGCGAGCGAACGGTTCAATATAAGACTATAAAGTAAGTTACCTACCTCCTAAGAAGCATACATAATGAGTTGCTGGCTTGCTAAAAAATAAATCTCTAACTTTAGTTTGCTGTTTGCAATGTTTATGTTTAAAAAAAGCAAATATTTGGTTTTTAAACACTACTAACATAAAAGGTTATATTCATTACATTCTACCTTCTTATTATGGTGTCATTCTTGAAAATAAACTTATTTGAATTTGAGGGCCCCTTTGGCGTTTGAACCTCGGCTCAAGTCGGTTACTGACAGTCAACCTTAGAGAGTAGTTATGATTTACCGCTAACGTTGTTTTGTAACTTCTTTGCAGAAGTTCAATAAAATTTGAGTGCTTTTAATTGCGTGACCCACTTTGAACAATTTAAATACTGGTACTTGTACGATCTATTCACCGTTGAGTTTATTGCAATCGTGCATGACGAGTTTCGTGATTTTTTGATCCGTCTGCTGCAAGTGACATTTAATAAATCTGTATGTGAATAAATGATATCCGCAGACTGAACACGGCCCAACCAGCAGGCTAATTTATTGAAGCATTTTTTTTGCTTGTGTTACCTATTTTCAGAAAATACATTACTCTAGTAGCGGTCGGCCAAGCTTTGGTATTGTTTTAGATTTTCGCAAAAATGTGTTAATCTAAATACATATGTATGTATACAACCAATAATTATTACAATCTCTTTTATTCACGGCGTCCAGTTGTTCCCTGACATGGCGTAATAATTGCGAGCGATACATCGAGAAACATAGAGACACTCTTTCAATTTCATTGACTAGCTTTGGGTCACTTACGAATCGTCTAGGCTCACTTAATCGGTCCACTCGTTTGGCAGCTACGATGCCACTTACTGACATACAGGCACATAGATCACAAGATACCTGTTATTTGTCGTTAGCTAAAAACAGGCTATAACCGTTGCACCTCGTTACATCGGTTTATTAAGTACTGTTCTACCGATGCGATCTTTATACAATCAATTCCAATCAACTCCATTGTTGTCATCAAGCTAACGGGATTACAACTACGCGTCGTTTCACTGCCATTTTAGATGCACATGTATGGCGCTGTTTCCCTCGCTGGAAATGTGTAGTGTGGGAGCGTTAGCGGATATTATGGTCGACTCTCGGCACTAGCAAAACCTTTACCATTAATGCACGCATCATGTTCGCGTTTATCACTAACGACTGAATGTCTTCGAGCCATTTTAGGGTTCCGTAATAAGATGCGGCGACCATATGGGACATGAAACTCATAAGTTTTATAAAATGGGTATCATATGAAATAAATATATGCTCCATACTTTTTGAGAATAACTGTCAATACCTACAAACTAGGTCTGCAAGACACTCTACTGCTTGCAAATATGAAGGTGAGTGTAAATCTTTTTAGCGCGCGAGAATTTTACAGTGATTACAATGGGACATCTATTGTGGCGTATCCGATTTTTATGAATTCCATACATGCTTCACACTTGTCTCACTGTGTCAAACTAAAAGATGATCGGTTCACCTGTTCAGGAGGAGTACGATCAGGAAAGATTTACATGAGTCGCCTAACAAACACATTCGTTGCACATAGCTCAAAAAATAGCGATCGGATTTATCTTAGAAGTTTGGGATGTTCAAGAATTTACAATTAATGAATATTACAAGAAACGTTGAAATTTTTTTATTAGAATTGGCATAAATCCTTCACGCCATAATTTACGATGGTGTTGTGGAGTTGTAACAATTTTTATAACTTTTATTTGTAGCCTAGAATATGTACTATGTACAGGTAATTCGTAGTTCATGAACTAGTAACAAAGATATGTTTCAAAATGCATATTGAAACATATCTTAAAATTGGAGAAGTGATATAAAGCTTCTCAATATTGTACCTAAAGAGGATATCAGAGTTGAGATGCGATTATATCTACCAAGTAACCTTACAGTATGAAACCCATATTACGAGAGACCATCACGTGCATGGCCGGTTTTAAAATTGGCTGTAGAAAGTATGTGAGAACTTTTTTTTCACGTAACGAAATGTCATCCGGAAATACATTAGTGAAGCGCGTTAGGTATGTAACTTTTTATTTTAACTGATTGGGTGGAGAATTGACAAATTGTGCTTTTGTTTCTGACGAAGCGCAGTATTATTCTTGACAATAACTTAACAAGCTAGCTAAATATCATTACTGTTATAAAATTAATTTTATAAATGTTTTAACCATCCGTGTGCCTAAATATCTATATGTGTCTAGAAATAATTATATATACCTACTTAACTATATCACTACAAACATGTTCTGACTATTTACAAGGGCTTTTTAAAGTCTACGTGAATAAAAACCTTTATTGTTGTATTTTAATTTATTACGTTAAGTCCATTATTTACCGGTGGCAAAGGGTTATATTTATCAAATGTGAAATCGGTAACTCAAAAATACGGGGTTCAAATACCACGTCCTTAAGCTCTAGTAACCTCCCTAGGTTGAACTAAGCAGTAACAATATTTAAACCTTTATAATGTAGTCGGTATATTTCTAATTTATTGGTTTTTAACTTTATTACAACCAAATAGAGTTCAAAATATTGTGGCAACTATATCCCCACTGTTCGGGAAAGGCTTAAGAGAGGTAGAGCATAGCATTTTTTTGCTTGATTGACCTCCACCTTATAGAATACACTTCGAATTCCACTCAATTATTGTATTAATGCTGAGGTTCTCAGTGTGAATAAGGTCGCCACGTCTCATCGGGGAGGCAGGCAGAGTTGTCAACACGTAAGTGATGCCATGTAGGTATGTCGCTGACTTTAAAGATTACGGTAACCGCTAACCATTGAGGGGACTGTTTCCTTGCTTGCTGGCATGGCATGGCATGGCATTAGTTTCATATCTATACATATAATAAAATCGTAGGAAAGTCAAAACTGTACATTGAATATTTTTTTAAAAGGATACTTGTGGCGTGATCTACAATCGACATCGAAACCAATAACTTTTTTTTGAATTTTTGTCTGTCTGTCTGTTTGTCTGTATGTATGTCCGGGCCAAACTCAAAAAGTACTGCATGGATTTACTTCAAATTTTGCATGAATATTACTAAGAGGTCGGGTCAACATATAGGCTACATATTATCACGCTATCACCTTCGGGGGAGGAGCTATGATAATTTATAAAATTTAACGCGGGTAAAACCGCGGGGCACAGCTAGTGTACTATATAAATAAATCCAATACTAAGTACCATATCGTATTTTAATAAATTATATTTGTTTACTTACTTACTTGTGGATTGTTAAAGGCAACCAAGGCAAGTGACCACATGTTGCTGCTAAAGATTAAGAATGTTTGTATATAGTGGCCGTGATGTAGAGTCATTGGATACCCTTGGACTGTAAAACCGCCCATATCGCCTAAGTAATAAAAGCTATGTAAAGTGCAGTGTCCTGAGGTGGTGTAAACTGTATTAACAAGGCAAGCCCAACATGAGAATAGGTCCCTATTCTTAAAGAATTTTCACAAATACTTTATTAAATAGGCAGGAAAAGGGCTCATTCTCAAATCGGTTTTTTTTTCTCACATGAGGTTTTGTTAAGGCCGAGCACATATCGATATTTTGGATATGACATGTTTCATAAAAGCCATCTCAGGCATTCAGATATCCTCACGATGTGTTCCTTCACGGTTTTAAGAATGAGATAATTAATTTCTAATACGCACATGAATTCGAAAAGTTCAGTTCGAAGGAAGGATTTTTCGAAATTCCACCCTTAAGGGGGTAAAACATGGGCGCTAAGTTAGTATGAAACTTTGCCGTTTTTGAAGTTTAAGGCATAAAAATTGGTATTTGGCCTTCCAGTTAAAAATAAAAAATCACATATTTCAGGGTTTTTGGAAATTCCACCCCCAAGGTCGAAAAATAGGGGATGTAAGTTTGTATGGAAAAAGTGACAATTTTTAAGTTAAACGCATGAAAATTGGTATTTGGCCTTTTAGTTAAAAATAAGAAATATATATTTCAGCATTTTTGGAAATTCCAGCCCCAAGAGCGTAAAATAGGGGGTGTAAGTTTGTATGAAAAATGTCACAATTTTTAAGTTAAACGCATGAAAATTGGTATTAAGCATTTCAGTTAAAAATTAAAAATATATATTTCAGGATTTTTGGGAATTCCACCCCTTAAGGCGTAAAATAGGGCATGTAAGTTTGTATGAAAAATGCGACTTTTTTTAAATTAAACCCATGAAAATTGGTATTTGGCCTTTCAATTAAAAATAAAAATATGTTATCCAGGATTTTAGAAAATTCCACCCCCAAGGGCGTAAAATTGGGGATGTACGTTTGTATGAAAAATCTGAAACGTTTTAAGTTAAACGCATGAAAATTGTTATTTGGAATTTCAGTAAAAAATTTAAAATATATATTTCAGAGTATTTGATAATGCCCCCCTAAGTGCGTAAAGTAGGGTACGTAAGTTTCTATGTAAACTGCGACTTGAAGTTAAACGCATGAAAATTGGTATTTGGTCTTTCAGTTAAAAATAAAGCAATCCAGGGAATAATTTGTTGTTAAAAAAACGTAATCCAAAACTTATTCAATAGATCGCCACCAGCAATTTAAGCAAACTCAAATTTAAAAAAATTAGTTTCTTATGCCATGTAGCTTAAAATGTCGTGGTCGTTGTCGTCTAAGTAAAGATTTAGCGTTTTATAAGATTTGTAACTTCTTTTTCTTTGGTAAATTGTATAACAAATTAAAATAACGACATTTTAATCAAATTGGGATAAAAAACGAATTTATCTAAAATTTGAGTTACCGTAGTATAAATTGTTGGTGTCGAGATGATCGCACCCAAAAAACATCATCTTAATTTTACTGATCTACAAGTTCACAATTTTGTAACTAGATGGCGTTAATGTCGTTTCAGATCGCGGAACTTAATTGGCATATCGGTTAAAATAAATAAATGCTTGAAATAAAAGGTAGTCCAAAACTGAATCAATAGATGATCGCCTAAATCTCACCCAAAATATATACACACATCTTAATTTTACCGGTTTACAAGTTTATATTTTTGTTAGTAGATGGCGTAATCATCGTTTTAGTTCGCGCTATGGTATCGTTCACAAAATGTCGCAAACTAATCTAATGGGAGCTACCTTTGTGATTAATGCATCGTTGATTATTATTTTACTTTATTTAACTTACTGACTATACTTAAGGACAATTGATATGTATTCTTTGATTTTTGCTTGATGATATCGGGCCCTTTTTGTAAATAACAGTAGCAAAGTAGTCTTTCATTTATTTCTTAGTAAGGTTATTTATAGGTTAGGTTTTAATCAATTTATATTGCTTATTTGTTTTAAAAGTTATATTTTATAGATTAAACTATAAGAAAGTAGTTACATTGGTCATCATTCAAAATTATCGCGGACGAAGTCGCGGGCACCAGCTAGTACAATATAACTATAAAGAGGTCAAACAATCAGTTATCCTGTTAGAAAATGTAACTTAACTCTGTGCCACAAGTTTATTTTATAAATCCTTTGCCACCATTAGCCACCATTTACCATAGATGTTTGCACTCGTTTTCCGTATACTGTACTCGTTTTGCTTAAATGGGTGTATGGCCAATGTAATGATGCAATTACTATCCAACAGTTGGGTAAAGGTAGAACGTTACGAGGTATATCTCAAGTGTTAGTATTACACTATTGATTTGGCGATATCAGCCTTTTTACCTGCAAATAAACTCAAGATGAATGTAAAACAGTGTAAAATTTGTGTTTTGTATAATTTTATCCATCCACAAACATTTCGAACTGCGCGTGACATTACATACAAAGATTGAATCACGTTCCTTGCGCTGGTAAAATCAAGAATTGACAAATTATTATTACTTTAGAAGTAGCATTTTTTTTTCAGCCAAATACTCCGTTAATGGCCTAAAATTATACTTTTGGTCAAATTAGATAAAATCTTTATCATAATTATTTCAACTATTTCGTACAAATTATATACGACAAGAGAATTATATGACGACAAGAAAAAAAAAATATGGAGCTAACTTCCAAGTATTATATTTTTATCATTTATGATTTTCGGGTATACTGTCTAGATACATATACTCACAAAGTGTTCCAAAACTATACATTATTCGAAATATTGTGAATATAATCTCACATAAGATCAGTGTGTACGATTCACCTTAATCGATTTCTTCGACTCAATTAGCCATAGATATTTCTGTAAGAATCTGTACTGTACTTGTTTACCTAAACGGGTGTAGGGGTAATGATGCAATTAAATTACTACACTTGGTTTAAACGTAATTATTATGCCAGAAGGCAAGCTACTGATTACACTCGCGAGCCAGTAAAAAGTGGTGGAACCAGTTCAAAAGATTGCGCGGTTCACTTTTATATGAGTTTACTTCATACCTTCTATGTGAATTAAATAATTTTGTAACTAGATTCTCCCAACCCATGTTTTGAAATCGATAAACTACATCTTTTAATGCACTCCTCTTTCACCAAAAATTACCTAACTTGAACAGTTAAAAAATGCCGATCATGTTTTTGTAATCAGCAGGTTTACTCTGACCTGCCCGTTTAGAGATTTAAAAACAGTTCACTCCAAAACACGCAAACTTGTATTTGAGGATGTTATACGATAGAAAGCTGGAATTTTATCCTGTCATCACAAGATTAAGCTCAAATAATGCCTACAATTGAGCCTAGCGCTACCTTAATAGTAGCAATATTTAAGAGTGCTACAGCATAGCGATCCATTGTTCTAAGAGATAGACTAGAGCTTTCAAGACTCCATGCATCTACATAATACACTTCATGTTACCACGTCTTCGTTTTTAACGTATATTGACTGTTGGAAATCTCTACGTTAGTAAACGCGAGAAGAGGTTTGAACCTTCGCGGGCGGGTTTCTTAATTTGTAGTTCTAGTTGCTAGACTATTCGAGCCCCCCTACTCTTCTCTTTAAACAGCGAAGAAAAAGCCTCGTAGTCTTACTCTAAAAGTCCTGAAATATTAATTTTTAGTTTAGAATCCTTTTTTAAAATAAAATATACTTAAGATTAATTACAATCATGTGTGTTGACTCAGAACAAGTCAATCCCTAGCACTATTGTCATTTAAATAGTTAATCAGAAATTTTGTTTATATAAAGATATATTACAAAATTTCTGATTATATATAAAGCCATTATAGCCATTATATAAAGCAAAATTGTGTAGCGGGGCGCTAAATTTGGCTTTAATAATTCTTTTAAACTTATTCGTAGACTCTAATATCACTGGGAAGTTTGTTATAGAATCTTATTCACTGCCGCATAAAAGAGTTACTTATTTTGTGGAGACGGGTAATATGCAATATAGGAGTGTTCTTATATTATAGGTAGGAATCTCTCTGCATCGTTTAGTAGACGGTGGTATGGGAGCTGAATGCGAGAATTAGGCATCCAGACAGTTCCAACAGAAACATCCTGTAATACAGAGTAGGTATATCCAATTACATTAACTGGAATCATATAAAATCTCTTTCCTTTGTTTGACTCATGCTCGAATGACGCATCTTGTTTCGAGTTCATTTACTGGTGGAGGAAACGAAATCGCTTGATTTTTTTATAGATTTACATTTCCTCACACGGACGGACTTCCGAGTATACCTAATACTACTTTGGGTGATACTTTCGGAACTTAATAAACCTAGCTTGGAATTTATATATTGTTGATCGATACATTTTTACTTTGAAACACAAGAAATTCCAATCTAAATGAGTATTTATTAAATAAATGACATACGACTGACATCAACGTTTATATTGTAGTATATTAAGAGCATTCCGTATCGAATAAAATTATTTAAATCGATTTATTGAGACCAACCATCCTATCCATATGGATACTAGGCAACGGTGCAACGGATAGAAATAATTATTTACTTTTTCATGTAAACATATACATACTTATAGAAAACAACCAGACCCAGACATGTTTACGCGAGGATCGATCCCGTATCCTTTGGACTAGAAAGCAGTCAATAACAAGTGTGTCATAGCGGAGATACCCCAGTTGAGCATCTTTCAGCTTCTACTTATAGAACGAAATATCGGTGCCTCATTTTAATGTTGATGGAATTCTACCCATGGACCATATGAAAGACTACTAGCCCTTAAACCTTTAAGCGGAGTAATTATAGTCGGCCGCAGAAGTTTGTGCTGAGAACTTCTCATACAATCATACCAATTAGCCGATGCCCTTTGATTGATAGCCAAATTTATTCCGCGGATTTCCCTAACAGTAGTTTAGTTTCACGGATACAAACATCCTGCTCTATTATGTATCTAATTGTGTAAAAAAAAATCTAGCATAATGCTTCACAAATCTTCTATTTGTTTTTCTAAAAGATGGGATTTATTAATTCGACTAATTCGGTTATTTGCGTTATTTATAAACCGATTATGACATAGTAATAACAAATTCTGTTCAAATCAACATATGCATTGAGGAAATAAACTCCAATATCGCGGGTATTTTGTAAACATGCTATTCAGGGACACAAAGCACATTCAGACCAAAAACAACTATGTATACTGGATAAGTTTTGATACTCTACAAAGGACGATAATTATTTTGTAAAACGGTTAAAAAAACATAAATCCTAATTCACCCTCATTATTGAAAATTGTATTCAACGAAAATAATATTAATGAGTGATATCCATGGAAATGAAACGTAATTAATTCTTAAACTAGCTGTGCCCGGCGGTTTTACGCGCCTTAATTTTTAAAAATATAGCCGATGTGTTAAGCTATGTCTACTACAAAATTTCATCAAGATCAGTTCAGTAGTTTTTACGTGAAAGAGTAACAAACATCCATACCCACAAACTTTCGCATTTATAATATTAGTAGGATATTCACTTCCTATACAAAAATGCCTATCAGCCGACGTAATTCGTACCTAGAGTAATGTAATAACAATATTTTTAGCGTTTATCTCAAAGCGCCGTATAATAATTAATGTCAAGGCTATGTATTGATTTGACTAGAGCTTTGTTATTTATACAAGACTTAACCATACAAACCCAGTCGATTATACTCGTAGAAAGCTAACCAACTAAATTATATATTAAAACTAGCTGTGCCCCGCGGTTTTACCCGCGTTAAATTTAATTAATTATCACAGCTCCTTTCCCGGAGGTGAAAGCGTGATAATATATAGCCTATATGTTGACCGGACCTCTTAGTAATATTCATGCAAAATTTTAAGTAAATCCATGCAGTTCTTTTTGAGTTTAGCCTGGACATACATACAGATAATCTGACAAAAATTCTAAAAACTATACTTTTGACTTCAATAGCGATTGTAGATCACGTCCCAAGTATCCCTTTTTTTAAATATTCAATGTACAGTTTTGACTTTACTATGATTTTATTATATGTATAGAAAATCAACTTGCATAAATATGTCACAAAAACGTCACAGCAGCAACGATATTTTTTGTCTAGCGATGTCGATTTAGTGTTACCCCGCTGTTAATATAGGTTGAAAAAGCTCCTAAAGGAATTTTCACCAGTATTTACAGACGGTGTCCATTTATTTCTAACCAAATATAGAAGATAAACTTCTATATTGGTTTCCCCAATTGGTTTTTAGGGTACCGTACCCAAAGGGTAAAACGGGACCCTATTACAAAGACTTCGCCTTCTGTCTGTCTGTCACCAGGCTGTATCTCATGAACCATGTTAGACAGTTGAAACTTTCACAGATGATGTATTTCTGTTGCCGCTATAACAACAAATACTAAAAAACAAAATAAAATAAATATTTAAGGGGGGTCCCATACCTACAACAAACGTGAATTTTTTGCTCGTTTTTATAGATAATAGTTCGGAACCCTTCGTGCGCGAGTCCGACTCGCACTTGGCCGAGTTTTTTGTTTATTTGTGAACAAATGGACTAATTTACAATTCAGTTCCTCTTAACTAAACCGATACATTTACACGCTTTGTTCTGTGAAAGTTTTCCATTGGCTCACGTTTTAGTTCAGAGTTCACGCTAATTAAAATTATCATAGTTGTAATATGTGGCATCTTCTTCACATTCTTACGTAACTGTACTTCCGTAGCAAAGCCCATGATATATGTATCTAGACGTCACCATGATACTCCTCATAACACTATTTAGCAATCGGCATTTATAAACTATGCTTAATCACGTTAATCACCATAAAGTGTTGCAAGCCCACGGAAATATTACAACTCTCATTCAATAAAATTAGGAATGCCTCGACAGGTTATTAATTTGGGTGTGTACCTTATTATTTTACTAGCTGTGCCCCGCGGTTTTACCCACGTTAAACTTTATAAATTATAGCCTATGTGTTAATTGGTTATACATATAAGCTCTATTACTACGAAGTTTCCACAAAATCTGTTCGTTAGATTTAAGAGTAAGAAACAGACACACTCACAAACTTTCGCCTTTATAATAGGTATTAGTGTGATTTTAGGCAGTTATTCACGTTATATTGTTTGATATTAAGTCAAGATTAGATTCTTTTTATATTTGTAAAACACTACTTACTACTCAATTGATTTTAATAATACTTTCACCTGTTGAAAGCAACATTATCATAGAGTAAAATAGGCGATTTAAAAAAAATTGAAACTGAAATAAATTTCTACGAAAGTAGCCATAGTTTAATCCAAGGTATAAAAAAATTGCCTATAAAAGTAATTATTTCGCGTAAAGCACTAATTTGTTTTCTATCTATGTACCAGTACGAAAGCAGTGCAGGTCACTAGTTATACAATAATTATGTATCGAAATGTCATTCAAGATTAATTCTGCAACCGATCCATTGAACTATCACGAAATTCGGCCCGACCCCGACCATCGAACTGTAGAGAGTGTTTTGAGAATTCGGTCGTTAGCTTTTCATTTTATTCAAATCTGAAGGTCGTCTGTATGTCGGCGCGCATGTTAACGTTTCGAGTTTCTACATCTACAACGGTGTGCCACTTCCTGGCTCGTTTCCGCGAGACCGGTTGTTTTGATTGCTCCGTGATCGAGTCTCACAAAAAGTCGCGAAACGGTATGAAGGAGCCCGTATGATGATCAAGCGGGTCAATCGAATTCAATTTCGATAGTTTCTATTCGAGATCGAACATATATGGTTATTAAATAAAAACTAAGACGAATGTTGTTTCGTCTCCAAATTGCTCAATATGCAGTTAAGTAGAAGAGGTGTATATACATATATAATTTAGTATGTGTGGAATGAGTCAGAGATGCGGCCCATTACTGTCTTACTGCAGGGTAAAGCCTCCTCTCACAATGTGACCACCACGCAGGCCTTGTGCAGGTTGGCAGATTCAAGAAAATTTTGGAAGAACTCTTACAAGTAGGCCTGCAAGGTTTCCGACGATGGTTTCATTCGTTGTTTTAAGTAAGAGATTGGAAAAGTCAGTGGTATGAACTCGAGACCCCATAGACCAACGGCCTGACCACATGACATTACTAGCTGTGCCCTTCGTCGGCACATTATGTAATGACTCTGTAAATGATACATCAGAATGTCTCTAATATTTTGTCTCTTGTCGCTAACTTATAAAAAAGTCACATGAATCTTGCATATTTATATACAAACTTTCATCCCCTATCCCTACTTTTACAAACTTTGAATGTCATATTTATTTATATCGAATCCACAGCGTAAAAATAAGTTTCTAGCTTTTAGCTCTAAAATGACTATACTTCCATACATATTTTCATCCCACTTTTCAACCCCTTACAATCCTTTTCGCATTAAAAAGTAGCCTATGTCGTTACCCAGGCTCTAGACTATAGGTGTACCAAATTTCAATGAAATCGGTTCAGTAGTTTTGGCGTGAAAGTGCGACGGACAAACAGAGTTACTTTCGCATTTATAATATTAGTAAGGATTATATTGAGATTCGAAATAGTAATCTCACACTCTTTCTGTCAGTCGAAATTAGATTGCGTAATAGTTCAGCAAAAGTAATGTTTGTATACAATCACATGCTACACACATATGTGCATAGAATGTCATTGATAAGATCAATAACTAGTAATAAGTGTATTTATAGGTGTAGCTAAATTAATTAGAGTTTGGAATCGTCATGAAAACTGTCTTAATATATAAAAATATTTACTCAAAGCGCTTATCACTTCGGTGAGAAATTTTTGCCACTCAATCAAATTGTTCTTCAGTAACCGCCTTATCGTGACCATGAAATCAGGCTCATTTATTATGAAAGTCATCTAGAACAACTTTATTTACATGAAACTGCCACCATACTGGTTATTAATTTTATTCCGTGACGTAAACTTTATCGTCACATTTTACTCTTACTAGCGCGGTAAAAAATGTAAAAACACTTTCACATTTTAGATGTCCGCGTTGTTAAAACATTTCTCCAAATCAAAATTCAAACAATTAACAAATGTATTTCACAAATAGGATACAATTTTAGCTGGTGGCTACTAATTTATCATAATAAGTTGCCGGAAGAATACACTTCGACCTCATAGTAACACACAACTCTGATATCAATAACATTACGGTTGGTATTTAATTTGTTGAACTGTTACTACTTGTGGTACTACAATGCATCATGGACGAACTACAGTTTTTATATTATTATACTTACCATGAAAGTGTCAACAGTGCACTAAAACCGAACTAAATATGTCGCGATGAAGTCATTAGGTTTGACAAAACTATCAGAAAGTGACAGTGTAGCGTCGAAAAGTACTGTGACAGTGAGAGTCAATATGGGGGTTATTTTCGGGGTCTCCAGGACAAGCTCGAGATCTGTATCACCTGCGTCGTCGGTGGTCGAGGTGGTGACCAGACCAACAAGTACGTCGCGCCGGCTCCTAGTGAAGAGTTACCAAATGGGATGGGCCCAAGTCTTAGAAGAGCTTCAATGGAAGCTTAATTCAGTGAGTTAATGTTTGTCTGCAGTAAATGTGTTAACTCGGTTCATTGTTTGTCAGCTATCAGTTATCGCTAACTAACATTGGGTGTTTGTTTAATATGTCCTAAATATTTAAACGAAAGAGTTTAGTACATTATTTAGTAGATGTATATTTGTATTTACACTAGTGTATTCATACTACGTGTGCATGCATAATGGTACCAGATCTGGCACAATCTGCAGTTGCAACCACTGTTCTTATTTTCTCAGTAAATAATTTCCTGTGTCTGCAAACATTGCTGCCTTCGCGTGTTTGTGTTTACGTAAACTATTATCAAATATCTCATCCGTACATGAAGATTGTGAAATTCCTGCCTCAATATTATCTTTGTGTACAATTACATGGGTATTATTATTTAATCTTATAATCGTGTGACTTGAAACCATTATACATGGGGTTATCGAAACGGAAGTTCGTGTAACGTTTCAAAACTTTTTCGTGACACGAATATACCATAAACACTTACTCTAAAAAAAAGCTTTCTTTAAAATTCATAGCGAGCATTGAACTATAAATTGACTTAAAATTAATGTGATATACTACAGTTATAAGGTCCTTCTGGATAAATTTCGAAAAACACGGCTGGTCTTAATAGGGACTAGCAAACTGCCCGGGATATATTACTTTGATTTGATGCCCAAGTGTGTGGACAAACACAGGCATCCTCTCTCTTCCCTGACTCTTATGATCAGATGGGACTAACCGACACATGAAAGTGAAATCTGATGC
This sequence comes from Pseudoips prasinana, assembly GCA_951640165.1. Classification (NCBI taxonomy): domain Eukaryota; kingdom Metazoa; phylum Arthropoda; class Insecta; order Lepidoptera; family Nolidae; genus Pseudoips; species Pseudoips prasinana. Next base: position 11,160,065 of record OX621235.1, on the reverse strand, counting down.
AAACCGTTAGCTCACCAAAGCACAGGCATATAACACTGCCAACGTCCCGACTCTTGCCGCTGATTACACTGAAATATCCCTTTCAGTCAAAATTCAATAACTCTTATGATCCGAACCGGGATTTGATCTTATGACGTCGACCATTATGTATATGTATATTAGCTTTGACTTACCTACCTACACCTTGAAATTCTTCGTTTCGGAAGTCAGAACGGAAACCCTAATTACTTACGTTTAACACCAAAATTCATTACCATTACAATAAGTACAGATAAGAATCTAACCTAGATTAAATTAACTACAAAGGCGTTTTAAAAAAAATACACCACTCCTCCTTTTAGATATTAATTTCAAACTCTCTCAACATTCAATCATTATAATTGATTACTTCGTCATGAACTGTATTTATTTAAATATAATTACATGATGCGGCCATTAATAATACATAATATAATTTATTAACTTCTGTTTAGATCGTTGCGTTACCCACTCACATACTCGTAATCTCCGATATTGTCTATTGTGAAATATAATATTATATAATTTCTTTCTTCATATAACCGTATATATTTAATAGAAACTAACAAAATTAGTCATTTAACTCAATTGGGTGTAATTATGATCAGTTTTGTAGCTGAAATAACGATGTTATTTAATATGGGAGACATCCATTAGACTGATTGAATATCATTTAGTGATTGAATAAAATTTAGTGTACGATTGACTGATGATATTCACTGAGGTTTATTCCTATGTCTATAAGGTGTAACATAATTAATAGGTAATTTAAGGAGCGTAATCTACCTAGTGTAGTGAAGGCATAGAATATCATCTACAATATCTACCAAGGGAATACCTACCAGAGAACGGGCAGCAGCGTTTTTCTGTGAACTATGACCATCAAACTGCGATCGCGCACCCGTCTGCTAAGCGTGGCGATTATGGCATATCCCCCCATTCTTTGGGGAGGTCGATTCATGTCAGCCAAAGTACGTCCACTGCTGGACAAAATGATGTACTTTGGCTGATATGAATCTACCCATTAAACTAAACCAATTATAACCACCCGGTTCAAAACAAGTCAAGTGATTGAAAGTTTTGTATAGAAGTTAATCAAATTTTGTGTTTCAACCGCTGTTTAGTTTCGTCATTCTGAGTAAATTAAGCTTCGTATTAGTCGACCACTGTTTATGTGGTAGCCTAGTTAGTCTAGCGGTTGAGTTTAACCGCAGACAATGAGATCCTAAGTTTAAATCCCGGGTCGGGAAAAAAGTGATATAGCTATTTTTCTGTAAAGAAATAACCAGTGCCGAGAGTATTTCATATCTCGTAACTAACTGTGTAAAAAAGAAAACACCAGGTACAAATATCGACAAAATCTAAGTTTTGAATTACTGATAATAATAATATAAAGGTCTTTCATTATTATCAGTAATCAATCATTGATAAATGAGGTCATGCCAGACCAGTACTTTTATGTGTTTAATGCGCCAGGTTCGTTTTTTGAAAGTATTTTTTATAAGTTTTTGGAGGGCATAACCTCTACAAAATTTTATCCACTACAACTAGTAGAGTCGTGGCAGATCTTTAATAAAAATTAATAATAAATATCTTGGTACAACAAACACCCTGCTGTTTGATCCCCTACTAGGCTGGGCCTGAACTATTGGCAACCAGACAAATGATAAACATACATACATAGACTCACGCCTGTTTCCCAGAGGGGTAGGCAGAGACAACGGATTTCCATTTGTCACGATCTTTGCATACTCCTCATACATGCTCGCTGGTTTAGTGTACTTCTGACCTGCCCTTTCTTGAGAACATCTCCAATTTGGTCAGAGAATGTTCGACGTGGTCTTCCCCTTCCGGTTGTCCCATTCACACAGGCCAGGTATACTTATTTTGTCAATCTTCTTTCATTCATCCTTTCTAAATGGCCCAACCATCTCAGCATGCCTTTTTCAATCTTTGTGACTACATCCTCTTTTACACCACAACGCTCTCTTACATCAGTATTTCGAATTCTGTCTCTCAAAGTCACACCAAACATACTTCTCAGAGCTCTAATTTCCACTGCATTTATTTTACTTTCATTCTTTTTCTGCCATACCCAACCTTCACTTTCATACATTAAAGTTGGCACTAACACTCCATCGTGCACGGCTAGTCGAGCCTTCTTTGATACTTGCCGGCTACTCATAAAGGCGTGTAGTGCCCCATTCACTCTGTTCCCCGCATTTACTCTTCTAACAATATCTTTTTCATATTTCCCATCTCTCGTAAACAAAGTTCCCAAATATACAAACTCATTCACCTGTTCGACTTTCTCTCCTCCAATCACAATATCACACGCTGTCGTGTATTCATCCCTCTCAAATACCATTACTTTCGTCTTACCTACATTCATTTTCATCCCTTTCCTTTCAAAAGATTCATGCATACTTGTTACCATCACCTGCAACTCGTCCGCCGATGATGCAAGTAAAACTTGATCATCAGCGTAAAGCAGACATTTGATGAGTAACTCATTCATCCTTACACCGCTTTCACTTTCTTTCAAATCTTTTAAACAGCTATCCATGAATAGGTTAAACAACCACGGTGACGCTACACATCCCTGTCTAACACCCTTTTGGATGCTAAACCACTCGGTGTATGACCCGTTAATCCTCACGGAAGCTCTGGAATCCCTATAAAGAGATTTCAGTGCTTGAACAAAGTTGTCGTTCAACCCATACATGGACAGTACCGACCATAGTTCACTCCTCAACACTATCGTAGGCCTTTTCTAAGTCTACGAAGGCACAGTAAACCTTTTGGTTTTTGCCCAAAAACTTCTCTACTATGCTTCGCAGAGAAAAGACCTGATCCGTGCATCCCATTCCTTTCCGAAAACCCGCCTGTGCATCCCATATTTTCGCATCGGTTTCTTTCACAACTCTTTCAACCAATACTTTTGCATACAACTTACCAACGACGCTGAGCAGACTAATGCCCCTATAGTTTTTACAGTCTTTCCGTGAGCCTTTCCCTTTGTAAAGAGGTACGATGACAGCCTAGCACCAATCACTTGACACTTGGCCGGTGGTATAGCATAAATTGAAAATGCTGCACAGCTGACTCGCTATGACGCCATGTCCAGCCTTCAGCATCTCGGAAGTTATCCTGTCATACCCTGGTGACTTACCTGATTTCATACCCTTAATAGCTTTCACAATCTCATCCATACCAATGTCATCTTTACATTTGTTCTTGTCTATACTTAGTGAACTACGTTCACTCTCTGTTACACCTCTTTCATACAAACTTTCAAAATACTCCTTCCAACTTTTTAACACGCAACCTTCCCCTTTCACTATATTTCCATCTTGGTCTCGTATGGATTTCAGTTCTGAGGTTTGAGTTATGCCTCTTACTGATCTAACGGATTTCCAGAAAAACTTAATGTTCGTCTGAAAATCCTTAGACAACCTTCTATCAAAATTATCCTTTTATTCATTTTTCTTTTCGTTCACCACATCCTTTACAATTCCTTTCATTTTCCTATAATCATTCCAGGCCCTTTCTATATCCTCATTCGTCGCCTTATGCATTCGTTCGTTTGCTCTGGTGGCTAGCCAGTCTAACCACGCTTTCTTCTTTTCACATACAACTTTTTGTACACTTTTATCCCACCAAATATTCTTCATCTTTCTTCCTCTTCTTCTCTTTATTACACCACATACTTCACCAGCTACACTCACCACACCTTCTTTGACTACCTTCCATAGCTCTTCTACTTCTCTTACGTCTTCAGATCCCTCAAACTTCTCAACCAACTTACTTTTGTACTCATCTGCCACTTCTTCCTCTTGCAGTTCCTCTACTTTTATTCTATACTATAATTTTATTATAATCATACACACTTATATATTTCTAAACTAGCTGTGGCCCGCGGTTATACCCGCGTTAAACTTTATAAAATATCACAGCTCCTCTCCCGTTTGTGATAACGTGATGATGTGTAGCCTATATGTTGACCCGACCTCTTATACACGACATATAATAAAATCGTAGGAAAGTCAAAACTGTACATTGAACATTTTAAAAAAGGATACTTGGGGCGTGATCTACAATCGATAACGAAGCCAAAAATATAGTTTTTAGAATTTTTGTCTGTTTGTCCGTATATATGTCCGGGCTATACTCCAAAAGTACTGCATGGATTTACTTCAAATTTTGCATATTTGCGAATATTATTAAGAGGTCGGGTCAACACTCAGATTTAGATATCTGTGGGTCAACATATAGGCTACATATTATCACGCTATCGCCTACGGGGGAGTAGCTGTGATAATTTTATTTTAGTTTAACGCGGGTAAAACCGCGGGGCACAGCTAGTTAATGATATATTAACTTGGGACAATATTCACACACGGCCATTTGATCCCAAACTAAGCAGAGCTTTACTATAGAAACCAGATAACTGATATATTACATATACTAATTTTCTTTTGTAAATCCATACTTAAATGGATATTTACACCCAGACTCAGGACAAACGGACATGTTCATTAATAAAAATGAACATTTAGAAGAAATTAATGGTAAAAAATATGCCAGACTTTCAGTGTCATTTTGCAACTCGTAGCTTCTTCAAATTGCAGTCTAAAAGTCTGAGGTTTATTAACAGTGGTGGGTATAGTAACATGAGCTCCATACAGCTGTTACAGTAACGGTCGTAACGGGAGGCTGTTCCAGTTCACTACGCACTTGTGCAATGTTCCTGGGATTAAGGTTACTCTTAGATTACATATCTTTTCCGTAAAAAGAAATTTCTCAGTATCAGCCCGAAGTCTGGAAGTAGACGTTATTATACCCCCGTGCCTCGGAGAGCACGTAAAGCCGTCGGTCCTGTACCTGATCTCTTTCCGGTCGTGTCGCTAGTCGTTCCATAGGATCATGAGAGTGATGGAATAGAAAGTGCCCCTGTGTTTGCGCACACACTTGTGCACTATAATATGTCCTGCAATTGCTAATCTCCTTTGTGAATGGCCGCCGTGGCCGAAATTCGGCCGGGAAGTCATCACATATCCACCTCATCAATTTTTTTTCTTGTATTAGCTATAATTTAGTTCCTTATTATATTTATAATTATTTATTGTGTTTCTTGTTTACTGATAATTTTAATAGAAGTTAGTATTTGTTTGTTGGCGTGGTTGGCAAATGCTTGCTTATCTCGCCGGACTACCTTCGGCGTGAGATGAAGGATAAAATGATTAAATCATTCGTTCAATCGCTTTCCATGACCACATGTGACGTCATGAATCGTCCGGAATTGATATACAACGTTGAAAACGATTGAACGTATGATTTAGTAATTTTTGACGGGCCTGTTGGCGTGGTTGGTAAATGCTTACTTTTCAAGACCAAGGTCGTGTTTCCGGTTCCCACCCAGGACAGATATTTGTGTGCATGAACATGTCTATTTGTCCTGAGTCTGGGTGTAATTATCTATATAAGTATGTATTTACAAAAGAAAAGTAGTATATGTAGTATATAAATTATCTGGTTTCCATAGTAGTAATTAATGTAGTAATTAATGTCCCAGGATATTATTATATTACTAGCGGCCCGGTACGTGCTTCGCTACGCTTTTAAGTATTAGTACAAATTGTTTGTATTTGGGAGTATAGAAAGATGTTGATTTTACACTTTTTCAAGACTTCTAAATTTTCTCTAGATAAAAACCTTCCCTGGACTTCCACGAATAATCCAAGACCAAAATTAGCCAAATCGGTAAAGGCTTTGTTGAGTTATAACATTACAACGAAAAGTGGCATTGATTTTTATATACACAGACAGATTTTATAGACACCCCAATTAGAATATTATGTTGTTATCATAATACATACACTGAATTTTTAATTTATAATGTATATACATTGTTATTTACTCAATTAATTTCTTAGAATAAAGCTTATATTTCTTTATTTTGTATTGAATGAGGAATTTGTATGAATACTAACAAAACTGCGATTTTAAGTCTTATTACTTTGACTTACGGTCCATTTCAATTTGTTTTGACTGTACAGGGTTAATATGACAATAATTTCAAGTTTCAATTATTTTTGTATTAAAAAGGTACCTTTATTAAAAATGATATTTAAATCGATTCAGTAAACGATTCGGAACAAACTATTTTCAGGGTGTGCGTTAATTAAGTTACATGTTGTATATAGATTTACCTATAAAATGTGTTACATTAATATATGTAGAATAATTTACTACTTATAGAGTGTATCTAAACCAGTGGTGTTTACTTATAATTGGATGCGCAATTAGAATTAAGTTTTATTGTATAATAGTATCTGTACGTGAAATATTGTAGCATCTGTTGGTAAACCTACTAAATAAAATAAAAATCAAGATTTTAGTTAGATACTTTTTTCTAAAATACTTGTTTGCAAATAAAGCGAAGACTCTGCCGCTACCGCCACATTTCCTATGAAGGATTTAATGTTTTTTCCTACAGATGTTTAAATTCAAAAAGCAACACTATTTATCTACTAGTTGTATAATGTCACACAAAACGTCACTCAGTAAATTAATTGCATATTATTTTATTTTAATATTTATACATAATATCAATTTGTCTCTTTTTGATAGCCTGATTTCATGTTTGGCTGGCTACTGCTATAAACTTTGACAGTAACATATCGCGGAAGTGAAAGAGATTGGATTCAATAATTAAAGCCATATAACTAATTTGCATATTGCTGAAGTATTTAGGACAAAAATAGATTTGACTGGCAGACGGTTAACTAATTTTGCTGTTATGTATGATCTTTAATCCAACTACATATTTAGTTTGAGAGATGTGACCATATTTCGTAGGTAGTTGTATCACCACAGATATCTAAAATTGAATGCTCTGAGGGTATCACACAAATTAAGTCAATTATTTCCATTGTTAACAATCCAATGCTAACTATTATAAGAAGGAATGGTAGTTTGTTTACTTGTTACTGTCAGGCCTTAATTAGTAAACCGATCATCATGAAATTTTGCACACACGTTTTTGGGGACACAGAAAAGGGCACGGTAGCTTTCATCTAGAAAAAAGTACTGTACCCGGGGGATATAAAATTATCTGCTAAGTTTTATATTAAAATTGAGACTACACATGTAGCACGATGGTTAAGGTGGTCCGTCTCTACTACCTCGGCTCTACTACTTCGGGTTCGAGTCCCACACATTACAATATTTACGTGACCCATAAATTGTTGGACTGAGTTTGGGTGTGCTTTGTTTCCGTGTTTGATTTTAAAGAAGCCCCTCACGATATAGTTCTGTAAAATTTAGTTCGGGAGAACTCTGACGAGCTTACAGTACAAGTACATTACCATATTAATTCAAAGCAAATCTTGAAGACCATGGTTCAGTTTTATACACTCACCAATCCCTATGCTCATGTCATAGACTCGTACGATTTTCTGTAATTTCATTGGTCAAATCCTGTAGACTTCGACGCCACGCTTTGGCTAGGGTGCAGCGTGTTCTATAAGCTACTTACCCAGTCGAATGGCTTACAGAGCGAGGTTCAAAGAGATAACAGCTCGGTCGAGCTCGCTTAGAAATATAATTCAACAAACATCATCTACGTTCCCATGAAACCAAACAACAACAATAATTATAGTTCCGTGTATCAAATAGTTAAAATACCTACCTATTTTCGTATGAGTCAGTGCGAACTGCGCGGGCACAGTAACGTGGCAATTGAACGTATTATATGGTCAATCAGTTCAAGTGCATGCACCGCTGAGGGTCATAGATTAATAAGCTGCCATATAAATTTCATTTGCACCGCATCAAATAGTATTTGCATTGGCATAACTATGATATAGCTGTGTGATACTTTTACAACTTGCGTTGACTGCTCTTCCTCCAATCATATACCCATTTTTAGGGATCCTAACCAAAATGGTACCAATCAGTCTTTATCTTATGTTACAAACGAGTTCGTGGTACATCTCAGCTTCTCCTACTATAAAAATAAATAATAGTTTTACATATTGTTTAACTTGTAGCAAATAAAAAAAATGTTTTTTGAGATAGGAGCCGATATCGGTTGTTATAATTTCAATATGATCACACTTGAACGTATGTCCTAAGTTCAAGTGTAGTATCACATTGAAAGCTTTATTTGCTCATTCCAAACATGTTCTTTAGTTTTGGTGGCCCGGTAATTTTCAACATAAAATATCCAAAAAAACCTTAAAAATGTAAGGTGTGATTGCAATTGTCGCATGTCGGTGGAGTATCTCGTAGACGGTTAAAAAGTTGGACGTGTTCATTGAAAGAGTTTTTCTTTTATCTACCTAAGAAGGGTGAAGGAGTGAATAAAAAAATTGAAGCATTCAACGGTCTCCTGGAGACTTAGAGAAACGCTCTGACACTGTCTCGCTCTCCATGTAGACGTGGGAAAAAGAAATGAACACCAATATAGTCAAAATTTAAGTTTAGTATTCAACTCTATCCTCCAATACTGAATCGATTACTGATTATACTTAATCAAATGATAAGAAAAGCCTCAGGTGTAGGCTTTTCTTATCATTTGATTTCGTCTTACTTTTTTTGTGCTTTGTTCTTTGATGTCTTATTAATTGATTTTTGGAGGGTCATGACTTGGCATCGATGGACTTGGTTGAGTGACTAAGCGTGCAGTCAGCCTAAAGATGGGTTACCGCGTAATTGCTTTCGGGGACACGTTAATCTGCTGGTCCTGGCTTTAGCCATTGGCAGCTTGAACAACTCTGACACTAGCCTAACCACAGCTTACATGAATGAACGGTTCATTAACTAAACAGTAGTTATTTTTTTCACGGCCGTAGAAGATTATGGGGTACCTATATAAGAATATTGCGATATAATGGTTATAAAACTACCTTGACTTTTTAAACGAAAGTTCAACGTAACCGCGACACTGGCATTTATATAGGCGGTTGGTTTTATTATGTTATTGCTTTTAGGTCTTATTGTAAGCACGATGAAGTCTTTCCGACCTTCGATTAGCCACGAAGTTTTCTACACGTAACGGTAAAACGGGACGTATCGAAATTCCAGGGTAAATAGAGATGGGATACATCCATACATGGTTGGTAGATGCTTGCCTTTCATACCGCAGGTCGTGGGTTCGATTCCCACCCAGGAAAGATATTTGTGTTCTTGAACATGTCAGTTTGTCCTGAGTCTGGGTGTAATTATCTATATAAGTATGTATTTACAAAAGAAAAGTATGCAGTATATCAGTTATCTGGTTTCCATAGTACAAGCACTGTTTAGTTTGGGATCAGATGGCCGTGGGTGAATGATGTCCCAGGATATTATTATAAGTAAAATTTGGTTCAATTCACCCCGTTTTACGGTACTTACTAAAGTTTATACGACATCGGTGAATACACTTTGAACTTGACTCTTTATTTTGTTTAGTAATAAGAGTGGCTTTTCTAGTGGAATTGCAAGTAGGTATGGTGTGATAACGTTGGTACTACCTAAGGAACCCTTTTAATTCAATTTAGTTCGTCAGTCCTAGCGATCTTGAATTCAGATTAGCTAGCAACATCCAATATGTTGCGTGCCTAAATTAAATGGTGACTTCGTACGTTACAAAATAAATCTTTGACGACATACTTGTATATTTTAACTGGTATATTACTTAGCAAACTATGCCACGTCTAAACTAAAAAATGGGAAACTTAAATTAATTCGTTCTGTCGATTTGAACCATCACACAGCGCCTACCCCGGATTGGTGAGCATGCCGTACGAGTCCCGCCGTGCGATTAATTTAAATAATTTGCGGTTTGCACTGCAAATAATGCTATACCTATATATTTATATTTATATCGTCTAATTTAATATAATAAAAACCATTTGATTGGAAACTTATTCTTTGACAAATTTATTTTATGCCAGAAACAGAACAGTGTTAATTTGGCAGCAGAAGTTTTAACAAAACTTACTTAAGACACTGTGATAAGAACACTACCAATAACTCAAGAACGAAAATTAGATTAGAGTATATAAAATTATCCGAAAGTATTTTTGCAATCATTAATATTTTTTTGTTTATTTAAAATATAAACATATTATTTGAATTAAATACATAGGTATAGAACATATTGATTTAACATTTAAATATGCTAATTCTCCATAATAAATGCGAAAGTAGTTAAGAACAAAGAGTCTTTATATTTTTTGCAACATCCGAATGTAAAGAAAAAAAAAAAATTCCCACCAGCACGAAGCACGTGCTCAATCTCATGTCCGACTCGTCCACAATACAAAGGATATTCACAGATGTTTCAAGGAAACGAGATAAAAGCAGACAAATAAACCTCGCCGTGAATATTTCAGATCAATAGCTTTGAATACGTACAAAAAATGTAGGGACTAGGGATCCTTAGAAGTTGGAAGAGGCTGGCAGGTGGTGGTGGCCTACATACACAAGTACGCACACATAGATATGTCCACACTACGAGCAACGTGCCTGCCGTAGCGGCGCACGGAGCTGCATGCCGCCGCCCTTTATTACCGTTGCTTGGTATGAACCGTGCTCTACTTCAACCCAATAAAGATGTAATTCCAATTTAATCGAGACTGGTTTTAGGTTTTTATTTTGTACGTCCAACATGTGAACACAGAATATTAAATAAAAACTCTCAGCACGCTTGTAAAAATATGTGTTGTAAAAGTCATCAAAAGGACGACGGCGGGCCGTAGGACCTATTAAATTTCTCAATGCAAAATCCAGTGCCATGCAGTTTCATGATGTCAATTGTATATTAAAATACTTACCCGAGAAAGAGTCGGCAACGCGTGATACTCCAGGTCTTACAACATCCATACATAGAGTACGATAATCGGTTACTTACCTACAATAGGTCAAAATAATCTAAAACAAAGAAATTAGACGTATTATTAAACCATCTAAAGTTTTGTAGGTACTTACCTATACTATACAATTAATGCACTATGAACAGGAAACTAACGTGAAAGAAATATTTAAAATAATTAAGAGATATACAAATCTCACATACATTCCTGGTTACTCACCCTCATACCTAAAAGCCTCGTATTATTTTTTTCCGGTTCCGATTACTTAACTAAAGGATTAAGATGGTGCACTTAATCCTAAAAAAATTAATAATTACTGTCTTTCGGGCACATTGTGCCTGGTGTCATACAAAATGGCATAAATACAATTTTAATCCAACAGTCTGAGAAGACACATGCAAAGTTATTCTTTAATGATCTAACTATTAAACTAATAGACTTGTTTTGCAATAATGCTAGCCGAAACTGCTGTAAATATCACATTTCGTAGCGAGGTATCGTAATAGTGATTAAATAAATATAAGAATTTCGTAAACAAATTATGATGAACTTCCTTATAGCCTCATTTTTGTAACATATAAAAATAACCCGTGGTGTTTAATTTCGCTTGAGTTCTTCCTACATTGTTATATTTCACAACGTCTAGAAATATTTGTATGGCACGCGTTAAAGAAAATATGTATAACTCAAGATAAAAGAACCACATCTCATTTTATTCTAAATGTTATCGTTTGTGTGTGTGAGAGAGAGTTAGTTTGCTCTTTCTTGACCTTTATAATCGTTGCTTGGAATTCTATTAGGAATATAGATAGCATAAGCTATCTATATTCCTAATAGAATTCCAAGCAATATATAATATATAGTATAAACGCAGAATAATTGTTTAACTGCCGGCAACACCGTGGGACACAGCTAGTATGCTATAATAATAAAATGTGGAAAAAGAAGTCGTTTTATTACTCTCAATCCTAAGCGACCGAGATCCGGCTTACTTATCACTACAAAAGCGAATTTTCTCAATTTATGAAACCTAGGTAATTATTTTTTTTGTACCAACATCTCCATACTGCCATAAACCTCCAATCCACTAAGCGATTTTAGATGATTAGGATCGTTGTTCCCAATTTGGTATCCAGGTTCATAAGCGTTATTAAATAACGGTAGATCTACAAAAAAAGAAAAGTTCAAAAATATGTTATATATTCTCGCTAGAAACTACAAATTATTGATTTTACGAGCAAATATGATTGATATTAGTCGTTTTTGAACACAACAACAATTGAGATCTAAACGACTCTGAACTACTAATTTGGAGATTGGGCATTTACTATCCAATACCTTTTTTATAGAGGTGTTCAATGAGCTAATTTGTGTTTTTAACATTATTAGATCACAGTGAACTTATTCCCAAAAAAAAGTTGACGTATAATTTAATAAACGTTTCAAATTTTCTTTGCGTTGTACCAAAAGCACCTAAGACTACCAAGCATTTGCAAGTTATTGATTAAAAAAATGATTTTTTTTAATCAATAACAAATAATTTTCATGAAATATATCCATCCAATAACGATTCTTTTAACGGTGAAGAGTAATTACTTAAACCCCTGTATATTTACAAAACTTACCCGATTAATAGTATAAGAAAAATAAAGTAGAGCATCTACCGTGCCAGTTCAACTACACTAAACTGGAGGCAACAACTTTTTTTACTGTCCCAACGTATTCCGCGCCCCTTCTCATCCCGTGCCATCAGTTCCTTATTCTTACACACGTTCAACAGACACCATGTGCTCCGGTTTGCTGTGCAACGAACTTATTACGTTCTACTATGTATATTCTTCATATAACTTGATAGTGGACAAAAAGAATACGTGATTCTCTGTGTTGGAAGATTGTGTTTATTTCTTTAGAAGATTAATAAAGTGGAGCAACTGTTGTGCCAGTTTTACTGAAGGAAGCTGTACCTATGTACAGCAGTTTCTTATTGTTAAACAAACACCATGTGCTCCGGCATTTTTTACACCAATATTATAATTTTTTCGTTAATTTTCATAAAACTGTAAAGTGTACTTAAAAATAAGTGTATCTGAGTGAAAGTTTTTGCATATTTACTTTGTTGTGATAAGTTGTTGATTGCCATTTAGCATGGATGCGCTTAATGTTATGCTCAAAACTGGATATAAGATTGTTAAGGACTTTACTGAACAGCATAAACCAGTAAGTAGATTTTCCCATTGAAGATTATGTGGTACTTACTCAATTTCTGTATTGCTAAGACTGAGTCAAGAATCTTCTCCCATGAATAATTCTTAGCAAAACGAGAGTTTTCTTAGTAGAAAATTCCAAAAATCATGTTTGGCCCGGACTTGGGATTAATTAATATCTTAGGACAACTAACACACAGCCATCTGATCCCAAACTAGGCTGAGACTGTACTGTGGTAACCAGACATCTGATAAACTTACCTATATACTTATTTATAAATACATACAAATTATATAAAAATTACACCCAGACTCAGACCAAATAATCGTACTCATTACAGAAAGATTTTTCTAGCGTGGGAATCGAACCGACGACTTCTGGCTTAGCGGTCAGGGTCACTAACTGCTAGACCAACAGGACAGTCAATCCGAGAGCTCATTCCTGGAGTTGGTCAGTCTTGCTTTGGACTCTTTGGTGTAATGGTAGCTACGTTACGAAACGTTTTGTTGCTTGAAATAATCTACACTATGGTTAAAATAATGTAACTGTCAATGTCAATTGTTCACGAAAATGACAAAGCTTATGTCACCTTACAATAGTTCTTCGTAAAAATTTACAAATTTCCAATTAAAACTGATGTATTATAAATCCAATCAAATCACGCTTCGTTTTAGGAGCACGAATTGATACTTGTGACTTTGTTAGGAACCAGAATTTACGAGTATTTGATGAGGCATTCACAGGTTTGTGTGGGGAGCATTCCCAAGTGTTCTCTATTACTGAAAGTATAATGTATAAATTGCCTCGTTAGTCTAGCAGTAGCGTGTTCAATCGCGGAAAATAAAATCCTAGGGTGAAATCCCGGGTCGGGCCATAAGGGTTATTTGGCTTTTGGTGACAAGTAGAGTGTTCTACGCACGTACCTTAGAGAGCACGTAAAGGTCCTTTTTTCTATTCTTGTTAAGGCAATGGGAATGCCTAGCATGCCATTAGAAAAAAGTACCTGCGGGTGGAACTTCTCTTGACGCCTGGTGGAGGGAAACGCAGTCGGTCTGGCACCTGAACCCTTCTCAGTCATGATGGATAGCCGCCCCTACGGATTATAAGAGTGAGCAAAAAGAGACCTGTGTTTACGCACATAATCCTGCATTATACGTCCTGTGTAGTCGGCTTTTCCGGTTCAGATTCACCACCGCGGCATACCCGGTGTTTGGTCGGGAGTACTTTATGCTTATATTAATATAAAAACGTAAATAAGACATACAACGACGACACTAGTTTTATGTCCATTTGCATTTTAAAGAAAAATATATGTAGTTATGTAACGTCAAATCCAAATATGGTCTCAAATGCTTTTTGTTAAAATTGTTTTGAACAATTCGTTCTATGCTTATTGTAAATATATAGGTATACGAATGCTTTTGAATAGCTATTGAATTCTATTCAAGAGCTCCCATGACGTCTTCAGTGACATATAACGATGTAGTCGGTAGAATTTTAATAAAAATAACTTCAATAATTGAATGGAACTAATATTAATATGGTAAATATTAGTATGGACTTCCTTCACTTGCTTCAGACACTAACAATAGGCTTCAAAGGGACGTGCACCGATTGTGTATGCTCAAAACTAATACAGCTCTGATACATAAAAGCATATATCATATGGCTCCAAAAATATTTAATAAACTGCCCAAAAATCTAAAATGTATGGATGACTTATCAACTTTTAAGAAAGAGCTTAAGATCTTGTTGATCAATAAATGCTATTTTAATGTAGTAGACTATTTAAATGGTAAATTATATGTTTTTATTATTTTCATTCGTTGATTTAATAATAGCATTATGAAAACTGACAATATTTTTTGACTCTTACACTATGCATTGACCTTATTTTTTTAATTCATTATACTTATTTGTCATTATTTTGCTACTTTGGATATAATTTTAATAATTTTGTTATTTTTGACATTATTTTACTGTTTACTGTTTAATTTTATGAATTGTTATTTTTAATGCAATGCAATGCGTGGTTATAATGTGATTCTTGAATACTATTTAAGATAATGTAAAAATAAAAAATACTGTTCGCATGCCTTATTTTAAGGTAGAATATAGAGGACTATACCAACACTGTAACAACTTTTACTTTTAACCTATATTCTGTGAATAAAGATTATTATTATTATCAGGCTTTGGAACACTATCAAGACCCAACCGTCTTAACCATCTCAGATAAAACTTAAATCAATATAAAATAAATATCTTGGTACAGACGTCAGCACATCCAGCTACCCCAATCTGTCGAATTTCTTTTATACATTTTCAACTATATCACAGCATAAGGTTCACATTCAATTGGGGAAATTTGACAGATTGGGGTAGCTTGATGTGCTGGGGTCTGTACAACTGACACTGCCGTTTGATCCTAAACAAGGGAAAACTTATACTATGACAACCAGACAACTGATAAATATATACTCATATACTTACGTCTTAAAACCATATTATAGATAAATTTGACCCAGTGACAACAAAATAATCGTGCACATCGCACATAGATTTGTCCTGGGTAGGAATCGAACTCACGACTTCTGGCTAAGCAGACAGGATCACGGACCACTAGACCAATAGGCCAGTCCAATACAAATTTAAGATGGATCAATATTATCTACCCATGCCAATCATATTTTATGCAACCTACTCGGCACAAATGTGCCGATGTAGAAAAAATAATTGTATGTAAAAAATCAATTCAATGTTACAACATATGGGCGTAGAAATATTGTAATCGTATCTCTTACAAATTGAAATAATTACTTACGTAAACACTTTTATATAATCTAGGTCTTTAAATAAATACCTATTTGTAAACAACTAAGTGCTTAAAATGTTCGTTAATTCTTTTTCTCCATTAATTTTATACTATACTTAACCTCATTCTTACATCTTCCCTGAAGTACGGGGCCTACTAAATCTTGAGAGCTTGCACGTGCGAGTTGGATCGTACTCAGGGTTCTGTACATAAGACATTGCGACAATAAATGAAGCGATGTTGTTACCGACTTTTAAGGTAATGACAATGACATCGGTCCCCTTAACCAGCAAGAACAGACAGAAGGCTTTTAAAATTAGAATTTGACAGGACGAAAAATATGGAGGAATAAAAAGACGTTGATATTGTCGATTTTTCCTGGGTTTTTCTGACATGTGGTCCTTCGTGCCGGATTGACCACATATATTAAAATCACTTTTTATTGAAGTTTAGCTATGGTACATCGACAATTCCTAACTCTTGTGATATCTGTTACTTTTTGTAGTCCATTTAATGAGATACAAATAGGACATCACATGCTTTTTAGCACTCTTTTATTCATGGGATCCTAATCCTAAAAATCATTGATTTGTATTTTTTGTCCTATTCATTTTTATTTTTCTTCTTAATTATTATATAATAACTTAAATAAGTAAAACGTTTTAACTAGCTACTTAAGTCATTTAACTACTTAACGATGGCAGTCTCGGCAACCATGTTATTACACGTATCACTTAAAGCTTGAAGTGTTTGTTAAGTATCATCGTGATACGAGTACCTATAGGTATTGATAACCCATTTTAATGTGTGCCTTTAGGGTAAGATACATTTGATCAGCCCGAGTGTTCCGTATGTAATCATAATCAAATGTAGTATTCCCTAATTTTAAGTTTACTGTATTGTATTCGACAAGTAAACAATTTTTGATTATGCTCAAGTTTTATAATATTTTTTATGATGGAGCCTAAAACTGCGCTACCGTAAATCTTTAATGCCGTGTATAGTTTGGTCTAAAGAGGAAATAAGCTTACACGGTTATAGGGAGGTTCAGGGATGTGTCAAAGCTAAATGCCTGGATCTCGACCTAATTATGTCCCTTGCTATGATGTACAGTCTTTACTAGGACTGCCAGGTTAGTTGGTTAATTTCTTTAAAGATTAAAACTTAATAAGCTGTGTACCGCTGTTATGCTTTTAGACTTAGGTACAACAGTACATGATATATGTATATTAAGACTGTCTAAATAATTGACTAATTTGATGTGCAGTAAAGTGTATCTATCTATCTATATTTTATGTTATTAACTTATAATAATAATAATGTCCTGCTGGCCAAATTGCGGTCAAAACGTCCAGTCTTAATGTAGATAGGGGCATATTATATATATATAGTCGACAAATGTCTGCTCAAACACAGGTGCTAGTAAGTGGACCTGTATTCCCTCACTCTCATGATCCGATGAGATGACGTCCAGGTATAGGACTGACGGCTTTAAGTGCACATGTGATTGACTAATATGGTATTTTCATTGTCAACAGATGGAGACGTCGGGTGGGTCGGAGAGCTCGGGCGGCGAAGACGCAGAGGCTCGGCGGTCGCGGCGCGGACACATCCTCGCCGAACTTATGCAGACCGAGAAGGTGTACGTGCAAGAGATGGGCTCCATACTCACAGTAAGCTCTTATTTACACTTCCCACCTGACAATTTCAGTCATGACGGCTAATCTAGACTCCAAGACAGTGTAGCATAGGTAGTACGCTGTAAATATACAAGTGTACAAGAGTGTGCGTAAACGGACACTACTTCGCGAATTCTTAAGAGAGGTGGAGCGAGTAGGGGCTGGAGACGGGCTCAATCGTGATTGAGGCAATCCGAACATAGAAATACCTAGAGTAGGTGGACAGTAGCAGTATGAAACGGACTTCAAAAGAAACTGTATGAGAAACGCCGAATCAATAGTTTATTAAATTAAACATATCAATGAATATTATTATGGAAGATCAAAAGCGAGTGGAGGCAGTACACGGGCAAAATGTTTCAATGCAGTTAAGGGCACCTAGTACCTTGCAAACAATTCAAATCACTGTGGCATCTACAGATCGTAGTCTTATGTAAACAAATAAATCTATATTTTTCTAACCGTAGTATTATATGAACTTAATTAAATTTATATTTTGAAATGTTACCATAGAACGATAGAGAGTAAGACTCTAAAACTTCCAATTGTTTTGTTAAAAACCATATACCTATTTATTTGGTATCAAGAATAAAATGTTGAAGATTCTCCACACAACAAGTTTTAATAAAAGGACAACCACAAAAAAAGTAATTTAAACCAAATGTCGGCATCGGATGTGGAATCCTGTAACAGCTGACAAATCTCTTCCACTGTAAATATTTACTGTCGCGCGATCGCGGCGGAAAAGGACATAGCCCCTTCGGGCGGATGCTCACACTTTTTGTACATTGTCGTCATATGCCAAAATGTCTTAATATAAAAACAAGACCGTTAACCTGTCCAATCAACTCTCGAACATTCATAAACAGTGTTGAGAATTGGAATACGAAGCGAAAGCCAATACCTTTCTCTGGTGTAAGGACCACGAAATTTGCCGAAGTGATCATTTTGCCTAATATGGCCATGTTTTCAATTGCATTGTATCACACGCTATATATTGTAATTAAACCACGCTCATATTTCGTAGCAGGTATGGTATAAATATTCACTTATTTTAGTGTGTCAGTAACCTTTCCCACGCAAGTTATAAAAGAACTTGGAGTGTTCTCATAGGTCCTTAATAGATTTCATCATTATATCAGCCGGAAGAAGCCACTGCTGGACAAAGACCTCCCCGAAATATCACCAAATACCAAAAAACCGGTCCTGCGCTACCCGCATCCAGCCATGGTTTTCCTTATTTAAGATTATTTATTTATTCGAGTTAGCATAAATAAAAAATCTTAAATAAGATGCACCCCAAATCTATTTTCTCATTGCAACAAAATTAGCATCAATTTAAAATACACATGGCGGTCTTGTCGTTAATGCAATATATTGTGATGAACCAATCTTATATCCTAACCGAAACGTTCTAACGTATCTAAATACCTTATCCCTCTTTCACGGGGACTTTACAAAAATGGAATAAATAGACGTAAAGCACACCCAGACTCAGAACAACCATTTATAGGTCAGGGGATCATACCCAAACGAAACCCGAAGGCGTTGAGTAGCGAGGCGACTACCTTTACCACTACGCTGGAGTCGAATATATATGTACCTACAATTGAGCAATCTTATAAAATAGTAATAATAGTGCTCATAGCCGAAATTTGACTGTGGTGGCAAATCTAAACAGACACTAGCTAACTACGCAGCAAATATTATGGAGTTGAGCACTCTATTCCCTCGTAACCAGACAAGATGGCGATCTGACACCACTAAGGAGACCAGCCGCAGCTTTACGTGCGTCCTAGGTACAAGGATGTAACACTGCAATCTACCAGTCTCCGACTTAGGACTTTTTGATCCCACCCGCGATTTCTACTGAGGACAGCATTATCTGCAGTTTAATTAGCTACCAACGAGACAGTCCATCACTATGATATAAATACTTAATACATACATTACTATCGTCGTCAGTATGAAGAAAATAACCATTATGTAGGTGAACGATACTATTGTTCTTGTTACGGTTGATTAGTTACAAAAAAAAACATGCATATCTCCAAGCCATCGCCTCGCTCTGAAACCCAAATGTGCCACTGCCATGTACTCGAATGTCTTGCGTGCGCTGCAAGTAGTAGTCTCACCAGCAGCTCACGGACAAGGCGGCTCGCTACCCAGTAAGACTATCTAGTGCATCGAATGCACCGCACGCAACCAACTGAGTCGTCATCCTGTCAAGCGGAACGCAATGCATGGGGCTCATTCGCCAACTGCACGCCAGTGCAGCCTCTCGGACGCTTGTTACACTTCGTCGCACTCTGCACCATGAAATATGGAAAATACGACCTCCATAAGTCTTCGGCGAATCGTAGCGTCGGTACTTCTTATTCGTGGTATTATAGTAAAAAAGACAACCCAACAACACGGAAGAAACGTCTCAACAGAACCGCGTCTGAGTCCACACTCTTCAGTGACTACGCAAATCAAATATCTTTGTTCGAGAGAGAGATTCGCAATAAAAAGTCCAAGAAATCAGTGAGTGAAGTGAGAAAAAATACTCGTGTTAAATATAATCCCTGGAATGTTCAACCAGTGCGTATGGAACCGTTCACTGGAAACTTCTTTTACGGAAATCCACTTCCCGGTTTCGAATATATGCAAAAAAGAGAAGAGATAATACCTTACTTGCCGGATTCCGACGCGGTCACCGCCTCCGAGGACATGACCGTGGCGTCGCTCACCACAACTGCGGCTACCGTTCTCGATCTTCCAGAATTTGTGAAAAATCCTCTTTACGGATGTTTAGAAGCAGATTTTGGAGAGATCACTTATGAATACTTAAGCAGTTCACCAGTTTCAAAGGATTCACAATTAAGGTCATCCAGTTGTACTGAAATCAGAAATACTATGGGCAGCAGTAAGGACTCTAATGACATTTTAACAAGTATTATAAAAGATTACAAAAGAATTATGAAAGAATGGAACCACACAGTAAAAGACCATTGTTCATCAGACTCGCATTGTGCAAATAAACAAAAATCTTCTTTCTGCTTAAAAAGCAATACGAACAGTTATATTCGGAGCTTACATTCTACAATATCATATAGGAAATCAAACAAATGCCTTAAATCGCTAAGTAATAACCATTACAGCTATGCATATGCGGCACGAACTTGCAGGAAATACCAAAGTAGTACCATGGATCACAGGAAGACTCAAAGCTTAAATCGACACAATACACTTTCTAACTGGTCGTCTACGGTAAAAAACTTTAAAAAGATTACGAAGTTTTGGAAGTTTAATCGTAGTTTAACACCTTCAGAAAGCGAGTGTCTAAAAGCTATATACGAGGACTATGACAAACGTCTGCAGGACTGGTGCGACACTATAAGTTACTGTTCATCTCTTCTAAACTCGGTATGAAGTCTACAATTAAAAATATATCCCATAGATTTATTTGTAAGATCTTTGTTAGTGCTTTATTACCTTTTAGACCGTCCTAATTTGATTCAGTCTACGCTAAGGTTTAATAAATTTAACCTAATATCTGGTTAATGTGCTCATCAATCTTTCATGTTGCTTTCTCAGGGCTACAAAGAAGAAATCGAAAAATCAGAGAACCAGCACTTATTACCGTCAGCTCTAGTGGGTCAGGCGGACGTTTTGTTTGGCAACCTACACGAACTATTCACCTTCCACCAAGACGTGTTCCTTCAAGACCTAGAACGATCTATCTCCGCTACAGAACTAGTTGCGTTGTGTTTTGTTGAGAAAGTAAGTATATTAACTACTGTTTATCAAGTTTATTATTATGATAAATATCATTTGTAACATCCGTAAACATATAGTTTAATTGGAAGACCTTCATAC
This sequence comes from Pseudoips prasinana, assembly GCA_951640165.1. Taxonomy (NCBI): domain Eukaryota; kingdom Metazoa; phylum Arthropoda; class Insecta; order Lepidoptera; family Nolidae; genus Pseudoips; species Pseudoips prasinana. Next base: position 11,138,625 of record OX621235.1, on the reverse strand, counting down.
TACCGTGTTCCGATCTTACACAATACAACCGAATCCCAAGTAGTATGCAGTGTCCGTTTCCTTTAACCTTTTAATATAAATTATGTATAAGTTAACTTAATTATCCATTTTAATTTACTACAAAACAGAAAATTATTATACCTACTCTTATTTTAATATTTTAAAGGAAAATATGATATCGACCAACTTTACTATCCATCGCTGTTTGTTGGTTTCGAAATTATAAATAGTCCTAATAAAGCCCTTACTTAACATTTCATTCATATAATTGGTCAAGTTATGTCTTCATTACCTACTTGACTTCTTATACATTGTGGTTTCCATGTGCGTGTATCCGTTATTTTAATGGTACCTTTTTGCAGCTTCAATTTATAGCCGTCGTAATATATTGGTTGAGCATCTTTATAGACTTTCTCAATGATTTCTCTGTACGCCATCTACCGAAGGAGCCTTTAATTTTACCAGCCCATCACATTTTTCGAAGTTTAAGTATTTTAAAAATTACAAGGCTTTACTATTTTATTTTACATTGTTGTTGACCCTTATTTCAAGGGAATAAGGTTGAAAATGCTGTAGTCGCGTACAGATAGATTTAATTCAAAATCATATCTAATTCGGTTAATTGTGTTACCATAGGGAACAAATCAGGGGCTCTACCGGCTAAAACGCCGAACATCGATTTCTTAAATGGCGTTCATATAAATAAAGGTTAAAAATGACTTTATCAATCGTTAAATGATGATCATGAGCACATGTGACGTCATAATGGTCCGGAATCGATTGTCAACGTTGAAACCGATTTAACGATTGATTAAGTAATTTTTAACCTTTATTTATTTGAACGCCATTTAAGTAATCGATGTTCGGCGACTTAGCCGGTAGAGCCCCTGAAGGCTCATTCATCATCATCACCATCATATCAGCCGAAAGTCGTCCACTGCTGGACAAAGGCCATCCTCAAGGATTTCCACAATGGCCGGTCTTGTGCTGCCCGCATCCAGCGGATTCCCGCGACCCTTTCAAGGCCGTTGTTCCACCTTATGGGCTTTGAAGGCTCATTATTGGTCTACAAATAATTTTACATTATAAGATAACTGATTGTTGCAGAGGGAAACGTTCTTCCGCCTATACAGCTACTACTGTCAGAATATCCCGCGCTCCGAGCGGCTACGAGAGACATTAGTAGATACGCATCTATTCCTGCAAGCGTGTCAGCTACGCCTGGGACACAAGCTGCCACTCGGCGCTTATCTGCTCAAACCCGTGCAGCGGATCACGAAATACCAACTTCTGCTAAAGGTACACACCACTTAAATAACTCAACTGTAAAGAGTCCACAAAACGTAGTTACTGGCTATCTGTAATATTTAAGGACTTTATAAGCAATTTCTGTTGGTAACAGTCCATTAAGTTAATGGTAGTCTTAATGTCAAAAATCCCATTATAGGACAGACCACAATAATGTTCTGTTACGTCATGTTGTATTAGCCACAATATTGAAACAGTGGACATACAACCTATACGTTATACAACCTTACTTAAGTAATACTCGTAAGTAATTTAATTGTAAATTAGCCTTGCTATAATCATAAGGGCTTTAGAATCTCGTTATAGGCTCTTTAAAGATCTGTATTATTTTAAAGAACGGCCCTAATTTTATCTGAACTAATACGAAAAAGGACAGGATTCGAATAACCAATCCAAGTTATGTGTAGGGGATTTCATTAGAGTGCAAACCACGTCCAGGGCCTTATTTACCCACAGCCGGATTAGGCTAAAGCCGCACGGTTGTTGCGCCGTAGGCTAAAACCGAGGGCGCGAGAACCGTACGGAGACGCGGTGGTGCGAATTAATGTTTTTTTTTTTTAATAGAACCTATACCTACTGACCACTTTAAGTTTAAAAAACTACATTTTTTGAATTTGTATTAAATCTTGCTTTTTGCAATCTGTAACCACAGACAACCGGTTAAACATTATAAAATGTAGTATATTATATGGTCAGAAAAGCACAAGATGAGGGCGCATTTATATAGTTAGCCTCGGGTTGTCAGAAATCTAAATCAGGTCCACGTTGTACGATCTTTACCGATCGCCACTTCACGAAATACATAAACCAGTACACAGGATTCATTCATATTAAAACTACATATTATTATAAACATACAACGAAACTTAAATAATTAAAATATTTTCTCCCGCGCTCGTACTCACTGGAATACTAAAAGATGAAAAAAAACGCGTGTAATAAAAGTCAGCAATAGTAAGTACGTGTAAAGAATGTCGTGCCGTGATGCGTACACGGGAAGCCTGACATGTGAATAAGCCGCCTTTAACAACATTTTTAGCTTAAATGCATTGAAAATGTCCTATCTTCATATAATGCTTTGTAAGTGCATCACAGCACGCCACTGTCCAGACACAGTATAAATATGGACAGTAAGATAACTAAGCCTAGTTGATGAAATAATTACCTACACTCTACAAGCTGTAGGGTTGTAACTTTTAAAATACCTATTATTATTTTTTGTTAAAACATATTTGTTTTATAAATCAGCAGGACGGTTAAAATACGAAAGCTCCCGTTTTAATGCAGCCAAGTTCAAAGAGCCGTATACTACGCAATACGCACGTGATGTTTTAAAAAGATTGCGGAGATACTAAACGCTAATAATATAACTTATACGCGACCACTCGTTTTGCCGCGGCACTCATTCTGCCGTCCGTTAACTTAAAGGGCGCAAAGCCACAAAATCAAATTTTGAGAGGATGAGGAGATAGGTAAAAATATGCCACTGAAAAACGCGGGCAATATTTGAAAAATATGCCACTTAAAAACCATAGGTATGGTTTTTAAGTGGCATATTTTTACCTATGGTTATTAAGTGGCATATTTTTCAAATATTCCCCGCGTTTTTATGATCAGAAAAAATGATTTTGTGGCTTTGCGCCCTTTAAGTTAACGGACGGCAGCATTACTGACATCGACTGTCTTGTCGATGCGCATGATGTGTGAGTGTGCCGTTTCGACCGTTTGTAGGTAGTTTCCGTACTGTCTATTTTTATACTGAGGTCTAGACCTGACTCGCGGAAGCGTGTTCGGCGAGATTATAAAGTCGTGGGCTCCTGTGTCTCGGAGAAGACGTAAAGCTATCGGTTCTCGCCTTACACTCTACGATCGTATCAGTTCACTCGTCCAAAGGATTATAAGTATAAGGGGTTAAAGAGAATTCCTGTTTATATTAGGTATGTACACATTGGTGTACTTCATCCAAGTCAAGTAATGATAAGAAACCATTATTTAAATTTTTTCGCGTAGAATAATACATCGCTGCTCGTTTTTGAACCTCAAGATCAACCGGAAGTACACCCGCTAGTACTGGTAGGGCCTCTGTGCTTACTGTTCTATAGGCTTTACACAAAAATATCAACGCCAACCATCCATCACCATCTTTATACGATAAGCCTGACTTTTTACTTTACTTTCTAAGTAACACATGAATATCAAAACAAAAAAGAGTCTATTAATAGCATGTACCCAGACTTATCCAATGCTTGCAATATTATATTTTATTCCATATTGATTTTGAAGTTTATGGACACGTACGAAAACAGTAGAATAAAACTGCCTGAATATCAATTACGCGAATCTAAAACAGTATCTTGTAAACAATTACTAATTCAATAGCAGCTGAATCACCTAAATCGGCCACAAGGTTTAGGTTACAGAAATCCGATTAAAGATTTACTTTTAAGTATAAAATTGAGACGTATCAAAAGTAGCGAAGCCATTTATTGAGAGGATTAGCTGTTATGCCTTGTAGCGATCGAGCTTGCTATGTTTTTTCGGTACCGAAATTAGGATTACATTATGGCCTACCCGACTCTACCTTACGCCAATCAAATAAATAAAACAGAGTTTCTCACTTATCTATCATGCTTTCTATTATTTACCACATTATTAATTATTCCCTGGATACTGGATCTTTCCCCACCTTATGGCGTAAAAGCTTTACGCCATAAGGTGGGGAAAGATCCAGTATCCAGGGAATAATTAATAATGTGGGAAATAATAAAAATCATGATAGATAAGTGAGAAAAGTCCGTCCACTCCCTAAGTCTTCGAATCCATCACTTGCTACTCATTACCGTCCTATCTCTATTCTTCCTTTCCTCTCCAAGGTACTTGAGTCCAGTGTCCACAAACAACTCTCCCGTTATACTTTACAACGATCTCATAAGCCCGTTTCAATCCAGATTTAGACCAGGCCACAGTACCATCACCGCACTACTTAAAGTTACTGGTTACTGTTCGGTTGCGTACTCGAAGGGCCAAACACATTATGTAGGTACCGACGATAACAAGATAATCTCAATTGCATATATTGTAAAACTTCTGTCATTGTATCAATCATAATTGACGATGACATCCCAAAATATGATCTCGTTTAGAGAGAACCATAATCTTGAAAAGCGATTGTTGTCGATGTAGTTAGATCTTGTGGAACACAATACTGTTTCCAAAACAAAGAACGACATCAAATTGTCTTTACAATAACAATTCTAAAAGCATTTATTATTCTCCAAAAGGAAAGAACAAAATCGGTTATAAAATAATTTGTAGCGGTGCTGCTATGTGAATAGTTTTAAAATTGTATAACATTAAGTTTTTCGTGTCGAACTGGAATAGTTTTTCTTTGGTTCTTTTTTGACACATTTTTATGCGTCAAAAATAAACCAATCAAAAACAATTCCAATTCGACAAAAAAGAACTTTAATCAATTAACTATTAACATTTTAAATGGAAAGGTAACTATTTATTGCTCGCTAATGTACAGACGCCAGCACATCCAGCTACCCCAATCTGTCAAATTTCTTTTATAGATTTTCAACTTTATCTTATAAGCATAAGGTTCACTTTCAATTGGGAAATTTGACAGATTGGGGTAGCTTGATGTGCTGGCATCTGTACGTATGCAAATATATTATTTAGGTATGCTAAATTAAATGCTATGTTAATACAGACCAAGATGCCTAGCCTAGTTTGGCTCCCACTGGAAATATAAAGCTGTATTTATGAGGTATTAGATAAATACATTATTTTAAAGTCGATTATAAATACAAGAGTCTATTACAAATATACCGCTGTGCATAAATGAGTGTATGGCATGTTTGCAAGCTTAATCACAGAGAAAAAACGGGCCAAGTGCGAGTCGGACTCGCGCACGAATGGTTCCGCACCGTCATCTATAAAAGCGAGCAAAAGTTTCACGTTTGTTTTATGGGAGCCCTCTTAAATATTTATTTTATTTTGATTTTTGGTATTTGTTGTTATTGCGGCAACAGAAATACATTGTCTGTGAAAATTTATACTGTCTAACTATCACGGTTCATGAGATACAATCTGGTGACAGACGGACAGACAGACAGTGAAGTCTTAGTAATAGGGGCCCGTTTTACACTTTGGGTACGGAACCCTAAAAATAAGCAATAAAATATACGCAGTCAAACTAATACGCTACATTGTTAAAACTTATCCTCTGACCGTCTCCCGCAGGACTTGCTCCGGTACAGTGAATGCGGCTCGATGACGACGAACATCCAGAAGGCGCTGGACTGCATGCTCGTCGTGCTCAAGTGCGTCAACGACTCCATGCATCAGATCGCCATTACCGGCGTACCTGTAAGTCAATTTTGTTGCTTGTAGAGAGTATCTATCATCATCATAACAGCTGTAGTAAGTCCACTGCTGGACAAAAGCCTCCCTCTAGGATCATCTTGGGGGGATATGCCATAATCACCACGCTTGGCAGCCGGGTTGGCGATTGCAGTAGGATGGTTATAGTACTCGGAAAGAAGCTGCTGCCCATCCACTGGTGGATATTCCGCCGGGTCGACTTCTACGCCCCGACAGGATGAGATGGAGTGATAATATTCTGATATCCGCTGCCGTCACCACACAGCACTTTCTTCAAATAGGAAGAGCATGTAGCTCTTTTATTCTATGGCAGCTGTTTCTTTTACTTTAATTGCTGAGTGGCCGACGGCGGCGACGAATATCGGTAGGGGGCCTAGAAGTCGACCGATCAAGTGCGACCCTGTGCGTGAGTAAAGTCGTCTGAACTCAACAGAGAAGTGGAATGGGAGAGAACGTGTGGCTGAGGGCCACGTGCCCTGTAGCGAGTTGTAAATTAAATAGAACCCTAAGTAAAGCTTGAAGTTCTTGAAGCCTCATTGAGTAATCTAGTAGGTACTAGATGGACATATGAAGTTACCATATACTACCCCCAAAGATGGAGATTGCATATTTATTACTTACGTCATATTCTTGAATGGAAAGAAAAGGAAATTGTAGAATATTGGATGAAAGCTAGTTAGTGGCTAAAACTGTCTTGATAATTTTAAAAATATACTATTAACATATATTATATACACAACATTTAAACGTCATATAGAAGTAATGATTGTCCACAGTTGGATCTAAGTCAACAAGGCGAGCTCCTTATGCAGGGCTCCTTCAGCGTGGTGTCGGAGAACAAACGCGACATCCGGTTGCGGATACGCCCGCGGCGGCGACATATATTCCTCTACGAGAAGGCCATGCTGTTCTGCAAGCCCGCCACCAAAAACAGTCACAATAAGGCCACTTACCACTTTAAACATGATCTACAGGTAAATATTCTTTCTTGTATTTAAAAGTGTTAGTAAACAAATGGATAGATAACTTTCAACATGAAGAAAGTCAACTATAGTAGGAGAGCTGGCACGTATTTTTGGGTAGGTATTTGAGGCAAGCTGAAAACTTGTCCTATAACTCTTCAGACACACCCCAACACGGAACTGCAGACCTGGCAGGCGGGTAGCGGGACTAAACCAACCTCTAAATTTTTTTTTTTTTTATTTGTTTAACCAAATAATGTATTTGAGGCAAGCTGCAATTTTGATATGTTGTAGTTTAATGTTTATACAATACAAAAAAAAAAGACAGGCGATTCTGTCGGGTCTTTAGCACTGCCAGGCGTGTGCAAAAATATTTTACAAAAAAATCGAAAAAATGTATTTGAGGCAACATGAAATTTTAACAGGTAAATATTCTTTCTTGTACTTAAAAGTGTTAGTAAACAAATGGATAGATAACTTTCAACATGAAGAAAGTCAACTATAGTAGGAGAGCTGGCACGTATTTTTGGGTAGGTATTTGAGGCAAGCTGAAATTTTGATGTGTTGTAGTTTAATGTTTATACAATACAAAAAAAAAAGACAGGCGATTCTGTCGGGTCTTTAGCACTGCCAGGCGTGTGCAAAAATATTTTACAAAAAAATCGAAAAAATGTATTTGAGGCAACATGAAATTTTAACAGAATGTTATTTATGTATTGTATAAACATTAAACTACAACATATCAAAATTTCAGCTTGCCTCAAATACATTTTTTGGATAAAAAAAAATTCAAAAATTTAGGGGTTGGTTTAGACCCGCTACCCGCCAGCCAGGTCTGCAGTTCCGTGTTGGGGTGTGTCTGAAGAGCTATAGCACAAGTTTTCAGCTTGCATCAAATACCTACCCAAAAATGCGAGCCAGCTCTTTGACTACTACGAGTTCCGTAAAGTGGGGTGAAGATAATGTATGGCAACTGTCCCTATGTCTTGTTAACCCTAATATACGTATCTTACGTTTATTTAAAAATCGAGTACCTACCGTATCTATAACATATAAGAAATAAAGTAAACTGAAACCCCACAAAATTTACCTGCACGAGTTCTGTTTTAGCTATTCCAAAAGTAGTAGTAGGGAAGTATTATAGCGAGTACCATCCTCCTATTGATATCGTTTTATATTACTTAAGGGGCTGAAAACAACAAAAAAGAGCTTTCCGCGCAAGTTTTTAACTTAAATAGTTCACAGTTCACGCATTGCCGTTTTGATTTAAATAATTTCATGGAGCCCCTAAACTCAATTCAACTACTTTGCCTTGATATGAAAAATCTTAGACCGCAACGCTTACAAGAAAAGAATCTCGAAAAAATACCCCTTAATTAATTGGTTTTTATATGTAGATTTTTATATGATTACTTTGTACGATTCGTCACGACGGATTTTATATTTTGCCCGTCTTAATTAAATTTCTCTTTTGTTTTTATATCTATTTTCTGAACTGCTTAGAACAGAATGTTCTATACTTGTCGGCTTGTATGACCAGTATTGCCGTGAAACCATCTAATCGGGCGTAGTTAGGCTCTCAATGAATGTCATCTCTAATGGTTAGTGCTTATCTCCTTCCAGATGTCCCAAATCGGGCTGACGGAGTCGGTGAAGGGCGACCAGTGCAAGTTCGAGGTGTGGCGCCAGGGCCGCGCCGAGGTGCACACGCTGAGCGCCGACTCGGCCGACGTGAAGCGCGCCTGGGTGGAGCGCATCAAGCGCGTGCTGCTCGACCAGCTCAACGAGCTCAAGGGCGAGTGCGTGCGCCAGTACAGCGCCAAGCACAGGTCTCCACACATACTCTCATCACAATTCTTCATTTAATTTGTTTATTTATTTAGAATTATTGCAAAAAACTGTACATAGGCGGACTTAATGCTAAAGACATTCTCTGCCAGTCGACCTTTGGGTGATGCAGAGATAATATAGTAGGTACACTACATATATAATACAAATAACTTAAACAGGGTACCTACATAATAGAATTATAAAGATATGAATACCATACTTATATATTATGATATGTACATACATAACCTTTAATGTTAAGGTGATTCGGCCTTTATTATTGTGAGAATGTGATTTCGAGTTCTTGTATAATTTTAAATTTAATTAATCTTACGGAGGATCAACCTGAACTTTCTTTATCGTATAAGCAATGGTTACATAACACGCAAAGTGTCGAAATTGTTCAAGCCGCCAAGCCTCTGTCATAACTCACTTTATCAATTCAATTTAAATAGCTTACAATCAATATCTGGAGTAGTTTATTATATAGATCTTGTAGCAACGATGAACAAATCCGTGAATTTAAGCGACTTTGACATACCCACTAATGGAATATAATAGCTTACTTGAAAGGACTTTTAAACTATACCTTTGGTACTATTTGGCCTGCTGGCCTCTCTAGTTGTAGTACGTTCGTTTTATGAGGCTCGTTATGTCATTCTGTCCCCCGCTTTGCTCTGGATGGAGATGGAACTACTTTTTTCCAACTCCTCCTTGTTTTTTTCTGACAGAATATTCGAAGCAATTCCCCGGGACATGCCTGGGCTACTGTGGATCCTGACTTATAGGAGTTGCAGTGGTGAATAAGAGGGAGGCACTGGTTAAGGTAGAACCGGTGCCATAAGAATAAATATAAGTACTATATATGTTTCGCCTGAGGAATAAAAAAAAAATATTAATATGTAGGCACTTAATACGTTAAATTCTAAAATAAATAAACGAATTCAAAATCAAAATAAACTGAATTAATGCTAATAAATTTTGATAATGATATAGTGGTTTAACAACTGCTGTACTTGACTGTATTAATGACTACACCCGGGACCAACAGCCCAATGTGCCCTCTAAAATACGGGGCTTACAAACGTTATTATATGAACTTATTTTTTGTACAGAACATTAATCCAAGCAAATTCATGGGATATCGGACCGCCTGGTCTGATCAAACCGACGCCGCCCGCCAGCGTAGCGACGCGCACCGCGTCGTGCGACACACACGACGAGCCCTGCTGGTCCACCGACCCGTCGGACGACGACGACGAGGAGCCCGACCAGCCGCCGGTACGTACCAACCTAACAATAAAAAACAACAACATGACGCAAAGGGATCAGAACTAGAGTACAGTGGGCGAATATAGTGCTACTTACAGGACACAGTGTTCAAATAATTCTCCAATAGGGCGTAGTATGCGCGCCGCGACATGTGAACGACAGATGGTGCGAGAATTCTTAATTTTTCTTTTTTTTTAAAGACACCCGCACTAGGGAGTCTAATCCCTGTGTCGCGGGGTACTTTACAAACATGTAATAGACGGACACAAATTACATTCAGACTCGGAACAACTATTTATGGGTCACACAAATAGTTGTACGGCGCGGGACTCGACCCCGCGACACGAAGTAGCGAGGCGACTGTCTTAGCCGCTGCGCCACACGTGCATAGAATGAGATAGACTTATGGTTATCTCTCCTTGTTGCATTTTGATATACTTGACGTTCGATAGATGTGTATGAGTAAGATAGCAATATAGAATTGTCCCTTTCCAACGTTGTCTTAGCTTACCTGTACGTAGCGCTATGTATCTCGCCACTGAGTATAGGACTACTGTGAAGGTTGATCGACTAAAAAATAATGTGTATTTGGCCAAGTTTATTCGCCAAGGCTTACTACATTTCTGTTCTTGTGTAATATTCGCCAAATCATAAGGGTCATCGTATCACTCTACTCTACCAATTTATTTTATAGATGAAGGTTAAATACGACCTAGTCTTTTAACCCTAAATTACTATTTTATGAAATTTGTAATGTAAAAATATTTCTAAGAAGCTTGGCAGTAGTTTGGCTTGCTTAAATGGATTATGGACATTATTCTTTACGGGCAAAAATGCACGTGCGCAGTCAACAAATGACTACATGGTGAACTTTCGCCAAGAGATAATATTTCTTATACGTGTATTGTGCTGGTTTTGCCCAATGTTTCAACTGACTTTTGTCTCAATAAAATGTGGAAATAGAAATCACCAAATAACAGATTAATTTTGAATCTTAATGCCTTTACAGCTTCGGATGAAAGTACTTTGCGAATTTCTTACTCATCTTCCAACTGGTGGTTCTAATAATAATCGGCTGACGATTTATTTCAATTTAGTTTTCTAGTTTGTTTTGATTTAGTCGATCAATGCTTCTAACTATATGTAAATTTACATTATTATTGTAGCTGTGATTAAAATTTGGTAAAGAAATGGGAGTGATTAATATTCACAACAAACATTGTAATTTATATTGAAATTTGTTGAAATTATCTAATATTTGTACCTGTTATTTAATGTTATATACACTCATAATTTTCACTTTAATGTCAGTCTGTCCACTTGGGTACTAACAAAGGACTGCGTAGTTGTAACGCTTGTTGATGGGGTAGCTTTACTAAAATGTGGGTACATGAAATTAATGCCAACTAATTTTCGGTTTGCAGTGTTGAGTGAAGTGAAACCCACTCTTTATGTAAGTGTAAAGTGTATTTTTAAAGGAATGCGGGCTGAATAGACACGGGTAGCGCATGACTACGCTGGCAACCCCACGCACATGATGCTTCCCGATAACATTGCGATCTAAAAGGATACGGGTTTAATCATCGGTCCAACGGTGGTAGACGAAGCGCATCGCCAGAGAATTTGCAGTATCCGCTTACCTAGATCTAGCCGTGTATATTTTGTAAATACTACAAATTCTCGATATCCATATCAATTTCAAGTCATTACGTCCTGCCCTAGTCCAATAGGTTTCACGCCCTCACAGCATACATTGAGTTAGCCTTCATCGCTTTTAGTTCCTTTTAAATGATTTAGCGACACGAGCACTAAATTTTTTTATGAATTTAGTAATGCACGGTCCACGCGGCACTCCCCCGACACCGCCGCGGCCCGCAGGTGGGAGGGCGCCGGCCACCTTGTTTACGTTGTGTTGTTCTGCAGGTGACGGAGGCCGTCGGTCTCAACGGTACCATACACAGAATGGTACAGTTCTTTTCCGTGGCGGGCTCGGCACAAGCCACATCCACGTTTTACGTGTCACAATACTGAGCGTAGTAACCGTTAACGAGCAACCAGCCCGTGACGCTTTGTACATAATGAAAAGAGACTGAGTTTATATCCAAAGCTTAAAGTATCTAACCAAAGAGAACGTGGATATTTCGAATTGTATTCGCTGAACATTACTATCGTGTAAGTCATGTTTTGTTTGTTATGTCACTCATTGTCAGTGTGCTTTTTGGTTTTTATGTTGAATTATGCGCTTGCTTCGATTAAATGTTATACATCAATGTCTATCAATACTATTATTATTTTTAATAATACACTATAATATAAATACATTTAGGGATGACGTACCGAGTACTTATATAATACGTATATTATCTTCTTATGTAAGTATATCTAGAGCATACAAACTATAGCTTTATATGTAAACGAGTCTTTCACACTGTGGCACGCACTATTAAATTTGTGCTGAAGATACACAGAATATAAGATAGTATTTATTATTTAATCTAGTTATTAAAATATGCCCTTGTGACTGAATCAGAGGAAGATATTAAGAGGATTAGCAGGACACAGCTGAGCACGGCATCACAGCTTGCATCATTCACTGACACCGCTTTGGACGTGCAAATATTGCTTACCTAACTGTAATATTGTGTTTCTTTTACTTGAGTGTCACATTTATTTCTCAATCTCTCTGTTGGTGATTACTGTCGCAATATATTTGTTTATTCATATTACGAGTGTTCTAAATATATTTCCACTTTATCAATGACGAAATGACAATTTTATAAAAAAACAACTCATTATTAAATAGTAACTATGTACACTCTTAATATGAGAAAATAACTATCAAAGTTTTATAATATTTTGCACCCGACGAGAATGGACTTATGGACGTGAAGCAGCAATATGTATATTTTATTAAACTTGAATAATAACTGGAATAACTTTCTTATTCTATACTTAATACTTATATACCTGCCTACAATATGTAATATTTACTTAAGTTATCTATATAAAACGTATCTACAAGATAAATGTTATTTTCTTTTTCATTCTGTACTCTTTTGAGGATATCTACCGATGTACACTCAAGTCTACCCACAAAGGCTGACTATCCATAATATTCTTCATGTGATCGGAGAGCGCTTACTTCGAAAAGACAGTGAATTCGTGCGGACAAAGTCATGTAATGTCCTTTTTGCGGTCACATGCACACCGGTCGGGCGACCGTGACAGGGTAGTGCGTTGTGTGAGTCCATCTAGCAGGCCCCAACGAAATTTATCAACATGTGATAACTTTTCATATATACATTATTGTGTACCTGAAGAAAATAAATAAGATATATTTTGTACAAGCCACAGTACTATAATTCTAAAGTATAGCTCGCAGAACGAAGAAATTTTAGATTTGTAAGGTACAGACGCCAGCACATCAAGCTACCCGAATCTGTCAAATTCCCCAATTGAAAGTGAACCTTATGTCTATGTGATAAAGTTGAAAATCTATGAAAGAAATTTGACAGATTGGAGTAGCTGGATATGCTGACGTCTGTACATAATTGCTTCTTACTCAGATCACTATTGGGCGATCTGAAAGTATAAAAATAATGATAATAAACATAGTAATATGGGGCCCGCTAGCAGTCACATCACAAAAACATCATTACATAAAAAATTGTTTAGGTACAAAATATATCTTGTTTATTTTCTTCAGGTACAAAATTATGTTTTTATGAAAACTAGCATATGTTGATAAATCTCGTTAGGGCCTGCTAGATAGGCTCACACCAATGCGTGTTGTATTATTATTATGATGGACAAACGCTTAAAAGCGTTTGTAAAAAACCTGTTATACTGTTTATATTTTGCTTGATTGGAGCTTTCGTTGAAATATACATCACGTGAACGAGAACATTCGTCCCTCCCTCGTGTAAAATCTTCATATCATATTTTGTACTACTGATTTAGAATTAAGTCTTTCATAGATTATTTTTATTTCAGATAGTGGATAATTATATTCCATGTCTAAGATATCTCCCAACCGAAATTATAGAAATGTAAATTTTATTAAAGTTCAAAAATGGCTATAGTCATCATAGTTTAAGTAACGGGACCTCAGGTGACACACAGAATAGTGGATAGTCGGTTAACATATATATTTACAAAAAGTATTTGTATTATTACTACTACCTACTTATTTTATTCTCTACAATTATTGTTTCGACTATACTTGTTAACAAAAACTGATTAACATAGTGATAATCAATGTGTGTTCTATCAAAACGCTTTATTACTAACATGCATGGAGTGGACCAACGTATAGATGGAAAGTGCAAAAATCATATTTGCATTAAATTAATAATGTTGTGCATGTGTGTGTTTAGAGAGCGAAGGCAGATTTCCAACAAATAATTTGTAGTTAATGTTCATCTGTCGCACTACTCCGTTTCAAGCAAACGAGTTATTTGGTGTGCATTTGAATTCGCTCTCATTATGGCCAGTGACAGAAAAAAGCATGTATTTGTTGACGTTAAAGATTATACATTAGTAAGAGTGCACACTAGTCGGTCTGCAGATTAACAACCCGTGACCATTGACTGTTGATCAGTCGTGTTTCGCAGTTAAGTGACTTTTCAAAAACTTGACGTTATCAATATTAACCACATAACCTCTGTTGTGTTTTTACGTTACGACGTAGTAAAAGTACAATATTAATCTGATTTATATGTAAATGGGGTCTTCTTTTGAAAATTAAATTGAAAATGGTCTAGGTAGGTAAATAATATCTACTACATTCGAATAGCTTTTTTAATTGTTAATAAAATTATTTAGTCGTTCCTGAAATCGCAACTTGAAAACATGGTAGCAATTTGTGTATTTGCCAAGTACAACCAATGTGAAAAAAAGTGTCTACAATATATTTTTATTCACCACGCCCACTCAAACTTTATTGTTGGGTCTCTAGAAACATCTAATTTACGGACATAAATCCCAATAGCCTGAGTCAGCACAACCATGTAATGTACTGGGCCATACAAACAGTAATCCTGTGCATGGATCCAACCCAGGAAATGGTGGCAAACGAAAATAATCAGTGCACCACACATGCAGTTAAAGCAGCAAACTTAAGTTAGGTGTCTTAGATTTCTTTAAACTCCATAGCAAAACAGACAGGGTTTGTTAATCTGTGGATTATCTAGGTAATGTGCACATTATCGGCTAAATATTAACGGTCACTTGTCAATAATTGATGTACAGAATTAAGGGTGTTTCACACTAGACAGACGCTTCGATATCATTATACTATTGCTAGTATACCACATGGAAACACAACACATACAACGCGTAACATAAATAGTGGATACTTAATAACATTTACCTAGAGTATAAATTTGAAAAATAAAATAATATGTTCCTTTATAAAGTGATTAAAATGATCGTGTTTGATCGTGGAGAGAAAGTTTGTTTTGCTCGTATTGCGAACTGATGTTTCCACACGATTTCTCTGTATCATTATTATTACTACTACTTATTTTATGCTCTACAATTATTGTTTCGACTATACTAAGTACCTAGTTAACAAAAATCGATTAATTTCTCCGTGGTAGAATGATGACAAAATCAGTTCACTAAAACTAATTTTATTCTTCATTCTTCGAAGATTTTTATTTCTTATTTTATGATTTAAATTTTAAAGTTAAAGTCGGTTGTATTTCAAAAGAATCATTATTTTTTTGTAAGTAACGGATTGATCACGACCCCGCGGTGCCGCGCCGTTTATTGCTAGTAATTTGAACTGTATTTTATGTAATTTAAATATTAATTAATTATATATTGTTATTATACACTTTTAATCGAATAGAAGCTTTCATCGTGAAGTAATAAAACAACACAAACTACAGTTTTAGATCATTATCAATAAATAAAACTGTGGATTATTGGCACATCTATTAGAGTTGAAAAAATAAAGTAATTAGTAGTTTATAAAACATGATGATTAAAATCAATATTGCATTTCTAATCGTTAGTAATTTTACGATATAGACTCGGAATCCACTTCCAATATAAGTATATATTACGTGTTTTCTCCGTTGTTAACCCGTAATCCGATATTTATCTAATTTAAAACAGTAAAAGATACCTACATATTTTCTTATCCAACCCAATAAATCACGACGTGATAGCCGCTTAACTATCCACTGTTTTATGTTACACAAAGTATGAAACATCGTCTAAGTGTCTACATATCAACAATTAATATTATTAGCATTAAGTACTTAATTACATTAATATCATACTATAAGTATAAAACTTTTAGGTACCTACATCCATTAGGCTCTGAATCACATTCCGACATTATCAAGACATAATTTTACCATGGAACAAGCTAAATTAGTGAGTCTGATCTTCGATGCCAAATATGTATAAACCCTTTAAAACTTAGTTTCCAAAAATAATAGTGTGGGATACTCAAAGATCTCAATCATGCGTATGGAGCTAATATCTATTTGAAAATTATTAGCGGAAAATAAACATTGTATATCAGCGGGATGCCTGTCACATGTCAGTTTAGCGATATAAGCCCCGAGTGAGCTGAAAGTAGACAGAATTCTACATCGGAATATGTTCAATGTTTCAATAACTTCAGCTATTGTTACATTAAAATATAGATTGAACTTTTAAGCGTCCTACACTATTTAAGTTACACGTTGTGCGTAAGCAACACAACTCACATGATAACAAAAGAATGATGATAAAATTTTAGGAACGAGAAACCGTCTTATAAATGACTGAATTTTCTTATACTAAATAATATATAAATTATGACCAGAATTTGTAAGTAAGTTCATAATAAAAATATAGAGCAAAATACCGTTATTTTGCTCTATAGTTATTTTCATTATGACAGTTAGAAACATTTTAATGTTATGCCAAACAGAGCGCGCACTATTCTGTGATATTGACATCTCAATAATATTACGTATTGCTATTTATAGAAATGTCAGGGGCACCTTAAACATTGATGCAATGTATCTCGTTAGTGTATCAGTCAATTAGAATTGTTTTTGTGCTTATGAATAAATATTATTTATACTCCTTCAATACCTTCAGGCTGGGCTGAAGTGAACCTAGATTAAAAACACTTAATACTAATATAGGTACATTTGCAATAAGTATTTGTTTATTTCAGTTTTACCTACTTAATTTGTAACTGGCTGGCGTCATGCTAAGACAAAGTAATGAATTCGTTTCTCGTTTCTTTAATTTAATCTCCATAACAAGTAGTATACATATAAGTCAATGCCATAACAAGTTTATAGTAGCGTCAGGTCAACGGGCTCATAGTTTAAGATCGGCCTGTATTTTCCAGAAAAAAATGTCTTTCATTAGAACTCCTTAGTGACAAAATACTTGATTAGTAATCCTCAGTAGTCTTTGTGCATTCATGATTTATTAAAAAAAATATTAACCTTTCGTTCAGCGCAATGACTTATTAAGTCCCCCGTGGAACGGCTATTTATTTCCGTAGTCTATAATTTAAAAAAGCTTAGCGCGCTTAATTCAGAAACAGGGACATTACAGTTAAGCCTGGTATAATGTAAGATCGTATATCTAATTTATGAGATTAACATCAAGTATAACCGATGAGATGGTCCCTTTAAACGACATGTTTAACCTTACTAGACAACTATTTTTAATAACTCTTAAACTACTTGAGGTCTAAATCTAATATTTTGCAACTAATGGACAATAATGGTGCATCAACAGTGCAACATTTCATGCGCCCGCCCTAGCTAATACACTAAATAAGTTGTAGTGAATAACCGGTGCGAATTATTTTATCTGGAAGAGAAGGCTCGTTATTAATTAGCTCGTTCCGTTAGCTTGTTAGACGTGTGAGTAAGTTTGTGTGCGTGTGGCAGGCGGTGGGGTGCGCGCTGGTGGCGCTGTCGGACTACACGGCGGTGGGCCCCAGCGAGGTGTCGCTACGCGAGGGGCAGCAGGCCGAGCTGCTTAAGGTGGGCTGCGCCGGCTGGTGGTACGTGCGACTTGCGGGTACGTACAATGATTTGTAAGTGTAGCTGTGTGTGGATGCGACTGTAAACTAGCCGTGAACCAGCACCAGCGATGGCGTTTTTTCAGTAAGACACTAGAACTGTGCGTACATATGCCAATATAAAAATAATATGTATCGTCCATCCTCTTCGATATTTAGACATAAACTTAGAGCCTTTAAATTGTCTCCAACCCCAAAGGATGAATTATTGGGCAAATGCATCTCTACCTGGATTAGAGTTTTAGCTACGCTAACCAAGTTAATATAATGTTTTCGCCTCTATCGTCCATCTATCGCATGTGGCAATATGGCGGCGCTCATGACCCGCCTCAACTGACCATCTAGCATTTATATTCCCACTCATTTGTGCAAGTGCCCTCGGTATTGGTGTTTTGATCATTGTATTGATATAGGTAAATATTGTTGTTCACCTGATCTTGATGGACAACCATAAAGATGGTGAGTCAAATAAACCG
Source organism: Pseudoips prasinana (assembly GCA_951640165.1). Taxonomy (NCBI): domain Eukaryota; kingdom Metazoa; phylum Arthropoda; class Insecta; order Lepidoptera; family Nolidae; genus Pseudoips; species Pseudoips prasinana. Next base: position 11,120,338 of record OX621235.1, on the reverse strand, counting down.
ACCATACGAAAACAATTAATTAATTTTAAGCTGTAAAAGACAATTTAATTTTAAAAGATAGAACAGCCAGCGTTATTGGTTAAATTGCGATGTTAATTCCATGTTTCTTTTTTAACAGCGGGTCACGGCGAGGGCTGGGCGCCGGCCGCGTACTTGGACCAGCGCAAGACGTCGCGCTCGTCCAGCCGCTCGCACGACCGACTGCACGACCACTGAGCGACTGCGCCGACCGCCTGGCGTCGTCCACTCGCACCTGTTGTCGGTCGCTCTGACCTACTCCCTGTAGTGGGTACGAACGCTCTTTAATCCTCGTTCCCCTAAATCCCTGATTAAAAGTAGCTCAGTCAATCCAAAATGGAGTGTAAGTAGCAGTCGTGTCCCTCGTTTAACCTGGAAAATTTATAATAGACGAAGTGCCTCAGATTGTCTTCGTAATCGTTCAGTTTGAAGATTAAGAAAGGTATAGAATTAACGTTGTTTTCCAGCACCAGTAGCGATCGGAACCCCACTTGTTAATAATTTTCAATGTATGTAAATGTTGTTCTAAATGCTTTATTGTAAATTAGGTTTAGCCATAAAGGTGTTGTCGTTACGATTATCCAAAGCTATATGAATAGTGACGTAGGACGTTGTTGAGTAGCTGTGACTGGTATCGTATCATTTCTGTATATAATATATCTTTTTACTGTAGGTATTTATTTGATCGTAGTTGAGCTTTCGATGTTAATTCGTGTATATGTCTCAATTTCCCATGACGGACTCTTTAGTACTGTTTCTCTATCTTTTTAATTTGAACATACTTTAGTCAGAGCTGAGCGATGTCTAGTTAATAATGATCGTGTTCATATCATTTGTTATTATCACATATTTCATTTATCTTTCAAAAATTGGTGCATACCTATACATATTTAATGAATCTAAACTAAGTTTAATGAAAACATAATAAACCATGTGTATTACTTTGAGTATTACATTTAAATGTAAATGTGTTCTGCTAGTCGGCATGAGTTGTTTTCGGTTAATAGTTAGTACCTAACAATTAGCATATCATGAAAGTTCATTGCTTTTATATTTTTTATCCTTGTTTCGCCACAGTAACTGTGTCTCATCTTGTTGTATACGTAAAATCAAACCATCGCATAAATTGTATTATTATAAATGTTCTTTTGTATAAAGTTATGTTTATACTTATTGAAAATGATCACAATTACACTGAATCGGTTCATTTATTTTGCGTTTCATTTCATTCCTTTGCTATACAAAGTGGTTATGATAATACGACAATAAATTTAACTACGGATACCTCAAGACATTCTCAGACTACATACAAAAAATCATTTGAATATATCCAGTAGTTTAGTCACAGGAATTTTTTTTACATTTTAAAAATTTGCTACACGATGTATGTATTAATAGGGAAGTACTGACAGGTTAACGACCCCCGCATCGGTAAGCACTCATGAAATAGAAAAATTGGTTTGTGCGAAAGAGATAAATCTAGTTTCGTTTGTTACTTCGCTTTCTTGTTGAAACATTGCAACAACAAATTTAGGTCACGGTCAGTGTGTCGCTACAATCCTGTGATGATTCACGCGTCATCGCTTTCTAAGCGCACGAGTGCCGCAGGACATACTTTGAGTTATTCGCCGCCGAGTACCTACCACCTTTGTGTACCGGCGCCGCCCGTCGCTCGTGTGTTTGTTTTGTACTCCTTATCTACGACGAATTAGTGCGATATTGGACGCTTATTTTAGTGACAGGACACGTAACGTTTTAATAGGTATCTAGTTTAATAGTTACTCGTAAGTGAATTGTGCGAAGTTAGACGTTTAGTTTTTATTGTTTTAGTGTTTTCTTTTGTTTTAATTATGCCTCGTCACAATTACACAGCTCCTGAGTACACGGACATGGTGTTAATTTATGGAGAGTGTTTAGGAAACGCCGCTATGGCTATACGGACGTACCGACAGAGGTTTGGGGACACTCGAGTTTGTCCAACCAACGGGCGCACTATTGTCCAAGCTGTCCAGAGGATACGAGAAAATAGATCCTTAATCCCGCATATTGATAGTACTCCTCCACGTGCGAGAGTGGCTCTTGAGGAACGAATTTTAAATTATTTTGAACGCAATCCGACGTGTAGTTTGCGTAGGGCAGGTCGATATTTTCGTGTTAACCATGCAACTATACTAAAAATTTTAAAACGCGACAAACGGAAGCCGTATAAGTATAAGAAATTGCATGCGTTGTTGCCTCGAGACAAACCAGTCAGGGAAAACTTCTGTCGCTGGATAGAAACAAAACATTTAGAGGATCCGGATTTCCTGTACAATGTAATGTGGACTGATGAAAGTACATTTACAAGAAACGGGTTATGGAACAGACAGAATTTACGTTACTGGAGCCGCGTGAATCCGCGTCTAGGACGAGAGACTTCGCACCAGTACAGATTTGCTGTCAATGTTTGGGCTGGCATTCATAGAAATACCATAATAGGTCCGGTTTTTATTGATGGAAATTTAAATGGTGAAAAGTTTATAGAACTCCTCAACGGACCCGTTTCCGAGTACATGGATGAGCTTCCGCTTGATGTGTACAGGCAGATGTGGTACCAGCTAGACGGAGCACCAGCTCATTCAGTGGTGTCAGCAAGAGAGCGTTTGTCTCAAGTGTTCGGTCAGCAGTGGATTGGCCGTTATGGACCAACGCGGTGGCCAGCGAGGTCACCCGACCTCACACCATTAGATTTTTTCTTGTGGGGTCACATCAAAAATGAGGTCTACTCAACAGCTGTTGATACGGTTGATGATTTAAAAGATAGAATTATCTTATCTTTTAATAAATTAAAACATATGGCTGCAAACGGGGACCTCTTGTCAAACGTTAGGAATAATCTCCTACGGCGGTGCAGTTTGTGTATTCGAGTTAATGGTGGCCATATTGAAACACGAAAAATTTAGTGACTTTAATAGGTACCTACCTAGCTACGTGACTGAACAGTGATCCTGATAGTGATTAATAATTTGATTAATAAATAACATGCGGGTGAAAGGTGCCTAATTATTTCGTTAAAACATTTGTGATTCAGTGTTATTATTCTTACTGAGCATTAATAATAATGGCGCCAAAAGATCAAGTCGCTACAGGACCGCGCTGTTGCTACTGTATCACAGGTTAGTGAACCATTTATAAATGGTGTTCTATTTTCTTTCCACTTTTATGTCATTTACTTTGTTTGAAATTTTATTTTTTTTAATTTTGATGTTAGGGTTTTTTTGATAGCTTACAATTGTTCATATGAACTAGTATTGTCAATGTTTTCATTTATTGTCGTATTATCATAACCACTTGGTATATCACTCGCTGGTTTATAAAATATGGAAATTATATTCCCATACATTTTCTGCGATCTAAAACTAAGAAATGTTTCTAAAAATATAACTAAATATAGGAATAATATATTTATTAATTTAGTCCAATATTGTATGGTGACACCACGTCGAATCGGCGGATATAGGCAATTCGACCTTAATACCATTTCGAAAATGCCTTTTCTTCGTAGGTAATATTTGGAAGTAAGACATTTTATCTTCTATACCTATACTTAGTAATACTTCTTACACGGAGTAGGGTAGTTCGTACGTGGTACTAAAAAATTAGGGCACTTTACGTTCTTGTAAAACGAAAATGGTCGTACATTGTAGGTGATACTAAGAAGTAAAGGCATTTTACCTTCTAGTAATGCGAATACACCCTTGTTCTACTGGAAAAAAGGGCATTTAACGTTCTTGTAATACGAAAATGCCCTTACATCGTAGGTGATACTAGGAAGTAAAGGCATTTCACTTAAAAGTATTACGAAAATGCTTTTTCTTTCCAGGTAACATTATAAAGTAGGTTTCTAAGTATATTATCGTAGTACAAATAAAGCCGAACTGACGTGGTGTCGCCTGTACATTACTTAGTATTTAACTAGATTTCAAGTTTCCATATTAATTTAAGCCCTAAATAAATGTGTAATCTTAATTTCCATAGGTCAACCTAAGTAAATATAAATTCTATATATTTCAATGCTATTAAAAGTGCAAAAAATAAACGGCTGTGAAAAATCACGTGATGAATTTTATAACATTTATAACAATCGTTTATCCTTAATGTACCTTATACCTGAAATAGATTTTACCTCACATAGGTACTCCTGTTTTCTATTGCATGAATAAGAATTATTGATATTGCTGCGGCGCTAGCATGCCCACGAAGACTCTTCTCTACAGCGGTCGACCAATGAAATAATTAAAACAAAACATGCGGGGCAGTCTTTCGGGACCGCCGATAAAAGTGAAAACTATTTTTTCATATCTCATACTCCAAAAGTAGTGTTTATTTCATCCGAGTAGCGAGTGAAAGATGCTACTTCCTTCCTTTGGGCGTTAAGACTCATAGTAATTGCTTCCCTCCCTATGGTGGGAATAAATTATTTAAAAAAATAGAACTAAATTTGGTTGGGCAGTACGCTGTATAAAATCTAACATAATTAAGAAAAAAGTGCACAACGCCGAGAAGTTTTGACTTTGCGTGTGTGTGCGTTTTCAAAATACTGCGATCATGTGAAAAAATGACCCTCCGTCTTACGAACATTCGATCAGGTCACGTGTCCTGAAGTGGGTTAAACATTTTGTACACATCACAAGTGCACAACGCCGCTAAAGAAGTTTTCACTTCAAAAACGAGTCTATGACTGCGACAATGGCAAATGGTCGAACAAAGTGTTCGTCGTCATGTTAGCTAATGAGTTAGGCATATTTAACCATTTGAGAGTATTAAGAAACCCTGTATCTTCGTATATAAAAGTTTCATGTTCTTATTACTAGTAATACTTGTAGGCAGTAGTATTCCGGATTGGTATTCTGTATTTGCTAATACTAGTCCCAACTTTCATAAAACTCATTTTATAGATATGTCTATGATAATAAAAGTCGATAACAACGTTGTTATTAAGTAAAATAGAGTTTCAAATACTAGTAGAAAACCTGTCGAGCAACGTGCTAATAATAAATAACCATTTGAACAAATAGGAATCTTATTTCAATTACACCTAAGAACCATTTTTTACTGAAGTACCTACCGAAAGTGTCTAACGATATTTTTATCAAAATATTGGGATATTTATGAGCACTGAATTTTAATCTCGTGTTTATAAGTCATTAGGAAAGGAAGCTGTTTGTACAGACGCCGGCACATCCAGCTACCCCAATCTGTGAAATTATTTTACAGATTTTCAACTTTATCACAATAGTATAAGGTTCACTTTAAATTGGGGAAATTTGACAGATTGGGGTCTTGGGAACTGGGAATCTTTATTTGGATGAGCAACCTATACCTACAATAAATATCCGATTACATTTTTAGTCGCAATGCAAACCGTAAATAATATTAGCGATCAGCTTCGTTTCCTGGTATGTTAATTTATTATCATACAAATATAGCATTAATTAATATGTAAAAATTGGTGGTTATTCTAATTCTACGCACGGCTAAACTTATTTAAATATTATTAGATATATATTTTATTATAATATCTTGCTACTACATGCCTATTAGTACGATTAATACACAGTTTTAGTACTTCGCTTTTGCTTCAATTCAGCAGTGAGAACAACGTGAGAAGTCTCGATTTAGCGATACCGTATAATGTACTGATTAAAATGTCGGTTCCATTATGTTACAATACTGTCTGAAGCTAATAAATAATGTTATTTCAAAATTTAATTTACTGTGTCCTTTATATAAATACAGCAATATTAAAATTTGGTTTAGATTATGTAAATCAGAATCAACCCCAATCAACCTACTTAATAAAGCCGTATAAAGAGGTTCGTTACAATCATCAATTGAGTACCGACAATGACCTTTCGCTCTATGGTCAGCTCAACTGGGGAAGTACCTAACAGTATACACTTCAGATAAGAGCATTACTGTATTAATGTAGCGTGAGAGAGCTCATGGGAGAAGGGGGGTAAAAAGCAACGCGTGATTCAATGTGATTTGCAAGCTTGTTTGCCCAGTTGGTAGTATAAAAATAATATCATTCTCAGCTACTATGTAAGTGAATTTCAATTCCCAACCTAGAGGGTAGAGCTAAGTTATACAAACATTTATTAAGTACTTAGTCAAAATGTGTAAAACGCTACTTTTGTACCTGTATGATATTGGATTACTCTTTTCAATCGTAATAATAAAAGTCGGTAACTACTAATTAGTATTAAAATATCTTATACCTATTAAGCACTACCCCAAGTACCACCTTACGTACCTACCTAAAGCCTTGAGCGCGTTGCAGAGATGAGCATACAGAGTCTTTGGCATTATTAACATTTTCAACGTAAATTAAACTGAGTAAAGTAAATAATTCAGTGACCAACCTAAGACCCCGAACCGCTGTACGCAAGCCAAATGTGAGCAAGATCCAACACAAGACAGCAAAATATATAAATGGGAAAATTATACAAGCTGTCACATTTAATTTTGAATATAGAACAATCCGATGCCGATTTTTTTTTTATTTATTAGTAGTAAGACGGGCTAAAAGTAAAGCCGAACAGTAAAAACATAATTCAAATTGTCTTAGAACTGAAGACGTTATAAGTATTTAAAGATCGTGTTAGATAAAAAATATAGAACGCCATACTAAGATATGGCGGCATATTGTGAGAACGAAATAGAGCGAGTTTATCCCTGCCAACTTTAAACACTTATATCTCAAAAGTTATCAGCCGATTTTAATATGTATTTGCTCTTTGGATTATACTATTTGTGTTATTTTTTTATTAAGTAAGCTAGCTTTAGTATATTCATCATCAGTCCGATCCCCTATTAAATGACATGTTTTTGAGTAATTTTACTACGAACTTGTAGCGCCGAAACACCACCTTACGGGCGTCAGCCTTGTACCAAAAATGTAAAGAATAAACGTACGAAATTGTAACATAATATAGATTACGAGGCAACAAAACTGAACTGGGTACGTATTTTACAATTTTGTACATTTATTCTTGGGATGAGAAATTCCGCATAAGTTAACGTTTCACGTACTGATGTTCTACAAGTTAGTGATCTACCCATGGACTTAAAAACTCTTGGAACATCAGAACGACATATATACTACCTTTTTATGCGATATGTATACCTAATAAAGAAGTAATGAAGTGCTTATGTAAAAATCTGTTAACTGAAATATATGGTATGCAACATGTAATGTACAACTATCTATAGCCTTTCTTCGAGCTTATAACTTGAATACCTTGTGACGTGATGCGTCCAAATAATTACACATGTTATTGGAAATAAATTACTGAAAACAAGCTAGAGTTTTATTTCTCATCTTTACCCTGCATCTGTTTTAACAAGGGTTGCCAGACACAGCCATTTAATTTCCGGAACAGTTCGAGGGTTACGCATTTTATAACTCGACAAGGTAATTCCTGGACAGTTCCGGATTTCCAGGCCATCTGCCAAGCCTAGTTTCACGAGTTTGTGTCGTCTACTTCCTCGACTAAACTTAGTTTTATTCCCGTATGTCTAGCAGCGTTTCTAGCTGAACTATAAGTAGTGACAATGCGGCAATTTTCACCAAGGGAGTAAACTATAATCATCGTGGTAAATTCAGGGCTTTAAATAGTTTCCGTTCACTATAGACAAGATAATAAGGTAGGAAACGGAAATGGGTGAAGCAAAATGTGATTTAAGCTCTGAGCGTCAAGAGAAAAAATCAAGAGTCCTTCTGGGGGCGGTTTGAACTATTGTTCTGACATTCTGATATCTACTGATTTAATCAATATAAACGAAGACTCAGGAAAAAGAAATAATAAAATCGGCAAAGTGGGAGTCGAGGCTACCCAATTTATCTCTTCATCAGATTGATGACTTAGTTAATCGTATAAAAATTAAAAGGATTGTAAACATTGTTCGTTCTCACTTCATATCTACGTGTGATGAACGTTTTACAAATACTTAAACGTTAATTTTGACTCTTTATTGTGATATCTCTGCCCCAGCGGCCGTTGATTCTCGAGTGGCGACCACGGACCGGAAGAAGCAGCGTGTGCAGGTCCTCTACAAGATGGACAGATGATCTTGTGTGTCGCTGGAAGCCGCTGGATGCGGTTAGCGCAAGACCGGCAATTGTGGAGATCTTTGGGGGACGCCTTCGTCCAGCTGTGGGAGTCTTTCGGCTGATAGGATGATGATTGTGTTCTTATAACGATACTGAAGCACTTTCGAGGGTGAACACTAATTAGCCCATAGACTGCGATGATGCCAACAAAAGGCAGACGCTATTGATTTACCTTTCGTCGTTAATTTCAGTATTATACAATTATAACTATTAATACTTTATACAGAGTATTTAAAAGTGCAATTCGAACGAACGAATCATTATCAGTTTTATGTTTATTATGTTAACTAAATATTATCATCCTAAGGATAACACAAATATCATAGTGTAGGTATTTTTTGATAAGCCATGTTTATCAAACTCGTGTTGTGATACAAGACACTAATAATATAATAATTACGAATGACTGACTGCCAGCCGCAGATATTGACGCTTCGGTTTGAGCCAAGGGTTATATTATTCTAACAAGAAATATTCTTAGTAAAGCATACAGTTGGCAGTGTTACAACCCGACTACCTGGCCTCTTCAATCAATGCCACAACAATGACCTAACCGTTAGAAAACCTGCGACTACAACTAACTATAAGGCCTCTTACGCACTATGCTATGCTACGCACGGCTGGCCGCATTGCGGCTAACCGCAATGCGGCCAGCCGTGCGGCTGACCGTACTCAGATATTTGTACGAGAAAGTAGTTTTTATTCGCATGCATGACCGCAATCACCGCATTCCGGCTAACCACATAGTGCGTAGGAGGCCTAATGGAGTTAAATTTGGAAAAGAACTGATACTCTTACACTGCTGCACCGATATTAAGCAAACATAGCTATGAACCACCACAAGGAAACGGGCTTTAAACTAAAAGAAAACGTATGAAAATCAGTCCATCCGTTTGATAGCTAGGATGCCACAGACAGACAGACGGACACTCTTCTTTTCGCATTGGGGGAAAACAGGTCCACTTTCACACACTTGTACCTCATAATTATGTGCAGAGTGTATGGGCTAGGCTCCTTTTAACCTGGCAGCCATGACCCAAATTGGACTAGGAGGAGATTATTATTGAAGTATTAAAATAAACACATAATTCCAAGATTTCAGTTTTACTGTATTTGTTCAAGAAAAATAGTCTCTAAAATAGATAGATCCATTATATTATTACGAAACAAATTACAGTTAATCAAATACGCTCGCGGTCAGTCCATAGATGGGTGACCGCCAAAGTAGTTTAATTTCTGAGCGTCTCCGTGCTTCGGAGGGCACGTTAAGCTGTCGGTCCCGGTTTTAGACATTAGACAACAGTCGTTAAGCCATGTCAGAGGCCTACTGGGCGGCTTGAGCAACTCTGACACTAGGGTTACCACTGCCCATACGATAAGCAAGCATTAAGAAAAAAGGGGCACAATTCCGTTAAAGGTGTGCGTCACGATTGCTCCGCCACGTTAACCAAACAGAAAAAGAAATCGCTATATTTTTTGTCAAAATTAGTCAAAATCGAAAGGAACAAACCAAAACTTTGTCAAAGCAGAAATAAAGAAGTTACAGGGGTTTTAAGTTGGCCGCGCGAACGTAACGTGCACGATTGAGCGGCCATGGAGATCTCAGTAACTACTTGGGATAGTGATCTAAATCTTTTTGTTAATTGAACATTTCATTTGTCAACAATTGTCAAAAAAAGAATTATTAGACCAAGATCAATATTTCACGAAATATTCACCTTGGAAGTTATGGCCGCGCAATCGTGCACTTGATGTTTCTTTAATCTTGATGATTTCTTCAAAACTTAAGATATCATGCATTAAAACTGGTACCAGAAGAAAGGTTTTAATATGTCCAAAGTACCGAAAGCACTTAATGCCACCAAAGTTTATTTAAACTGACGAAATCAAGGTAAAACAAAAGTTACATGGCCGCGCAATCGTAACGTTACTTAGAAACGCTGATATCTCATTATCTATAATTGTTAAGATTTCGGTGTTAACATCCATTTATTCGCAATATTAACCTAATCAGATTGGCATAGCGTTTTAACCTCAGGACAATTTTCTACGCGCGTAATCTCAAAAATGATGATATCTCTTATAATGTTCGAGTAGAGTGACCATAATTTCTGTTAAATATGGGGATATCTTTTGCTCTTCTAGACGAAACTGTACCTGTTAGGAATAATTGATGTAGAAATGGCTAAGATAAGACTGTTCAATACAATATTCTTTTCTTTTATACACATGTTCAAATCATGCTATACAAAACAAGGCCAAAAAATGAAACTTAGTTCTGTTTTCACCACATGACGCGACATTGCTGCTTGTACTCTAGTAATTTATCTATACATATAATAAAATCGTAGGAATGTCAAAACTTATTTAAAAAGGATACTTGGGGCATGATCTACAATCGACATCGAAGCCAAAAAATAGTTTTTAGAATTTTTGTCTGTTTATCTGTATGTATGTCCGCGCTGAACTCAAAAAGTACTGCATGAATATTACTAAGAGGTTGGGTCACCATAAAGGCTACATATTATCACGCTATGACCTACGGGGGAGGGGCTGTGCTAATTTATAAAATTTAACGCGGGTAAAACCGCGGGGCACAGCTAGTCTATTATTATATGTTTGTAAAGTACCCCGCGACACAGGGATTAGATTGCCAAGTGTGGGCGTTGTCTTTTTAAAACGAAAAAAAAAGAAATAATTTAAGATGTGTTCGGTTAATAGGCAGTAATATTAGGTCTTTACCTATGAAATTGCCGTTCTGCAGTACTGGCCATTTCAAATCAAAATAATTTTTGTTTGGCTAAGAATTCTAATTTCAAATTAATTTTATTTTAAAAACATGGATTCTTTTTTCCAAAAGTAGTTATTTCTTTATTGATTAGTGTTACATTTTCATCGCATTTCAATCTTTTTCGTCATCATGGATACGTTAAAAATTCGAGTAATTATGGAATATGAGTACCGTCGTGGCAGCAACGCGGCACAAGCGGCACGCAACATCAACGACGTTTACGGAGCTAACACTACAAACCAACGCACCACCTGTTATTGGTTTGCTCGCTTCCGTTCTGGAAATTTCGACCTGAAAAATGAACCTCGCGGTCGTCCGAAGACTTTGGTCGACAATGACGAATTAAAGGCGGTTGTGGAAGCTGATGATACACAATCTACGGCTGAATTAGCAGCAGCTTTCGACGTTAGCGTCAAAACAATATTGGTCCATTTGCGTCAAATTGGCAAGGTAAAAAAGCTTGACAAATGGGTGCCCCACGAACTCAATGATCGCCAGCGCGAAGTACGCGTCGAGACGTGCCTTGCACTGCTCAACAGACACACAAATGAAGGAATTTTGAACCGCATTGTTACCTGCGATGAAAAATGGATTCTGTTTGATAACCGCAAGCGCTCAGCAAGTTGGTTGGATCCTGGTTCAGCACCTAAACAATGCCCTAAACGAAAACTTACCCCTAGAAAAGTGATGGTCACTGTTTGGTGGTCTAGCGCCGGTGTGATTCATCACAGCTTCTTACCAAACGGGGTGAGCATTACTGCAGATGTGTACTGTGAAGAACTGAGCACAATGATGGAGAAGCTGGCGCATCTCCAACCAGCATTGGTCAATCGCTCGTCTCCGCTGCTCCTGCACGACAACGCGCGACCTCATACTGCACAGCAGACGGTCTCCAAGTTGCAAGAACTGGGGTTGGAAGCTCTCCGTCATCCGCCCTACTCACCAGACCTTGCGCCTACAGACTACTACTTTTTCCAGAATTTGGATAACTTCTTGGCGGGAAAAAAATTCAATACCCGAGAGGCAGTACAAAATGCCTTTGAAGAATTTGTTGCCTCCCGTCCAGCTGATTTCTTTAAGAAGGGCATCAATAAACTGCCACTGCGATGGCAAAGATGCATTGATTGCATGGGTGATTACTTCGATTAATACAAATAAAAAAATTCATGAAAAAAATTCGTTTAAATTTTTTCATACAAAACGGCAATTTCATAGGTAAAGACCTATTATAACAATTATGAACTCAAAGCTACGTGTGATGATTGTAGAACTGACTCGAGCGAGGAGACTCTACCTACGGAATAGCAATTCTATTTATTTTCAAATTGAGAGAAAAAAAAATATTTCGAATTATGTACCTACATTTCTATTTTATATTTCTAGCATTACTAACCCACGAAAATTTGACTCCTAATTTGAAATACATGTTAAATTAGGAACCAAATGTGGGACGTTAAATTGTTCCAATGGCGTTATATTTCGTATAATTTATGACCGTAAAAACATTATACTTTACCATGTCAGCCAAATTACGTCCACTGTTGGACAAAATCCTCCGCAAAGTTCACAGAAAAACGCTGCTGCCCGTTCTCTTCGGGAGGATTTCTAGGCCCCCCACGGGATGAGATGGGGTGATGATATTCTACGCCGTCACCACACAGCGAATTCGTAATAATTATACTTACTTTATCGATTTTTCAAGAAATACTGTTACCAGTACCATTACTGTTTCATTGATAAAATTATAACTCGTCAATACATAACACAACATAAAAGTCGTTTGACAAACGGAAAAAGGAAAGTGCATTAAACTCTTTTATTTTAGCCAATTCTCCAACAATTATTCCTAACAGGTACATTTTCGTCCAATTGAGCAAAAGATATCCCCATATTTAACAGAAATTATGGTCACTCTATTCGAACATTATAAGAGATATCATCATTTTTGAGATTACACGCGTAGAAAATTGTCCTGAGGGTAAAACGCTATGTAAATCTGATTAGGTTAATATTGCGAATAAATGGATGTTAACACCGAAATCTTAACAATTATAGATAATGAGATATCAGCGTTCAAAGTAACGTTACGATTGCGCGGCCACGTAACTTTTGTTTTGCCTTGATTTCGTCAGTTTAAATAAACTTTGGTGGCATTAAATGCTTTCAGTACTTTGGACATATTAAAACCTTTCTTCTAGTAACAGTTTTAATGCATGATATCTTAAGTTTTGAAGAAATAATCAAGATTAAAGAAACATCAAGTGCACGATTGCGCGGCCATAACTTCCAAGGTGAATATTTCGTGAAATATTGATCTTAGTCTTATAATTCTTTTTTTGACAATTGTTGACAAATGAAATGTTCAATTAACAAAAAGATTTAGATCACTATCCCAAGTAGTTACTGAGATCTCCATGGCCGCTCAATTGTGCACGTTACGTTCGCGCGGCCAACTTAAAACCCCTGTAACTTCTTTAATTCTGCTTTGACAAAGTTTTGGTTTGTTCCTTTCGATTTTGACTAATTTTGACAAAAATATAGCGATTTTTTTTTTTCAGTTTGGATAACGTGGCGGAGCAATCGTGACGCACACCGTTAAAGAAGTTATCACTTCAAAAATGCTGCGGTCATGTGAATGTATAAATGGCCAGTGTGAATTAAAAAAAGACCCTCCGTCTTACGAATATTCAATCAGGTCACGTGTCTTGACGTGAGTTTAACATTTTTTTCCCATCCAAAAAGTGCACAACGCGAAAGCCGCTGAAGAGGTTTTCCCTTCAAAAACTAGTCTATGACAGACAATTGGTCGAACACAGTGTTCGTCGTCATGTTAGCTCGGCTAATGAGATAGGCATATTTCGTATATAAAAGTTTCATGTTCTTATTACTAGTAATACTGTAGGCAGTAGTATTCCGGATTGGTATTCTGTATTTGCTAATACTAGTCCCAACTTTCATAAAACTCATTTTATAGATGTCTATAATAATATTTAAACGTCGATAACAAAGTTGTTTTTAAGTAAAATAGAGTTTCATATACTAGTAGAAAACCTTTCGAGCAACGTGCTAATAATAAATAACCATTTGAATAAATAGGAATCTTATTTCAATTACACCTAAAAACCATTTTTTACTGAAGTACCTACCGAAACTGTCTAACGATATTTTTATCAAAATATTGGGATATTTATGAGCACTGAATTTGAATCTCGTGTTTCTAAGTCATTAGTCTAGGAAAGGAAGTTGTTTGTACAGACGCCGGCACATCCAGCTACCCTAATCTGTCAAATTCTTTTACAGATTTTCATCTTTATCACAAAAGTATAAGGTTCACTTTCAGTTGGGGAAATTTGACAGTTTGGGGTCTTGGGAACTGGGAAAATTTGGATGAGCACATACCTATACAATAAATATTCGATTACATTTTTAGTCGCAATGCAAACCGTAAATAATAGTAGCGATCAGATTCTGATTTTACGCACGGTTAAACTGATTTAAATATTAGATATATATTTTATTATAATATCTTGCTACTACACGTCTATAAGTACGATTAATACACAGTTTCAGTACTTCACTTTTGCTTCAATACATCAGTGCGAACGATATGTTCTGCTTTAAATGTCGGTTCCATTATGTTACAATACTGTCTGAAGCTAAATAAATAATGTTATTTTTAAATTTAATTTCTTCTGTCCTTTATAAAAAATACAGCAATATTAAAATTTGGTTTAGATTGTGTAAATCAGAATCAACCCCAATGCATACCTACTTAATAAAGCCATAGTATAAAGAGGTTAATTAAAATCATCAATTAAGTGAGGTCTATGATCGATTTTTGCTCTATGGTCAGCTCAACCGGGGAATTACCTAACAGAATACACTTCAGATAAGCGCATTATTGTATTAACTAGCTGTGCCCCGCGGTTATACCGGCGTTAAATTTTATAAATAATCATTGCTCCTCCCCCGTAGGTGATAGCGTGATAATATGTAGACCTATATGTTGACTTGACCTCTTAGTGACCTAGACCTCATGCAAAATTTAAAGTAAATCCATGCAGTACTTTTTGAGTTTAGCCCGGACATACATAGAGACAAACAGACAAAAATTCTAAAAACTATATTTTTGGCTTCGATTTTCATTGTAGATCACACCCCTAGTATTCTTTAAAAAAAATTCAATGTACAGTTTTGACTTTCCTACGATTTTATTATATGTATAGATTTTGCGTGAGAGAGCTCATTGGAGAAGGGGGAAAATCTGAGCAACGCGTGATTCAATGTGTATTGCAAGCTTGTTTGCCCAGTTGGCAGTATAAAATTAAAATAATTCTCAGCTACTGTGTAAGTGAAATTCAATTCCCAACCTAGAGGGTAGAGCTAAGTTATATACAAACATTTATTAAGTACCTAGTTAGTCAAAATGTATTAAACGCTACTTTTGTACCTGTATGATATTGATTACTCTTTTCTTTCTTCTACTTATACCTACTAAGCACTACCCCTAGTACCTACCTAAAACCTTGAGCGCGTCACAGAGATGTGCATACAGAGTCTTTGGCATTATTAACATTTTGAACGTAAATTACACTGAGTAAAGTAAATAATTCAGTGACCAACCTAAGACCACGAACCGCTGTACGCAAGCCAAATGTAAGCAAGATCCAACACAAGTCAGCAAAATATATAAATGGTAAAATTATACAAGCTGTTACATTTAATTTTGAATATAGAACAATCCGAATGCGGATTTTTTTTTATTTCTTATTTGTAAGACGGGGTAAAAGTAAAGCCGAACAGTAAAAACATAATTCAAATTGTCTTAGAACTGAAGATGTTATAAGTATTTAAAGAACGTGCTAGATAAAAAATATAGAACGCCATACTAAGATATGGCGGCATATTGTGAGAACGAAATAGAGCGAATTTATCCCTGCCAACTTTAAACACCTATATCTCAAAAGTTATCAGCCGATTTTAATATGTATTTGCTCTTTGGATTATACTATTTGTGTTATTTTTTTATTAAGTAAGCTAGCTTTAGTATATTCATCATCAGTCCGATCCCCTATTAAATGACATGTTTTTGAGTAATTTTACTACGAACTTGTAGCGCCAAAACACCACCTTACGGGCGTCAGCCTTGTACCAAAAATATAAAGAATAAATGTACGAAATTGTAGCTTAATATAGATTACGAGGAAACAAAACTGAACTCTGTACGTATTTTACAATTTTGTACATTTATTCTTAGGATTATTACAGCTGACAAATTCCGCATAAGTTAACGTTTCACGTATACTGATGTTCTACAAGTTGGTGATCTACCCATGGACTTAAAAACTCTTGGAACATCAGAACGACATATAGACTACCTCTTTATGCGATATGTATACCTACCTAATAAAAGAAGTAAACCTAGATAATGTAAAAAATCTGTTAACTGAAATATATGGTATGCAACATGTAATGTACAACTATCTATAGCCTTTCTTCGAGCTTATAACTTGATTACCTTGTGACGTGTTGCGTCCGAATAAATACACATGTTATTGGAAATAAATTACTAAAAACAAGCTAGAGTTTTATTTCTCATTTTTACCTTGCATCGGTTTTAACAAGGGTTGCCAGGTACAGCCATTTCATTTCCGGAATTTTATCGGTAGGAAGATATATGTACGAAAACATACCTATTTTTATTTTTGTAATCGGTCACATTCGTATAATATATTACAGACATGCTACATACAATATCTATGGTAAAAAATAAAACTTACCAATCTGCATTATTATCAATTTAAGAGTACCTATTCTGCACTGCAATATGCACGTCTACTCTTGAGGTAAAACAAAATCGTGAACAAGAACGTGAGCAGGTGCGGGTAGTTCAGCGGGGGAAGGATGATGGATCGATGCATATTATTATGAAAACGTAGTGGTAGATATATGATTTCCGGGACTATAAAGTGGAAATCCAGGACACTGGACAAGTCAAGAAATTCCGGGACAAAACCCCGGATTTCACGGCCATCTGGCAAGCCTAGTTATCATTCATTAAATAAATAAACAAGTCTACCATAACATCGTGTAGTTTAGTTTCTCCATGAAAATTAGTTTTATTCCCGTATGTTGACGCAGTGATCCTAGCTGAGCTATAGTGACAGAGCGTTAAGATTCACCTAAAGCGAGTAACACGATACATATACTTTAAATAGTTACCATTATCCACAGACGAGATATTAAGGCAGCACACGATCAATACATGGGGGGACCCAACCGTCATTTAATCTCTGAGCGTCTCCGTGCTTCGTAGGGACAGCCAGTTGAAAATGTAAGAGTCCTACCGAGCGGTTTAAACTATTCTGACACTAGGGTATCTACTGCGCCTAATAATAAAAAAAAAGAATCAGGAAAAATAAATAATAAAATCGACGAACAATGTTTACAATGCTTGCGATGAACTTTAATTTTAACTCTTTTAGCTCCAGCGGCCGTCGATTCTCAAGTGGCGACCACAGACCGCAAGAAGCAGCGTGGGCAGGCCCTATACAAGATGGACCGATGATCTTGTGAGGGTCGCTGGAAGCCGCTAAATGCGGGTAGCGCAAGACCGGCAATTGTGGAGATCTGATAGGATGATGATTGTGATCTTATAACGATACTGCAGCAATTTGGAGGTCGAACACTAATTAGCCCGATAGACTGCGACGATGCCAACAAAAGGCAGACTCTATTGATTTACCTTTCGTCGTTCATTTCAGTATTATATAATTTAAACTAGTTATACTTTATACAGAGTAATTAAAAGTGAAATTCGAACGAACGAATAATTATCAGTTATAATGTTAACTAAATATTATCATCCTAAGGATAACATAAATATCATAGTGTAGGTATTTTTTGATAAGCCCTGTTTATCAAACTCGTGTTGTGATACAAGACGCTAATAATATAATAATTACGAATGACTGACTGCCAGCCGCAGATATTGACGCCCCGGTTTGAGCCAAGGGTTATATTATTCTAAAAAGAAATATTCTTAGTAAAGCATACAGTTGGCAGTGTTACAACCCGACTACCTGACCTCTTCAATAAATGCAACTACAATGACCTAACCGTTAGAAAACCTCCGACTACAACTATAAGGCCTCCTACGCACTATGCGGCTAGCCGTAATGCGGACAGCCGTGCGGCTGACCGTACTCTGTACGAGAAAGTAGTTTTTATTCGCACTGTGATGCATTGACCGCAATCACCGCATTCCGGCTAACTGCAGTGTGTAGGAAGCCTAATGGAGATAAATTTGGAAAAGAACTGATACTCTTACACTGCTGCACTGATATTAAGCAAACATAGCTATGAACCACCACAAGGAAACGGGCTTTAAACTAAAAGAAACCGTATGAAAATCAGTTCATCCGTTTGATAGCTAGGATGCCACAGACAGATATCGACGTCAAACTTATAACACTCTTCTTTTCGCATTGGGGGAAAACAGGTCCACTTTCACACACTTGTACCTCATAATTATGTGCAGAGTGTATGGGCTAGGCTCCTTTTAACCTGCTGGCCATAACCCAAATTGGACTAGGAGGAGATTATTATTGAAGTATTAAAATAAACACATAATTCCAAGATTTCAGTTTTACTGTATTTGTTCAAGAAAAATAGTCTCTAAAATAGATAGATCCATTATATTATTACGAAACAAATTACAGTTAATCAAAAACATCACTATGGAAATAGGATTTGTACAAAACGTTTATACTTAACTAGAAAGTTACTGGGCTTGTCTTTGCCTGCTATAGATTCTTGTTTTGAATATGTTATCAATCTTATTGAACACTTCGTCAGCGGAGCGCGAGGCGTCTACTCTCCAGTGCAGACCTTTCCTCATGTAGTAGTCCACTAGGGGTACCGTTTGTGCATGATATGTAGCGAGACGCTTCTTCAGAGCATCAACATTGTCATCAGATCTTCTGATCAGAGGTTCTCCAGTTATATCATCAGTCATAGCTTTCTTGGGCGGGTGGAACTCTTCGTTGTACGTACGTCCACTGGCTGGATGGATCAGCCTACCAGTTATTCTTTTCACCAGAAGACTGTCTTGAATTCCAAACTCAATTACAGCATCAAGATTAGTTTTGCGTTTGGCAAGAAGGTCATCCAACTGAAATACATAAAACGAATATTTTTAATTCAATCTGTTTTGTAAGTAAAAGATTATACCTACACTCCATCACATTAGAGCTACTAAATGTGAAATCGATAGAGATAGGGTCTTAACGTTGATTGACGCAACTAAAACTAAAACTAAAATAAGTCTTACTTCGAAAACAAACTAAAACTTGAAAAAATATTGAGATTGTTTTTAAATTCTTAAGCAGAACAATACAAATACAACGCCTATCAGCTTTTGTTCCGTGAATAGTTTTCGTAATCCATGTGAGTTAGTAAATATAAATAAAACTACTATATCTATCTATATTTAAATACAATCATTGTGATTGACGCAACTAAAAAAAATAAGTATTACTTCGAAAACAAACTAAAACTTGAAAAAATATTGAGATTGTTTTTAAATTCTTAAACAGAACAATACAAAATACAACGCCTATCAGCTTTTGTTCCGTGAATAGTTTTTGGTAATCCACGCGAATTAGTAAATATAAATAAAACTACTATATTTTAATACAATCATTGTGTGGCGACGTGGGGAGGGGTGGGCCTAGGAATCGACCAGAGGGACGGGGAAGAATACGCTCGAGCGTTTTTCTGTGAGCTATGACCATCAAACTGTCTATCACCGATCGCCTACCCGTCTGCCAAGCGTGGCGATTATGGCATTTTTGGAGAGGCTTTTGTCTAGCAGTGGACGTATGATGATAATATTTAATAACTCAAATATCAATTCATAATACTGTCCATACTTAATCTCCATACTCACTCGACATTGGTAAATTGGATACGCACGATTTTACAAAAGTGTGAAACAATTATTATAACTATGCCACATTTTGCCCATTTAAGGATAGTGTGTAATTTATAGTCAAAGTCAAAGTAACTTTATTCCGTAAAAATTTTACATTTATGTGGAATCGTCATATTTTTTTTTACCCTACCGTGCAGTGCATGACGTGGCAGCTACTGAGAAACACTGCCAGAAAACTCAGTAGGAATCCTTTTTTTAAATAAAATATACTTAATATTAATTACAATCATGTGTGATGACTCAGAACAACTCCATCCCAAGCACTTTTATCACTTAAATAATCAGAAATTTTGTAATATGCCCTGCTACACAATTTGGCACAATATAAACTTTCGAATTCGTTTTAGTTTAACTAGGAGAAGTCTTTATGAGATGCCATTGCAAATAATTTCAACAGTGGCAAAATCAATAACTTCTACAAGTAAAATATCTATGTATACAATATACATAGACTCACGCCTATTTCCCAGAGGGGTAGGCAGAGACAATGTTAAAATCTTCATCGGACTAAATTTCTCTATTCTTCCTTTTTTGTGCATTCTGTACTGTAATCGGCAACTCTTTGAAACGGAAACTACATGGTTTACATGAGAAAAAAAACTCGTATAGACTTTCATAGTAAACTATGGCTCTCTTCTTTAATATTTATATGTATGAGAATACCTAATTCTTCGCAATCCATGGATTCACCGTGCGGAAACCGGGTGCATCACGAGGGGAGAACATTCGACAGAGTCTGAGACTTGCGACTCAGATGTAGGTTTCAGGGGGCCCCCTGTGATGCATCAACGCTCACCTTATCTGTCTCTGAGTGTTCCCCCCTCTTCCTAGTCAAATTGCCGCTTTGGATACTGGAATATAAAACTTACGAAAGTTCTTCATAATCCTAACTCTTTTAATAGGTTATAGAGGTATTTTGGTGGTATACCCCTCGCACCCACTTCTACAGCATATAAATTAACCACAAAGCCGTTTCTGGTTAAGTCATTTGATAAGTCGTAATACTTGTATATTTAACGCGTGATCTTTAGGGATGTTGGATTCCCACGGTACGGTAAGCTCTATGAGCACAACGCGTTTTAGTTTTCGTGGGTTAAGGAATATGTGTAGATGGCGAAGCACCAATATTCTCTGGGATTTTGTAATGTTTTTCATACGTGTCCATCAGTATGGTCTAATCATTTGCACTACTTAGGATTGAATAACGCTTTTGTGTAGATTTCTTTATTGAGCCTTCCTTAACAAAGTCTACATGTATTATATTTGTCGTCAATCCCTTCTATCGAGAGAATCACATCTTCACTTATGATTTCTAATACCCTATCATGGCGTCGTGCGTAATGACCCCTATCTAGGAGCACCCACAACCTACTAGCATGTGCCTAGCCATACCTATTTCCTCACCACAGGTATTGCAGGACTTTTCTGTAGCTTTTCCCCATCATACTAAGTAAGTTACTTTGGTCGGGGAGGGTCGTCTGAAACGCGTTTATATAGAAGTTTAGTAGAGCAGGTGACCAGTCATACAATAGAGTGCGCCATTTTAGGGCTAGTGGGATACAAAATTCACCTAGAGTTAACCACTTGTTTTGCATTTCTAGGTTCATTGCATGCACTCTATAGCTGTCATTTTTGTCCTGTTGAAGTAATGATTTTGTAATTTCTCTGTCTGCCTGTTTCAGTCTCAGGCCAAAACCATCTCTATTCAACTGTGCACCCACCATGCATTTTTTATGGAAGTAAAGTCTTGATTCAAGTGCACTCTAAGGTATTTGTGCTGCTCAGAGGGTCTCTTGAGTTTCATTCCTAAGGTATCTGAATCCCCAAACAATGTAGACAGGTCTGCTGACTGTGCTAGTCCAAGCCATGACTTCAATGTCTTAATGACTTTAGCATATAACTTCTTCAGAATGGTTTGACCGATATTGTATACTAGAAAAGGCCAGTTGAGACATGTTGTTAGATAATTATCGTAAATCCAAGCCATTTTTATATTGCTTATTGGCTGTTGGTCTACCTTATCTAAGTCATATAAAAAATTCTCTATTACTTTGTCTAGAGCTGGTGTACTACCACCACCAGCCTATGCATGTAAACCTTTGTAATCTATCTTTCTTCCAAGGAAAAAAGATAGATTACAAAGGTTGTATATATAGTGCACCTACCATAATTTATCTACATCACCCAAAGGGTGACTGGGAGAGAATGCCTATGGTAGTCTGACTGCCTCGCTACATTTATGTGCAAGAAGTTTTATTAAATGTTACAGAATTAAAAATAGAAAGAACATAAAATAGTAGGTAAATAAATAAATATCAATATTATATTCACCATACTGACTCCTAATTGTCTATAAACTGTATATCATCAAAAATAAGTAACCCCGCCCCCCATTATTTTATGCTAATGGTGACTAGTCCCTATTCACTAAAGTACTCCATAACAAGCAAGTTAAAGAAAATATTCCAGTATATTATACAAACATTATGTTATGTTATGATACATTCCCATAGTGAATTTTGATAGTAATATGTCTTAATTACATGTAAGGATTGAGAGAAGAATGTATGTACTAAGAAAGAACAGAGAATAATTGAATAACTAATTTCTTCAATGCCCCACGGCATTGTAGAAACTAGGTCCAAAGATAGCTATGATAATTATTATGATTGGTATGGAATTATTGAATTTATTAAGTTATACAAATAGGAGAAGAGACAGAATCAAGGAGAGGGTAAAAGAAGTTAATTCTATCAAAGTACTACAGTGACAAATTTGCAACTCAAACAACTATTAAAATTGAGATTGGTAATTACATGACACATAGTAGTTTTTCTAAATAGATATTCTTATCTAAATTAATCCTTAACTACTACATGTGTATAATCTATAGGTATCCATATCTGTAACCACTTAGTCATGAATAATACCCAAATAATCAAACAATCTGTTATTACTTTTTGTAAACATGTTCAATTATGTTTATAAAATATATGAAATGTCAATTTATATTTATCTGGAAAAAATCAAAGATAAGATATGAGGACAAGTCACTGTTCCTCAAATTCGGTTATGAAAGCTTCAAGAGAAATGTGAGGTATATCTCACCACCTCACCTGCTAAGGAACGCCTTAGTAAAATAGTTTAAAACTAAATCATTTTACTTTTACCTTTTCAGCTTGGGGTACAGTCCTGGGGAAACCATCCAAAAGAAATCCATTTTTGCATTCGGGTAGATCCAAATTCTTATCAATCATATCCACCACCATCTGATCAGACACCAGCTTGCCTTCATCCATTACTTTCTTCACACTGCGGCCAAGCTCTGAACCTGAAGCCACCTCTTCTCTCAACATATCACCAGTTGACAGATGACATACACAATATTTTGCTTTTAGACCTGGCGCCTACAAAATACATAAGTTATTTCTATAAATAAACAAACTCATTAGCATCACAACAAAGAAAAATAGAAAAACATGCCAATTTTCTGAATAATGGCAGAGATAATTATAGTTTCACACGCCAAGTATTTGAACAGAACGTGGGCATGATATAACAAACTTAAATATTTATCGTAACTGTACATAATAACTCAAGGACCAAAGGTCAAAGCTCGTAACAAATGTCTTACCGCGGTGCCCTTTCCGGATCCTGGTGGTCCAAGTAGTATTGCCCTGATACCAATAGGATCATATTCAGGTATAGGCTTAACGGCTGGTGCTGCTGGGGCCATTTCGAACGAACGGACACCGGTTTCTTAGACTATGGCTATAACCAACAAAATAAAATATTATAAATTAGACATCACGTGCACTGCATCTTATCTTAATTAAGTCTGATATCGGACGTACTGACCAAATTATAATTGTTATAGAGTAATGAACAAAGCTAGCCGGACCCGTACGAACTGCGTAAGTGACTTCCACATAGCAATTTAATATACTGGTGACGTCGGTCAACAAATGTCAATGTCAAATTGACTGTTACGTGTTGCCAGAGGCTTTTAAGCAAATTGTAGGCATTCGTAATAAATGTCTAATAATTAAAAGATGATGTAGTATAAAAGCCTAGTTTAAGCCTATTATTTCGCAGCGCTTAAAGCTCTAAGTTTAATTTAGTACATTATATAGTTTTTTGTATAATTTCCACAGTGGGAATTAAAAAAGGTTTTTTGAAGTAAAGCCAGAGTGTACGCAACAATTTGAAATTTTTTGAAAATTGTAAGCGTATAGGATTCCACACTACAATTTTGTAGCAGCCAGCTTGCTTGTTGAACTATTTGATGAAATCTACACGACAACACAATTATTTATTACACAAAAATTTATTACTGAATGGGTTTTAAGATAGATCGGGTGGCTATGCACAAGCACAACACGCGAACATGAAAAGAAAATCAGTCTTGTAGTGTGCACTGTGCAGCTAGGGCCGAGTTCTTTAAGTAATAATTAAACGTAGTTGGTTACATTATCCTTGGTTAAATTCATATATTTAATCTACTCTTTGGTTAAATTTGACAAACTGAATGAAAGTGACGGTTTATCTTATAACCTCAAATGTGGCGGTAAACAAATGCAGCGAATTAATAGAATAAATTAAACAACACCCGTTAAAATATTGGGATTATACAATCATGGCCGTTAATGGCATAAGGTATATACATTGGAATATTCTTTTATGATATAGTTACATATTATTTAAAATAAATGTTGTAAAATATATCTTTCAGTTATTGGAAGCGTTTATGGCGTTGGACTACGTCGGAGAGCTTGACCGAGGATGAATTATCTTCTGTTTTGGGAGATAAAGATGTAGTAGAGGGTTTCAAACAGGGCTTGGCGAGCTACAAACCCCACAAAGCTGAAAGTTACTCACAGTTGCAAACTAAGTATCCAGACCAAACTAAGCTTCTGAGTGTTGTACACACATTACAAAATTATATTGTAAGTGAACAAATTGGTATTTTGTTATATATGTTATATAACATATATTTTATATATGTGTTTTTTTATTGATAATACAATACCTCTTGAATCAATAATTGTTAATATACATATAGTACAATGGGTGGATAAAATGATGATTTAGGGCTTGTAAAATATATTTCTAAAAAGGAATGTTTTGCGAAGATTATCGCAAAACCTGGCACCTTACCCAGAATCACAAAGCTTATGTGGGATATTGGATGGTTAATATCTCAAATCAAGTCGCCTTCAAACGTAAATAAATTCAGGGGGGAGGGATGGAGGGGGGAGGGGGCTACCCTCCTGTACCATCCCCAACCCGTGGAACCCCATGGTTATGGAGATATCCATGGTTAATGTTTTTCTAGCGCTCGGCGGCCGCTACCGCGGCACGCTCGCTACGCTCGCTCGCCTTCGCGCGCCAAATGGTCACCGTTCTAACCTAACCTAACCCAAATTATTTCATAAAAGTGCAGTTTTGCAAAAATATTATGATAGTGACAATGAACAATTCAGTTTTGGGTATTTTTCGGATAATTATATAAAAACAAAATATAACTTCTAAACACGAAAGCAATGTTTTTACACTGTTTTACAACGCTGTAGGTGTCGAAATCGCTACGAAATGTTCAAAATTGCGTTCTGTTTTATGCATTTGTATGGAGTCTTACGATTTTGAAAAATTTATTTTAAAAAATTGGCGCGTCTCCGGCAGAAAAAAATGCGTTTTATCACTTAGTAGGAACCCCCTTAACCCCCCCATATACACACTTAACTCAAATTCAGGCGACTCGATATGAGATCCAACCCTATTGGAAAATTAGGATGTCATTAGAAACACATTACCTGTGCATATTCCTTACATATGATTAAGTTAGATAGTTTGTATCCCAACAAAGGACATTTCTTTGTATAATGAGCATGATTATTGGTTCTGTGTCTGAATGTAATTTATTTTATATCTACGTATTTATAAGTATATAATATGTTTATCAATGGTCTGGTTGCCCAAGTACAGGCTCTGCCTAGTTTGGGATCAGATAGCAGTGTCTTAGTCCCAGGACATTTATATATTAATATAAAATCAAAACAAACAATAAATATTTTAAAATTGTGACACATTTCAGAAACAGTGAAAAATCTTTAATTGATGAATATTTGTGTTGAGATCTTTACATAATTTTTCTTTTCCAGGATGTTGATTGCTTCCAAATTTGGGAGATCTTAAAGAATTACCTCTGCGACATATCCTATGGCACACCTGAAAATGCTCTCAAGAATGTTGCCTTTGTTGACACTAGGCCCGTCTTCCTTCTGCCCAATGTTTGGAGATTCTACTATGCTGAGCGTCTCTTCCTACTGAAGCTCTTACAATACATGATACAGTTCAAAAATGAACCTAGCCACAAGTACGGGGAGCAGTTCAAAAAGATTATCAATGGCATAGGAATACAGAATCTTAAAAACTCCCTGTTATCCCAATTTGAGAAGTTGTTAAATACAGCACCACCTCCTAGAAAGATCCAGAATGATTTTGGAAATGAGAATATTAGGCAGGATTGGGCAGATTGTAATATGAAAGAGCAGTTGGCTATATTACAGATTCTACTCCATATAGCAAAAGAAGATACATTTAGTGATATTGAGTTTAAGAGACTGTTCATACTGTTCAGGAAACATGGGTTTGGTAAGAACCAGGGATACAGTGAGCTGTTGGAGGAGAGACACCGGGAAGCTTGTATGAGGATTATGTACATAGAAGTCTGTATCTTCATGGTGATAGCTGATGGTATGGCTATGTAAGTATTAGTTGTTACTTAGATATACATTTTTAATTATAAACTTTTTGCTTTAGTCTGTCCCTAATCATCTTGGTATTGCACATTTTTATGGGTTTCAAAATTCAAATTTCATGGCAATCCAAATACTGATGTATTTTATGGTAAAACTTAATGTGTTATAATTACCCAGAATAAAATGAATTGTATGTATTTCATATCTGACATGGGTAGACTGTTGATCCTAAAAACTGTTATGTTATGACCTTATTTTACATGATTATTCAATAAATAATTATTTATCTTTACCAAGGCCTCCCCTAATGATCACCTGTTTGGTGATGTACTTGCTGGGCATTTTCTGATAAATATTCCTTCGGGATGACTTCCACATCCCCAGGGCATGAGATGGGGTGGTGATATTTCTCATTGTCTTTATCTTTTTTACTGACTTAAAAATTAGGAGGGTATAAATTCGATGTAATGATTTTTTGTATGAGTTACGGGATTTCTCTGTTGTTGGTTAACAACAGTTCACAGCGCAACAAGCATTTTCAAACAATTACGATATGCTTCTTCTGTGAATTTTTATTCAATAGGCATTGCAATTTTTTTAATATTAGTTGTTTGTTATGATAAAAATTTTAAGTGGTTTTTGTGTTTATTAAAACAGCAATTATAAGCATGGTGATTATAATTGCTATTTTAATAAACACAAAAACCATGTTGTTCTAGCATGTCATTAGTTTACTTTTGTTTTAGAACCAACTTGTCCTCCTGGATAGAGAACACTAAAGAAACAGTTGAGAATGAACTCACCAAACTTCATATGAACCCTGAGCACAGTGCAATGCTTCTCACATGGATGATGTTGACTCTACAGGTATTTATTAGAAAACAAAGAAATTAAAAGTATTTATTCCTAGACTGGTACAAATAAACATTAAAGTATATAAATAAGTAGAGATATTCATGCATTGTGATAATATAATATAATGTGTTGAAATTATATAAGGTGTATCATAAAAAGTGGATGAAACTTCAGGAGTTATATTGCTTATGAAATTCAAGAATGTGTAAATCAATAAATTTGCCAGAAACCAACAACAAATTAAATATAACTGTCCATACAAAAAATTATTGATTAAGTGATGGGTATAATGGTATAATTTTTCGTTTTTCACTTTTTGTTTTTCTTTAATTTGTTTAATTTCTTGGGTAGATTGTGGTGTTTCAATTTTCCCCATTATTTATGTTACACCTTGCTGAAATGGAACTAGTATCCTCAATCACTTTTAGTACCTAACAATTGACCTTTGAAAACAATTTAAAATGTGTACTGTGTTCATTTGAATTTGGATTGTTACAGTGTGATAAGCATATGAAGCTATTCGAGAGTCACTATCAACACTTTGGTGCAACAGCATTGAGAATGGAAGTTTTTAAATTCCTACAACAAATGCTAAACAGTACAGTTTTTTCAGTAAGTAATGTTATTGTATAATCATTTTATGATTACTTTGAAACAAATTACTTACATGTGAATTTTATTTTCATTTCTTTTTCCAAAGGACAAATCAAAATGCGCCCAAATCGCTCGTCAAAGAGTTTTCAGCATGCTGAACGATCTCTGTAACAAATTCGATGGCGACGGCACGCTGAGCCACCAGCCCGGAATCATGGAGCTATGTTCCGATCTCCTATCTTCTCCTGATATAGCTGATGTATTCTGGAGGTTGCACCAAAATAATGAAAATATAGGAGTGGTGTCACTGTGGAACACTGCTTTGGAGTACTTCCCATACAATTTTAGTGCCCTTTCTGTATTGTCTGCGGGCTTGGCAGAAGCGGGGAAGAATAGTGTGGTGAATGTGAGTGTTGTTGCTCTTTTTATTATTTATCATAATAGTTTTCGTGTAACTTATCATATCTTCTTCTCAACAATTTATACTATTTTGTTATGTAATAAGTAGCAATATTGAGATAGCAATAGAATGATTTGGAGCATTATCGCGAATCTTCTTACTGCTTTCTTTACCATAAAACTATCATTGTAGATTCATAAGAAATGCATATGAATAAACATGCATTTATTTTTATTGTAGTTATAATACTAACTTGATTGAATATTACTTTTTCAGCTATTAGGTGAACTAAAAAACCTGCCAGTATACACAGAAATCTACAAACCAAACTCAGTTCCTATAATGTCGCTTCAAGCTGACGATGCGGTCATTGGCAGAGAGTATTATCCTCTAAATGACCCTTCCTACCGCATTGAAATTGGTTCCAAAGCCACTATAATGGAACGAAAAGACGTTACTATGATACACTTCCGAACACCTTATACCTATTGGACTGTGTTCAACAATGAGATAGAAAAAGCGTTAGATAGAAAACAGCATCATCAGAATATCAACATGACGTTACAACGGGTGTATGAAGGTGCTAAAGTATTGAAGAGAGTTGTCAAAGCGTTGGTTGATGATAGACAGATTCCTAAAAACTTGGTGGGGCCGAGTGAGGGGGTATTTGATGTGCTAGTGAGGTTCATGAGGGCCGACACGCCACCATTAGCGCTTCTCGTGGAATGCTTTGGAGTTTGTACTGCTCTGGTGCCTGCGTTTCCTAAAGAAATCCATTTAAGGTAAAACATAGTATGTTGGTATTTATTTTATTTTATTATACAGGAAGATAGACATTTGAACAAAAATCCGCCAAAGGATGCTGCTACATTGCGGGTTGTGTTTATGAGTAACAGACAAGAACTGTCAATAACTGGGAAATATGGTATTTTGTGCCATCTGCAAAAATTGGCTTGAGACGAGGAAACAAAGATTGACTTTGGATGTTGTGAACCAAAATCAAAATTCGGTTTTTTAAGACAATTATCTACTAGTATGTAAATTTATAGTGTTGTTTATTTATGCCGCTCTTAATATTTTTTTTGTTGTCTTGGAAATATTAGACGAAGTCTATTTTTGGAATAGACACACTTTTTTATGCATGTTTTTTTTTCCATAGCTCCACCGTGTTCTACCTGTACTAAGCTCGCTGCGACAGACTCATATGTTTTTCTATGTTTTCATTGGTCGAACGCTGAAAGAGACGTGTATGTGAACATACTAGCTTCGCTACATAACTGTAGGGTAATACTTAAAATCTAAACATCTATATTTACCAAGAAATAAATATGTATATAAAAATAAATATACGATTAAACAATAATACTTCACTGCCTATGTTACTACAAACACCGTTCTGACTAAAAATGGAAATGCTTTCTTTAAGTACGTGAATAAAAAGCGATAAGACCGCCAATTGTGTCTATGTTCTGTAAATGGTGTGCAATAAAGTGTATTTATCGTATCTTATCTTAAAAACATTTTTATATTTTTTATTTGAAATGTATTTTGTCTTGCAGATTGATAAACACCGGATTACTACCTCGACTCCTAAATCACAAGTTAACCCATATAGAATACGCGAACGGAGCTTCATTCGACTCTGGAGCTGTCGGCTCCTATTTGGTGACAATAGAACAACCGACCGGCTCTTATAAATTCCTGATGGCCTACATTGAGCTATTATGTGCGTTTCATGAGGTAGGATTGGTATCTCTTAACTTAGAAGTAAATTAAAAATACTTGGATCATCATACTTCCATGTGTGAGCGAAATTACTGAAAGCCGGCAAGTTCATATACTCCAAGCCTTGGCATTATCTTAAGTAAAGACTGTGATAAATAAATAAGTCCCTGGATAACTGATGGATAGGCTGAATGAATATGTCATCATCATCATCATCATCATATCAGCCTAAAGACGTCCACTGCTGGACAAGTCCTCCCCCAAAGATCTCCACAATTGCCGGTCTTGCGCTATCCGCATCCAGCGATTTCCAGCGACCCGAACACCTCGTTAGACGTGGTCACTCACTATGGGCCTTATCAGGCGGCTCAAGGTCACCCAAAGAGCAATGGAAAGGGCTATGCTTGGAGTTTCCCTGCGAGATCGAATCAGAAATGTTGAGATCCGCAGGCGAACCAAAGTAACCGACATAGCCGTAAGAATTGCCAAGCTGAAGTGGCAGTGGGCAGGGCACATAGCTCGTAGAGCCGACGCCCGCTGGGGCAGAAAGGTTCTCGAGTGGCGACCACGAACCGGAAGACGC
The DNA here is from genome assembly GCA_951640165.1 of Pseudoips prasinana. Taxonomy (NCBI): domain Eukaryota; kingdom Metazoa; phylum Arthropoda; class Insecta; order Lepidoptera; family Nolidae; genus Pseudoips; species Pseudoips prasinana. Next base: position 11,089,461 of record OX621235.1, on the reverse strand, counting down.
ATCGTGGGCAGGCCCCCTACAAGATGGACCGATGATCTTGTGCGGGTCGCTGGAAATGAATATGTATAAAACCTAAATTAAATTAATTATTTTATTTAAAAGAACTAATTTGTTATTCTACGGTGGCATAATTTAATTGCTAATGCTTTAGCTAATTAAATAAAATAATTTATTTCTTTTTTCCAGCAGGGATCAATTGACGACCGCATAACATCTGAGATAATTCTCCCTGGTCTGATCCTCATTCTCCGAGAAGTGTTCCCAAATGTATACGGTTGGCGTTACATTAACACGCGCGAGCGCAGTGACATCGTACAGCGTAGCGCACAACTGCTGACACTCGTGTTGCAGGATACTAAAAGCACTGATGGCGCAAAATTATTGCTCAAACAAACATGTGTATATAGTTTGCTGCATACAGAAAATGCGTTGGAGTTATTGAAGTTTATTTCTGTCGGTAAGTTGATAGAGAACGTATATGATATTAAAATATGACGTCATCTGTAGCGGAATCATGGAATATCCATACTAACAGTAGTTTTTCGAGCAAGGGACTGATATATGATATTAAAATATGACGTCATCTGTAGCGGAATCATGGAATATCCATACTAACAGTAGTTTTTCGAGCAAGGGACTGATATATGATATTAAAATATGACGTCATCTGTAGCGGAATCATGGAATATCCATACTAACAGTAGTTTTTCGAGCAAGGGACTGAGCTTCCCACCTTATTTCTGTCAAGAATTTAAAACGCTTAATTTAAATATTTTTTATTCGCTATTCCTACTATTTCCTACAACAATAATTATTTTATTTCAGATTAATTTTTTTAATGGACATTGAAGTTATACGAATATTTTCTTTGGAATGAATCCCAAATCATATTGCTTGACTATACTATTTATTGTTCCAGGTAATGATCAGCTAGAAAGCGTTATCAGCAACGAAACCAACTGGATATCAGGCACAGGATCTCAGTATATTTCAACGATCCAGCGCTGCGTAGCAATCGTGATCTTCGCGTTACGCCTTAAGACCACTGTCACCGAAGCGACCGAAGTTACGCCACTGGAACATCTGATATTTGCACAGAACAAGCAGAAAGACTCGTTGAAAGTGGTACCTAACGTAACTAGCTATATCAACCACGCGTTCAATAAGAGTTTACCAGTACTCTGCTGTCGACTCCTCAAGAGATTTGCTGATGTAAGTCGAATAATACTTCTTACCATAATTGTCTTGCGAGATTTAGGCATCTGAAATGTTTTTGTAGTTATAACACCATAATACCTACATATACATATTTCTATATTTTTAGAGATTCCAAATGTCTCTATTCGCGTCACTCGACATGACGGCATACCAAGTGCGAGTGATGTTTCTCCGCCGATTAAGAGACGAATTCGAAACGACTGAACTAAAAGTTGCCATCCTGGAATTTGTGGCTACTTGCGTGGCAACCCAGCCAGGGCTGACGGAAGCATTCTTCATGATGAACCATGAAAATGCTAAACCGGAAGAAAAAGATAAAGATAAAAAAGGAGTAAGCGACAAGAAAGATCAAGATGATAATTTTGATGGCATTCTAAGTTATATGGCCGATTATCTTGGAACTGTCAAGTCTGTAAGTATTCCTCGTTTATTACATTTTTGGTATAATAAATAATCGATACTACCCTAATATATTTATTTTTTCAGGATCCGAAATTGCTGCACAGCCCATTACTATCGTGTATTATGGGGCTTTTTCATGCGTTATGGAAAAATAATATGCAAATCCTTGTGAAGAAACTACGTGAAAATCCCAAGTTCTGGGAGCACATGACCAGCCCACTCTTTAGTGAAATACAACCAGGACTGAGGACATACTCACAAATATATAATGTTTTAGGAATAGAATTGTTTGTTTCTAGAGATAAATTAGAACCGAATCTGAAAGAAATGCTTGAACAATTTTTCGATACAAACAAAAAACATTTAGATATATGGATTGACTACATATTTTCATTCAAAGGGAGATTCGATGACGATGAAGCTATTGACAAAGTTCCCGTCTGGCTTGGTCTTTTAACATCTTGGAAGGATTTCTTAACAATATTCTGTAAAGGCCTGCCAATAACTTTGAACATCGCCCATAAAGCTAAAATGGTTGCACCTTGTATGAATGCACTGCTAAATGAACTGGATGACTTGAAAGACGGTAGATTAGTCGTCATTCTATCTGAGTTATATGTAATAATGCTAGCCAATTGGAAAGATGACTGCTTTGAGAACAGAAAATCGAGCGCCAAGCAAATAGACACCTTATTAACCAATACAGCTATAGTCTACGAATGTTTGCACCCCAGAGCGATTCGGGCTATACTCTCCATATGCACAGTTGCTATCAGCAGCTTAGACTACGAGATAAAAGCTAACAGCGTGACCGCACAGAGTATCATTCGATCCGTCACGAACATCAACAGCTTGGAATTGGAGAAACTGTTAGACGGTATTAAAGATGACCCTAAACCTGAACCTCAGCTAAACGGTCATCAGATAAACGAAGAAATTCCCCCCGTAGTATTGTCGCTGGCCATGTTAGAGCAATGTCTGGATTTATATGATATGTTCTCCGGGCTGTCACAATGGTTCCAGTCCAGCCGATTCACAAACAAGTTACTGTGTTGCTTACAAACTTGCCTTCAGAACCGACGACACTATTACACATCATTAGCTGCTCTGAGATGCCTTACTGCTTATTCAAGGGGACCATTTTCTAAAGATTTGTTGATGAGTGATGTAGATCAATTCCTATGGCTGCAATTGCTACCCCCAAAGTTTGAGGGTAGTTCTCAATGGAAGCCCCAGGAGTGGTGGCGAGTTTACGCGTATAGCTTAGATTTCATATCGATGATGGTGATGAAGCACGGCCAGTTCTTTGCGAGCGACGCCATTACTTTCGTAGGTGTTCACTTGGAGTATTTGATTGAAGCAGTGTTGCTGCCAAGACAGGTGTTTAATATTGATGCCCTGAATTTGTGTGCTTCCACACTGAATTTGGTAGTGCAGTTAGTCAAATTTGAAGCGAGATGGCGTATTCTAAATATAAACTCATTGACGGCTATCATGGTAAGCGTTAAACTTGTAACATATTGAATGTCAGTGTGATTTTAGTAAGAACTGTTACTAATATTATTGTGTTTCTACAGCGTAGTATAAGCGCCTGTTTGTATCAATGTGTGACGCTGATGTTGCGCTCGCGCCGTTCCGCTGACCCGACTCTTCAGGCGCCTGAAGAATCTTCCAGCCAAGCTCCTATAGTTTTACATAGGTAAATTGTATTTCCTTTTAACTCTACTTGCTTTCTTCGTCCAATGTTTATACAATTCAATATAATAGGGGAAAAGTAAAAAAATCATAATAAGGATGTAAATATTCTATACAACTCTCATTATGTGGGGAACCTAAATAGCTATCTTATCATAGCAGTTTCTAGACTAGTTCATAAATATGCGAGATTGGTTTTTAAGGATTACAAACAAAATCTAATGATGAAAAGAAATTAATAAAAGTATTAGCTTAATAAAATAAACTTATAACTTACAAAACAACTAACTCCAACTATAATTACATCATTTTGGAAAAGATCTGATACTCTTACACTGCTGAACTGATATTGACCAAACTATTATAGCTAAGAAGATATTAGCTAAGACCAACCGCAAGGAAGCTGACTTTCAAATTAAGAGACCGCCTCGAAATCGGTCCATCCGTTTGAGAGCTACAATGCCACAGACAGACATCGACATCAAACTTATAATACCCATACTTTTACATCGGGGGTTAAAAAAAGAAAATAAATTAATCAATAAATCTTTTTTCCAGAACTCTGGAAATTTTACACATGGCAACATTATGTCTGCTGTCATTCAGTCCGGAACTGCTGTCATTACTAGCAGACCCTGGCTTGGACTTGGAGCGCTGGCAGCCTCTCGTGGAGTTACACTTCGGTGCACCCAAGATATCGTATGAGCCCTTCCCGCAACTCACATTTGGAACTCTCGTCTCTGCTATATGTCTTTTGACCAGATCTCTTAATCACGTAAGTCTGTTTTAAGAAGTAAGCCCTACTGCCGAAATTTCAGCAATCGTGGCCTGCTGCTACTTAGACTGTTCTACCCTAGGATCAAACTTACGATGATATTAACACTTATCACGACTACGACTTGTGAAACAGGTGGTCGCACTGCTGAGGCAACATGACCTTGAATTGAACATACCAATGTGAATAGGGGCGCGCGCGTAATGCTGTAGATTAAAAAGAAAATAAAATTTATTAAAAAAGCGTAGGTACATGAAATAAAATGTCAACCCTATCTTTATGTATAACAGCATGTATGAAAACTTTTATCTTTTATCTATTGCGTGAATATCGCGGGGCATGGCAGCCATTCTGATGTGCTTGAATCACATATTTCGCGCATTATCGGTTCCAAATCGTAACAAACACCGTCGCATCGCTACTTCCTGGGCGAAATTGAGAGTTGTTGCACATAGATGAATAATTTTATTACACCATCATATGAAAAAAAAATCGCTTGTCACGTGCGTCGTAGTCGCCTTAGCAGTGATGTCGCGTCCTTAGGTCCATCCAGATTCATAACAAAATTTCGCCATAGGCATCGGTTTAGAGACCGCAAATGCTATTTCTGTGGTAGGTAAAGCATTGCTATAATTATCTTGTTTGTAATTAATTGATTATCTTAACAGTCTTACCACACTGAAGAAGGCAGTGGATCTCGTTCTCCTCGCGCTCGCCGCCGAGCATGCTCGTGCGGTAGTCCCGCCGCTACGGGCGGCGAGCGGCGCGTCAACCGCAGCGAGTCCGTGACTAGCATCTCCTCAGCGGCCAGCCTGCCCGCGCTGGACGAGCGGCTTGTTGCCGGCGCGCTCGACGCCGCCGCCACGCTGCTCGCTTCACAGGTACTAGGAACAACCCGAGCCCGTTGTTGGCGTCTATCACCTCAGCGACGGGACATATGGCTTGTTGCTCCCTGTTAAATCCAAATAAATGAGTAAAGCGCGTCAACGTCGATAGGATAAGATTTACTCCCATACCGAAGGTTAACCATTCTTTCATTTCTTTATTTCATTTGAATTAAATAAACGCTATGAAGTATAAAAAGCCATCTTGCAACATCATGCAATTCTATCTTCATACTATAACTGTAAGTGTTGATTGCACGCTCACATGCACATGCAAACGCGCACGTGCACACGGTCACTTGTGACGCTCACGTTGTTACTGCAATAGCAGCTGCAGCACGGCAACCATTTTGCATAATTAAATAAATAATTCGATGCAAAAATTTATTTTTTTTTACATTTGATATACACAAAGTGGTTGTACTGTAAAAATAAATAAAGATATTTATAAATAAACCTAGTATTCTAATTGCTAATATTTGTTACAGGCATTGCTAGCTGTACGTGATCCCAGTGTCCCGAACCGTCATAAGCAACTGATCCGTCGTGAGCTTAGCTCTGAGCTAACTATGTTCCATGACTTCGTGCGCAAGCGCATCTTATGTGCTACTCATGCTAGGCCTCACCTCGTCCGCAACAAACTTGGAACATGGCCCCTCGCCGCCGACGAAGAGGAATCTAAACGCATAGAGGAAGCCAGGAGAGAAAAAAACCCGTGCCTCTTTGATGACAATGACGATGTATCGCTTCCGCCTCCGCCCCCGCCTAAACAACGCGCGTCGCACGATTCAATGCGCGAATACATTCTCCGTAAACAATACCTTGAAAAATGCGCGCATACTCCTACTAAAGGCCCTCCGTCTCCAGTATCGCATTCTACGCCAACATCGGACAAAAAGAAAGAAACGTCGAGAAGTTCCAAACGAGTGTCCTGGGCGGACACGACCAGGGATAGCGACGACAACCTTGATAGTTCCCTGCAGGAAATCGAACCCGTCTACTCGAACTTAACAGACGTACAAATCAATAGTGATGAAGACTATTTTCATTTTATGTCTGTTGTTTTCCTTTATATTTGTCAAACGGATTTATAATAACTATGTAAGTAAATAATGAGAATGAAATAAAACATCTCGTATTTTTTGAGCGTTGTGGTTTTTATTGTCTAGTTCTTTCTCACCAAACAAGCACGATTACGACCTAGACCGAAATGGAAGACGTTTTCAACACCCGGACGGGGTGTTAACAACAATCACGTCTTGCCACACTTACCACAAAAATCTATGTACATTTTTGAAGTTATACTTCTATAGGCGCGATGGAGAAAAATGATGAGAGTGAATTTTTACGATGCGCGCGCACACCGACACCAAAAAATTTAACAGCATGAAGTTAGTTCTAGCTGGTATTATATGACAGTGAATTTTTACGATGCGCGCGCATCGTAAAAATACCAGCATGACGTTAGTTCTAGGTGGTATGAAAATTGATAACTATGTTCAAGTTGTATATTAAGAAGTATAACTTCTAACGCGTGTACATAAGTACACACAAGTTTTTTTTTTTAACACTAATAAGTGGCTGTAATACCTAAAAAAATACTTTATTTCATTCTGACTACCTGCGACAGCATACTCTATTTTCACGGTAAGATAATTTACTTTACAAAATAAAATTTTATCATGTCTATTTATTGGATCGTAATATGAAGCACAAGGAGTCTTGTGGGCTGTAATGCTGCAGAAAGAAGCCACTGAGTAGCTCGGTGTGTATGTGGAGGATGGCTCTATAATGGTCATATCTAATGGCTCTCAAAGTGCCACCCCCGGTTTCACAGGTGGTTTGATTGGGGACTATGGCCGCCCTTGTCCTTAAGGAGGCGGGCCTGGGAAGAGGCGATTTGTGGCAGCTGCAGGTCGCCGTTCCGGATGGCAATCGTTTCGAGTTCCCGGAGCCATCACTAAAAGGATCCAGAAGCAAGGCTGCCGTATTGGTTTTAGTTGGGACTCCCACATACCCCGTCGTCTCCCCAAACGGTGACGAAATATAAAAGGTAAGCACCAAGAAAAAAAAAACATTCATCGTAAACCATTAGATAAATAATGAGTATGTTAATAAAACAGAATTAAAGACAGCTGATTTCTGAAACAAAATTACTTTTATCATTAAAATTGTTAAAGGCAATTTTGACATGTGGCATGGAAACCACGTCTGATATCGGAGTCATATTTTTTAACTGTTGTTTCAGATGTATACCATTTCTCAGGCCAAATTCCGTCTAACCAAAGGGTAGATTAATATATACGCGTCTAACTATTAGGGAAATAATATTAAGATATCAAGCATTCGCACTTGACCTAACAAATATACCGTGGGTTATTAAACTATCATATTTTATCTGACCAGTGGTGACTAGTGATATGTTTTATGGAACAATATTTATTTATACGACTATCTATAGACGTTCAGAATGCTTTTAAATTATAGTAAATACTTGTTAAGAATTTTTGAACATTAAAACTAATAAAAAAAATTTAAAGATTACGAACGCATAATGTTACAAAACTTATTTATAAAAACTGTCATTTTGTTATTTATTATATGGTAATATTATTAGTAACGAAGTGATTTTTAATTTCTATAAATTGACAACATTTTTAACATGGCCGCATGTTGAACGAAACGATTTTCTTTACTGTTTGCCAATATAAACTGAAATAGGCGTAAATAGTGAGCGGATTTATGTTGATTGCATAGCTGAAGTATTTTTTGTTTGCAGCGTTAAGTGAGGGTAAGAAAGTCTGTGCGTAATATCATAAAACTCATAAGAAATACTCTGTGTTTATTTGGTGGCAGATCGTAATAATTATAGTTTGTTTGTGTGACTCCGGCAGTGGTTCGTGAAGATGATGCATCACCCGAACATGCATCATCAGGCGATGTCTGGGCACCCGCCGCAGCACATGGGCGGGCACCAGGGAATGCCCGGCCATCATCAAATGCCCCCGCACCAGATGCACAGAGAGAACAGGCACGTAACACTTACTAGGTAGAGTAACGTTCAGCTTTTTTTAGTACTTTATTTGCTTGTAACGCTTGGCACCAGCATTGTTTATCACACTATCTTGTTTATCTTTGTTCAGCCGTGACAAACATAATCGCAAAACGCTTCACCAGAATACGAGACCATTGCGGCTATCACTAATAAATGAGGTCAAACTGTTGTACTTAAATACAAATAAATTAAATAAGAATATTAGGAAGACGCCGTTATCAACAATAATTAATACCTAAACAAAAAATCCAATTGGTGGTTCTAGTTTGAAAATGTTGGTTTTATTTCCAATGTTGTTTATAACCTATGGGGTATGTTTACTGATAAACCTTATCTAAAATATCTTGAAATAGTAACTCTTGTGTGCTTTATAACTAATAGTATTTTCAGATGGATGCCATTCGACTTTAACAACAAGTCTGCAAATAAAAATGAGTCAACATATTAATATTCAATGCATACTGTTCATAAATTACTTTCACATTTCTACTGTATAATGTTATGAGCTTCACAAATCATTCTTATATGGATTTATTTTGCATAATTGAATGTCAATAGCTTACACTTTATTAAGCATTTGACTTAAAAAGTACAGTTATTATTTCTAAGTTGTCTAATTGTTCTAGCGGAATTGATAAAATTGTAGATAAAATTGAGGTGCATGGTTGCATTCTTTGGGTTGATCCAATTTAAGGTAATTTTTACTGTATAAAGTACTTAGTAATGCTCGTCAGAATTTAGTGTTGTTACACTGAACCTGATCCATATGGACATCTTGACTTGCCAGTTCCCCCCACTATGTTTTATTGAAGAGATGTGTTTTACCATTAAAGAAGAAGTTGTAAAATGTTAAAATCAAAATCAACAAAAGGTAACAAATACAATTCAATATCTAGTATTTCCTCCCCGGGCTCTAATGATTCCAAGCAGTTCCTCCTGGAATGGATGAGGATCACAATCTTGGGTTGAAGGATGTTATCCCACTCTTCTTGTATACCTATTTTAAGCTGGACAGGATCTCTCATGCTGACTTTTCTCTTCAGCTCAAATTCACTCAAAGTACACTTACCTGTACATAGTTATGGTGCACAGTTTGGTGTTACTAGACGGTTTATAAGATTTCAAGCCACTCTATGCTAATCTTCTTCTAATGGTAAAATTGCTAGAACCTTACGAAGCAGCCGCTGCAGCTTGAATTGAGTGAAATTGTTCAATTTTCTCAGAGATAACATGATATTTACAAAGTGCACAACACATAAACATACCAGTCTCTTGATGGTGCTGATACACTCTGTTGACAGTGGAAAGGCTAACATGGAATCATGCAGCCACAACATGCTGATAATGCCCTGAATCTGGTAACAAGAGCCCATGGAAGGTTCAGTGGACGAATTATCCGCATGTTTCTACGGTCCATTTTTTCTTACTTGTCTTATTTGGTAAACAAACACTACTCGGCACGAAAATCACTAGTTTCGTCATCAATCACGCACTTTTAGTTAGGTATGAACATCTTGATTGTTGGAAGAAACACATACTATATAAATAACACCAAAAACTGCTTCAAATTAACCATCCAAACACATTAATTCTCTTAAAATCAAAATTATATCAGGATCCATTTTCACAGATTAATAATTATATTGGCAATTTGACATTTCAAAATGCTAGTTTGTCTTCGGAACTTAGAGAAGGGAAAAGTGAATGAATGATTCTGACCAGTGTGAACTGTATAATTTTAATGTAAAAAACTGAATAATAAAGCAGAATGTTTATATATATATATATATATAAATTATATTGGCAATTTGACTATATATATATATATAAAACCTAAAGTTTTTGTTGTAACTGGTCGTAGACTAAAAGTATTATTTGACAAGTGAATTTTTTTGACTTGACGGGATACGTCCTGTCATTCGTCTCGTCGCCTCGCTTTATGTTGTACGTTACGGGTGCTCTACTGCTCTCTGTGTGTGTTTGAAGTGTAACGATTTGGCTTTCTACTGGACTCTGCTGATTCTTTCTGTGATTTGGACGGTTTTATTCTTTAGACTGACCTTTGGCTATTCTTCAAGGACATCGATATTGCATACGACTGTGATTTTAGTGCAATTGTTTTGTTTAAACAAGGTAAGTAAATTAATCTTTTTTAATGTTATTTATTCATATTGGGAATTCTATAAACAATCCTGAATAATAATAATAATTGGATATCGGGTCAACGCCACCAAATTTGTCTCGGTAAATAACAGCGCAATTGAGACGTGAGCTCTTATTTTGTTTAGTTCGCTTGAAACACAGCTAATGTAAACACATTTCACAATGCCGTAATGTGGGTTCAAAAGTTGCAAAAATAGTTATTTAACCTTTGTCTTTTCATTTCTAAGTGACAGTTGTAATTGATTGCTTTTCTCGTTTTTTATGACGAACTAGCTGTGCCCGCGACTTCGTCCGCGTTTTAATTACTTTATTTTGTTTTATTTTTGTTTTTCAAAATAAAAGACTTTTCTAAAATAAAAGTAGCCTAAGTTACTCCTTATTACATCAGCTATCTGCCAATAAAAGTCCCGTTAAAATCGGTCCAGCCATTTCAGAGATTAGCCGGAACAAACAGACAGACAGACAGACAAAAATTGAAAAAAATTATATTTTGGAGTATGTACCGTATAAATGTTCACATACATGTAGTAAAAATCGGTTATTTCAATATTACAAACAGACACTTCAATTTTATTTATTTGTATAGATGTATAGATGATCTTATGTATAAGATAATATTTTGAAGATAAGTGACTTTATTACTAGGTGCCATGTTCCTAATTAGATAATATACTTAAGCTATGCAAGCATTATGGTTTGTGGATAAATAATTAAAGAAAATCGTGTTATCGAGCATTTATTAGCTCAAGATGAAAATAAAATAATGGAATTATCTGCATTACAGGTTTGAAAAAATTTTGAGTAAAGTGGTACCTGGGTCGGTTATAGTACTAGACAATGCACCGTACCACTCCAGACTTGCAGAACGAGTGCCAAACATGAGTTGGCGGAAGGCAGATATACAAGCGTGGCTACAGGAGTAACATATCAATTTTGAAGAGAATGAGATAAAAGCGCAACTTTTATCTAAATTTAACAAAAATCTATTTAATATAAAGTTGTAGATCAAATGGCGGCCCGCAAAAATGTTATCGTTTTACGCCTTCCGCCCTATCATTGCGAATTAAACCCAATTGAACTGATATGGGCGCAGTTAAAATCTTATGTAGTCAAAAATAACAAAACTTTTAAAATGGCTGAAGTCAAGGAGTTGCTAAAAGAAGGCTTAAGCCAAATTGGTACGATGTCTTGGAATAATTGTATAAACCATATAAAAAAGAAGAGGACAAAATGATGCAGCTTGACGGACTTTTAGATGCTGCAACAGATGCACCTACCCAGGGTTTCATTATACACCTGTCAGAATCGGAAGACTCCAGAAGTGAAGATACATGTAGTGAATCACATGAATAAATAAATTATAAATAGTTTTGTTTTATTTTTTATATAGGCCAACAATATATTTTAGGAATTATTTCTGTGATTAAGATAATGTGTGATATTCTGGCAGCTTACTACAAAATTATCAACGCTAATTTATTCCCAGGGCCAGAACTAAAATTTTATTTGTCAGGAAATCCTACATTACTAATATCATTCGGTTACAGCTGTATTAATTCGTTCAGTCCTTCATTCGATAATTTCCCAACTCTATCAATTGTCTTTGGTTACCAGTACGCCATATTTGTGTACTAAATAAGACAAGTAAGGAAAAATAGATTGTACAATCACATATTAAAAAAAACTAATTTATATAAATGATTTTCTGAAATTATGTGGCAATTATTTGGGGTTTTCTGAAGGGAAAAAAGTGTTTAATCCAAATACAAATCTAGAAAACTGAAATTTTATTATATTATTAAATTTGCGTTAAATCCAAATTATGCCATAATATGATGAACATATAAAAAAAGTTCCATCAATCCAATAGCTGGTTTTCTCCTAAGCTTGCTGTCCATATTTTCTATTGAGAAGACAAAGAAAACATCTGCTAATTTGCTATATGATCTGTATATATATTTTGTTTAAACTTCTAGTAGGACACTATTTACTTAATTAATTAATTGACTCTGGCTCTCAAGACAGCTATTTCAATATGGTCACAACATTCCATGATACACCCAGAAAGAAGTTGTAACTGATGGATAAACAAATTTCTAGAAGTTGGAATTAAATTATGTTGGTGATAATTACTGTTAGTCTGTCGCCCATTTCTTTTAATCGCCATACACTAACAAGTCTTGTGATGGATAAAGTTATGTTATATGTAGCAATTTAATCTCAAAAATGGGAAATCATAAATTTAATTCTCCGGCTCAAACCTGCAGCCTTTACCAATCAGGGGTAAGCACTCTGCATTAAGCTACAAATGATACACACTAACAGATCAAATTTAGGATTCTCATTGCATTACAAATAATGCTACAAACTAAAATTTAATGTGCAGTGTTTGATTATAGAACTGAACTTAATGATTGGTGTCATAATGTTTGATTTTGAGTTTTGGTCATTTTATTAGTAAAACTATTATGGTTTACTGGTGGCCTACCACTATCTTTGTCATCTACTAATTTTACTAATAAACCTGGTAATATGTAGAGCTTGATTATAGAACTGAACTTAATTATTGTTGTCATAATGTTTGATTTTGAGTCTTGGTAATTTTTTTAGTAAAAATGTTATTATGGTCATCCAGTGGCCTACCACGGACACTTTATTGAAAACATTATCAATATTATCATCAAATTATAATTATCAATAAAGGTAATTGGCTATGCAATATCCAATAATAATAATATCTGGGGACAATGTCACACAGATCATCCTAGCCCCAAACTAAGCAAAGCTTGTACTATGGGTACCAGGCGACGATATACATACTTATATAGATAGATAAATACTTATATACAAATATTATTCTTATTTCGTTGAACATTGGAAAGAATGGAGGGAGGCCTTTGCCCAGCAGTGGGACAATACAGGCTAACAAAAAAAAAAAAAAATCTTATTTATTTAATGGCAATGATTTTTAAATTTTAAGTGAGAATTTATATTTTGAAAAGTATTTCATAGATATTATAGTAGAATAGCTGAGTGAAAGCCTACTTTAAACCATGACAAGAGATACTTAACTACCAGAGTCAATATAAAATTACCTTTTTGATGGCAAATTAAATGTCTAATAGTATAAAAAGGTAATCTAATAATCTTCAGGTATAAATAAATAATTTTCTAAGATTAAATACTGACTCCTGGGAAGTTTAGATGATGGAGGTGCATGATCATTTAAATTAATGACACAAAAATTACTTAAAGCATCACTTCTCCCGTGAAATCGTCCACATAAATTTGACAGGCTTTCTTATCTTCTTAAAAAATTACTAACTCTATGCAATTCTTTCAGTCCCTAATTAACGATGTGTGGTATTTAATAAAATGTTTAATTACATTTACGGCCATTTGTATCATAAATATATATATATTATAAAAGACAATCATTTAATTTCACTCTTCTTACTTCTCAAATATTTCACGGCGCTAGAGTATCATCAGAAATAATAATAATATACTTAATTAAAAACAAAGAAACTATCAATCAAAATCCATAAAAAGCACATCAAAGCAAATGAAAAGTAGTCTACAATTTAAACTATATACATTCTCAAATCGTCCACCCAGATGTTCAACCTCCAACCTCCATATTTTAATAGATGAATGGTCACAAAGCACTTTTTATTAGCTATTATCCCCAAAAAAAATTCAAAATTATAAAAAATCGTTTTTATATTATAAATTCTAGCTTGGTACCTGCAGTTTTCTTCAGCTACTAGGGCATCAATCACTCATTTGATCATGTATGGAAATAAAGCCTATAAATTACATGTAAATAAAATCTTCACTGTAAATCTGTCATAAGAAGAGGGGTGCCCTCCGGCGCGGGTTACTTAATTTCTAGACGGCTCGAGCCCTCTGCTCGCCTCTATAGTCCGGTGAAGCAGTGAAAGCCTCCTAGGCTAACTGTAGCGTCATGTTAAAGAAGTGTATTATGGCTTTAATAGTCTACTAGTTCCAATTCCAGCGAGTAATAGACACGTTTACTAATGGAAAAGCAAAAGAGAATAAATAAAAGACAAATAAAGAAACGCTTGAGCAACTTAGAAAACAAATACACTTAAAGGTTAGGTTTACTTAGAATAAATAAATAACTGAACATAAAACATACTAAATAAAATATTATAAACGAATATTATTAACAGAAAGAAATTTAACTAACACTTTATAATAAGAAAATAAATCAAGAGATAACAAAGTATTAACATTCACAGGACGAGGGAAGTCACAAGGAAGGATATCATACAAAGGGACAGAAATATTTGAACAATTAAAAAATATATGGTCTACAGTTCCTTCCTCAAGTCCACATTCACAGATAGAATTGTCTCTTATTCTTATCTTTGCTAGAAAAACTGGCGTGCAAACATGGCCCAATCGAAGACAAATGATTGTGGAAGTGATTAATTTTGGAGCATTGCGGTACTTAAAAAACCAAGGTTTGACTGGTACAAAAGGTTGTAAGCTACCAAAGTGCTTGGCTTTGACTGACTTTATTCTTTGCCACTCATCATTCCATAATTTCACCATATGAGGTTAAGCTGCTACTTTAAGGTCTCGTGAAAAACATTTGTCGTAGGAGTTGACTCCGAGTCTGATGGCATCCTTAGCACACAGATCAACAGATTCGTTTCCACTGATACCACTATGACTAGGAATCCAAGCTAACACTACATCAATACCAGAAGAAAAACATTGGAATAAAACATTCTTAATTTTTATAGTGAGATAGAATCTATCTTTTGAGCGGAATGGAAGTTTATTAATATCTTGCAACAAACTGAGGGAGTCACAGAAGATGATTGATTTATTAAGTTTATGAGAAAGTACATAAGATACAGCCTCCAAAACAGCAGTAGCTTCCCCAGTAAAAATGGAAGTTTGTTGTGTACATTTAAAACTTAAAACAATATTATATTTGGGGATCCAAACAGCAGCTCCCACATAATCTTCCACAGACTGTTTAGAAGCATCAGTGAACAGAGCTAACCATCCTGGCCAATCCCGCTCAATGATGTCACAGAACTTTGCGTTAGCACCTGGATCATTTTTGGCAATTCCAAAATCCAGAACAATTCTAGGCTTAAAAAGCAAAGATTCATACTCAAATTTAAACAATGGGTCTTTATCTAAATGGAAAATAGAAAATTTATTGGTAAACCTATTAAAACTTTTGAGTAGAGGAGGTAGCTCTTTATGATGCCAATATTTTGAAGAGTGTATTAAACCAGAAAGAGAATATAATTTATTATAAAGTAAATGGGAGGGATTTTGCAAAATGTTGCATAAGAAACGATCACATAAATATTGCCTACGGAAAGCTAGTGGGGGATCAAAGCACTCTACCTGGAGGGCACTGGAACATGAAGATTTCATGGCACCTGTAATAATACGAAGACACTTTGCCTGAATTCTATCTAGCCTAGCCAAGGCCAGCTTACTACAAGGCTCAAGAACAAAGGATCCATAGTCAAAGTGACTGCGAATGATGGCATTGTAGAGGATCTTTTGATTAAAAGGGTGAGAACCCCACCCAACTCCAGACAAAGCTCTCAAAATATTTACACCCTTCTCACATTTAGTACTTATGTATGTTAGATGTTGACACCCAGATAATTTAGAATCTAAAATTATACCTAAAAATTTTACACTATCCTTTATACCAATGGACTCATTGTCAACCATTAGTTCTACCCTAGGGATATTTCTCTTACGAGAAAATATCACACCATTACACTTAGAGACAGAGAGAGAAAGTCCATGGTCGCTTAACCAAACATTTAAATAATCTAAAGCACTATTTAGTCTAACGGAGGATGTATCAAGTGACTTAGAGGAGGCATATAGAACAATATCATCAGCATATTGTAAAATGTGACAAAAACAATTGACTGACTGGTCTAAATCATACGTATAGATATTATATAAAATAGGGCTTAGAACTGACCCCTGCGGCAATCCCTTATATACCAACCTGGGTTCAGAGATTTTACCATCAACTCTCATATGAATTAAACGACACATAAATAAATTGCAAACAGCATTGATCAATCTTGCCGGGATACTCAGATGCTGCAATTTTTGCCTGAGTAGGGGAAGTTGAACATTATCATATGCTGATGATATATCCAAAAACACCCCAATAAGACTCTCGCCCTCGGAGAACGCACGACGAATATCGGTAGTGAGAACACTAAGGCTATCCATCGTGCTCATTCCCCTCCTAAAGCCAAACTGTGATCTAGAAAGTAAGCCTTTATTCTCTACAATCCATTCAAGTCTATTTTTTATTAAAATTTCAAAAATCTTAGCCAATGTAGATGAGAGAGCAATAGGTCTGTAAGAGGTAGATTCAGCAGGATTCTTACCTGGTTTAATAATAGGAATTATTATTTGAGATTTCCAAGACTCAGGAACTGAAGAAGAAAGGAATACATTATTGATAATATTAAGAAAAAATAATTTGGAAGAATAAGAACATTTAATAATAAAAGAATACGGAATACCATCCATGCCTGGGGCAGAATCTTTCAGGCCTTCCAGTGCACAAGAAAGCTCATTAATAGTGAAAATATCATTCATGCGATCACCATTGTTTACTGGTATGGAAGATGGAAACAAACAATCAAAGTTAGGTACAGAAGGTGGTGCTAGATTATTGAAGAAATTTGAAAACCAATTAGAAGAATCATTAGAATCTGAATTATGATAATTTATTTGAGATCTGCGAAATATTTTAATTTTTTTCCAAACCAAAGAAAGTGGGCAACGTGGTGAAATTGATTCGCAGAATTTACGCCATCCAAGTAACTTTTTCCTGGCCAGTAATCTTTTTGTGCGAGCAGAGGTTTTACGAAAAGTAATGTAATTTTCCATACTTAGATCTCTAGCATACATATACTCAGCTTCATTACGGAGATTTACAGAAGAGGTACACTCAGAATCCCACCAAGGAGGTGATGGAATTTTATTGCAAAAAGAATTTTTTAAAGGAATGTAATTATCCGCAGCATGAAGCAAGGCATTAAAAAATTCCGAATAGACATAATGAAAGTTATGATATGTTATATGTGGAAGAGAAGCAGTTTTAGAGTCAGCCAAGTATGAAAACTTATCCCAATCAGCCTTAGGGAGACTATATTTGAGAAGGGGAAGAGGGGCAGGAGCAATATTGCATGAACGATGCCAGTCTAACAGAAGAGGAAAGTGATCACTTCCATAAGATAATGGCAGAACAGACCAAGATAAAGATGAAGCAAGAACTGGAGAAGCTAGGGAAAGGTCAACAACACTTATGTTTTGAATGGGAGATACTCTTCTGGTGGCTGAGCCATCATTAAGTACACAGACATTCAAATCATCAAACAAATCAATAAGGGATGGTGACAAAGAATCACAGAAATGTGATCCCCATAGTGTATGGTGTATATTAAAATCACCTAAAATAATAAGTGGGCCCGAAATATTAGGTCTTTACCTATGAAATTGCCGTTCTGCAGTACTGGCCATTTCAAATCAAAATAATTTTTGTTTGGCTAAGAATTCTAATTTCAAATTAATTTTATTTTAAAAACATGGATTCTTTTTTCCAAAAGTAGTCATTTCTTTATTGATTAGTGTTACATTTTCATCGCATTTCAATCTTTTTCGTCATCATGGATACGTAAAAAATTCGAGTAATTATGGAATATGAGTACCGTCGTGGCAGCAACGCGGCACAAGCGGCACGCAACATCAACGACGTTTACGGAGCTAACACTACAAACCAACGTACCACCTGTTATTGGTTTGCTCGCTTCCGTTCTGGAAATTTCGACCTGAAAAATGAACCTCGCGGTCGTCCGAAGACTTTGGTCGACAATGACGAATTAAAGGCGGTTGTGGAAGCTGATGATACACAATCTACGGCTGAATTAGCAGCAGCTTTCGACGTTAGCGTCAAAACAATATTGGTCCATTTGCGTCAAATTGGCAAGGTAAAAAAGCTTGACAAATGGGTGCCCCACGAACTCAATGATCGCCAGCGCGAAGTACGCGTCGAGACGTGCCTTGCACTGCTCAACAGACACACAAATGAAGGAATTTTGAACCGCATTGTTACCTGCGATGAAAAATGGATTCTGTTTGATAACCGCAAGCGCTCAGCAAGTTGGTTGGATCCTGGTTCAGCACCTAAACAATGCCCTAAACGAAAACTTACCCCTAGAAAAGTGATGGTCACTGTTTGGTGGTCTAGCGCCGGTGTGATTCATCACAGCTTCTTACCAAACGGGGTGAGCATTACTGCAGATGTGTACTGTGAAGAACTGAGCACAATGATGGAGAAGCTGGCGCATCTCCAACCAGCATTGGTCAATCGCTCGTCTCCGCTGCTCCTGCACGACAACGCGCGACCTCATACTGCACAGCAGACGGTCTCTCCAAGTTGCAAGAACTGGGGTTGGAAGCTCTCCGTCCTCCGCCCTACTCACCAGACCTTGCGCCTACAGACTACTACTTTTTCCAGAATTTGGATAACTTCTTGGCGGGAAAAAAATTCAATACCCGAGAGGCAGTACAAAATGCCTTTGAAGAATTTGTTGCCTCCCGTCCAGCTGATTTCTTTAAGAAGGGCATCAATAAACTGCCACTGCGATGGCAAAGATGCATTGATTGCATGGGTGATTACTTCGATTAATACAAATAAAAAAATTCATGAAAAAAATTCGTTTAAATTTTTTCATACAAAACGGCAATTTCATAGGTAAAGACCTATTATTAGAAAGAATGGAACGAAGGTTATTAATCAAAGTTATATTGGGATGAGGAATATAGATAGACACAAAGGTTACATCCAGAAGCTTAGCAGCAACTACATGTAATTCAGAGTCATGGGAAGGAAGAGATATTTGAGAGTATTTATATGATCTATTTATAAGTAAAGCACACCCAGCATAGCCATCCTCTCTGTCATCACGAAGACAAGAGAATCCAGCCACTCTAAATGTACTGCCAGGTTTAAGCCAGGTCTCTGAAATTGCACAGACTAAAGGTTGATGTGAATTTATTAAATTAATTAGTTCATGCTTTTTATGGCGAATATTTCTACAATTCCACTGAAGGAGGGTGAGAGCCATTTTTATTTATAAAAAAAAGCTAAAAGTTGATGGAGAAGATTCATGACATTATGGGGAATGGCATCACTAAACTTTTCTACAATATTTATAACTGTACAAAGAAGAAGCTCTATCAGATTATCATCAGGAGTAGGAGCAACAAGAGAAGAAGGGTTAATCATGGAAGACACAGGAGAAGAAACAGAAGGTTTAGGATAGGCACAACCATTAGGCTGAGAAGATTTAGGAGGCTGAGAAAGCTCATAGTGAGCATTGACATCATACCCCGGAACAAGGGTTGGTCTAGGCCTACGCTCCTTAAATACAGTCTCTCTGTATGAAGTTGTCTGAGCCAAAGGAGGCTCCCCAACTAGCGGAGAGGAAGGCACCCTATGTCGAGGTGGTGAAGGAGTTTGATCTGTATGTGGCTGCAAGGAAAATTTTGTTTTCTCTGCATAAGATGGCCGAGCTGATATAAACCTACGGGAGGCCTCAACAAATGAGATGTTCTCCTCTGACATAACCGCTTTAATATTCTTTTGCCTGATATGCTCAGGACACTGAGAATATGTTGCCATGTGACGACCTGAACAAAAGACACATTTAGCATCCTGTTCTTCATCCTCACAAGTGTTACCACGATGAGACTTGCTACATTTGTAACATCTAGCACTAGATCTGCAATGTGATGTTATGTGTCCAAAACGACAACATAGGCGACATTGAATTGTTGGTAGTTGGTACAGTTCAACTGGAAGAGATGAATTGAAACAATACACTCTTTCCGGCAGAACACGGCCTAAAAACGTGAGGACTACCGTAGTTGATGGAACCCACTCCGTCTTCCCTTCCCTAATAATTTTTTTATTTAGTCGCCGAGCTTTGACAATTTCTCCACAAGTACTGGGGTATGTAATGCCATCAATCATATTATCAAGAGACCAGTCCTGTGGGATGTTCTTAACAATTCCCATACAAGTAATATGGAATTTCGGAATTCCAGCAGTTAAATTGTTTGCATCCAAAAAAGTTTCGTTAGAAATAAAATCATTAGCAGAGTCAGCCAAAGAAAACTCGATAACTATTTTACCTCGTCCTATTGATTTTATCCCACCTTGGACTATATGAGTTAGTTGCTATGCTTCTTGGAAATCACACACGTCGGATTTTACTTGTCACATATTATGTTATTATTTGTGTTTAAACTGGTGTTTGTGGGGGAATTAGTGCAATAGTGACTGTTAGGAGTGTTTGCCATCGAACAGGACAGAGGGTGAGCCAATTTACACCGCTAAACATTAAATATTTGATATTATCAACTTACAATTAAAAAAATATACACCGCCATTAACGACTATCCAGCGCTACGAGTTGAAACGCGTAAGTGACGCGTTATGCACGGCGCTTACACCGTTTTTGCCGTGAGCTTACATCGAACGACTGCGTATGGATTGTTGGTGAATAATATTTTAGCTACGAGTAGTAAACTCATCAGTGACTAGCGGTTTTTAATAGATATTTATTCTAAACTTCACCGACATGACATCTACTACACTATCATGGGGATGTTGTGATAACAAAGAATTAGAAGAAAGTACGTTTATCAGTTGCATTCGATGTAATAAGACCTATCATTTTCTATGTTTGTCTATTCCGGAAATCCCCAATGATTCAGATGTTTTTTGCCAATGGAAGTGCCCGGGATGTATGGTCTTAGCCTCAAAAACTGCAATGAAGGACTGTACACCTACACGCAATATCTCCACCACGCGAGGTAACAAAAATAAGCGACTGGCGCTAAACTCACCGCCTGAATCTATTCCTGTTACTGCAGAGGACGTGCGTTCAATCGTTCAGGATGTTATTAAGGCGGAGTTCACCACTTTACTTCAGCAGTTAAATAACATGATAGTTAGCACAATCAATAAGGAGCTAGAAGCAATAAAAACTGATGTAGAAGAACTTAAAACATCTTTCACATTTCATACTAAAGAATTCGAAGAACTTCAGTCTGAACATGTTAAGGCTAGAACCTGTATAAAAAATCTAACAGATGAGAATAATCAATTGAAACATACAGTATCAGAGCTGAACAGCAGAATGAATTATCTGGAGCAACACGCACGTTCGAACAACTTAGAAATACAATGTCTCCCTGAAAATTCTAAAGAAAACTTATACACTATTGTCAAGCAGTTGGGTACTGTAGTCGGGTCCGAACTTACGGATAGCGATATACTACATTCTACCCGTATAGCCAAACTCAATGCCAGCAATGCCCGCCCTCGGTCTGTTGTGGTCCAGCTTGCTTCGCCACGAATCCGTGACCAATTTCTAGCCTCTGTCATCGACTACAATAAGAAACATGCTGATAATAAACTGAATAGTGCTGATTTTGGACTCGCTGGCAATAAAACACCCGTTTATGTTGTCGAACATTTATCTCCATCCAATAAGGCGCTACATGCTGCTGCGAGACTCCGGGCGAAAGAAAAGGGGTATAGATATGTTTGGGTGCGAAGCGGTAGGATATTCGTCAAAAAGAACGATGACTCGAATCAGATACTTATAAAAAATCAAAATAGTTTAAATAATATTATATAACTTATTATTTTTCTTTATATCTGTAAATCTTGGCATGCTATAATTATTTTTCTTTATATCCTTTTAAATTCAATAGTTTACAAATCTACTATCAAAACATTCGCGGTCTAAGAACAAAAACCAATACTGTTTATCGTAATATTTGTTGCAACAATTATGATATAATTATTCTAACGGAGACTTGGCTTAATAGCACTGTTTTCAGTGGAGAATTATTTGACGAAAGATATGTGGTTTACAGGAGAGACAGAAATACGTCTACCTTTCAATGTGCTAAGGATGGAGGTGGGGTTTTAATTGCAGTCCGAAAAACCTTTAAATCAAAACGCGTTAAAGCTTGGGAAAGTAGCTGCGAGGACTTATGGGTCGTCATAGAGATATCTGGAGTGCACATATTGCGCCAAGTTGTTTTCTGCGCAGTGTACCTTCCTCCACCGGTATGCCGTCGCTCCTTAGAACATTATATCGATCATTGTAATGCAGCCTTTGAGCAAATGACAGATAGCCAGGTTTGTATTATAGGAGATTTAAATATAAACAATATTGATTGGAAAACATTAAATGATAAAAATACAAATTATAAACCAACCAGCACAAGTGAAATCTTGCTGGACTTTACATATGTTAACAATCTCAGTCAATTTAACTTAGTAAATAACTTTGCTGGTCGGATATTGGATTTAGTATTGTCTACTTTGTCATTATGTAGTGTAAGTGAGTGCCTTAACCCTATAAGCAATATCGATAAACATCACCCTGCTCTAGATATTAAAATTACTCTCCAAAAAGAGGCCAAGCTCCTATATAATACTGTTAATTTAAGACCAAATTTCTATTAGGTCTTTACCTATGAAATTGCCGTTCTGCAGTACTGGCCATTTCAAATCAAAATAATTTTTGTTTGGCTAAGAATTCTAATTTCAAATTAATTTTATTTTAAAAACATGGATTCTTTTTTCCAAAAGTAGTCATTTCTTTATTGATTAGTGTTACATTTTCATCGCATTTCAATCTTTTTCGTCATCATGGATACGTTAAAAATTCGAGTAATTATGGAATATGAGTACCGTCGTGGCAGCAACGCGGCACAAGCGGCACGCAACATCAACGACGTTTACGGAGCTAACACTACAAACCAACGCACCACCTGTTATTGGTTTGCTCGCTTCCGTTCTGGAAATTTCGACCTGAAAAATGAACCTCGCGGTCGTCCGAAGACTTTGGTCGACAATGACGAATTAAAGGCGGTTGTGGAAGCTGATGATACACAATCTACGGCTGAATTAGCAGCAGCTTTCGACGTTAGCGTCAAAACAATATTGGTCCATTTGCGTCAAATTGGCAAGGTAAAAAAGCTTGACAAATGGGTGCCCCACGAACTCAATGATCGCCAGCGCGAAGTACGCGTCGAGACGTGCCTTGCACTGCTCAACAGACACACAAATGAAGGAATTTTGAACCGCATTGTTACCTGCGATGAAAAATGGATTCTGTTTGATAACCGCAAGCGCTCAGCAAGTTGGTTGGATCCTGGTTCAGCACCTAAACAATGCCCTAAACGAAAACTTACCCCTAGAAAAGTGATGGTCACTGTTTGGTGGTCTAGCGCCGGTGTGATTCATCACAGCTTCTTACCAAACGGGGTGAGCATTACTGCAGATGTGTACTGTGAAGAACTGAGCACAATGATGGAGAAGCTGGCGCATCTCCAACCAGCATTGGTCAATCGCTCGTCTCCGCTGCTCCTGCACGACAACGCGCGACCTCATACTGCACAGCAGACGGTCTCCAAGTTGCAAGAACTGGGGTTGGAAGCTCTCCGTCATCCGCCCTACTCACCAGACCTTGCGCCTACAGACTACTACTTTTTCCAGAATTTGGATAACTTCTTGGCGGGAAAAAAATTCAATACCCGAGAGGCAGTACAAAATGCCTTTGAAGAATTTGTTGCCTCCCGTCCAGCTGATTTCTTTAAGAAGGGCATCAATAAACTGCCACTGCGATGGCAAAGATGCATTGATTGCATGGGTGATTACTTCGATTAATACAAATAAAAAAATTCATGAAAAAAATTCGTTTAAATTTTTTCATACAAAACGGCAATTTCATAGGTAAAGACCTATTATAAAGGAGATTATGATTCCATTTGTAAATTCTTACAAGAACAAAATTGGGATCAATTATTCGATGGACATAGTGGTGTGGATGAAATGCTTGCAGTCTTCTATCAAATTCTTAATGACACCATAATAAAGTTCATTCCATCCCGAATACCAAAAGGTAATAAATATCCTCCGTGGTTCAACCGTAGACTAATTAAATCGTTAAATGAAAAAAATAAGCTGAGGAAACGATATCAAAAATACAAAAACCCTTTAGATGCAATAGAATTAAAATATGTAAGCAAATATTGTGATAGTCTGGCCATGAAGTGTTATAATAGTTATACAAAACTTTTAGAATTTGAAATTACAAAGAATCCGAAACTATTTTGGACTTTTGTGAAAGCCAAAAGAGGAGGGTCTAGCTCATATCCTAAGTCGAAGTCGAAGCCAAATGGATCTACTACTTCAACTGACGATGGTACACAGATATGTGAGATGTTCGCCAATCAGTTTGTTTCCGTCTATAACTTAGATCAACATGTTGGTAATAGCTTTAACTCCGATTACTTGCAATCGCTAGAACAAAATAGCTTATGTTTAAATAGCCCGTATATAGACCACAAAACTTTATTAAAAATTTTGAAGAATTTAGATGGTAGGAAAGGAGCTGGACCAGATGGTATACCACCTTATTTTATTTCGGCTTGTTCTTCAGAGTTGGCTTATCCATTAATGCTTATTTACAATAAGTCGTTATCCACCGGCGTATTCCCCATGAAATGGAAATTGGCAAAAGTGGTCCCGATTTATAAATCAGATAACATTGAAAATGTTTCAAACTATAGGCCTATCTCGATTCTGTCATCATTTGCCAAAATCTTCGAAGTTCTAATTTGTCCATACATTCAAAACCACCTAAAGCTTTACCTAAGTGACGATCAACACGGATTTGTGGGACTTAGATCCACGTGTACAAATCTAGTAGTGTTTACTGAATTATTAACAAAGTCCATAGACTCCGGGCAGCAGTCTGACGTCATATATACAGATTTCAGCAAAGCGTTTGACAAAGTGCCTCACAAAATCTTAATCACCAAATTACGCGCCTATGGTATTGTTGGTTCTTTGCTCGATTGGTTGACGTCGTACTTGTCGGATAGGGAATTTTATGTAGTGGTAAATGGTTATCAGTCAACTATGCGACATGCATCCTCCGGAGTTCCTCAAGGATCACATTTAGGCCCAATTCTATTTAATTATTATATAAATGATATTTCAAGCTGTTTTCAGTTCTCGGACGTCTTTATGTATGCAGATGATTTAAAGTTCGTAAGAAGTATCAAATCATACGAAGACACCATCCACCTACAAGAAGACCTTAATAGGCTCATAAAGTGGTGCAAAGATAATAAACTGCAATTAAATTGTAATAAATGCTTTCATATAAAGTTTACGCGTAAACAAAATTATATCCACTCGGAATACCATATTGAAAATAGTAAAATTAGTGAAGTAGATACTATACGGGATCTTGGAGTAATTTTCGATAAAAAACTAACATTTAACTCTCATTTAGACAGCATAATTAAGAAAGCATCAAAAATGTTGGGATTTATTTTGAGAAATTGTAAAATTTTTCGTAATAACAAAACCAAAATTCTTGTTTACAATAGTCTTATTCGGAGCATATTAGAATATTGTAGCGTAGTCTGGCGTCCACACTATGCAATCCACTCATTACGCCTTGAAAGAATCCAAAAGCGATTTCTTTGGCATCTTGCGTTCTCTAATGGGGTCTCCAAAAAGGAACGCTCTTACAAAAGTAGATTGACGTACTTTGGCTTGTTTTCTCTAGACAACCGAAGAAATATAAATGATGCAACATTTGCATATAAAATAGTTAACCAACAAATAGATTGTCCGGGGTTACTGGCACTCTTCAAGTTTCGCGTTCCAGCTAGGCTTCCGCGCAGTGCAATCACACCACTTTGTCCACCGTTAAGAAGAACTGTTTTAGGTGCTACTTCTCCTTACGCAAGGATGTGTAAGTTGGTAAATGGCTTTAGCGATTTAATCGATTTACACTTCGATTCTGTTAACAAAAAAAATCCCTACTTACACATTCACCAAATTTAGAATAGTAACAAAAAAATAAAATAATAATATAACAATCTAAGTGTCATATGTTTCTTGTATAAATTGAAAAATCTCTGTATATAATCGTTTGCGGTGTTTACCTTTAAGTAATTGTTACATTGTTATAAGTTTTTTGATAATGTGTTAGATATAAGAATTAATGTAAACAATTGTTGGTGAACCTTAATAAATAAAATAAAAAAAAAATGAGATACATTATTTTTGTGTATTAGTTGGGCTATCTTTAACGAATGGAGAGAACAATCTGACGTGACGTGGACCAGGAACGGAGCAACATCAGTAGGACCATATCGGAATTTGTTGACATAATCCGGGCACACATATTCGGATTGTACCGACGCAGCGGGAGACGTTGTCTTTTTGGAATTGCCGTCTACAGCGTCCAATGGTCTTTTCTTAGCGACACGCGTAGTCCTCTGCGCAGGCACAATCCCATCCTCATTGCCGCCGCCCCCCTCATCAGGAGGACGATCAGTGTCCATCTCCCCATCGGGGGGATGGACAGTATCCATTACCAATTATTAATAAAAGAACACACACAAACACTTACAGCACAAAAACAACACGAATAAGAAGCTCAAATGTATAGAAATAATGAATGAATCCCGAACACGTGTTCACTCAACCTCCAAACAGCGAGAATCAGTCTACTAGTTATTTTAATTAATTTGCATTCTTAGTCATCCATTTGTAAATTAAGACGCTTTAGGAATTTTCTTTTTTAAATGATTACTAATCGTGTTATTAATACTATAATAGTTCTGTAGGTTCATATTACCCATGACACTTTAGTAATAATACCTGAATATGAGTTGGTTGCTCAAACTATGACACTATTTAATAAAATAACAGTGTCTTTATCCGGCGAGAGAGTGGCGGCTGCATTCAAATGCAAATTTTGTGTAATTTGTTGATATATCGAGGGTCTCTTGCGGCGCTCTTTGTCGCACGAACTGGTTGCGAATGAAACTCACAATGGAACATATGACGACGTCTCTATTGATCACAGACCAAGGTTTTGAATGCGAGGCTACCTTTCTTCATTCGGACTAATATATCACGTCTATTGATCGGCGGACAGTTGAAATAACAGTGTCTCGGCAACATTTAGCTGGATAGGTCACTTTCACTCATACTGAACGTAGCACTAGCTAGCCGTCACAAGATCGGCTAATTGAAGAAAGGATTCTGTAATGAATTCAATGTTGCGTGTCTGTGTTATCGCTTCGCTGAGGTATATAACGTGAGGAGTGAGCTTGTGGTGATCTTGTGCGCGTGTGAAGGGTGCCGCTGGGGCCGGGGCAGGCGGGCGGCGCGATGGCCGCGCACAGACAGGCGCTGGGCGGCATGGGCGCGATGGCCGTGCCACCGCCGCACCACGGGCCTGGCCAACGACCACCACATCCCATAAGGCCTATGCATCATCCGCAAGCGCAACATCACTCCGTGCCACCGGTAACTACCCAATCTATTTTGTCTAACTATACTTACTATATTCGATGCGGTGTAGAAATTTAACAACTCTGAAAACGTTCTTTGATTCTAACCATAATTAGTTACTCAAATTCAAGTCAATAATTGTGCTTTATTTTGGTTTTATCGTGGAACTACTTAATAATTGGATTTAGATATCGTCCCATTAAAAAAAATTAGCTGCTTTTTATTCTGCTAAATTAAAATTAACAATGATTAGGTACAAAATAAAGTCATCAGTTGTGTCATCATAACCTAATATTTGAAGCCGATTGATATCACGTGTTTTTCGTCGGAACTTATTATTAAACAAATATTCTCATTGGGCATGCGCCAATTTCGTTACTTGGGAATGACCACAGAGAATTGGAAAAGTAAGCTCACAAGTAATATGAGGCGACTTTAATATCGTTAGGCACTGTCAGACACTAATCAGCCGTGTGTGTAGCAACAGATGAAGGCGAACCGGCGTCCGTACATGGGCGTGGGCTACGGACCAGGATACACACAGGACCGTCCAGTGCTGGCGACGTACGCGCAGCCGCCACCACTGCAACAGCCCGCTCCGCCGCCTATACCACCCCTCCCAGGTTAGTAGCATACATACGATTAAACCTCGGTTTTCACTAGGTCGGACGCGTCTGTGAATAACTTGGGACATTTCGAAATTATTTTACCCATGTTTCCAACATGTAGATGATGGACTCCAGGCTGTGAAGTAAATAGCGCACGTTGATATTTTGCTGTGATTCAATCGCAATACATTCTCAAAAAATACAGCAATACAGTCAGCGATTTCTTTTGCTGATCTAGTATACCTACCCACGTCACTGGTTTTCAGAACCGTAGAATTGTAATGTGGCGTCGATATACTTAAACGCTGCAGTGACTACCTATAAATAAATACCTGTGGTTACTACAGTTTGAAATTAACTCTGTCGGGAAGACATTGATCACGTCGCCTATGACCTCTTGCGACTCCATATCGACCGAAAGTCAAGCGTTACCGGCAATGCAAATCAATACAGTCAAGCATTTGCATTATTAAACAGCCGCCCATTAGTAACGATACTGAATTAGTAGTGAAGTGTTTTCATTAAGCAGAAGGAATGCTGTTCGATAAGTAGGTAATATGCTACTGGATGCCGTCTGTCCTATTGCAAATGCAACAATCTGCGAAAAATACCTTGATATACATTATGGAATCGCTAGAAAACCCGACAATTTCCTCAGAACCGCATAATCACTCTTGTACATACGTTTAACTTGTATTCCATTTGTTCCAACTCTTACTGACCTACCACACTTATTCAACGTATTTACTGTATACTTATGCGCGCGGAAATATGTGAATTCTTGAATCTTTCTTTTGTCTGCATAGATATTTGATAATTGCAGTTAAAGGAAGCTGCGTATCAAGCACATGGCCCAATCGCTATAGCTACAGAGACATCTTTACAATTACGGGGGTGATTGATTACAAACTAAGATGGGGCGTTACTTTCCTAATTGCCACAGTTGTTCGATTGCCTATGATCACACAATATATTGTTGGTAATTCTTAGTACTAAAAGTACTTCTGCCCCAATTTCATCTTCGGTGGGCATGCTCGATTGCCTATGACCACACAATATATTGTTAGTAATTCTTAGTATTAAAAGTACTTCTGCCCCAATTTCATCTTCGGTGGGCACGCTCGATTGCCTAATATCACACAATATATTGTTGGTAATTCTTAGTACTAAAAGTACTTCTGCGCCAATTTCGTCTTCGGTGGGCATGCTCAACGGAGACTAGACAATTACGTAGGAACTATTGTGTGTGTCAAAGGTGTGCTTACAACACTCACACTCATACCTAAGCAAATGGGATTACTATCCGACACAAGCCCCCACTTGGACTTCATTCGAAGACACGATAAAGTTACGTGTGATCTGAAGCACTTAGTGCTTAGTGGGAGCTTTCCTTGCGAAAATCACAGTAAACGGGATTTTGGATAGGTTTTAATTTTCTGCAATTGAACCGGCTAACAACGAGCTGTGAAATGTATTTTAGTATGAACTGGACACGCAATAAATTAGTACGTACCTTATTTCTCAGTAACAAGCCGCTTATGTATTTATTTTGTAAAAAAAAGTTTAACATCAGTTGCGACAGCTATACATTTCTAGATATTTTACATTACGAGGCTGTGTAGTATTTTAGTATGAACTGGACTCTCAATAAATTAGTACTTACCTTATTTCTCAGTAACAAGCCGCTTATGTATTTATTTTGTAAAAAAGTTTACCATCAGTTGCGACAGCATTACATCTCTAGATATTTTACATTACGAGGCTGTGTAGTATTTTAGTATGAACTGGACCCGCAATAAATTAGTACTTACTTTATTTTAAGAGTTGTAGAACCATTAACTAAAGTCCCGTGGTATCAGTTTCATACCCTTTATAAACCGAGTAGTAGTCTGTATGTATGAAACGAACACTCTAAATAATATAACTCGTATTCTGTGTAAGAAGTTCTTCTGTGATTGCTGTAAATTCATGTTCAGGACACCTCCGTCCCTTTATTCGTTTTTAATATAACCATTGATGTTCTCCCGAACGAATTTCGGCCACGGCGGCCAGTCTTAATTGAGACTAGCCAATTGCGCAGGACATATTATAGTACATAAGTGTGTGCGCAAACACAGGGGCACTTTCTATTCCATCACTCTCATGATCCGATGGGACGCCTAGCGACACGACCGGAAAGAGTTCAGGTACAGGACCGACGGCTTTTCGTGCTCTCCGAGGCACGGGGGTGTAATACCGCCAACTTCCAGTAACAGTTCCCAGTAACAAGCGGCTAATGTACTTATTTTATAAAAAGGTTTACCAACAGTTGCAATAGTATAACATCTCTAGAAATTTTACATTACGTGGCTTTATTGTATTTTAGTATGAACTGGACAGTAATTAGTACTGTCAGTTATAATAGACGGGTCCTAACATGACGTTTATTATTGTTCAGTAATAAGCCGCTTGTGTATTTATTTTGGCAAACTATATGCCAACAATTGCATTTATTACATCCTCAGAAATTTCAAACTATCGCAATATTTTTATAAATCTATAAAAATAATACTGGTAAACATGCGGTCTTTATCTGTACTTAGTTTCATTAAGTTAGTTTAACATACAAAATAAACTTTTTTTATTAAGTACTAAATACATATGACAACACTTATAGTGGAAACTGGAGAGCCAAAGCATCATATTTTTTGTTTTCTTAATTATATTTATAATTAAGAAAACAAAAAATAGGGTTATAAACTTGTAAGTTTTTTTAAGTAGGGATGCTTCGGCTCTTTCTTAGCAAGACGACAGTAGCTCCACGTGACTTAGTATGTAAGTAGTCTTGATCTAAAAACCAATTACTGGTCAGTCTTAAGAAGTAAAAAGAAAATTAATCCGCACCCTGGTTGTGTACTGATTGTCGGAGATTTATAATTTTTATCAACTTGCGTACGATTTCCATAAGATTTTATTTAGTTAAAAGATTCAATTTTGAAATTAAAATTCAATGATATTTATATAAGTTTATTTAGTCTTAGAAGCGGGGGACATTCAATAAATATTTATACTAAATGTCTTTAGCTCGGACAGTGGTATCAAAGCCGCCAAGCACACCCACGACCGTAAGCAGCGCACCTCGCCCCACAGAGATCACGGAAGTTCCGAGCGATGCGTCGGACCCTGACGAGCCCGCTGCGTCGGACGAGGCGACCCGCCCAGCTGCGCCCACGGCCAACAGTAAAGAGAAGACTCCTATGTGCCTGGTCAATGAATTGGCCAGGTACAATAAGGTAATCTAACTATCCTAAAACAAAATCTGTGTACTCGTCGCAGACACAATCACTGTAGTTCCATAGTGGACTTAGTCTGAATATTTACCTAGATTCTGTATTACTTCTTTAAAAGATTGGATTCGCCAATTGTGTGTTAAATACATTATTCTTTTTGTACCAACACTTTATTTTCCCACACTTCTCTTATTTAACACACTTTAAGGGTATAATTTCTATGACCGATGTTTATTAACCTTCCCATATAAACTTATAAACCCTAAATCACCTTATTACAAACTAAAATAAAAAACTTACACATGTAAATTCATTTATTTCTTTTCTTAACTTCGTATGTTTACCTTAATTTCATGCTTCTGACTTTCTAAATCACGGACTTCCATAAACTTTTATCTTTTTTTTACCCCCTTTGGTTACATTTCCGACGATTTTACATTGAGTATCAAAAAAAAAAAAACAAAAATAGTTTATTATCACAAACAACGAATTACATAAATAAATGATGTATGGGGTCTCATTTTAGGCAGACAATGCCTGTATTACGAGACCCGAGTATAACATGCATGAACTGCCAAAATTTCAAGTTTGTAGCCCCAGTGTTTAGACTCCGTGTTGATGAATCACCAGACAAGACAATTTATTGTGTGACCCATAAATTGTAGTTCGGGAGACTTAAGTGTGTTCGGGTCCATAAAATTGAAAAGTCAGTCAGGACAAGGCTAAAGAAATGTTTGTACAAGTCCTAAAGTCCTCTTGCTAAACTCAAATGGTTGTTGTTCATTGTTATAGATTAAGCATCAGTATCGCCTTACATCGGAGACGGGACCCGCGCACAAGAAAGTATTCACAGTAACACTCCGATTGGGTGATACCGAGGAATATACTGCGGAGGTAAGTACGCGAAGTGTGTCGAAGCAAGGACTGACTGTAAGCGCGCAGTAGTCGCCTCAATCATAACCTTCAAGATAGTCGCCACGCTACTACCTCAGCGCCCTCGCGGTTCGGGTTCGATCCAGTACAACTATATGTGAACCATTTATGGTTGTTCTTGGTTTGGATGAACTTAACTAAATCTACCAAGATCTCAACTTTAAATCCATAAAAATAATTTATTAAATATATTTTAAAACTAATTGTATAAATTAAATGCGCGGTATGCGGTCCCATATGCGCTAACCGCTCCGCCACCGCACCGTGGTTCTCAAACCCGAATTTATACAATCCGTTCGATATTTGTTAACTCAATTAAGAACGCTTTTAAAGCCATCTTACCGAAACCTGGCTGGAATGCCAATACTTAGAGCGGACTATTTGAACAGAGGGCGCTTTATTGACTTATTTTTATTTATAATTGTTTCAAAATCTGTTGTTCGTCCTAACTCTTATGTATTGCTACGGTTCTGTAACAGAATAGTAAGTAGAAAGCCATATGGTGCATTTCCGTCTTTATACGTTACGACTACGGTGCATTTAGTGTATTCGTTAAAAAAATACTTGCCAAAGCAATAAAATTCAACGAAGCGTGTGCGCTACGCATTTGTTTTTTTTTCAACCAAGATATGCAGTGATATACTTTCATTTCGATAAGAGTAAGAAAGCTAAAAGAGGGTAATGGAAGCCACGGACTATTAAAGAAATTGTGAATTAAGGACTTATAACTTTATTCAATGAGACACTTGTTACTACTCTATATACTATGTTAATGGTGAAATCACCCGGAGTATATTAAAAAAGGTTCGGGGGATGCCTGCCTACTTTTTCTCATCCTTTTCCAATTTAGTATATAATAAAAACGATTGCACACCAAATATTAATTAAAATTGGATCTGGACTATTTGTTTTCAAATTTTGAAGCCTATAACTTGATTCTACCCATATCTGGCATATAAATTGAATTTGAATAATATTTCGAATAAATTAATAAGTTTCAGAATAAATGTGTTGCAGTAATAACTTAAACCAATTCATTAAAAATATATGCTAAGACTGATTAAGGGTAAATGAGATAGTTTGTAATAAAATTATTGTCAGCAGTCTCAAAGAATGTGCGTTAGTCATATTGTTAGGTTAATAAGTTCAGAGCAAGTTGTCACTTTACATGATTATTAATTGCCAAAAGAAATAGGAAAAACTTTTCTATATTTAGTGAACATTACATAAAATATTCAAATGAAAACGTTCTTTGAATATTCAGGAATATTTATCTCACAATATGACTGCAGCACATTTAAAAAAAGTGTATGCATATATTTTTTAACATTCATATAGACGGGCCTGTTGGCGTGGCTGGTAGATACGCTGCCTTTCACGCTGCAGGTCGTGGGTTCGATACCCACCCGGGACAAATATTTATGTGCATGAACATGTCTTAAGTCTGTGTGTAAATTATCTATATAAGTATGTATTTACAAAAGAAAAATAGTAGGTATATGTAATTTATCAGTTATTTGGTTTCCATAGTACAAGCTCTGCTTAGTTTGGGATCAGATGGCCGTGTTAAAAAAATGTTTGATGGAGAAGGTTGAGCGCTGAAATCTGAGCTTTAAGTGAGAGTGCGGTGTCTTCCCGGCGGTGAGCATAGCCGGAGGGTATAGCCGTGTACTGTGACAGGGCTCGTCGATCAAGCGCGCGCAGCACGCGGCGGCCACGTCGGCGCTGCGCGGCACGGGCTTCCCGCCGCCGCCGCCGCGCGCCTCCGTGCCGCTCGTGGCGCCGCCGCACCGCCACGCGGGCGCCGTCATGCCCACCGTGGAGCTCAACGCGCTCGCCATGAAGCTGTGCCAGCCCGCCGTCTACACCTCCGTGCCGCCCGTCGCTGGGCCCCCGAGGTATTACATTCTTCACTTGCTCGTTGGTACTAATTTATTACGACTCTCATCGCTTTGCCTGCGTACTATTATTTAGAATCTCTTAGTAAATAAATAGATAACAAATTACATGCGACTAAATCCTATCATGCTCTTTATTATTATTGGTCCACAAGTCAGACAATACAATAACTTATTCATATAAAACACAAAAGTATATAAAACAAATATCTAAATTGAATGCCCTAAAATTGTGAACACAGCATGCTTTAATAACTAAATGAGAATAAAATTAGATATAAACATATATTAAGACAAAATTACTTTAACTATAAATTCTAATAAAAAATTGACTAATAAAGACAATGACTACAAAAATGGAAAATAACAATTATCGGAGCATTGGCTCTTCAAGAGAGATAAATGTTTAGCTGATGGGTAGCCACTAGAAAAGATGTCAAACAGCTGTTGTATGCCATTATAACTTCAGGTCATACTTTAGGTTTAAAGGAAAACTGCGCGGTAGGAATGGACCTAATTTCAGGTAAAATCATTAAAAGATACCTAAGTTTGCTTGCTGCTCCCATTACATTTATTATCTTTCCTACTGCATTTAAGTTAGCGCTCGTAAAACCCATCCATAAGGGTGAGAGACGGGACTGTGTTGGAAACTATCGACCCATTTCCATTTTGCCTACAATGTCTAAAATTCTGGAGCGCCTAATAAATATCCGTTTAGCATCTTACTTGGAGAGCAATCATATTCTTTCTACCAACCAGTTTGGTTTCCGTCGTAACAAATCCACAAACGACGCAGTGCACGAGCTGTTGCAATCTCTAATTTGGATAAAAAGAAAAAGTGTGTTGCTGTGTTTCTGGACATAGCAAAGGCTTTCGACACGGTTTCGATTCCTCTCCTAATTAAAAAACTGGAACTAATTGGTGTTAGAGGTGGTCCTCTGGAACTGTTTAAAAATTATTTGACAAATAGACGCCAAAGGGTTAAGATGACCAGAGAATTAGTGATGAACTCCCTATCGAATTTGGTGTCCCCCAAAGAAGCATTCTCGGGCCAACATTGTTCCTAATCTATATCAATGATCTCTGTCAGACTCAACTTCAAAGTGGACATATAATAAGGTTTGCTGACGACACAGCTATTTCTTTCAATGATGATAGCTGGGCTGAAGCATTTGATCTGGCACAAAAAGGCGTAAACAAAGTTAGTAAATGGCTTCAATCTAACTCTCTGACATTAAATGTGGGTAAAACTAAATTTATTACTTTCGCTCCTAGACATAACCTCCTACCCCCACCAACACTCCTTATCATCTACCACATCTGCATCTGTTCTTGTACCTCTATTGATAAAGCGGATTCCATTATATATCTGGGGGTAACAATAGTGTCTTACTTTCAAACCTCACATCAATAACCTTGTCAATCGGCTACGGAAATTAATTTACATCTTTAAGACTCTAAAGCACGTAGCAGATAAAAGGATCATCAAAATGGTTTACTATACAGTTTGCCAATCCCTGACTGATTATTGCATCACATCCTGGGGAGGAGCAGCCAAGTCCCACCTCATTGAAGTCGAGAGGGCACAGCATGCTATCCTTAAGGTGGGAGCTGGTTTACCCTTTAGGCATCCAACTGTTGAAGTTTACAAAATTTGGGGTATCCTCACGGTTCGTAAATCTTACATTCTTCGCACAATTTTAAAACAGCATTCTCTGTTGCATTACTACTACAATACAAACGCCGTAAAGGGAAAGTATGTGAAAAAACAAAATGCAATACATCACTGGCACAAAAATTCTTTAATTTCTTGGGTGTCCAAAAATTCTTTAAATTTTTAATCTCTATAATACATTAAATGCCATCATAAATATTTATTCTCTTACCTATACCAAGTGTAAGATTGCTATAATAAACTACCTGAAAACACTTAATTATGAAGAAACTGAGCATATGATTTATTTTATACAATGAATCTTGGTAATGTCGCAACTTATTATCATACTTTCATTCTATGAATTTTTAGCTACACACAATTACACTAACTAATTGTATAAAATAAATAAGAACACACAGTACACAGTAATTTTTTTATAGTATACTTCACCTTTTACATTTTATTTACACACTCTGGCAAATATGTACTATTATTAATTTTACCTTGTTTTTTTTTTTTGTGTAAACCAAATTTAAATGTCTCTTTACCTGCTTTTATGTAAGATACCGCTCGATATATCTTTGTCTTCAAGCTCCGGGAGTGTCCCAGAGACCTGTAATACAACAGGTTGTTTGAAAACCTACAACAGGCTCTGGTCTCTCACAATGTTATGTCACATAGTATATATATCAAGTGTAATACCACATAATAACCAACATATAACTATTGTGAAGAGAAAATAAAATTTATTTTGATTGATTGATACTATAAAATCGAGCGAGTTGTCCAATATTGGTTCGGCAATGAGCCGTTTCAAATGTGCGCCTATTACAAAGTCTACTACCTAGGAGAGGTACAGCAACTTGAATGCTCTCCAGTAAACTTTCACAATCTATATGACCACAAGTTATTTAATAAAGATAAACAATATCCGCAGCTTTCCGTCTTATTTGTAAAGTTGACATGTTAAAATAGGTTAACCTTGATTTGTGTGACTTAAGGTTTTTACATTGGTTATTAACATATGAGAGTTTATATAGAAAACGTTTTTGGACTCGCTCTAATTTACTACGGTAAACATCGTAAGTTGGGTTCCAAACTGGACTTCCATATTCCAGTATGCTGCGAACTATGCAATTATAAACAAGTCACACGGGGATCCCTAAATGCTTTCAGTTGGCTAGATATAAAACCAGAGAGACGCGAAGCTTTTTGCACTATGTGATCCGTGTCATGTCCAAAATGTATCATCATCCAGGGCTATAGATAATATTGCTTTGGTTGGGTTTCTTTTCCTTCTAAATTTATATGCCTACATTTACTAGCATTCAGAATCATATTATTCTCGATGCACCATTCAGACAGTTTATTGATTTCATTTTGCAACTTTATTACATCTTCGTCACAGTTAACAATTTGATACAAATTTAGGTCGTTGGCATACATGGTAATTTTACATTTTCATTTACAAGCCAAGTCGTTTATGAACATTAAAAATAATAAGGAGCCCATATGCGAGCCCGGGGGTACCCCTGACGGTGTAACATTTGATTGGGACTTTAAAGCCTTGAACCACTACCATTTGAGATCTATTTTTTAAATATGATTCACACGAACGCTTTAAAGACCCATGAATACCCATAGTTTTCATCTTTTTTTAGCAAAATGTTGTCATTGATAAGGTCAAAGGCCGTACTAAAATCTGTATACACGGCGTGTACCTCCTTCCCATCGTCCAATGCATCTGCCATATCACTATCAAAACATACAAGATTTGATGTTGTTTATTTCTTTGGGAGGAAACCATGTTGCGCAGGATGAAGTTGTTGTTTAACATGCCAATATTTTTTTTTACAACACGTGATTCAAAAACTTTACTAAAAGAAGATTATATAATATGATAATAGGTAAAATTTTTTGGTAAAGATTTAATTGTATTTTGTCAGTTTCCCCCCCGGGCGCCTAATGCGCGCGCGCGGGCCCACGTTCCGCGTGGTGGCGCCGTACGGCGGCGCGCTGGTGTACCGCGTGCGCGTGGCCGTGGGGGCGCGCGCCTGGCTGGGCGAGGGCGCCACGCCGCAGGCGGCGCGCCACGACGCGGCCGCGCGCGCGCTGCACGACCTGCGCCCGCCGCCCGACCAGCCGCCGCCACCGCCTGACCAGCCCGGCGACACCGACACAGGTTAGGCATTACTAGTAACTCCGCCGCCAATCTGTATAAGGTCCGATAACCTTATTTATGACCGACCACTCCAAATCCACACAAGCGGGCAGCTTGTGTGGATTTGGAGTGCGATCAGCAATCAGCAATCTCAGAACGTAATGGCTTTTTCTTCAAACTGTGTTTAGTTTTGTAATTACTAAAGTAATCATTATTAAACGTTTAAACATTTTATGGTCACACAACACACCTATATTATGTTAATAATTTTAATTATAAATACATTTCCTAAACTATTAGAAACTTTTATTATTACCGTCATTGTTATTATGTAATATTATTATTAAATCATATTCATCAAAATGCAGCAGATATTCTTATACATTTTCCATAGGACAATTTCCTAATTTACAAAAAACATTGCAGATAGTCTGTTGAATAATTTGAGTATCCAATTCCAGGCGACGCAAGTGCAGATATCTTGAACTCTGAAGTAAAGTCGCCCGTGTCGCTGGTTCACGAACTAGCGCTGAAACGGAACCTCTCCGTGCAGTTCACCGTCAAGTCAGAACGCGGCCCGCCACACATGAGGGTAAGTTAACAAATAAAAAATAAAATAAAATCTTTTTATTTCAGACACTTGGCCCATAATATTGTTAGTAAATTACATCTTAAAAACTATGTTAGTCATAAAAAGTAATTAATTTAATTTAAATATCTGCCACATTCTGGGGCTCCAGGTACACGCACTTGTACTTGAACCCAGTGCCCCAGAATGGGACTATCTATCTTCTGACAGAGGACGTTCAGGATGGTGTTAGGGCTCCCACGCGTACGAAACATCAGCGAAGCGATCCGGCGACGCAGCACCGTGTGAAAGCCGTCTGTGTGGGCGTGCGCAAACATCGCAGACGCACTACAGAAGCGTGAGAGCCCCACCAGCACCCTGAACGCGTTGTTGTATTGTACTCGGAGAGCGTTGATGGCCCGCTGCGTGTAATTGACCCACAGACTGCAGGTGTAGAGAGTTTGGCAGAACGCTTTAAAAAGAGCGATCTTTACCCCCAAGCTACACCTCGCGAATCTGCGTGCCAACATGTTACAGCGGACCGCCATCGCTCTCCTCTCCCTTTCGATGTCAGAGTCATCTTTTAAATCCTCGGTAACCACATGGCCGAGGTATTTAAACTCGCTCACTCTTCTAAGAGCGACTGCGTTAAGCAGCACAGGTGTCACAACCCCCAGTTTACGACCCTGGCTTGAAATACCAGGAGCTCACTTTTTTGCAATTGTACAAGAGGCCGTGAACCCTCGCATACTCTTCACACACGCTTATCAGCTTCCTGAGAGCGGCTTTTGATGGGCAGAGCAACACCATATCGTCTGCGTAACTAATACTGTTGATACAGTGACCATCAATTGAGCATCCTACACCGGTGTCGCTCAGCTCAACAATCAGCCCGTTCACGTACAAGTTGAAGAGTGAAGGCGAGGTTAACCCCCCTGCCTCACCCCACACCTCAACCCGTACTCGTCAGAAAGTTCACCAAGCCATTTGACCTGGTTAGTTTGGTGGCCATACCAATATTTAAATATATTAATTAACTGAGCCGGCACACCTTCATTCTTCAACTTATTCCAGAGAATATCATATCTAACCAGGTCAAATGCCTTGGAGAGGTCAAGAAAGGCTGCATACACCGGCGTTCTCCTGTCTGTGTAATACCTGACGGTCTGCTTGAGAGACATAACTGCACATTCTGTCGAAAGTCCTGGCCTGAAGCCAAACTGTGCGTCATGCAAATTGAGGTGTTCTTTCAGCTGTTTCTCAAGCAGACCATCAAGCACCTTAGCTGTAGTTGTAGCTAATGATATCGGGCGGTAGTTGCACTTGTCGGAATTATCTCCCGTCTTGTTTTTAATTATCGGCACTACCACCGTCTTCATCAGCCCAGCCGGCAGGTAGGAATGCCTTATACAGAGCGTAAATAACAGCCCCAAAAGCCTCGGGAGGTGTGGCCCCGCATGCTGAAAATGCTCGATACTGAGACCGTCGTGTCCGGGCGACTTTCCTCGAGTCATGCCCTTTATTATTAGAGCCACTTGTTTTGCTGTGACACGCTCAGGCACCTCTGACATGACGATCTCAGCATCCCTGGTCTGGTCACCTTTTAGCGGAGACTCCACTTGAAAGTGACATCTAAACATGTCAGCAATGTCTTTCGGATCGCTGATGCCGTTGATACTGACAGGGAGGCCAGGCTTTGGGTTAAGTTAACGTTTTAATGCATCCACAAATACTCATATAGAGATGAAATTAGAACCGCGAGTTCCGCTGCTGTGAGACAGACTTGTACAATATTAACGTTAATCTGGTTAATCAGGTCTTTCTCTGATTTACGAAAAATGGTTATAAATTTTATAAACAGTTTCGCCTTTCAACAAGCAGTTTCGACGAATTACTCTTCAATATTGTATTGAAATATTCACCACACAATTACTTTCAATTTCTTCCCAGGCAATATTTTTTGTTTCCTTATTCTTGTATCAATCATCGGCAGAGTCACATAAACATCTTATAAGTCGCACTTCGTATCGATGTCACTCTTTTTGTATACCACAATATCTAACGGCGCGTCCCACTAAAATGCATACTGGCCGTAAAAGCGCACGAATGTCCAATCTCTGTGCTATCAGTATACTCTATAATATTGGAAAAAAATATATATAATCGTTTTCATAATTATCTCAAATCCATTAGCTTTTTCTATAAGAACCTAGGTCTCCGTAATGGTTGATCTTGTTAGTAAAATAAAACTTCAAATTGACCAAAAAATTTGGCACTTGTAACCTTTTTAGACCTTAATAAGGCTTTTGATACCGTCAGTCACAAAACTATTAATAAAGTTAAATAATATGAGTATCGGAAAAACCTGAAAATTATATCTCGAAAATTGATGATTTCTTTCTGATTTGATATCTGTGTTTTAATAACATAAAATTTAGTAACATAAAATATTTAGCTTTAATAACTTACGGAATACCACAGGGAACCATATTAGGGCCTGTTATGTTTCTGCTACACTTTAATGATATTCACAAGATTGTTCTCGAAGGCGATATTATCGTATATGCAGATGATACATGTTTATTATACTGTGCTCAATTAATGAGCTCTCCTATACACAGATGGATCTATATAAATTGAATATCTGGTTTCAGAGTAATCTCCTAACCACATAATCCGAAAAATAGATATACCTAACAGACTTATTATTAATAATAAAGTAATTCAAAGAACTGCTAGAGATAAATATTTAGGAATAAGCCCCATTTAGTAAATTAAGTTAAAAGTTTTACATTACAAACATACACATTCATTTTATTAATTTGTGCAGATTGTACGGTATGAATTGAATGAATGAATTGAAAATTGAATCAACACAGTGATGAGGTATTTTGAAGAAAGAAATATAATGATAATAGCACGGTCTAAGAAGAAAATAAATATATTCATATAAAAAGATACTTGGATAATTAAAGCTCTCTTTATCCTCCATTAACTAAAAGAATTAATGGAGGATAAAGAGGTTAATGTGAGCTTTAAACTTGTTGTAGACGGTTGTAATCCAATGTCCCAACAGGAGGTGATCTTGGGAATTTTGTTTCCATCTGCGGATTGTGTTTCAGCTACACGGATGTCATCCACGCGCACCAACACGCTAGCGAAACAGTCGCGAGTCGTCTTCTGGCGGGAAATCACGTACTCGTGTTGTGAACGGATCGTATCGTAAAGTGGGAGCCTTTACGATACGATCCGTTCACAACACGAGTACGTGATTTGTCCTGATTTCAAAAAGTGTTTTAGTTAATTTGTAACATTAGATTGGTCAGCATCAAATCTTTAATGAGATCGATTAAATTATTATTAATTTGCTCTGGCTCTGGTTTGCGGTCGACATTTTACACTCGCATACGTGCGCACCCCCTGCCTGCCGCAATTGCAATTGTCATTAGATGGATGAATTCCGCTGGCGACACGGATGGAATCCACGTCCTCCAACCGCGGATGGAAACACGCGCCCGCAATCCAAGAATGTTGAAGATCAAATCAAAATTTGGAGTACATCTGCTGTCTAGATGGATGGCAATCACCAAGGTCACTCCTGTTGGGATGTTGGATTTCATCTGTCTAGAATATGCTTTAAAATTGTCAATATTGTTACGTTTGTATGGTTAGGTGTTCGTGACAACATGCACGGTGGGCGACATGGAAACGGAGGGCGAGGGCAACGGCAAGAAGGTGTCGAAGCGTCGCGCGGCCGAGCGCATGCTGGACGAGATGCGGCGGCGATGGCCACCCGCCATGCTGCGCCCGCGCCCGCAGCACGACAAGCGGCGCCAGCAGCCCACCAAGAAGAAACCTAGGAACCTTATCAAGGTAATAATAATAAATAAAAATTGTTTGTTTTCACACAAAACAAATATTTTTTTGGACTGGCGCTTCGAGTCCCGCGCCGGGACACAACTATTTGTGTGTCCCATAAATAGTTGTTCTGAGTCTGAATGTAATTTGTGTCCGTCTATTATATGTTTGTAAAGTACCCCGCGACACGGATAAATTTACTAATGCGGGCGGTCTTTAAAAAATAAATAATTAAAAGTTGTAGTTCCTGATTCCCAAACTAAGTGAACTTGTGTCTTGGGAATCAGGGCACTCTCCTTAACGTATTAAATTAATTAAAATAGGGTAAATAAAAGAATTTACAAACATTTACAATTATAAGAAGAGAAAAAACTTCGAAATACCAGTAAAAAGACGATACCATTACTAACGAGTTAATGTGTAAGTAAGTGAGTGTGTGTGCGGTGAGCGCGTGTGAAATGTAAGGTAATATTACCCTCCTATACGATGAGTAACGTTGTGCGGTCCGCAGGAGGGCGGCGCGGGCGCGGTGCTGGGCGGCGCCGACAACCCCATCTCGCGCCTGGCCGTGGCGCGCCACGCCGTGCGCGCGCGCTCGCCGCAGTACCGCGTGCTGGAGGAGCGCGGCGCGGCGCGGCGCCGCGAGTTCCTGGTGCAGTGCGACGCGCCGCCGCACTGCGCCACGGGCCTGGGGCCCAACAAGAAGACGGCCAAGCGGCGCGCCGCGCACAGTCAGTGTCCCAGCCTAGCCTTATGTATATACTTCCCTGGACCCTGAACCACTAAGACACATTAATAGCTATGAATTTTTAGCAATCATTTCCGACGAGATATTCCCACCTCTTCCTCAAACGGCGTCCTTACGAGATTTGTCGCACAGTAAACTTTTGGTATCTGGGTGTTTATCAATGCG
The DNA here is from genome assembly GCA_951640165.1 of Pseudoips prasinana. Taxonomy (NCBI): domain Eukaryota; kingdom Metazoa; phylum Arthropoda; class Insecta; order Lepidoptera; family Nolidae; genus Pseudoips; species Pseudoips prasinana. Next base: position 11,045,952 of record OX621235.1, on the reverse strand, counting down.
ATTGGCGAGAATTATTCTAACCATACTAACGAAGAAAACATCACAGCTTTAGAATTGTAATGACCTAATTAGAAAATATGATTTTTTGGGAATCGTTACATAAACATTTGAAAGGTTTAATTTTTTGTAATTAATGGTGATTTAGCTTTCTACGCCAAAATCGGTCTGTGTTTTAATTTAAATCGATAAACATTGTAGTTTTAGGTCATTTTTTGATATAAAGTCAAAATCATAACTTTTTAAATTAGGTCCCTTTAATTCTAAAGGTGCGACATATCCAAATATAATCTGCCCTGTGTAATATTAATAATTATGTTCCTGTACTCACTTACACGATTTATCTTCAACTCCAGATGTTCTGTTAGCAATGGAGATGAATGGCAAAACGACGGAAACTTCCGGCGCACAGAACACAACATGCAGCACAGAGACCAGCAATAACTCCGAAACTAACAAAAACAATAACAACACTGACAGTAAACGAAAAGTAAGTCACATTATTTACGTTTTCTATAATATTATTCACATACATATTCATTTATTTCGTGAAATCTGTTCACATGGCAATAATTGTAATATTTGATAATTACTAAATTATACTAATAAAAAAAAACTAAAACAACACAAGTAAAATAAAAAATTTAAATCAATGAACACAATACAATTGTAAAGCTAGTCACTCACTTAGAATTCAATACGATTTTTAAAAAAACTTAATAATAATATAATAATATCCTGGGACATTATTTACACACAGCTATCTGATCCCAAACTAAGCAGAACTTGTACTATGGAAACCAGATAACTGATATACTACATATACTACTTTTCTTTTGTAAATACTTAATGCCAAAGGCATCCTCGTGGTAATTCCTAGTATCCACAATCTGGTGAGGATATAGGATGTAACACTAGGGTTGCATATTATCTAGATAATTACGCTCATCCATACTGTCCTGATCAGTTGCTTCCTTTCAGAATATGAATTCTCAGTTGAAATTAGCATAATTAGACCAGGGTCGATAATTTTTAAAACCAAAAAAAATAATAGTAGGATGAAACCCATTAGAAAAGGAGGGGAATATTATAAAAATGAAAGGAAAAATAATTTACGGGCGATCTGAGGTCGGGAAGGGGATGGGGGTGAGTTTTTAAGGGTAAAAAACGGTTTTTCTCGATTTCCGGCAAAACTAAAAGTCCTATCGAAAAAAGTCAAATTGCAAAGTTGTAGGTAATAAAAAGATCTAAAACTTTTGTATTTACACTTTTTTCACATAACCTAAAATTTATGTCAAAACTTCAAAAAACCAAGATTTTGGTTTTTTATTTTTATTTTTTACATAAATTTTTCTTTTTTAACGAAATTTGGTGAAAACTTACCTTTTTATGTCCCAAATACAATGTAATTTATTTGATTAAAAATATTTATTTTTTCTCCTTATTTTGAATTAATATCGAAAAAACACCCTTATTTTCAATCGAAAAGTCACCCGTCAAAATATCAGCTTTTTTCAAAAAGTTGGTATGTTTTCTGTTCGTTGAAATCTCTACTTTCCGATGGTGAAAAAAAAATATATATGTTACTATAGTAAATTTTCTCAGAAAATGCAAAAATAAGTCGAATTCTTTTTTTAATAACTATTAAAAAATTTGAGCTATTTATTAAAATTAACACTTTAATTACTCAAAAAAAGCATTAGATTACATGTAACATTGATAAAAAAAAATTGCAAATAAAAATATACTACTATAATTAACAAACAAATAAGTTCATAAAATTAATATTTAATAAGACATCTACAATATATGGAGAAAGTTGTCGCATCTTCTTTAAATTATATGCGTAGTTGTCTATTAATATTTTAAGATAAATTATATACCTGAGTGACCTACGAAAAATAGTAGCCCATCAAAAGGTATTTCATGGAGAAGTGGGGAAGGGGCTAGGCGGGTCTGGGTCTTACTACATACATACCAATAATAATCTCCTTAATTTTGCACAAACAAATTTTGATAATCCCAAAAAAATATATATTTCAAAATACATAAAAATATATTAAAATTCTATATAAAATATATATCGTAAATATGTTTTTAATAACAAACGTTTGGCCGATTTTCATATATATTTTATACATTTCTAATATATTTCAGATATATTCAAAATATATGAAATATACATGAAAATCAGCCAAAAGTTAGTTATTAAAAATATATTAACTATACATATTTTTTATATATTTATATATTTTAAATAGATTTTAAATATATTTATAATATATTTTTTATACTTTATGACATTTATTTCTTTAATATTTTGTTGTTTAAAAATATTGTAATGAATAACGTAATCAGAATAAAGTATCTACATTTAATTGTACAATTTATATTTATATATAATGAGATTTTCTATAACATAAATGTAATTAGCATTAAATAAATCAACTTTTTAATTGAAACAAATTGCAGCAATCACATTTTTAGATGATTTTTTTCAAAACAATAAAAAAAATTCGAATTCGAGTTATTTTCGATTTTTTGCATTTTCTGAGAAAATTTACTATAGTGACATATATATTTTTTTCACCATCGGAAAGTAGAGATTTCAACGAACAGAACACATACCAACTTTTTTAAAAAAGCTGATATTTTGACGGGTGACTTTTCGATTGAAAATTAGGGTGTTTTTTCGATATTAATTCAAAATAAGGTGAAAAAATAAATATTTTTAATCAAATAAATTACAGCGTATTTGGGACATAAAAATGTAAGTTTTCACCAAATTTCGTTAAAAAAGAAAAAAAATTGTAAAAGATAAAAATAAAAAACCAAAAACTTGGTTTTTTGAAGATTTCACATACATTTTGAGGTTATGTGAAAAAAGTGTAAATACAAAAGTTTTAGATCTTTTTATTACCTACAACTTTGCAATTTGATTTTTTTCGATAGAACTTTTAGTTTTGCCGGAAATCGAAAAAACCGTTTTTTACCCTTAAAAACTCACCCCCATCCCCTTCCCGACCTAAGATCGCCCGTAAATTATTTTTCCTTTCATTTTTATAATATTCCCCTCCTTTTCTAATGTGTTTCATCCTACTATTATTTTTTTACACTTTTTATTATTTTTAAACGCTTCTACCCTGGTCTAAATCATGAATGGGTGAAGTGGATTCCCATTATATTAATTATAATTATACATCATATTTCTCATATATTGTTTTACCTTTGAATACTGTAAACAGTTAATATTCTAGAAAGGTTCATTAAACTCTCTATGAACAAAATAGAATGACACACAGAAGCATTAATTTGTAAATGAATGTTTTTCAGGACGGTGATCAAAACAATACCGGCGGTGGAGCTAACAGTGAGGTGCGACAACCTGTACCCGGCGTGCTGCTCATGGACTACCACCAGCGCTCAGGACAACCCCCACAACCCAATGGTAAGATTCACCTTTTACTACGAGGAGATGCACTTATCGCTATAAGTGCTTAGAGAGGAAGTGGATCAGACCTTGTCTCACTTACGCCCGAAATTAATAAACGATCCTAATCCATTTTATGCTATCTACGATAGCAATTTCGATCCATTTGTCTATTAAACCGTGCCAATAAAGCATCCACAGATTGAAAAAGCAATTTTTCCGAACGAGCGATCTTTGGGAGGACGGATCATAGAAAAAGATAGGCCTCTGTACTAAAATGACAGGTTGCACGTGCCAGTAACCAATCCATTAATTTTGACATAGCTTAGATAACTAAAACAATCTAATAAGTTGTGTCTAAGTTGCAATCCTAGAAATTCGGTGGATTGATGATTGGTTCTAAAGATAAAATTGGTGAAATAGTTCATTATATTCCAAAATGGCTTTGCATATAAATAATTAATAATAAGAATATTTTTTTTGTTTACAAAATAGGCGGAAACCACTTCACGTCACTGTTTAAATTATTTGTAAAACAAACACAGAAATCAATAATAAAATTATTGCTTATCATATCAGAATCCATTATAGGTATTATATTTATTAATAAGTAATTATTTGTATATTAGTTATAAATACTTTGCAACAAAAACAAATAACCAACTTACTGCTTTTTTGTTTTTGATCCGATTCGTTTTGCTTGTCAAATTTTGATATGTTCCATTCCGCCAAAACATAATGTTTGACCAATTAAGTTTCATTTTATTATTATATACCCTAGTCGTCTAGAAAAACATTTTAACCTAGCTATAAATAAGTCAGTATTGATGACATATCGTTAATATATTTAAAAATAAATTTTCTTCTTAAATTAAATGGTATAATTGTGTCCTGAGTTACCGAGTTCTGCATAAAACGGAACGCTGCAGAGGGAAAGGATCGCACCCCAATCTCTGGGCAAAAAATGGATGGATTGATATGTTTTGTTATTGGCACGCAGGTAAAGATCAAGATAGCGATAGAGCTAATCTAGAGATAGGACTGACTGACAGATTGCGGATCGTTTATTAATTTCGGGCGTAAGTCTACTACAGATGCAGCGGATGCTATATTTCGCTGTTGGTGCTGTATAGCCGATGTGCCCAGAACCCTATCCAGCTCAGTTTGCTACAGGCAAGCACTGCAATGTTGCGGATGTTACTAATTGCTATTGGTTGATCAGATTCGATGTAATCCAGTACGTTATAAGGGAGTATGGCGATGTTAGGTAAACTACATATTATTCCGTGTGATCAGAGTCGGAAGGGTCTTGAGCATCGTCCCCGCTGAGTCCCATACGTATGGATTACTAGCTGTGGTTTTACCCCCATTAAACTATATAAATTATAGCCTATGTGTTAATACACGGTGTCAGCTATTTCCATACCAAATTTTATTAAAATCGCTCCGGCCGTTTAGACGAGTACTAGTAATAAACATATACACTCACAAACTTTCGCCTTTATAATATTAGTAGGATAATGTCTTTATGGCCATCCTTGTGTGGACTGATTATTGTATTTTTCGCAGGAGTGAGTGAGTCGAGCGCGCTGGGCACGGGCGTCAGTTCGCCGGGCGCCAAGGACGAGCTCATGTACTTGTCACAGCTGCTCGGCTTCACTGTGCAGTTCTCCGATTTCCCTAAGGTATGTACTATAGATATAATAAGCCTCTATACCATTCTGTCTACCGCTTTGCTCTGGAGGGAAGTGGAACTATTCATTTCTAACTCCTCTTTTTTTCTTTCTGATTAAATTCGTTGTGGGATCCAAGACAGTTAAAGCGATTCCCCGGGACATGCAATGAGCCTCACCGCTCAGTGTCATTTCATTGTGTGCCACTGTTGATCGTGGCTTACAGGAGTTGTAGTGGTGGGTAAGAGGGAGGCACTAGTCCCGAATAGAAAAAAATAATAATAATAAGTCTTACTTCAAACACGCTGGAGTGTACTTAGTAGCTATACGAAACGTTTACTTGTCCTAAATTGTTAACTATTTTCGATTTTATACTCTGTTTAAAGCGTACTGTTAAGAGTTTCTACACTGGTAATCTATGGGTCAACCATAACAAAAGATCGCTAGATGTCCTGCATATACAGTACAACAATGCTTTTGAGACTGCCAAGGTTTTGTAGCATCTTAAGGAGAGTAAGAGACAGTAACAACAGCATATTGAGAACGGTTGCTGAAAATTACAGCTCATCTATTGTAGGAGAGTTTGTGCAGAGGGTAATAAAGTAAGGGTGCTTTATTGCGTTCTGCACAGACAGAGTAGTTACCTTAATTTATAATACCTACTCACCAATTTTGCTTACTAACATTAGTTCATAAGTCACTTTACTAACAAAGTATGAATCTGTAATGTAGTCCGAAAAAAATGTCATTTTTTTTAATTTAATACTTCAGTATTGAAGCTCTTATTCATCTAAATTGTGTGTCTCAAATTCTTAGTTGGGGCGCATTGGGTCCGGTGGTAGCATTAAAGCGCGACCGTCGTTATAAACACAAGGTCCGCCATAATAATAACATTTAATTCGTACCTTAATATAGACAGAACCATTCAGACAATATGTAGTAAAAATATAGCTAAAATTAAAATTTAGATAGTTAAACCTACACATGATCCTTGACAATAACTTAATTTAAGTTAGCTAAATATCGTTACTATTATAAAATAAATCTTATTGTAAATTATTTCCTACAATCCGTGTACCTAAATATCTATATGTACCTAGAAATTAATTATATATTACTACGAACATGTTCTGACTATTTACAAGCGCTTTCTTAAAGTCTACGTGAACAAAAACCTTTTTTATTTAATTTTATTATTGTATGTCCCCAGCGCAACCACGGCGAGTACCTGTCGCTGGTGTCGCTGTCCACGGAGCCGCCCATCATGTGCCACGGCGGCGGGCCGTCCACCGCGCACTCGCACGAGCAGTGCTCGCGCTCGGCGCTGCGCTCGCTCGCCATCATGGGGCTGGACGCGGCCACGCACCCGTCAGTATACATATCATATAACTATACTACAACCACGGCGAGTACCTGTCGCTGGTGTCGCTGTCCACGGAGCCGCCCATCATGTGCCACGGCGGCGGGCCGTCCACCGCGCACTCGCACGAGCAGTGCTCGCGCTCGGCGCTGCGCTCGCTCGCCATCATGGGGCTGGACGCGGCCACGCACCCGTCAGTATACATATCATATAACTATACTACAACCACGGCGAGTACCTGTCGCTGGTGTCGCTGTCCACGGAGCCGCCCATCATGTGCCACGGCGGCGGGCCGTCCACCGCGCACTCGCACGAGCAGTGCTCGCGCTCGGCGCTGCGCTCGCTCGCCATCATGGGGCTGGACGCGGCCACGCACCCGTCAGTATACATATCATATAACTATACTACAACCACGGCGAGTACCTGTCGCTGGTGTCGCTGTCCACGGAGCCGCCCATCATGTGCCACGGCGGCGGGCCGTCCACCGCGCACTCGCACGAGCAGTGCTCGCGCTCGGCGCTGCGCTCGCTCGCCATCATGGGGCTGGACGCGGCCACGCACCCGTCAGTATACATATCATATAACTATACTACAACCACGGCGAGTACCTGTCGCTGGTGTCGCTGTCCACGGAGCCGCCCATCATGTGCCACGGCGGCGGGCCGTCCACCGCGCACTCGCACGAGCAGTGCTCGCGCTCGGCGCTGCGCTTGCTCGCCATCATGGGGCTGGACGCGGCCACGCACCCGTCAGTATACTCATTCCAGAGACTTGTTTATCTTGCCGAAGCGACCATCACTTGCTTTTATTTTAGGAGGTTACTGCTTGAGTAGAAAAATATTGTGATAAATTATAACAACAATTAGTAAAATTGTAACCAAATTCATTAGAGAAACAAAATGTAATTTTGTGTTCTATAAACTTATTTATTCTACTTTATTTTAAAGTAGCTTTCATTCTTGTATCCCACTCGGGATTATAGTTTTACTATACAACTTATTTATTATAATTCTACTTCGTATCTCGAACCGAAAAGAATATTCCAGGAGATACTCTATCTGTTGGTACTAGTCATTGATAAGAGATGGCGTTAGTAGTTAGCGTAAGAAGTAACTCATCCGTCATAATTCTCTCATGTATTACGAGATTGCGTTCTTAGACGCCGATTTTAACACTAATAAATATAGAATATTTATTGTAGGTATTCGTGTATTTTATGTCGGGCGTCCTTGTATCTGGAACAAATGACGAATGAAATGCTTCTAGAAGTAACGCAAACTAATTTCATGACTTATAAATTGTTCCAGGCTGGCGAGTGCGGGCGCAGCCAGCAAGGCCGGCGCGGTGAGCAACGGCATCGCGGAGTGAGCGCCGCGCCAGTTCCTGCATCCTGCCCGCATCTCGTTTACTTCTCGATTATATTGCAATATTTTATTATGTGAATATTTCACAGCACGAAATGAATCGTTCGGGACGAATCTGCCAAAGTTGAGCAGACTGTTGGTGCCGTTTCCGGCTATGATATATTCACGACGTTTCGTTTGATCTCGAGTCTCGCAACAACTTTTAGTTTATTTCGTCTATGAACTTTCATATTATTTAGAATTACAAATATATATTTTTTGTTATTCATAACGACCTGTAAGAAACTATTTAGTCTATTTTATTTTTATGTTTCCTGGAACCGTGTAATGTCGCTCACAAATTAGAATAATGTTTTATATGTACCGAACACTCGCGAGTTACAAATTCTCGGTTTCCTCTCTTTCCGATTGACTCTCGGTCCAAATGAGAATTTAGTTAATTTCAAAAGACACGTTTTTAACCATTATATAATAACTTACTGAGTGAAATAAAACCGGTATGATGTAATGTTAAGTAGTAGGAATCGAATATAAAGATATCATTAAATTATGTAGGAACGAATATTTTAACGAAACCGGGGCTGTGAAGCCAAACCAAATCGGTTCGCTCGGGACGCGTCACGTGCGTGTGCGGGCGCGTCCCGGCGACAGTTGCATCATGCGGCCATGGTGTGTAGTGTGTCCGGTGTCCGGCGCGTCCGGCGTGTCCGGCGCGTGCGGTAGGTAATGCGTCGGCGCGGGGGCCGGCGGGGCCCGCGGCGACGCGCGATGTGTGGCCTCGATTTTTAACTGACCGCTTGTATGATCGTGTGAAGTGTTTCCCCGACCCTAAGCTATGAAATGTGTAATTTTAAACTAACGATAGACTACCGAAGCGGACGTTCGGGTAGGCGCGGCGCCGCCGGCGACTCGCTATAGAGTCGCGGGCCGCTTATTATTTATTAGGCACTATATAACCGTATTATATGTATATGCATGTACCGCGTAATTTGTATTAGTATAGAGTTTCATTAATGACATTTAAACGATGTTCTTTCTAGATGTTTAACTATATAAGTGTGATACAATTGATCGGTACGATATTTATATTTATGAAGTATATCATATCTTAATGTGTGTATCGATTTGTTAGTTGTGAGTGTGCGACACAGCGGGACCCAGAAACCGGTCAATTGTATGTTCAGCAACTACCGATTGTACATTTCATTGTAATGGGTCCGAAGTTGAGAAAGTGTCTGTTCCGATCTTTAAATAACTGTAGTTTATATTATACTACTAATATATTATGTATTGACTTATCATTAGAGGTATTAACTTCTTCATTTGTATGTCAAACGATTTCAAATCGAGGCCATTAATCAATTTCTTCATGTTATAAGTTGCACAAGTAACTAAGCATAAAGAAATTCACTTATTATTGGATAAAGAAAAACGCCAAAAGGGCATTAAGAAGTTTATTTATTTTGTTGTAAGCAACTAATATTTTATATTATTACGTAGGTTGAAGCAAGTCCCAATTGGAGTTGTGCTTTTAGCAACTGTACTGTAAGGATATAACAATAAAAGTTGAATATTAATAATGTTGTTTTAATATCCCACTCATGATACACGGACACGCTTTTATGTAGTATCCCATTTGCCTAACCCTACCATAAACTGAGTTTGTGAACAATTATAGTGATATAAAAAACCTCGGGTGATATAAAAAGGTTCGTGATTTAATAACGACTCATAAATAATCAATTTTGACACAAACTCAAGTTATGAGTTACAGTAAGCTAGCTTTATTACAGCAGGCTATCTAGGTTTGCGAGGTTGTTTGTGTTTTAAAAGTAACACAGTAGATTAATATTTCTAAGGCTCAATTTACATTGCCGCGGAATGGAATGGAAGCGATTTTATGCAACAAACATTGCTTTCACGGTACATGGCGTAATGAACTCTTATGTTAATAAATTGTATAAGATATAAACTATACACAAGCGTATGCTCTAGAATTCTCGGAGACGCATGTATTCTAATACAAATTAGGAAACTAATAATTAAGACACAATCATAAAAATCATAGATTCGTCATGTCTGTCTGTCCTTACGTATGTTACAGCCACTTTTTTCGAAACTATAAGAGCTGTACTGTTGAAACTTGGTAAGTAGATGTATTATGTGAATCGCATTAAGATTTTAACACAAAAATAGAAAAAGAACAATAATTTTAGGGGGTCCCCATACATAGAACTGAAACTCAAAAAAATCTTCATCGTACCCATACATTTGGGGTGTCTATGGATAGGTCTTCAAAAATGATATTGAGGTTTCTAATATAATTTTTTTATAAACTTAATAGTTTGCGCAAGAGATACTTCCAAATTGGTAAAATGAGTGTCCCCCCCCCCCTGTGACTTCTAAAATAAGAGAATGATAAAATTAAAAAAAAATATGAAGTACGCACGCAAACTAACAACAAAAATTAGTTTGAACGAGATCTAGCAAGTAGTTTTTTTTAATCTATACATATAATAAAATCGTAGGAAAGCCAAAACTGTACATTGAATATTTTTTTTAAAGGATACTTGTGGCGTGATCTACAATCGATATCGAAGCCAAAAATATAGGTTTTAGAATTTTTGTCTGTATATCTGATTGTATGTATGTACGGGCTAAACTAAAAAAGTACTGCATGGATTTACTTCAAATTTTGCATGAATATTACGAAGAGGTCGGGTCAACATATAGGCTGCATATCACCGCGCTATCACCTACGGGGAGCTGAAAATTGATAAAGTTTAACGCTGGTAAAACCGCGGGGCACAGCTAGTACGTCATAAATCGTAAACCGCAATTAGCTTTCCTTTAATCAACTGAAATACTTGCTACTACGGAACCCTTCATGGGCGAGTCCGGCTCGCACTTGGCCGCTTTTTTTAACTTAGCGGCCGCACTTCAGAGCACACGACTGAATTAAAACTTAGATACCTATACGAAACATAAGTGACTATGGGATAAAGAAATACAAAAAATGTGTAGGTACTGGCAGCGTAACTCTCTTCCTATGTTCACTAACTTACATCTCCCTCTCGACTTCGGTTCGCCTCGCCGATCACACTATATGTAACGCATTCACCAGCTTACTATCAAGTCAAGCGTCCGTAAAGATGTTATACTTCAAAAAAATCTTGCCCAATATTAGTAAGATATTTTTGAGGTATGTTACAAATAGTCTTAGTAATTTGATCTTAAACACACTGGATATTAAACCACAATGCAGCAACTTAAACCAACTCTTGTGGTCAGTGGCTATCGGCTTAGTTAATTGAAATCAAATATCTGTGTGAAATCCTTGGTGCCTACCGAGTGAAAACATAAAGGCGAGACAATAATCGGTGTTTTCGCCAAAATTGTCTTTGGATACACTGCGTCTAACTTTCTTAAAGGTCATCCATGTATTACTTTGCTAATGTTAAATAAGAATTAACATTCTGTACGATATCTTTACCGATATTTTGGGTAGCAGGTAATTATAGATTAAAATACACGTAGACTACTTATTCACAACAGAATAGATGACCGTAATTCTACTCAGAGTTACTTAGATCAGATATATTCTGTATCTGCAACAGTTAGTAGTAATTTCTATGAGAGTGCAGCTTTTATCAGTAGTGGTTGGATCTAACAATCTAGACATGGAGGAAGTCATATCAGCGAGACCTTTTCCTTTCAAGCGAATGTTTAGCTAGTATCTATTCCCAAGATCAATGTTGGTAATGATTCTACCATATTAATTAGTAAATACCCAAGACACGCTCTTAGCAGTGAAATAATAATAATAATAGAACATTTATTTCTCTCATTTTAGGTACACAGCATCTTAAACATAGTTCAGATTTATACCTTTGTGAGAGCTGTAGTCTATACTGGGCTCGAAATAGAAGTGTATGAGCAATATTGAAATGTATATTATTTTATAAACATTCTTGAAGTGAAATTCGATCATTATACGAGTCGCTTCATTCGAACATATAAAAACCCTCCTCTCCCATCAAAAAATCACATTTCATATATTTCAGTGATTTTAATTCTAAGAGTTCTGTTCAAATCTATGAAAGAATAAGAACGAGGAAATGTTAAACAGATCATCGTAGGAAAAATATGGGTACTTATTCAAGATGTCGTTTACACAGATTATAGTAAATGTTTCGACAGAATTGACCACCAGTTGCTAATAAACAAGATACAGGTCATCGGAATCAGAGGAGATCTATTGAGATGGATTACATCTTATATATCAAACCGCACTCAAGCAGTTGCAATTAACAACTACATATCAAGTTGGGTGACAGTACCAAGTGGCGTCCCTCAAGGGTCTCTCCTGGGCCCGCTCCTGTTCTTAATCTTTGTGAACGACATCGACAAATGTTTCCATAACTCACAACTCATTTCATTTGCGGATGACATGAAAATATACAAAACCGTTTCCTCACCTACAGATGCTAATGATCTACAAGCTGACTTAAATCGAATGTGTGACTACTGCTTCGCAAATAAGCTGGACCTAAATCCATCCAAGTGTTCAATCACCACTTACAGCAGGAAAAAGAGCATTATTCACACCCATTATAATCTTAAAGGACATGGGCTAAATAGGAGCTCTGCTATCCGTGATCTTGGGGTGACGCACGACTCTAAGCTACTGTTCAACGAACATGTGGACAGTATAATAAAGAAGGCGTCTCGAGCCTTAGGGTTTGTAATGCGAATGTCGAGTAACTTTAAGGAGGCAAAAACTTTGAAAATCTTATACTGTACATTCGTACGCAGCACACTTGAATATGCTAGCCAAGTATGGAATCCACGGTATGGTACATACATATCTAGAATTGAATGTATTCAGATAAAATTTCTAAAATTCCTATGCTATCGTATAAAACACAAATTTAGATCAGAAGATTATTTAAAATTATGTGCTAAGTTCCACATTCTTCCTCTATACGAACGTCGTGACATATCCGATATTATTTATCTACTTAGCATTATTTCTGGTAAAATTGACTGTGCGGACCTCCTCAACAAAATTGGGTTTTTTATTCCCACTAAAATATCGAGACACTATACGCCAATGCACCTTCCATTGGTATCTTCCAACTATCAACAGAATACATTCTTGTGGCGAGCGAGCAGCAACGTTAATAAACTTATAAAAAAATTAGACTTTGACATATTCTGCAGTAAACCTGAGTGAGACAGCGAGACGGGTACTCAGCCTAGATTTCTTTTCAAAATTTAATGTCAGTCGTCATCAGTATTGTTTTTTCCCGAATAATATGCAAGGGTCATATCACTAAATTATTTAAATAAAATCTATCTGATACGTCTGTTTTGGAAATTTAACATAAGTGTATAGACATTTTTATTAAATTATTCAATTTAGAGTTTGATACTGTTGAAGACAGTCGCCTCGCCGCTTCGTGTCTCGGGTTCGAGTCCCACGCCGGACAACTATTTGTGTAACCCATAAATAGTTGTTCTAAGTCTGGATGTAATTTGTATCTCCGTTCATTATATCCCAAGGTAAGCGATGTCTTAAAAAAATACTAACATTTGGTTTCTTCGTTCTTTTTTAATATTATCTACTATCAATCATTAAAATAATGATTAAAATTTAATAATTTACGCTTAAGTTAAATCCTAGTAGATAATCAGCCGTTCTCGATAGCGATGAATCAGCAATATTACGCTAGGAAATATACATGACATGTTATTCTTCAAATGTTAGGCAGGCAATGATAGGCAATATTGTGATTTATATATTTCGATATCACACAACGAAAACACTGAATTATTCCTATTTACTTATTGCACCACACGAACTCAATCGACACTTCAAGCAACACATACTTAGTTATTCCCATTGATATAAACAACGTTATTCCCATCAAAATTGCTTGTACGAGGCTACATAGTGATCAGTTCATAAAATTAACAAATCGCATCAACCCTACATCTTAAAAAGTTGAAAATGATTTATCTCTTAAATTATGACAATTAAAAGAATGTACGGTATGCTACAGCTTAATTAAGAAATGTATAAAAATCTTATTCTTATGAGGTTTTGCCTAATCCATAACGTCGAAAATATTGGGAGTTCATACGTATTAGAAATTCGACTATCTTTTGCTTCGTAATTACAATTTTATTACAAATCACAATTAAGTTTTGTGTAATTTTTTTGTAATAATTTTGTTATATTACTAGATTTATTTATTTAGGTACCAACATTTATATGCAAGTTTAAATGGAGCAACGTTTTATTTTGTACTAGCTGTGCCCCGCGGTTTTACCCGCGTTAAATTTTATAAATTATCACAGCTCCTCCCCCGTAGGTGATAGCGTGGTATGTAGCCTATATGTTTGACTGCCTCGTTGGTCTAGCGGTAGCGTGTTCAACCGCAAATAACGAGGTCCTGGGTTCAAATCCTGGGTCGGGCCGAAAGTGATTTTGGGATTTTTCTGTAAAACTAAATAATCTTAATATCAGCCCGAAGTCTGGGAGTTGGCGGTATTATACCCCCGTGCCTCGGAGAGCACGTAAAGCCGTCGGTCCTGTACCTAACCTCTTTCCGGTCGTGTCGCTAGTCGTCCCATCTGATCATGAGAGTGATGGAATAGAAAGTGCTCCTGTGTTTGCGCACACACTTGAGCACTATAATATGTCCCGCGCAGGTGGCTAGTCTCCTTTAAGACTGGCCGCCGTGGCCGGATCTCGGCTAGGAGGACATTATTTATTTATGTTGACTCGACCTCTTAATAATATTCATGCAAAATTTTAAGTAAATCCTCGCAGTGCTTTTTGAGTTTAGCCAGGATATACATACAGACAAACAGACATAAATTTAAAAAAAAAATGTTTTTGTTTTGATCTCTATTCTAGATTTCGCCCCAAGTATCCTTTTCAAAAAATATTCAATGTACAGTTTTGACTTTAATACGATTTTATTATTGTATGTATAGATTGAGAGTTTAAGACGACATCAAAGTCGGAGCGCGAGGCGATACGACGTTGCCATTTTGTCTTAAATGCACGCATGATTAGAAATTAACACTAATAATAATAATAATATTATAGTCCTGGATCGAAAAGTCCGGAAACGCCTAACGACGTACCGTATGCACCATCCACGCTCTTCACTAATGAGATTGTATATCCCACGGAAGTGTGGGGGTCGAGGCTTCCTCAATGCCAAGAACCTACACAACCGTGAGGTGTGTAATCTCAGGGAATATTTCCTTGGTGTGTCTTATATTATAATATTTCCTTGTCTTGTTCTTATTTTGTTGATTAAAAGTGTGGGATGTATCGAGACGTCGCCGCCGTTGACAACGGCACTCACGCCGCTCTCCTTGGCTAAAGAAGACTGGAGAAAGCCCGTAGTACTTAGCACTCGGGATCGAATTGACGTATGGAAGAGCAAGGTGCTTCATGCCCTACATAGAGCTCATGTGGACTTACAAGCATCTGTGGCCTGGCTCCGTTTTGGTGACGTAATTGGGGAAACTGAAGGTTTTGCTTGTGCAATTGCTGATGAAGTTGTCAAGACGAGGAACTATCGGAAGCACATTTTCAAGGTCGGTACCATCGACATTTGTCGGGCGCGTCACCGTCCCGGAGAGTCCATCAGACACATTGTTTCCGGTTGTTCCTATCTTGCCAACGGCGAGTACTTGCACATGCATAACCAAATTGCCAGGATTATCCACCAGCGGCTTGCTCTTCGGTATGGTCTTGTAGACTCCGAAGTGCCGTATTACAAGTAGGTACCGGAACCAGTTCTAGAAAGCGGTTGTGCCAAACTCTACTGGGACCGGTCTATCATTTACAGACAGGACTATTGTTGCCAATAAACCAGATATCGTTTTGGTAGACCGGTGGAGCGGCACGCATTGTGAGGAGGTTCCTTACTCTGTCGCCCTGACCACCGGCGGCCTAGGGCGTCAAACCTCGCCGCTGGAGGACCTCTATTTTTTCATATTTATTTATATATTATTGTTTTCTTTTTTGTTTCAATTTTATAGATATAAATATGTCAAAAATAAGAACTATAAATAAATAATTTGGAATAATAATAATATGGACGAAATGACCTCATTTCGGAAAAATATTTGGTCAGCACCCATAAGTCACACCGATGGCCAATGGATTGATGTGGTTCAGCGCTCATGTGAACATTTGCAACCTATGAAATCTATTGAAATTACCCCCTTAGATGTGGGGAATGCGGTTCGTCCGACTCATAACTGGAAAAGTCCTGGGCCGGATGGACTGCATAATTTCTGGTTAAAGTGGTTGCGAAGCTCGCATGCGCGCTTAGCCACTCAATTTCAAGAATCTATCGAAATTGGGTCCCTCCCTCCTTTTATGACAAACTGTATAACTTTTCTGCTCCATAAAACTGGTAGTACCACGGAACCAAAGAATTATCGACCCATCACGTGCTTGCCTACTATATATAAGCTCCTTACATCCATTCTGGCGTCAAAATTAAATGAACATTTGAATACCAATCACATTTTAGATCCTGCTCAGAATGGATGTAGGGTTGGTTCCCGTGGTACTAAGGAGCTACTCTTCATAGACATGGCCGTTAGCCAACAGGTTCGTAAAGGTCGAAAGAGTCTCTCCGCCGCCTGGATTGACTATAAGAAAGCATATGATTCGGTGCCCCATACATGGTTAAGACGAGTGCTGGAGTTATATAAAGTTGATGCAGCTCTATGCGCCTTTCTTGCCTCGTGTATGGGACAGTGGACCACGGCTCTCCGTCTTTCAGGAACCGGAGTTACTCCTTCGATATCCGAACCTATAAGGATTGAGCGAGGTATATTCCAGGGTGACAGTTTGAGTCCCTTGTGGTTTAGCCTGGCCTTGAATCCTCTGAGCGCTGTGCTGAGGGATTCCGGGTTAGGTTATCGGTTGCGGAGAGGGAGTGAGACCATTTCTCAAATTCAAAATATTTATTTGTCAAAATGTGGTCAAAAATACAGGTCTTAGAGTAATCATCTGAAGTCTCACACATAAGCCATTTTACACAATGGCATACAAATTATAACTTACTATTGTGCTACAAACTTATCTGGCCCGGTGGCCAAAAGTAGAACTAACGACGCCAGTTTGAAATGTCAATCCATGACATTCCTGCCATTGATTGTTTGTTGCGCGTATTTATTTTTCTTTTTGTGGTTTTTAATTGTGAAAAATGCCGAAAGCTTTAAAAATTGATGCGGGGAACGTTATATTACAAGTATTGAATTATATGAAGGAAGAATAACGCCTTCAGGCACCAATTATACCCTTCACTAAGTTGTATGAATGCGTAGCTGTTGCTACAGGTTAGTGTTGTCAGCTTCTGAAAAAATACGAAACTCCCCCTCGCTCTTTAAATTAAAATACATATTTTAAAATATTCATTATTTAATTATTTTTTGCTATTTCCTTTGTAGGTGTCCGCGAGCGATTTGTAAGAAAACTTGTGAAAGAAAAAGAGCAAGCAAATGCAAAAAATTATAGCAGATCAGAATACTGATAGATCGAATTCTGAAATCCTATCATTGATTGCAGAAGCTGGCAAATGCATTGCGATCATGTAAAAAATATTGAAAATGTGTGGCGAAAAAGGGATGGATACTTAGACGAGCCTTTCATCATTCATTTAGGTAGTGATAGTGAAAGTGAAAGCAGTGATTCCGATAATGATGATGATGAAATGATTTCTGAATTAAACCATTCCGGTGACATAATAATACCTGGAGTATCTCCGTTAGAGAACACTTAGCATACGTTTTATGTAAATGATCATAATTATTGTATAAATATATAAAGATTAGTAATGACAGTATTTGTTTGCTTTTTAGTGAAGTAATATTTACGTTACAATGTGCATATTATTTTTACCCACTTTATTGCAAAAAATAGTTACTAGCAACACTAAATGCGATAACAGCGACGCTGCCACCGGGTCAGAAAAGTTTGTGGACTGTACTAAAGGTATACCTACTGATACTAGGGCTTACATGTCAAATATTCTTCTACAGAGTAAAAATTTTTACTGTCAACCATAAACGTAGCTGGGTTCTAAATTTGTTGATTGGTAAATCTCTAATACCTTCAGGCAAGTGGTTATATATTCGCACTGACATTGCGTAGCTGCTAAGACTACATAATTCGGTTCTTAATGGAGGAAAGGCAAGTTTATTCGGATACCGGGTGTTGTAATTACATATATCTTTCTTACGTATATGAAGTTCGGTATTATTTTTTACAAAATTACAAATTTCGTAGATATACACACATGGGAGGGTGAGGATTGATAGTTTACGAAAAAGAGGTCTGCATTTCACCCAGGGAGCTACATTGCATATGGCTCTTATACACTGCTTTTGGGCAATAAAAACTGTATTTAATTTTACCGAGCTACCCCAGAGCACTAAACTATATCGAAGATTAGGGGAAACAAAACCATGATAAGCTCTTAGGGCTGTTTGTTTATTTGAGATTTTTGTTAGCCGCCACAGAGCATACACAAATCTATTAATTTTACTGGCCAGTTTAGAAATGTGGTTTTTCCAGCTGCATTTGTCATCAACCATTAAACCTAAAAACAATATTTCGTTTATATCATCTAAAGGTTTACCATTATAGTTTAAACGTAAATCTTTCTTTTTCCCACCTTTATTATGGAATTGGATGAATTTGGTCATAAGTTATTATGTCGTAACCAAGCTACTATATCATAAATAGCTTTATTAAGTATCTCATTATAATTATTATCTGAATCATCAGGTACTATGACAGATATATCATCTGCATAGAGGATGCATTTTTGATCTGTTACCGTGGGAAGATCGTTGATATACTGTACAATCCATGTCTAAACGAAAATAAATTAAATAATAGTATTCACTCTTTAGTGCCATGTTTTCCAAATGTCCAATTTGTTAATTTTAAATATAATAATTATTTGTATAATCCGTTAATGTACTATGCTAATGTTTTAAATAAATTTATAGATGAATTTGATTATAAAAAGTATTACATCGGTAAAATGTCAACAATAAATAAATATAATAATTTGAATACAACCGTGACTTCGAGGGCTCCACAGCCGGGCACTATACCGTTCTATTTTAGTAAAAGCTCCAAGCTAAATAATTTGGAAGCTTTAAAAGGTGAGTACAATCCTCCTAAGGGCACCATTCCTTATTATTTTGGAAATATTAAAAGTAAAACATCAGCAACCAAAATAAAGGACCCGTTTTTTCGAAACTGACTGTGATAACTCATTTGTGGACCTACTTGAAAATTAAAATTATACGACGCTTAATATATTTCACCAAAACATATGTGGTATAAGAAGTAAAAAGAATGAGCTCGAGTTATATGTTGACGCAATACCTGAAAAATTGGACTACTTATGTATTAGCGAACACTTTCTGAATGAAACCTCAGTGTCTTTACTAAACATCTATAATTATAAGCTTGTGTCGTATAATACACGAGTGAACAAACAAAGAGGGGGCTCACTGATCCTTGCTCCTACAGATAGAGATTGTGAAGAGGTTGAAATATGCAAAAAGCTGTACAAAAGGGATGCATTCGAAATCTGTGGTGTAAAGGATACACAGACGGGTGTTTTTATTTGCTGTTGCTATCGAAGTCCTTATGACAAAAATATAGACGTGTTTATGAATATGCTTGATAAAATATTAGAGTACTTTTTTGACAAAAAATGCATAATCTGTGGGGACTTTAATATTGACCTCCTTGTAGATACGACAAAAAAATCTGATTTAATGAATTTACTAAAGTGCTATAATTTCAGGACAATAGTTAACTCACCCACCTACATGCGGAATAACTCAAAATCATGTATTGACAATATATTGACTAATTTAGATAATGACTGCATAGTAGATTATAAAGTAGACCACAATGGACTAGCAGATGGACACGCTGCTTTATTGTTTAGCACTGTACATGAAAATAAGAGTTCCGGACGATACACAAAAAGACCTAAATTTATGTACAAACGAGCTTTTAATACAACAAATAAAAATAACTTTAGTTAAACATAATTGGAATAAAATGGGGATAAATATGTTTTTAAAACCATTTTATGAAGTATTCAAAGTATTTAAAAAGAAAAAAAATTATGTTAAATAAAAATCGTGAAACTGGTCTGAAATGGGTGACAAAGGGAATAAAGGTTGCTAGCAAAATAAAACGTATATTATGTCTAAGTAAATCAAAGAATTGTGATGAGACAATACAAAAGTACAGAAGTTCTTACATTAAAACTTATAGAAAAGTTATTATTAGGGCTAAAAAGTTAGAAGTCCAGTCCACGTTAGCCAAATCTAATAATATCTCTAGAGATGCTTGGCGTATTGTAAATGTTTACAATACGCCAAGCATCAAGCATAGAAATAAACGGGCTAAATTAAATTGTCGCTATAGAATAAATACTAGTTAGCATTCCACATCTGAACCATCTGATGTTGTCGACATATTTGTCGAACAGTTCGCCCTCGGCGCTAAACCGAGAAACATTTATAACCCCACCTTAAAACATCTTTACCACAATACTAAGAAAGTAGACAATGACATGATTGTGGATCCAATCACTCCCAAGGAGGTGTACAGTATAGTAAGTAGGATGGAATCAAAAATATCTTGTGGCTATGATGAAGTTCCAATAACAGTGATTAAAGAAAACATTGACATTTTAGCGGAACCACTAAGTACTTTCTATAATAACTGCATTCAGGAAAATATATTTCCGGATCAATTTAAAATCGCCAAAATAATACCAGTGCACAAGAAGGGTTCAAAAAAGGATCCAAGCATTTATAGACCTATATCTTTACTACCTACGAAATCAAAAATACTTGAAAAACTGTTAAAAAATAGACTACTTAGACATTTGAATCGAAATAAGGTATTTAATAAACGCCAATTTGGTTACTTAACAAATGTGGGGACACATGATGCTTTTAACACATTAGTTAATGATGTTATTGTAAAATTAAATGATCATAAGAAAGTGGCTGGCATTTTTCTAGATTTAAGTACTGCCTTCGACACAGTGAACCATGAATTACTTTTAGCCAAGTTGGACTACTATGGAATCAGGGGACCAGCACAACAACTATTTACATCTTATTTAAAAAACAGGTCAATGTTCGTTGAAATTAACACCATTTGCGATCTGAGAGAGGGAAATAGCACAATTCAATACTACAAAGCCTTTAGATCTAAATTGGTGCCAATAAACGCAGGTGTGCCCCAAGGGTCTATACTTGGACCTATATTTTTTATTCTTTTTATTAATTATGTGACTAATACAATACCACATTCCGTTAATTTGACTGTTTTTGCTGATGACACAAACGCGATTGTCCATGCGGATGACATCTGTGACCTAAATCTAAAAGTAAATGATTGTATAAGGGCTTTTTATGAATGGTTCTCCGATAATGACTTAAAAGTTAATACAAATAAAACAAAGCTTATGCTATTCAAAACTACTTCTAGGAATACTGAGAAAGTAACAAGCACAATTAACAGAGTTAAAATAGACACGGTTAATGTAGTCAAATTTCTAGGTGTACATTTAGATCATTCATTAACCTGGAAGGACGAACTACTACACCTGGAAGCCACGATTAGCTCGGCGTGCTACGTTTTAAGAAGCCTAAGAGACGAACTCCATCCCGAACAACTTAAAACAGTTTACTTAGCTTTAGTAGAATCTAAACTAAGATACAGCATTCTTCTTTGGGGAGGTAGCTATTCATACAACATGCAAAAGGCGTTTATTGCTCAAAAAAGGGCTATTAGAACTATGGTGAGAATACAACAGCAGGAGTCATGTAAGCCATACTTCCACTCACTTAAGATACTAACGGTGCCGAGTCTCTATATACTGATATTGTTAAGTTATTTGCATAAATACATTCATGAGTACGAAACAAACGAAGAAAGGATAATTAGAGAACTGACAAGGAGAAAGGACTTACCGTCTGCCATAGCGCCCACATTAAATATTGTTAAACATAGCTCTCGGTATAACGCTGTCAAAATATTTAACAAGCTCCCAATAGAAATAAAAAACGCACTATACCACGGGGAGTTTAAAACAAAAGTGAAGACATACCTCATCAAAAGATCTCTATATTCTGTAGACGATCTTTAATAAATATAACAGATTAGAGCCCTTATTATTGACATTTTACACATTATTAATTTTATTGTAGTAGGTACTTTAATTATTTAGCATATTTTAATTGACATATGTTTACTAATTGTTCGTGTTATTTAATTATTATTTTTGTATTCTTTAGACATTTTTATTTTTTTAATTCGGTTATTATTTTATTATGTTGTATTAGTTTTTATATTTGTGATTAATTGTATATTCAAACACAATTTCAATTGTTAATGAATAAATAAACTTGAACTTGAACTATAAAGAATGAAAAGAAGTGGTCCCAGAATACTACCGCCTACTCTGCTGTATCTAGTGTTTGATTTAGCAGATATCTCTTCGTGATTTGAGTCGAAGTTAGTTATTTCTACAAACTGAGTTCTATCAGTCAGGTAGCTTTTCAACCAACCATGTGCAATGCCGCGTATGCCATATAGTTCACACTTATGGAGCAACCTATCATGTGATACGAAATCGAAAGCCTTACTGATATCAAAGAAAATTTAAGTCACTGGAGTCTGTTTATTGATGTGATTAACTATATTATCAATAAGTTTAAAAGTAGCCAGTGTCGTTGATTTCCCTTTCAAAAACCCGTGTTGTTCAAGACATAATAATAATAATATAATAAAGCCTTTTATTTTCCTATAAACTTTAAAAATTATTTACAAAATATTTTTATGCGTTCCTAATTCTATGTTAGTAACTCTTAAGTCTAAATTATTCTAGTGTTAGTGTTTTAATTAAGAGTTAATATTATAGGAACCCCTAGATAGGGTATAGGCCTCCTCCAAATTCTTCCATTTTGTTCGGTCCTGTGCTATTATGGTCCATTTTTTCCCCGCCACCGATACTATGTCGTCCGCCCATCTTCTTTGTGGTCGGCCCACGCTTCTTTTTCCTAGCGGGCCGGTCCATTGCGTGCTCTTGAGAGTCCATCGCTGGTCTGTGCATCTCGCTACATGGCCGGCCCAGCTCCATTTAAGTGTTAGTGCTTGGTGTAGCGCATCTGTCAGTTTCGTCTTTTCTCTTATTTCTTGACTTCTTGTCTTTTGGATTTTCCTTAGGCGTAGCATGTTTCTTTCCATTGCCCGCTGACAAGTTCTTATTTTGTTGATTGTCCTGTTTGTGAACGTCCACGTCTGGGACCCATAGGTCAGGCAGGGTAGTATACAAGTGTCCATGATGATCTTTTTCATGTTTAGGTCGTAGTTGCCCTTTAGTATTTCCTTGTGGGCCCAGTATTTGTTCCAGCTGCACGTGACTCTTCTATTGACCTCGTCTTCGGTATTTGTTTTATAAAACGATACTTGCTTTCCTAAGTATATGTACTGCTCTACATACTCAAGTTCGTCTCCCTCTAGCATAATTTTTCCTTTTTTGCCATTTGTCATTATTTTTGTTTTGCTAAAGTTCATATGTAGTCCTACATGTTTGCTTTCTGTATTTAGTTGGGATATCATATTTTGTAGCTTCTTATGAGTTTCAGCAAAAATCACGATATCGTCAGCAAATCTTAGATGGGTGAGACGTTCGTTGTTAATGGGGATGCCTTCCGAAATCCAGTTCAGTTTGGAAAATATGCACTGTAAGACAGCTATACGTAAAATTTTAAATAGAGATATTCACACACACATAAAATTTACAAAAATCTGCCACGTACAATCACGCAGTTCAAGGCGACCAAACAATATTGTTCTTTATAAACCCAGAACCAATTATGGAAAAAGGACTATTGTATATCAAGGAGCAAAACTGTTTAATTCGTTACCTAACTACATAAAAAGCGCTACGAGCCTAGACCTATTCAAAAAGCTATTAAAACAACACATCTTCAAAGGTACATGAATCAATATAATATCTCGACATAAATTAATTAATTTAATATTTACGTAATTGATAAACTTCACAAAATAATTAACTGGAACACCCGGTGTAAAGGCATCTTAATATCTGCACAACCGCATCAACGTCAAGACAACATAACTTTATAATTTTGTCGACATACCCTACTTATTATGTTTTGTCAACAGCTCACTCCGTTAATGGGCGCATTGTAAAGTATTTTATTTTTAAGTTATTATAATTAATGTAAATTTGTTTCTCCTTGAAGTGATTATTGTAATCTTTGAGAAATAAAGAAGTTCTAACCGTATAAACAGTTTTGGAGATAGTGGGTCTCCCTGTCTAACGCCTCGGGCTATTTTGATCTCGTCGCCTCGACATTCTAGCTTGACTCTGCTAACACTATTTTTATATATGTTTATTAGAGTTCTAATTATTATTGGATCTATGTTGCAGTTGTGTAAAGCTTGCCAGATAGAGTTGTGATAGAGACTGTCAAATGCTTTTGTGTAGTCGATGAAACCTATGTATATGTTTTTGTTGAATTCAGAGTATTTTTCTATAACTTGTTCTAGTGTATGGATGTGGTCCATCGTCGAAAATCCCCGACGAAAACCTGCCTGTTCTACCGGTTGTTCACTATCTATTATTGGGCAAATTTTGTTATGAATTATTGAACTAAATAACTTGTAAACGCTTGATATCAGGCTAATCGGGCGGTAGTTAGCGATGTCCAGTGGGTTTCCTTTTTTATATAGTAATATTATGTCCGATTTTTTCCACTGCTCTGGTATTACGCCTGTTCTTAGAACCAGGTTAAATATGCGTGTCAGAGGTCCGGTGAGTAGTTTTGCTCCTTCTATCAATGCCTCGTTCTTTAGACCATCGGGCCCAGGACTCTTCTCACGCTTCAATGTTTTTATGTTCTCTAGGACGTCGCGTGCTTTTATAATGGTTGTTTCGCTGATGTCTATCTGCAGCCCATTGTTTTCGATAAACAGAGTAGTTTCTTGAGTCTTAGTAGCATATAGGTCTTTATAGAAGTTTGTGACGCAAGATATTAAGTCTTTTCTTGATTTTGTTTCGTGTTGTCCTTTCTTTAAGCTCTTTATCCAGTCTGTGTGATGGATTAGTTGTTTGTGAGCTCTTTTAGCACTTCTATATTGCGTTATACTATTTTCAATGACTTTTTGTCTGTGCCGCTTGTAGTCGTATCTTATTGACTTGCTAGCTCGTTTGAATACAACTGATAACTCCTTTTTCATTTCTTGTGATTTGTTTTTGGTTCTTATGAGTTCACTACGGCGTTGAATCAAAAGTTTGGTTGATTCGCTGAAGAAGTAGTTCAAGACATAGAATATTATATTTATTTAAAAACGATAATAATCAAATTCAAAAAAATTCGCAATCGTGGGAAGCATAGCAATGGGTCGGTAATTATTAATGTTAGTTTTGTCCCATTTTTTATGAATTGGCGTGATTACAGTCATTTTCAGTTTAGCAGGAAATTTACCTTCAGTGAAAGATAGATTAATTATGTGCACTAAAACTGGTAAGATAAATTTGCTACACGCTTTTAGTATTTTAGTTGGAAAGTCATCATAACCAACAGAATATGTATTATTCATAGAATTCATAGCTTTTTGGACCTCTTCAAAATTTATAGGGTGTAGAAAAATGCTAAAATTATTCGATTTGGTTTGATTTAATTTAAGTTTGTTAGTGTCTTTTTCGGTATCTATGTTATTTTCTACCAAATTTGTTATATCTATAAAGTGATTGTTAAATGCATTTGATATTTGATGGCAATCATCTATGATTTCACCATTGTGTAATATTTGCGATATGGATTTAGTTGAATAGTCAGGTCTTAGGTTATGATTAATCACTTTCCATGATGCTCTGCATACATTTGATGATTTTTTTACATACGACTCATTGCTTAATCTTTGGGCGGTTACGACACATTTTTTGAAGATCTTGTTATATTTGTAATATGATTCCTTCCCTGATTTATTCCCCTTTTTATAGCTCATGTACCGTAGATGTCGCTTTTTTTCCGATGATACTTTTATACCCTTTGTAAGCCAAGGATTGCTTTTAGTATTAGTGTATATTTTTTTTTTTTGTAAATCGGAAAACATAAGTTAAAAACAGAATCAAATCATTATGATAACTATCACATGCTAGATTGGTGTCTGTTTTAGTCATTGAGTCGGACCAAGTAAGTTCTTTAATACAGTCTAAAAATCTTTCAATATTATCGTCATGAAGATCCCTCATACTTTTAATTATATAAGAGGGAATTTCTTTATTTTGTACCGCAAAAGTAAGGAGTTGACCCGTGTTATGGCTTCAGGAATGTGGCTTAAAATTTGGTCAATACAACTGTTTAACCTCGTTGGTTCATTGATATGAATATTGAAGTTAAAGTTTTGAACTATTCTTTTGAATTCATTTAATGCCTACAGTCTTTTAAAAGATTGAAATCTCCTACAATAATAATTTTTTTATTAGTTTTGTAACGTAGGTTAGTCATCAACACTTCTAATTTGTACAGAAATATATTGGGATTAGAATTAGGTATCCGGTAAATGCAAATTATTATACAATTATATTTAGGAACTTCAATACCACACGATTCAAATGTGAGTTCAGTTGAAAGGTCATCCAGGAAAGTCACTTTTTTACACTCAATATAATTACGACAAAAAATACAAACTCCTCCCCGTTTTTGATTCTTTCTAGAAAAACAGTTAGCAGGCTTAAAGTTTTTTAAATGAATATTAAATTCTTCACCAGATTTTAAAAAACTTTCGCTCATGCATAGTATATCAATTATCAATATATGTGCCCGTACTGGAGAGATTTTCAATAGTTATCTGTAGTAGATCCCTTTTACTTAAAATACCGGCAATATTCTGGTGTAGAATTGATATATTACTATGTTTATTATTGACGAAAAAGCTTTGTGCACTGTTATCCTCCATATTGTTGGTGTTTACAATAGACGCAATGGTTGACATGCTATCGCGATGGGAGTATCAGTATTGTTAGAGATAGGTAAAAAGTAGTCATGCAAAGTCTTTTGCACTAGATTCTTCTTATCCTCATTTACATTATGTATTGGTGTAAAGTATTCACGTTGCATGTTCTTAGATTTATGACATGTTTTAGTAGGTGAGCCTGAATTATCACTACATGTTGCATACTTTATATTTGAGCCATGCCTCTTCGTCTTAAATTGTAGGTATTTCTTATCGTAGTCTAAACAGTCAATTACATAATAAAGTTTATGACAAGTGTCATAGAGCAGGTTATCATAATATCTACTATTTTTTACGAAATAACAGTTTGATATATTTTTACATATTAATTCAATTTCATAATTCAACCTACGCTCATTTATAAATTTATTCTTTAAAACATTTAAGACTAAAACCGTACATACAGAAAGTGTTTTTAATGCGCTTATTAATTCAAATATTGTAGTCATGGGATTCGTGTCATTCTCTGCAACGCATAATATTATTTTGTGCTCGGAATTAAAGTCAGCACGATGTACTTCCTTTAAAATTTGTTCAGATGAAGCAAAAGACTTAGTAGAGCCGATGATGCGGTAATCTTCATATTTAGTGTTCATCCTCGTTTTAAGCAAGGCAGATGCTAGTCCCACACATTGTTGCGAGCCGTCTCATCTTCTGTATCTGGATGACCTCAAGTTATATGCTCCGAATAAACCAAACCTGATATCCCTACTAAATCTCACAGAAAGATTTAGTAGTGATACTGGAATGGAATTCGGTGTAGATAAATGTGCGGTCATACATGTACAGAAGGGCAGAGTTGTATATTCTGATAATTTACAACTCACCGAGAGTATGACTCTCAGATCCCTCTCTGAAACCGAAACCTACAAATACCTTGGTATGTCTGAGTGTCTAAATATCCCAGATGGGGACATTAAGCAGTCGGTGAAGGAACACTTCTTTAACCGCTTGACAAAAGTACTGAAAAGTCTATTATCAGGTGGTAATAAAGTGCGTGCTTTCAATGGCTGGCTAATGCCCATACTAGTTTACACCTTCGGCATACTAAGGTGGACTCAAACTGAGTTAGATACCCTGGATCGAAAAGTCCGGAAACTCCTAACGACGTACCGTATGCACCATCCACACTCTTCACTAATGAGATTGTATATCCCACGGAAGTGTGGGGGTCGCGGCTTCCTCAATGCCAAGAACCTACACAACCGTGAGGTATGCAATCTCAGGGAATATTTTCTTCGTGTTGAGTGTGGGATGCATCGAGACGTCGCATTATTCGTAAGTTTTCCAAGGAAGTATGTTAATCTTATACATCAATAAATAGCTTAGAAGGTAAGCTTTACAACTACGTTCAGTTTTTGAAAAATAAAATTGTTTTACTTAAAAAAAAATTGTGTAGTAAAGAAAATTTCGTTTTTGTTTATTTCAATTGGAGTTTTCATTGTTGCCGAAGGCTGCCGGTGTCAAGTCAATCACTCTATTAGAGACCTTACCAATTCAGTAATATGAGGATTAAAAAAAAACTTGCGCGTTTTTTGCGCAAGAGGTGATTTATAAGCAGTATGTCAATCGAGGGAAAATAAAAAAATCCCCGAAAATTACGGTTCTTCTTTTTTATTATATTTAATTATTTTATTTTGATGTCTATCTTGTTTTTTTTTCCTTTCTATGATATAAGCAAACAAATTAATAGAATACAAGAATCTTCCCATGGCACTTTTGTTAGCGGTGATCACCTTAGCCACAAGTATGATAAACTATATTGCTGTGGAAGTTCTATTTATCTGTGGTGGTAATTTATTACAATCAGTACTATTTACACTATTTCGATGAGAACTATAATAATCAATTGTCCCATGGTTTTTGCAAAAGGCACCAAAATATTGGTCCTTTATATACCCGTGTTTTCAACATACTATTTATCAAAGAGTTCAGATACTTCTTTTCAATAACAATTAACAGTCAAAAACATATATTATCTAACAATGAGTGAATTCGTTTGTGTTCGACGCGATCTTTGTGATAAAATAATAAGAGGGAAAAGTACTTCAGACCTCAGACAATATTTGTTGGACAACTTTCAACCATCGGAAACTGACGTTAACTAATACTGTAATTTCTGGTTGCAACTTGATGTTAGATTTTTTTGAATACTCTCTGTATTCAAAAAAATCT
The DNA here is from genome assembly GCA_951640165.1 of Pseudoips prasinana. NCBI lineage: Eukaryota > Metazoa > Arthropoda > Insecta > Lepidoptera > Nolidae > Pseudoips > Pseudoips prasinana. The sequence continues at coordinate 11,016,806 of OX621235.1, read as the reverse complement.
AACATCAAGTTGCAACCAGAAATCGACGAAAGCTCAAAAAAAGCCAGACAGGTTCGAGAGTCTATACTCAAATTGGTTAAATGGTGAGTTTAAAGTACCATTGAATTCTTCAGTACCTCAACATCTGAAAACTCTGGCTTGAATACTTATGGTGATCGTGGTAGACCAACAAAACCATATAAAGAGTGTTCGGAAAACACAAAGAAAAGAAAAAATATGGAACTGGTCAAGTCAGGATCGACAAATCACAATCGTCTTAAGCTGTTCACTAAATGGGGATGTGATGGATCCTCTGGGCAAAGTGAATATAAACAAACTCTACCGGAAGAAAACGAACTAATATCGGATGCTAATTTGTTTATAGTGTCCCTTGTACCACTGCGACTAGTAGACGAAGAAACTTCTGCAGTTGTATGGCAGAACCCCACTTGCTCATCTGTTAGATATTGCAGACCAATTTTATTAGAATTTGCAAAAGAAACACCCGATAAAACTACAGCGGTTGTCAGTGAAATTGAAGCCAAAATTAATCAATTGATTCCAACTCTTTTGGCAAACAATAGATGACAAAGTCATCGAAATAAAACATGAACTTTTTATGACAATGATTGATGGGAAAGTTGCTCAAGTGTTAACGAACACATCATCCAGTGCTACCTGCACTGTTTGTGGAGCAACTCCCAGACAAATGAATGATCTTTCAAAAGTTACAACGAGAGTTGAAAATGAAGATGCGTTTAAATACGGATTGTCGACACTACATGCATGGATAAGGTTTATGATTTTGAGAAGTGGTCAGCAACAACTCCAGAAAACAAGCAACTTAAAGAAGACAAGAAAAAGTATATCCAAAAACGATTCCGAGAAGTGCTTGGTTTGCACATTGATAAACCACGTCAAGGTTCCGGTAATGGAAATACGGCAAGATTTTTCCAAAATTACAAGTGTTCTGCAGGAATAACCGGAATTGATGAAGAATTAATCAAGAGATTAAATGTAATTCTTCAAACTATGTCATCGGGATTCCCTATAAACGCAGAAAAATTCGGCCAGTATACATTGATAACCGCGCAATTATACGTAAGCAAATATAACTGGTACTACATGCCATCTTCGGTCCATAAAGTACTTATACATGGTGCTAAAATAATAGAGCATTACGCAGTTTTGCCTATAGGACAATTATCCGAAGATGCCCAGGAAGCCCGAAATAAAGATTACAAGAAATATAGGTTACATCACGCTAGGAAGTGTTCCAGATCAGCAACAAACGAAGACGTTCTGCATATTTTGTTATATACATCTGATCCTTATATATCTAGTTTAAATAAACCCAGTTTTCTTATATCCAAAGAATTGTTGGAAATAGAAAGTGATGAATAGGATTAGCGCTAATTTTTTTAAATTTTTGAAGTTATACTTCTTTTGGCGCGATGGAGAAAAATTATGAGAGTGAATTTTTACGATGCGCGCGCACACCGACACCAAAAAATTTAACAGCATGAAGTTAGTTCTAGGTGGTATGACAGTGAATTTTTACGATGCGCGCGCATCGTAAAAAATAACAGCATGAAGTTAGTTCTAGGTGGTATGAAAATTGATAACTATGTTCAAGTTGTATATTAAGAAGTATAACTTCTAACGCGTGTACATAAGTACACACAAGTTTTATCATGTAATTTTATAGCATGTCTGTTTAATAATAATAATAATAATTTCGTTATCAACTTATTTTAAGCAATAGTGTAACATTTATTGCTAATTTTATTATAACTGTATAATTTTTTGTATGTAATTTCGTATAACTTTATCTTTGTCATTTTTTTACGCAAAATATTAGGTCTTTACCTATGAAATTGCCGTTCTGCAGTACTGGCCATTTCAAATCAAAATAATTTTTGTTTGGCTAAGAATTCTAATTTCAAATTAATTTTATTTTAAAAACATGGATTCTTTTTTCCAAAAGTAGTCATTTCTTTATTGATTAGTGTTACATTTTCATCGCATTTCAATCTTTTTCGTCATCATGGATACGTTAAAAATTCGAGTAATTATGGAATATGAGTACCGTCGTGGCAGCAACGCGGCACAAGCGGCACGCAACATCAACGACGTTTACGGAGCTAACACTACAAACCAACGCACCACCTGTTATTGGTTTGCTCGCTTCCGTTCTGGAAATTTCGACCTGAAAAATGAACCTCGCGGTCGTCCGAAGACTTTGGTCGACAATGACGAATTAAAGGCGGTTGTGGAAGCTGATGATACACAATCTACGGCTGAATTAGCAGCAGCTTTCGACGTTAGCGTCAAAACAATATTGGTCCATTTGCGTCAAATTGGCAAGGTAAAAAAGCTTGACAAATGGGTGCCCCACGAACTCAATGATCGCCAGCGCGAAGTACGCGTCGAGACGTGCCTTGCACTGCTCAACAGACACACAAATGAAGGAATTTTGAACCGCATTGTTACCTGCGATGAAAAATGGATTCTGTTTGATAACCGCAAGCGCTCAGCAAGTTGGTTGGATCCTGGTTCAGCACCTAAACAATGCCCTAAACGAAAACTTACCCCTAGAAAAGTGATGGTCACTGTTTGGTGGTCTAGCGCCGGTGTGATTCATCACAGCTTCTTACCAAACGGGGTGAGCATTACTGCAGATGTGTACTGTGAAGAACTGAGCACAATGATGGAGAAGCTGGCGCATCTCCAACCAGCATTGGTCAATCGCTCGTCTCCGCTGCTCCTGCACGACAACGCGCGACCTCATACTGCACAGCAGACGGTCTCCAAGTTGCAAGAACTGGGGTTGGAAGCTCTCCGTCATCCGCCCTACTCACCAGACCTTGCGCCTACAGACTACTACTTTTTCCAGAATTTGGATAACTTCTTGGCGGGAAAAAAATTCAATACCCGAGAGGCAGTACAAAATGCCTTTGAAGAATTTGTTGCCTCCCGTCCAGCTGATTTCTTTAAGAAGGGCATCAATAAACTGCCACTGCGATGGCAAAGATGCATTGATTGCATGGGTGATTACTTCGATTAATACAAATAAAAAAATTCATGAAAAAAATTCGTTTAAATTTTTTCATACAAAACGGCAATTTCATAGGTAAAGACCTATTATATAATTTTTTATATGATGATGTTTGATTTCTTTTATTGCCTAGATATTCATTAATACGTGAAAAAAAGTTCTTTTTTTTAGTTTTCAAGGAGTAAAATCACAAAACAACACAGTTATCGATTTTTGAGATGAAAAGCACCGTTTGGTCCCATAGTGCGTCGCGTCGTCGCCGTTGACAACGGACTCACGCCGCTCTCCCTGGCTAAAGAAGACTGGAATAAGCCCGCCGTACTTAGCACTCGGGATCGAATTGACGTATGGAAGAGCAAGGTGCTTTATGGTAGGTTCCACCAGACTTTACATGGTCCTGATGTGGACCTAAAAGCATCTGTGGCCTGGCTACGTTTCGGTGACCTATTTGGGGAAACTGAAGGTTTTGCCTGTGCAATTGCTGACGAAGTTATCAAGACAAGGAACTACCGGAAGTACATCTTCAAGGACGGTACCATCGACATTTGTCGGGCGTGTCACCGTCCCGGTGAGTCCATCAGACACATTGTTTCCGGTTGTTCCTATCTTGCCAACGGCGAGTACTTGCACAGGCATAACCAAGTTGCCAGGATTATCCACCATCAGCTTGCTCTTCGGTATGGTCTTGTAGACTCCGAAGTGCCGTATACAAGTACGTACCGGAACCAGTTCTCGAAAGCGGTTGTGCCAAGCTCTACTGGGACTGGTCTATCATTACAGACAGGACTTGTTGCCAATAAGCCTGATACCGTTTTGGTAGACCGGTTGGAGCGCCGGGCATTTATTGTTGATATCACTGTCCGGTCTGATGATAACCTCGTAAGAGCCGAGACTGACAAGTTGTCAAAATACTTAGATTTAGTTCACGAGGTTACCGCCATGTGGGATGTGGACTCAACAATAATTCGGCTGTTCAATTTCAAAACCTAGTAAGGGACACCACCCTGGAAAAACGGGTTTTTGCATTTTGCTGCTTACTAGGCCATAATGCAACGATTCATATTAACAAAAAGTCTAAAATGACCTTAGTTATAGGATTTTTATAATTGAAAAACCTAGCAAGTACGCATCCGTTATTCAGCCAAACGCAAAATACCATTTCAAAAACCTAGCAAATGACATTGACAATTTTTAAACCTAGCAAGGAATGTCCCTTACTAGGTTTTTAAAATTGTCGTGCGTGGTTTTTGAAGTGGTCGACGGCGGTTGAATTTTGCGCGCTAACGTCAGTAAGTGACAAACCGTCGTCGCTTCCGCATCGTTCGTTTGTTTTTGTTAAATTTAAATAGTGAAACATGTCTAAATAACAGTTTTATAGTTCAAAGTTAATGTTGAGGGCCCTAGAAAATGCAGATGGGCGTTGACCCAACGTAAACACGAATCAGCAGCTCCAATACGTCAACTCGGCTACGGCTCGGTGACGCCTCGGCTATATACGGCTAGCTGATGCCTCGGCTACGACTAGGCGACGCCGCGCTTACGGATCACCGAGAGTGCAGCGACTCTGGTTCGTTTAAAACAAGCTAGCTGGCCCAAAATAACTCCTCAATTCCTTACTAATAACCTAATAGTTAATTACTACTATGAACACATAAGTTATTTTCAGATTCGGAATCCATTTTGCTATGGCCATTTTATTAACTCATGACGTCAGGAGATTTGCAGTTGTTCACTTTTTTATTGTTGTAATAACTTATGAGAAGTTATTACAAACCCAACATAGCAAATAAGAAAAATCCGGTTCAATTATATAAGTTTGGTTGAAAGTAGCGACACATAAACTTAGTTTGTTATAATTATTTGCTTTTTCGTATTATGCTACTAGCAACAGTGTGCTGCAGGCAGGCCACGGAAGGGGTGAGACGGGCACGTGTTGACCAACAGACGTTAGCGCGGCGACGGTGAGGCGTAAGCGCGTGAACGACAAGCCGTACCTAAATGCGTGAACGGTGAGCCGTAAGCACGTGGACGGCGAGCCGTAAGCGCGAGGACCGGCTGGTTGACCACGCGCGTCGCCGCCGCACAGCGCGGTCCTGAGGCTAGTCGTTTACGTTACGTTTCCGGAAAGAATACTAAACGGCTTGAGTTTATACGGTTACGATCCGTTTCCGAGTTGATATATGTGCTCTGACCTATAAGCTGATCGATTGAATGAAACAATAAGGTTTATGGATTTATGCGTAGCTACTTTTTCTTGTCTATTGTCAATACTCCAAATAAGTCAAGCACTACAAAATCTTCAGACTCAAACCAAAATGATGAATCAATAAGTCCAGATGCCAGCATTGAACCCTTAAAGCAAACCCAAAACTTAACACTACCGATTCAACCACAAAATATTTATGACAATCCTGCACCAAGTACGTCAAAAGATGATTCAAATAAAGAGAATAACAGCGACAACTCCGTAAGGGATCCTGATTTTATATCTGATTTACTTAGAAATGAAAAACGCTGGTTTAATTTCACACATGGAGATGACACCGATTCTGTTTTAGATATTTTTGCACTGACAGAAAGAGTTCCTAAAAGTACCTTACTTCCCAGCTTACTGTCACCCCCCACTGTATGTATATATTGCATCTTATCCGGACACGATTATATTTATGAACCAAAACCAGGCAGACTATTTCAGAGAGAACTCAAAGATGGTAGATTTTGACGCAATGTACACAGAACCCATATATTTAAATCAAGTTACAAATGAAACGCCAAACTTTCAGACTGAGAATCAGCAGATTTCTGATGAGAATCCAGTGATGTCTGAAAATAGTACAGAGATGGCTGAAAAAAAGAAACTTAAATAACAATTTATTGAGGAAACCTGTGGAAACAAATGCAAGAGACAGTGTGATTTTATTTAATTAGAGGAACGAAAATTAATATGGAACAATTACTGGGCCATGAATAACGAAAACCGCAGAAGCTTTTTAAATAAGTGCACATAAATTCAAGCTATAAAAAGACGCAAAGTTGCGGAAAAAATCCAAATCCTATGTACGCTAAAAATGAATGTCGGTTCTATTACCTACCTAAAATTAAAAGATGGTATTCTGTCCAAACTTGTGCCGCTCATGCCTTCAAAACGAAGACAATTTTGGATAAATTTACCGGTTTGTGACTCATCCGAAGATTTAGTTTCAGGGGGTCAAATGATTACAGACTAATACGGTTTTGGGTTTCTTTGTTCACGTTTTCGAGTTCGTGAGTCTTTATTATATACTAAATTGTTCCTACTTTAAGACATAAATAAATAATTACTGCAAAAATAATGATCATTTAAAATTCGTACTTACTAGCTTTATTAAATGGTCATGGTGGCGATAGGTGAACTTATTCAACAATATTAAAATCCTAGTAACGGCACTTGCTATGTTATGAAATTGTTCAACAGGTTAACTCTAAATTAAAAAAACAATTTAATCTTTAGTAAGCGCTATAAAACGTGATCTATAATTTCTACGCAAAAATAGTTAAATTCTGTTTAAAGCGAAGGATATACCGCATCTTTTGATCTAACTCTCATCTCTGTAGGTCTTCTAGTCTCGGCGCGGAAAGGTCTCAAGATGACCTACTCGTTTTTTGGTTCTCCTGTAAAATTTGTCCCGTCTCCCTTACTAGGTTTTGAAATTGCACAGCCGAATTGTCCCGATAGTCGTCTCCGTAAACGGTCTCATAGCGAAGAGCCTCGACCAACATCTTAGGAGGCTTTCGCTAGATCACTGGGTCTAGGGTCGGATACAAAAGGCGGCAATAATGGGGTCAAAGCCCGTCTGTGGATAACCGAAGGCGTCAGACCAGGTGTTCCCATGAAAAATAACACATTAACACTAAGATAAGATTTTATTGTTCAAAGGTCTTCCCATGAAAAATAACACAATAACACTAAGATAAGATTTTATTGTTCAAACTACTACTCTACTTACCAAGTTTCTACTTATAGTCCTTACAGTTTCAGAAAAAAAGTGGCTGTGACATACGGACGGACAGACAGACAGACATGACAAATCTATAAGGGTTCCGTTTTTTGCCATTTGGCTACGGAACCCTAAAAACCAAATCTAGTAGTAAATTTTTGGGACCGGCTGCGATAGGTTACGAGACAGGAAATAGAATTCTGGCAGGATGTAAAAAAACAGACGTAAATGATTGAGAACGTGCTGATAGGAAAAAAAACTTTGCTACCAATACTGCGATTGATACCAAATGTGGGATCTGTTGTTTTATCACTAACTAGCGGTACCGGCAAACTTCGTGCAGCCATTTTTTTCTTGTCAATACTGTCTAAAATTGTATTGATCAACATTTTCCGTTTTTCCTTCCGGAATGAAAATATTCACTTTCCAGATATTTTAAATATTTGCTCTTTTCTTTTTGTTACAAACCTTTCACCTGGCCACAAGGAACACATAAAAGAAAGATTTATCCACTTTAGTGCAAACATTTCGGTGATTCATTTTTATTTACACAGATGTAACTGAGAGCTACTTATTAACTGTATGAGTAGCTACCGATTGTTATAGAATTTATTAATAGTGAAGGCGTAAAATTAGATGAACGTGATAGTTATAAACTATGAACTAAATTTGATGCTATTGTATGTACTTACTGTATTTGGTTTATTTCCATCATACAAGAGAAGTTAACTAATCCTTTGTTGCTAGGCTTGAATAACTGTGACCCTGACTCATTGTTATAACTACTAATTTAACTAACTGCGATAACTATCAATTAAACGTAATAGCTAACTAAGCTGACACTATTCAGTTTCTTTTGTTCGATACCTAACATTATATGGTAATAGAAAAAAAATACAAATTTAAAAAATAAAAACAATCGTTTATTACATAATAAAAAAATAGTAGTAATGCGTAACAATATCACCAGTCTTCGCTAAGACCTCGAGGTAATCATCGAGACATGTGGTTCGGTATATTTACATAATACTATTGTATATTTATCTCATTTAATACTATATGTAATATGGCAGTTGGTTTTCACTTTATGTATTTGAGGCCCAGCGCTTGGTTCATGAAGCATAGGATGTCAGTGTGCTCCTCAATCTGAAATTGTAACACAATTAAAATTATTTCTAAATAAAAAACGGTAAATATTATTATGGTGCAAAGAAATTAGACACGACCAGTGTCTAATTTCTTTGCGCCATAATAATCTTTATAGGATATCTTATGTCAGGAGAATTTTATTATTCACGGACATTTAAATCACGTCAATAATGGACCAGTATCGATCCTGCAACGCATGCCCGCCGGAGTAGTGGCGAAGTGTAGTGCCTCATAAACCTATAGTTAACATACATACGCCCTCAACACATCCCCGTCAGTGCGTTTTTGCTATATTAGCCCCATACTCACGTTGACGACCCATGACCCGAATTCAGTACCCGACGTCGAATCTGTGAATAGCTTTTTTTAAATATAGTATTTTTAAATTGCAGAACCGGGTTGAATGCTCAGGTTGAGACGACGGGCTAAAGTATTTAGGACGCGTTTTCAAGTTATGGGCACACCGTACAGTAGAAATACGGACTCGTATATGCGTTTGGGGCATGGAGATATTGTTGCGTTTATGCGAGTTTTACTCGACCCGAATTCAAACGTCGAATCGGTGAGATTAAATTGCAGAACTGGGCTGAATGCACAGGCAACTAACTAGACGGGGACACGGCTTGAGTACTAGATGCGTTATTGAGTTGTGGGCACACCTAACCGTAGAAAAACAGACTTGTATATGCGTTTGGGGCATGGAAATATAGTTGCGTTTATACGACAGATGGGCAGCGAATGTGTTGAATAGATTATAAAATATCTTAATAGATTCGATGTACTCACGATTTTGGCGGTGGGCTTCCCGCTGCCGTGGCCGGCCTTGGTGTCCACGCGCGCCAGCAGCGGCCGCGCCTGCGCCGTGCCGCGCGCCGCGTGCTGCAGCGCCGCGATGAACTTCAGCGAGTGCAGCGGCACCACGCGGTCGTCGTGGTCCGCCGTCAGCACCAGGGTCGCCGGGTACTCGCTGGCGCCTGCCGTACAACGACACGAGATGTGAACTTGAGTGAGTGTATCGGCACTACGGGTTGCCGTGACAGTACATGGCCGCCTAAAAGTTCAAATCGGACTTTTTCCATGGGGATACATCAGATGCTACCCTTAAAAAAGTCATTCAATATGTTTGTAAGGATTGGCCAAAGAAAATCTCAAATGTGTCGCTTAAACTGTATTCTAATTGTAAAACGCAATTATCTTATGAAAACCGTTCTTTGATGCGAGGACATAAGCTTATTATACCGCATAGTTTACAAACTAAAGTTTTAAAAGACACTTATCTCATATAGGCATAGTTAAAACTAAGGCGGAAGCGCGTTTTAGATTCTGGTTTCTGAGTAGTTCTGCGGGAACAGCAGCGGTTATAGATAGTATCTATAAATTCATGTCGCGTTTTGGACTACCGCACACTATAGTAAGTGATAATGGCACGGCTTTTACATCACTGTTCACTGAATGGTATAAAATATATGACATCTCCCGCATATCACCCAGCCAGCAAAGATATAGTAAAAAAGGGAATTAAATGGAGCATTCTTAGCAGTAATAGTTCTCAGCTTTTAAGTGAAAAGCCAGTAGTTGAATGAACGGAGTTTCGGTAATCAAATAAATCCTTCAAAATTTACTTTCTACAATTGTGAGAACTATTACTGCTAAGAATGCTCTGCTGATTTTTTCCATATACCAGCTGGTATATGGAAAAAAATCTGAGATGGATGGATCTGAACGTCCTATTTCTTTTGCATCTCATGTAACTTGTCTCATCTAATTTAATGTAACGTATGTACTGGCTGATTGGCTGAACGACATGGGACCTTTGCCTGTACACGATTGACATGAATAAACATCAGTGCGATAACGTCCGCTCGCCGTTTTATTTGTATACCAAATATATAATATTTTCTATTCATTCTGTTTTAATGGGTATAATTTAGTAGTAAAAAAAGAAACAATGTGTGACATAAAGGTATGGACGAGCTTAACTCAATGTGTTTTCTTATATAAGCAAACCAAATATTATTGCTAATGTTTCCCATGCTATGGTCTCCTTCGCATGCGGCATGAACTTATCGTAATGGTGGAGATGGTGACAATAAGACACTACGGATAATGAGAAGATTTACTATTAGCGAGCTGCCTTTGCTGCTGAATTCGTCGCCGAGCCTGCATTAGCTGTTGTTCTTCTATCATCTGTTTATTCTCTTCGAATTCTTTTTGTATTTGGTATATTCTTCCGGCGAGCTTATGATAGTATTCAGATCGCGTACTCGCTGCTTCGTATACGTCGGTTTCGATCTTTTTTGCGAGACCAATCATATGGTCGTCTGCCATCCTAGTCGGATTCGACATGGGAAATATCACTTGCGCCATTTTATGGACGAAGTGATCCCTCATATCATTGGAAAGCTGCCAATGTCAACTGTGTGGGGCGGGCCCCGCGCCCCCGCTGCCCGCCCGCAGCGCCGCGCCCGCGTCCAGCAGTGGCAACTCACACAGCGCTGGCGCGGGCTCGGCCGGCTCACAGCTAGAAGAGACTAAACGAAAATTCCATCAGAAGCTTCATAACGAAATCCATAAGATCGGTTGGCGTTAGGGTGTTTTTTCCAGCGATTTTAAGATAAGTACGAGTAAAAGCATGTTACATTTTAAAATATAGCAGAAAAGCGCAAAATTCATGGAGTACAGAGAAATTATGTATGATGTGCTTAAGAATTGATGAAAATATGCCTAGATATGTCGAGAATGGTGCCGATCGACCTGCTAAATGGATTGATGCCTGCCAAAACTAGGACGAGAAATTTAATAGAAATCAAATGAAATTGCTTACTTACTTGATAACCAAAATGGAGTAAAATAGCATATTGTTAAAAATATTACCCTAATATTTGCCACTGTTAATCTCAACCATGAAGTTTGAAAATATAAAGAATAAATATAATGAAAATAAATGATTAAATGTACACATTGAGGGGACCAAAAACGTTTCATGTAACAATATCAGCTCTCATCTACGCCAACTTTTATCCTCAGTTGGATGCGCATCATTGCATATACGTAGAGCAAAACTTGCACAAAACGAATGTCTAATGCGTCATCAACACGAACTTCTCAAGTTTCATTTTGATAGATGACTTGAGCCGGAAAACTACCTGTATTATCCGATGAGGCAGTGAGAGCCTCCTAGACTAATTCTAAATTTAACGTTCACGACGTAGACGCTTGACTGTACATTGACAGTCAAGCGTCTAAACCTAACAGGCCATACTAGTTTTGCTACAAACCACCACTCAACCAAACGGTATGGCTTTGGCGTTATGTACAGACGCCAGCACATCAAGCTACCCCAGTCTGTCATGTTTCCCCCATTGAAAGTGAACCTTATGCTGATGTAATAAAGTTGAAAATCTATAAAAGAAATTTGACATATTGGGATAGCTGGATGTGCTAGCGTCTGTACTAATCGCATCGCCACTTCCCAGGGGTCAAGGAGCCAATTGGTGTGGTCGTGAGCGTACAACAATCGGGCTCACCGATGCTCTGCCGTCAATTTCAAACTGGATACAACAACTTGAGATATGTTTTTCAGCAACATTCCCATTTATAAAAAGTCAAAAAATTAAATCTTCGGACTACATTTTAAAAATATAAAAAAGAATTAGTATTTATTTTTAATATGTTGCAGAAAATCATTTTTGTATGACAACAAAGAATGTCGACACGTCAAAATTAAAATTAAGATTTATCTTAATTCTCAAATAAACATTATCTTTGGACTCATATTATTATACAATATCAGTTTAACAATAGAATCTCATTTAGGTACATATTAATTCTAGATTTAAATAAATTGACACAAAATAAATGTTAACTCTACTCTAGTAACACGACTTTCTTTTTTCTGCATCATTTAATCAAAAGTTTATCTAGAATTAACATGTGTCTGAATGAAATATTATTGTCAATTTTTTAAATTTTAATTTACTAATTAAATTTTTTCTGTAATAAATAATTAAATATTTAAATTATATATAAATAATAAAATTTTTAATTTATTTATATAAAGAGAATTTAAAATAATTACATAATATTTGATGCAATCATAAACTCATTAGAGTTTGTCCGTGCATCAGAGTCAACGATTCTTAGTTATTTGAGTTTGTGTTGGTTAGATAACGCGATTTATTTTACGTAGAGCAATTGGAGTTCTTATTTTACTTTTTTTATTTATTTCACATGATCAATACATACCTACTTGATATAAAAGTATAAATGTTTCCATAGCATAAGCAAAGATGTGAAATTAACAGGTAACAAAACAAAATATAAAACGTACAATGTAGTTTTTGTTTGATTAAAATATTTATAAATGATTTTGATTGGCGATAGACAACTTCTAGTCGGCTGACGGGTTGTAGTCGTGGTGTTAAGGACTCGAATACGGAGTGCTTGGGGATATCCGTTTACGTTTCCGTTACAAACCATCGCGCCGATTGTTTCGATTGTAGGGTTGATACATATTATCCCGATGATTTACGAAAGATATTTCGTGGCATTTGGGTAAATCGTTCGAAATCGCTGTGAAAGTGTTAATAATAACCACAAATCAACCAGAGAAATTATTGTCTCTATCATTTTACATTCGGGCAAACGAGACAAAACAATTACCAAACTCATGTATGAATGAGTTTGGTAATTGTTTTGTAATAAATAATTTGTAGTAAATATCTATCGTAAATCATGGGGATAATATGTATCTAGGAAACTGTTTTGAGGGTAAAACGATATGTCAATCTGATGAGGTTAATATTAAGAATAAATGGATGTTCACGTCGAAATCTTAACAATTATACATAACGAGATATTAGCGTTCAAAGTAACGTTACGACTGCGCAGCCACGTAACTTTTGTTTTGGCTTGATTTCGTTTGTTTAAATAAACTTTGGTGGAATTAAATGCTTTCATTACTTTGGACATATTAAGACCTTTTCTCTAGTAACAGTTTTTCTACATGAAATCTTAAGTTTTAAAGAAATAATCGAGATTAAAGAAACATCAAGTGCACGATTGCGCGGCCATAACTTCCAAGGTTAATATTTCGCGAAATAATCATCATAGTCTTATACTTCTTTTTTCGACAATTGTTGACAAATGAAATGTTCAATTAACAAAAAGAATCTGATCTGTATCCCAAGTAGTTACTGAGATCTCCATGGCCGCGCAATCCTCCACGTTACGTTCGCGCGGCCAACTTAAAACCCCTGTAACATCTTATTTCTGCTTTGACAAAGTTTTGGTTTGTTTCCTTCGATTTTGACTAATTGGGACAAAAATTTTAGCTATATCTTTTTCTGTTTGGATAACGTGGCGGAGCAATCGTGACGCACACTCATAGCTATACTACATAGATGAGAATATGTTCAATCATAGACATGCACGTGTCCATGCAGTATTTACATTTCTCATTATAAAGACGCACCGCTTCAGTGGAAGCGACATTAACTTTGTGAAATTCCCTGGTCTATCTTAATATTGGATTGAGAAAAATTGCATAGTTACCATTTTCAGGCTTGTGTATATTGTGCAGCGGCGAGTAAGTCAATAGATACTCGAACTGCGTCTTATTGTCAGAGCTGCCGTAGTCGGACACCCACGCGTGGCCGATCGTGAACTTTTGGAACCGTAGCATGTCTAGAACGCTGGAAAATATATAAAGAGAAATAATTAATCTCAAATAATATAATAAAAAATCGCTGGTTCTCACAGATTTGAGTCTTGTCGGATGAGTTACTATGGCGACGAAGACATCTAGGTGGAAGAGATGTGATACATCCGTTTTTTCTATTTTTATTTTGTCATGGTGTACGATAACGAGTTATCTTACCTAACATTATACATCGTTCGGTCAATCCTTACGCTCGCAAATTTTTGTTATTTTACTAAACGACTTAATAACTACCTACCTTCGCTACCTTCGCAATAATGTCCAAGAGCTATTTGTAGAAACAAACATCAATATGAGTTGGATTTTATTACGAGCGTATATACGAGCCGATAAGTTCAATTGGGCGTGCGGTGAATTTATTTGATAATGCTCCATAAGCGTGTGAAACATGTACCGGATATCCATTAGGTGGTTTTACTCATTTATTATTCTTTTACTTCATTTGTATAGTATAATAAGTTTTTGTTGATAATTGACCGCAAACTACCTTTTATAATACAGGTATACCCTAGTTTAAGAGGTAGAGTATTATTATTGTACAGATTATGCAACATAACATATAATGTATTTCCAAACCAAATATTAAGTTATTTCAAACTCTGTATGTTTTTTGGATAAATAAAGATTACATTATTATTATAGTTTTGAGGACGGCAGGATAGTAAAATCGTATCCTTTGATTTTATTGCAGATAAATCATAATTTATCTGCAATAAAATTCCACAATTGATATCTGGGGTGATAATTCGATAGTTAGAACTGAAGATATAGGAAAGAGGTAGTGGCGACTCACCCGACCTGCACGACGGCGGCCCCGTACAGGTCGGGGCGCTGGTTGGCGCACGCGGCCACGAGCAGGCCGCCGTTGGAGCCGCCCTGCATGGTGACGAGCGCGGGCCGCGTGTAGCGCTCGGCGACGAGGTACTCGGCCGCGGCCTGGAAGTCGTCGAACACGTTCTGTTTGTTCAGCAGCCGCCCCGCGTTGTGCCACCTCTCCCCATATTCTCTGGAACATTCAAAATGTAGTTAGAAATAGAAATTCGTCCAATGAGAGAGCAAGGAACAATGCGATACTGCCTACATGTTATAACAATAATTTCTCAGCATGGGGAGTGCTGATACGTAATCGTGTTAACGGTGTTATTATTGGTTGACAATTTGGTGACCTCAATTTCTCTGTGTTCCGGCGTGTGCATATCAATGCCGGTTCCCGGATCATTTCCTTAAAAATAGGTACCTCATCTTTAACCTCCATTTTTTGTTACCATTAAATAAAAACAGCCTACTGTCTAGTCCAGGGTTATTAGGCATAATCCAAAACTCTTCCTCAATAAAATACTACATCATATCAATATATACTCCTGCAATGAAATGGGAATGCAATGATAATGGGTATTTAAGACCAGGAATGACACACATGGTAATATGGAAACATAAAATATAAATAACAGGCAGGCATAGTCTATTTTATTGAATGGTTTGAAAACGTAAAATATAGTTATTCAATTAATTCTGTTTGGAAGATATTGAAGATTTGAGAAAACGAAACCACACGTATGCGTCGAAATCAACAGTCTCGACCGTAGATTTTTTTACATTAAAAAACACGCCTGCATTAGGGAGTCTAATCCCTGAGTGCCGGGGTACTTTACACACACATAATAGACGGACACAAATTACATCCAGACTCAGAACAACTATTTATGGACACGCAGCGGCGTGGCGACAGTCTTAGCCGCTGCGCCACACGTGCAGTCATTCCTCTGAAGAATATAGGCTTACCCTCCTCCGCGTATGTTGGGTATGGCGACGATGCCGTTGAAGTGCTGCATGAACACGAGCCGCGTCACGCTGAAGCTGGGCTGGATGTTGATGTTGAAGCCGCCGTATCCGTAGATTAGTGCCGGATTCGAACCATCCATCGGTAGGTTCTAAAACAACAAATTATTTATATTGTTGACTACTCTTGTTTAGTAATTGCTTAATTAACATCTTAATTTAAGCTATGCCATTTAACCACGATCTCGACTATGTAGTCGTACAGTGGCATGCTGGGCATATTTTGGCTTGTGGTCTATACATGACTGTAACGTATGTATGAATATACCTGCATATATCTATCAATCAGTAACGATTAAGGGAGTATGAACTTTTATAGTGGCAGCCGGTTTGAACCCTCGCTCTCCACTATTTTCCGATGAAATAACATCAAAAGCCAGATGCTCTCACCGATCCGTAGGTGATTGGCAAGGTTAAGCAACTAGGCCCGCGGTTAGTTCATAGATGGGTGACCGCCAAAGTGGATTAATTTCTGAGCGTCTCCGTGCTTCGGAGGGCACGTTAATCTATCGGTCTCGGTTGTAGCCATTAGCCAATAGTCGTTAAGCAATGTCAGAGGCCTAATGGGCAGCTTGAACAACTCTGTCACTAGGGTAACCACTGCCCATACGATAAATAAGTAAATACATCAAAATACACACCTTCTTAGAAATAATAAACATAGGAACTTTAGTGCCATCCTTGCTCTTGTAGAATATTTGCTTAGCTTCGTACTGCGACGCGTCGAAACCTTTTACTTTCACTTCTCTGAATACCTGCCAAATTAAATATAAACAAATAAATATCTTAATAAATAAGTTTTGCCCTATTTCTATATATACATACTGTATTAGACTGCTAACTCAAAGGTTGTAGTTTCGACCCGCACCCAGAACACATCTGTGTGTGATGAGCATGATTATTTGTTATGCGTCTGAGTGTAATTTATTTATTAATACGTACTTATAACTATATAAGTATGATAATCAGTGGTCTGGTTGCCAAACTACAGGTTTTGCCTTACTGATTTTCTAAAATAATAGACTAAACTAACATTAATTACTTGTTAATTATTTTAGATTTAGTAAATAAAAAGAGGGCTTAAGATTTAAATAATAAACTATTAGATAATGTACAACACATGGACTTACAGCAATAGGTGATTTATATATGATATAGACAACTTTTGGAGCTGAATTTAATAAAACTGGCAACAAAAAGAGTAATTTACCAAAAAAGGTACAGAAAAAACTAAAATTATACAGGTACTTACTTACTCAAAATATAAGTACTTTTTAACTCACAGTGGGCGTGTAGGGTTGTTTCTTAAAGTCGACGTGGTAGATGACGCCGGGCGTTAGGAAGGACATGAAGTGGTAGAAGATCTCAGTCTGCTCCTTCTTCCCCGAGAACCCGACCACTGAGCCCACGTCCAGTGGGAAAGTTTGCAGAAGGTCACCGGAGTTCATGTTGTGCAGTTGGAGTACACTCTGGAATACAAATATAGCACAACTAATTATAACAATAATAATAGCTTCTTCTTCTTCTTCTTTCAGGTAACAAATTACCTGTAAGTGTAACAAAGGTTACACTGATAAATGTCCGCTCAAGACAATTGTACGACAATTTATTAAAATTTTTATTCAAACTGTATTTTCAATATCACAATTAGGAAACCCTACCATTAGTCTCTCTAATGTTGTGTTCTATCGGTATGCTCATTTGAACAATCTCCGTAGTTTTCTTAAAAAAACCAAAGCAATATCAGTAGAGTCAATAGTAGTATGAATTTACTCGAGTAGTAGAATACTATTTACTACTAACTACTACACACAACAACTAAATCTATAGCAACTCTCTAGGACGCAATAAAGAATAATCAAGATGCTCAATTCTTTTTCTAAAGCGCACTTGCAAACTAATATAAGCCAAACTTTACGCACAAGAGTTCAGTTAGCTCGATTATTGTAAAAAAAAAATGTATCTGGAAATCAAAACTTAGGTAGGTAGGTAACAGCTGGTCTAAGGATAGTTCAGAATAAGAATTATTATAATTAGGTGGATAGGACTAAACAAGCGATTGCTTTTGATTTTGAGCTTGACCATCTGATAATAGCAAAAACGAGCTTAAACAAAACCTATGGGTAACTTAAAGCGATATGATAACAAGGTTGAAGTTATCCCAAATGCCCGAATTATTATTAACACATACCTTTACATCTCGAACATAGTGAAGAACTAATTTATCGTTGTCTACTGCTGAAGCCCAGTCCAATACATCGCTTGGGTGTTCCTATGGATGAAATAAATTACATTAGCTAATGTGGAAGTTAATCATTTACATAAGATTAAATTTTCCTTTGTATGGCTAAATAAAATAAGTGTAAATTAGTAAATATGAAAACATAAATAGTAAAATCAGCAGTTTACGACTTTATTTACATCAACAAAAGGTTTAGTTCTAGTCACTTACTGGTATAAGCGTAGTCCAGTTTTCTTCGGCGGGGTTGTTCAGGTCAATTTTGATTAATCTGTAGTTTGGCGCGTTCTTGTTTGTGCGGAATATACACACTGAGCCTTCGTTTGTCACGTACTGTAATCGTAAATATATTTATAAAATAGGTAGAAAAATTCAAATTCTTTCACCATATCAGCCAAATTATGTCCACAGCTGGACAAAAGCCTACCCAAAGAATGGGGGGATATACCATGATGATACTCTACGGCGTCTCCACAAGAGACTGGCCCTCCCCCGGCAGCCTAGGCTTTGAATTGTAAAGTTACTCTTAGTAATTAAGTAAGTTCAGGTCTAGACCTCAATCTACAACTTCTCACACTTATTTTTATATAAAAAATAATTGTGTGAAAAGAATTGAAAAAGCAGGCTGCAAAAGATCCCTCCCCGGACAAAATGCGCCAAATAACGAAATGCCCTTGTAAAAATAAAATGTATAAATGACATGTAAAATAACTACAAGTTAACTAATGAAATAAAACATATTCTATTCTATTCCACACAGCGAAATTATTTCAGCAAGCCTTAATCCGTATTTTTGTCGAGCCATAACTTATCATTAGCAGCTGATTTTATAATTGTTGTTACAATGTTTAGAATTGTTTTGTACACAAAGAACTTTTGAAGTAGAGTTTAAATGCAGTCTCGACAGGGTGGCACCCCTAAGGAATATTTCGATAAGGTGTGCTTTCGGTTTGGGCCCAGAATATAATTGTATTACTATGTGAGAACCATAGAACGACTGTGCTATTAACCTTTAATAACTATTGATGCACACACAGCCATGGGTGTGCCTAGTGTGACTACCAGATGGGTTCATCTTTGGACGTCTCTGTGATTCGATTTTAGTCGTTAAAACCATGCCACAGGCTTACTTCGCGGCCTTTACAGGGAGCTAGAGTAACCACTGCTCAAACGACACTTAAAAGTAATAAGACTGTAATAGAATCTCGTCAGGAGAGATCTATTGAACATTTCGCTTGAACATTGTGGCTGCGTTAAATCTACACATTAAGCAGACAACTATTAAGATCAAGAAATGCGTATGAACACGTATGAAATAATCATCTATGTTCATATGCATGTCATATTTATATTCCTTATTGTATACCAAGATTTAAAAAAAAATGGTTTTTATACAATGTGTAACATAAGTAGTGGAGGGTGGAATTATTACTTCTAAGTGTTATTGTAACTCTAAAACAACACAATACATACAAAGCCAATGACTAACGCACTGAGAACATAAATAGGTCATCTATTTTTAAAGAAATATAGCATTATAGCTCGAACCGAGTACAGTTCAGCTAAAATGCTGTGAAATACACCAACATCTCATAAATTTATATTAAACCTTCTTATGTTCACATCTCACCTACAGCCGTTATATTATAAAGTTATAGTACATACCTCGTAGTCAGCCTCGAATTTGTGCACGATCTGTGTGAGGTGCAGCTTGCCGCTGATCTCGGGCTGCTTGCTGAGGTCCGCGAAGAACAGCAGGTTGTCGCGACAGTCCCGCACCGGGGACACGATGAGGTACCGCCCGCAGTCCGTCACTTCCGCACCACTGGAAGTATAAATTATACATACATTATACTATTACCAGCACGATTAATTTATTAAAATAAGTGGACTGAAGAACAGGTAATGGTTCCGAGTGTCAACGCCGTGACGCGTGGCCCTGCCTTCTGATTCTAAGCACAATATAAAAATATAGACAGTACGGAAACTACATACAAACGCTCGAAACAGCACACTCCCACAAACATGCCAATCGACAAGAACTCTAAGGCCTCCTACGCACTATGCGGCTAGCCGCAATGCGACCAGCCGTGCGGCTGACCGTACTCAGATATTTGTACGAGAAAGTCGTTTTTATTCGTACTGGGATGCGGCAGCCGGTCAGCAATATTGATTGCTGTCCGGTTGCTGCATAGTAGGCCTAAGCGGTTGTCAGTCAGTAGTGAGTGCTCTTTTAAAAATGCCACGAGGGTATTGCGTAGTTCACGGCTGTTTGGATTCGAAACCAACAAAACCGGAGCTATATAGTATTTTAAACATCCAGCAGATTTTTTAAACAACAATGTTTAGCTAAAAATAAAAACAATATCAAAAACATTAAAAGTTACAACCCTATTACTTCAATGGAGTGTAGCTAATTGTTTCATCAACTAGTCTTAGTTTCCGTACTGTCCATATTTATACTGTGTCCTAAGGTTGCGGGTCCGATCCCCGCACATAACAAATATTTGTGTTCATTAACATGTCCATTAGTATTAGTCTGGATGTTTTCTATGTATTACTAGCGTTGCTTAGTATGGGCTAGATGGCGTAGTGTGGTATGTCCCAGATGTTTATTTATTTATCAAAATGAGAGAGAGAGTGGGATCGCCCCAGGACATATCTTTGTATAATGAGCATGAATATTTGTTCTGTATCTGGTTGTAATATATCTATTTATAAATGTATTAGGATTTTATCAGGAGTCTGGTCGCCATAGTACAGGCTCTCCTAAAAAGTTAACTTTAAAAAATACATAAATAATCGAATTTCAAAATGTTTCTAGAACTAAAGGTGCTTCAAATGGTATGCGCAAAATGTAACAATATGTAACGAAATACAAAAAAAAAGAAAAAAATTAATGTATGTACAAACTATACATGAGTGAAATGTGTACTTCCAATTCTCAATGTTTGTTCAAAATGTACACAAATAATTTACTTTGGTCTACAATACCACATTAATGACACTACTTTAATATGGAACATTTAAGACATACTGAGGCGCTTCTTCGCTTAGCTTCTGCGTGTGAATGCCACTGCAGGTAGACAAGAAAATAAATATTATTTGTGATCACGTTCTGAACAAACATTCTTCATATTCTACTTCATGATAGTAAATAGGTTATAGCCAGCTCTCATCGGTCCGTAAGTGATTGGCGAGGTCAAGCAACGAGGCTCGCGGCCTTTCCATAGTTGGGTGACCGCCAAACTAATAATAAATAATAATAATATAATAATAAATTCATTTATTTCTCTCAAAAGGTTACAGTAGTCTTTACAAAGTAAATTTAGCTATTGATAAGTTTCTAAACCTTGTGAGAGCTGGAGTCCGTAAGAGGTTCCAAGACCTGTGTGACGAATCTCCAGGCTCTCTCCTTATATTGTAGTGAAAAATGAGTAGCTAACGTGTCGTGAATGGGTTATTTTGAGATAATGAATGATCGGATACATAATTATTAAAGAGAAAAGGAGCATGCATGCGTGAGGGTATATGTGCATGTGTTGTGTGTGTGTTAGGGTGTATGTGTGTGTGTGAGAGGGTGTGTGTGTGTGTGTGTGTGTGTGTGTGTGTGTGTGTGTGTGTGTGTGAGAGAGAGAGAGAGAGGGTGTATGTGAGGGGGTGTGCGTGTGTGCCTGTTGCTGTATGATATTTTAATTTGTAATTATGATTTTTTCTGTTTCAGTGTAGTCGAGGGACATGAGCCAATTTGTAACCGTCTTTTTGCAATTAAATTTACTTAGTGAATGAATACTGAGTGTTTTATTTACCTTATTATAAATGTAACCACCAAGGAAAAAGAAAAAACGCTGGGCAAGTCTAGTGTTTGTTGAGTTTACTTGACAAACAATATGTTTCCGGCGGGCATTGTTAGGTTTCTTGGGATCATATGGAGTTTGTGCATGAGTGGTTAGAATTACTCTCAGAATAAATAGCTTACGGACGGAGAGAACGTCACAGATCTTATGGAGTTCTGTTGTGGGAAACTGATAAGGCAATTTCCACCCAACCTTCAGAAGTGCCCTTTGAGCACGTTCTAATTTTATGAGGTTGGTTTTAGCGGTGCCACCCCATGCTACAATACAGTACTGGACAAGAGACTGAGCCAGTGACAGGTATATAAGTCTGAGAGTGTCCCCATCAGCAGCATGTCGTAGGTTTTTGAAAACGAATATCAACTTTCTTAGGCGTGATGTAAGTCCATCTATGTGTTGTTGGAAGCAGAGTCGGTCGTCAATCTGTATGCCAAGGTATTTTATGCAATTTGTACTGTGGAGAGTTGGGCAGTTACAAGATGAGGTGACCCAAACATTACAGGAGTGGGCAATTAGAGGGGAAATGGATGAGGGGGGTTTGCCTGCCGAAGTGAGTGAAAAATGCATATAAAATGTTTTGTCGGCGTTCAAGGTGAGTAGGTTTTGTGTGAGCCAGTCCGTGATCAGGTTCAATCCGGTCTGAGCACATGCAACGACGGATTCCCAAGTGGTGTCATGAAATATCAAGGCAGTATCATCGGCATATGTGAAGATAGAGCAGTTGTTAATATTTGATCGACATAAGTCGTCGATATAAATAAGGAACAGTGTAGGACCGAGAATACTGCCCTGAGGCACTCCATAAGACACGGGAAGCTCACTACTCAGCCACTCACCAATATTTACGCACTGTCGTCTATCCTTTAAATAGCTAGAGAGTAAGGAAAGTTGTTCATTTCTTATACCCAGCCTCTCAAGTTTGCCCAACAACAGTGGGACAGAAACCGTGTCGAACGCTTTTGCGAGATCTAAAAATATGCCTACAACTTTATTTTTTTTGTCCAAATTTGATATAATTTTGGTGGTCAGATCAAGCACTGCATTTTCCGTTGAGATGCCTGCGCGGAAACCATATTGGGAGGTTGAGAGTAAGCTATTTTGTTCGAGATATTTTACAAGTCTCTTATTAATGAGCCTTTCTAGTAGCTTCGAAAGTGTAGGCAGTATAGCAATTGGTCTGTAGTTGTTCACACGATCTCTGCCCCCGCTCTTGTAAATGGGGTGTACGATGGCTAATTTATAGACGTCCGGGAAAACTCCTTTGCTTAAAGCCATGTTGCAAATGTGTGTAATTGGATGGATTAATAAATGTTTATATCTTTTGAGGAATGTACCAGAGATGTTATCTGATCCTACAGCACAGTCGCTTTTGAGGCCCATTATCAGATGTTCTATTTCTGTCTCATCCGTTTGCAGCATGACAAAAGTGTTAGAGTGTGAGTGATATTTTGTAGTGTTAGTGGTAGGTACTATTTTTTCAGCTAAGGAGCGTCCCACGTCAGCGAAATAAGAATTAACTAAATCGATTGATTTGGTGGGTTCAGAAGGTGAGATTAGTTCATTAGCCTGTGTTTTAATTTTGTTTGTGTATGTTATGTTTTTGATGGCTTTCCACAGTTTTTTGCTGTCATTTTTTGCTGAATTTAATTGATTTGTCTCATAATTCTTTTTGGCTTTTTTAAATATCATAGTACAGTAGTTCCTGTATCTCTTGTATGTAGTTACTAAAATATTATTATTTGGATTGCATTTTAATTTATGATGTAGACTGTCTCGGTTCCTCGCACATTTTAGGAGACCCGGTGTCATCCAGGGTTTACGTAGACGTTTTCGGTTTGGCACTTGTTTCAGAATTTTATTAGCAGTTAGTGTTAGATTTATGGAATTAATAAAATAACTTGTAGCTTCGTTAACATCACAAGAATTATATAATGGGGAAAAATCTAATTTAGTCAGGTCGGATTCAATTTTGTCATAGTCAAAAATTTCAATGGTTTTTTTTTTTAGAAGAGATGTTAGTATTATTTTTGGTTGATAAAAAGAACAGGATGGTATCGTGATCAGTGACCGAGGTATGCGCAACGTAACAGAAGGCTTGGTTTTTAGATTTAAGGAATAAGTGGTCAAGGCATGAGCGATTTTGCCGTGTTGGTATTGTATGTGCTGGAAGCATGCCGTGAAAGGCCAGCATGATGAGGTACTCAGTTGACCGTGAATCATTCGTGTTATTCGAGATGTCGATATTAAGGTCACCAGTAAGTATAATATTTTTATAAGTTGAATAAGATATAAGAAGTTGGTTTAAGGACTCGAGAAATGCAGAAATGTTTCGATTAGCCGGGGGACGGTAGATGGCAATCACCACCGTATCTCTATTCCATATAAGAGACACACAGTTAGCATCTTGAAGTGTAGCTGCTGCCACAGAAACCCGATGCTGGGCTCGATGGTATACTACCACTCCCTCATTTTGGGAGTTATGGTTGCATGTAGAGGTAGCAGTATAACCTTCTAGCGTTGGTATGGGTGGTGATTTTAAAAGCCAGCATTCCGTTAAAATTATGATATCCCACGTACTTTGGCTTCTTTCGAGAAGCACAGTAAAGTCGTCAAAGTTCTTACGTATGCTTCTTATATTTTGACACATAACGGAGACCGATCTTCCGTGCGAGTTAAAAAATTGTGGACAGTCTTCTATAATGCATGTGGACGAGTTAGCGACCGAAATCTGATCAATGTCATTAAGTAGATTATTTAATGTATCGAATTGTAAATGAAGTGTTCAATTAAGGTCCTGTGTATAAGCCTGTAAAACTGGTAGTCTAGTATGCCTGGGTAGTAGTTCAAAGGGGTGTGTAAGGATTTTATATGTTCCGGTCGATGTGAAAAGGTAAATGAATATATTTTTATTTTTTTAAATATAATTTTCTTTAAGTGAGAATGAGCAGGTAGCCCATTTTTTATGTTAATTATAGACGCCTGTTTATAAAATGTGAGATTTGTGAGGTAATAATAATATGACATATACATAATGATGGTATTTACTGTATAGTATTGTAAATAGAATGTGATATATATCGTAAATAGGTGTATGTTTTTTGAAATAGTAGTTGTGTATGAATAATATGTTATGTGTACTGCACAGTATATTATTGTATTTCCTGTATAGTATTGCCAATAGTTTGTGAGATATACAGTAAATAGGTGTATGTTTTTTGTAAGGGAATGAGTAAGGGTAAGAGTAGTTGTATGTGTATAATATGATATGTGTATTGTGTAGTCTGATGACAATAATGTGGTGTAATATAAGGTACTGTGTTGGAAATGGTAAATCATGTATTTATGTATAATAAATGAGTAGTTATTTGTTGAGTTATGTCGTGTGTGGTGAATGTAAATGGTGTTTAATTGTATGTGTAAAAATGTAGTAATAGTCATGCATATCATAATTATGATAAAATAAACAAAAATATCTAAGTTGAAAGTAAATAACAAACGCAGTAAACATACTAATTCCGCACGTGATAGTCATTTGGAATGTAGATTTTTCAGGTCCTCTTCGCAGTCTATGCGGATGGCAGGTGAGTCTTGAGTTTTTTTAAGGAATACTTTGCCATATGAGGTCCACGTTCCGTAATATTTGTTGTCCTTTACGAGTTGTCTAGCCAGGTAAGCTAGTCTCCTTCCCAGCATGGTAAGCGACTCGTCAACAAAAACTGATTTAGTCGGTCCAGGAAACTGAAGATGCCCGGTGTTCAGTTTATTGTCTTTGTTGGTCTTGTTATAATTTCTGGACTGTTTAATGAAGCTGTCTTTGCATATGGTGGTTGTAAAGTTGACGATTACATGGTTGTTCGTCTCTTTTTTGGTTTTAAGTCGGTAAACATCCTGTATATCAGAGTCTGATAATGGTTGTTCTATTATTTCGCCGACTTTTTTAACCATTGAACGCAAAATTAACTTATTTTCAGATGGTAGCTTGGGGATGTTTCTGAGTTCGACAGTGGATGCACGTGAGTTCCGTTCAAGTAGTTCTATTTTTGTCTCAAGTGAATTAATTTTGGATTCGTAGCCCTTATTAATTGTTTCCAGGTAGGACATTCTTTCCAGCACCTCGTCATACTTTAACGATATAAAATCTATGCTTCTCTGTATTTCGGTATTTTGTTCTTTAATACAAGCTATTGATTCCAAAAGTTTCTCAAATTTTGAATTTTGTTGTGCTTCATAGGAGGCGAACATGTCTTCAATATGATCTAAGATGGGGTTGTTATCAAGTGATTTTCTCTCAAGTTTGCGTTTCAGCCTACGCGTAATGTTCCCAGAGTCTTCGAGAGCCATAGTGCTTTGAGAGGCAGATACATATAATTGGGAGTCAGACCCGTAACTTGAAACGGGCGCAATATTCAAACTAGATGGATTCGACGACTTAGGTGGGGTGCGTTGAATGGACATTGTTAACAAAGCGAGTGAATACTCACAGTGAGAGCTAGCTGTCAACTCAAATTGCGCACACGCAGTTGTGAATGAAGCAGTAGTAGGCGCAGGGCTCGTGCGGTGCGGTGTGAAGTATGATTATCTCGTTCTAATTGTAGGTGAGCGCAGTCGCACACATAACGGTTTGAGAATTCACCACTGAGACGCGCGGCGAGAAGACTGTTTGTCACTTTCTAATACAGGTACTATCCTTCTTTAGCTCGCTGTATGTTGTTCTCTTCGTTGCGTATGTGCGCCTGGTATGTCCTTTGATTTATTTGGCACTATTTAATTTTTTTAAATGATTTAAATATAAAATAATAAATGTGCAGCGGTTTCTTGTATACACGACCGTACACTACGGCTTCCGGAGGGGAGAGGATGGTTTAATTTCTGAGCGTCTCCCTGCTTCGCAGGGCACGTCAAGCTGTCGGTCTCGGTTGCAGCCATTAGGCAACAGTCGTTAAACGATGTCAGAGGCCAAATGGGCGATCTGAACAACTCTGGCATTCTGCCCACACGATAAGTAAGCAATAGGATATGAAAAGTAGGATAATAATACCCAATCTTCAATAGCTCGCGCAATTCAGTGGCCCGTGTATTCGCGTATTAACGTTAAGAGCAACATTTGCACACAACCGCACTGATTCGAAGTTCAAATTACAAAGGTGATGCCCCATGGCTCTGGTTACTTAAGTTGTAGCGGCTTTACCCCCACTCACTTCTATTGTCCGGTGAAGCAGTGTCTCCTAGGCGAACTACATATAATAATTAATAATAATAATGTCTTCCCAGTCGAATTTCGGCCACGGCGGCCAGTCTCAATGAATACTAGCAAATTGCGCAGGACATATTATAGTGCACAACTGTGTACGCAAACACAAGGGCACTTTCTATTCCATCGCTCTCATGATCCGATGGGACGACTAGTGATACGACCAAAAAGAGGTCAGGTACGGGACCGACGGCTTTACGTGCTCTCCCAGGCACGGGGGTGTAACACCGCCAACTCCCAGAATTGACAACATTTCAAAACTGACACCACCTTAAAACAAAAATACCGTTTCTTTATTTTTGTATCCTGAGTTCAAATATATTTTTTTAATATTTTTTTATTGCTTAATTTCTGAGGAAAAAAATAAAAACTAAAAAAGGTGTGATGACGTCACTATCGCGGCGGACGAGGTAGTTTCCTTTGCCTAAGCATTCTAATGTTTTAAACGAAAACATTAACGTCAAAAAAGACATGTCAAATTGTCAATTGTCACTCACGGTTTTAAATTTCGTAACTTTCATGGTGACTTAATGAAACATAATAAGGATAATAACACTGGAAACGAATTTAATATTGACTATTTTAATTTAATTTGAAATTGAAAACATTAAACAAACGTAAACAAGTTTAGGCGCCAACGAGTTTGACAAGACAGTGATTTTTTTTTTTGACGGGTTACTTTAAAGCAAAGATCGATTGTTATTCCACCATTATTATGACGTCATTTGCCGCTTACGTCTTTTTAGAATACATCGAATTTCAAAGTTGAAATTATGAATGAAAAGTTCATTATTTTGCAAAAAGAAAAAATATGGGTGTCCTAGTTTTGGATTTACTTTTAAATAACGCAATAATACATGCCAGTTAAAAATATGAAATGTTGTCAATTCAAGCTGATACTGAGAAATCATTTTTTGCAGAAAAATCCCTAAATCACTTTTTATGGCCCGACCCGAGATTTGAACCCAGGACCTCATTATCTGCGATTGAACACGCTACCGCTAGACCAACGCTAGATCTATAAACGTCATGTTAAATCACCTATTTAATCGGCGTGTATTGAGCTCTATAAAAATCTCTTTCTACAACTTTTCTAGATCCTTCTTGTATAAATTATACAAATATTTGGAAATAATGTGATCAAACCGGGCAGATATATTAGTCGGTGAGTAACGTTTTACACTCTTATTTAAAATAATTCCGTGATCCGCCGCTTAGCCATGTCTCAGCTAAACCCTGCTCAACTAGTTCTTTATTTAAAAACCCTACTTAAAGGTTTCTCAGCTAAGTAACGTCATTTTATTTTACACTGTCAACATTTCTGGGATTGGTATAGAGCTTGACCAAAATTAATCGACTAAATCGGATTATGTATCAAAACTTTATGATTTTTGCTCTATGGTAGACATGGAATGATAGATTTATGATCGTAACAGTGCATTTTCAAGGACTATTGATTTTCTTCGGTGGATTTTGAAGTTTGTGATAAGATTCCAACTGGAACTCAGTATTTATTTAAAAATTAAAACGGTTAGTAATTTCAATAAAACCTCCATTCACAAACAAACGTCAAACAAAACGTCAGCTGATGCAAATAAAATCCGCCATATTTGAGCAAGGTATAAACCAGGGACCGACGTGGTTTAAATTTTGACATGGCTTAACCGCGGGTCAAAGTTAAATCGTGTTTTTAAATGAAAACTTTGATAAACCATGGTTGAGGGGCCGGCTTAAATTTAAGTAGCGTTTTTAAATAAGACTGTTAATGTGTAAGTTATAATGGTGTACAAGTGTTGTAAATTTTATTCTGTATTTTGTTTACAGCGATTTAACGACCACTTAAACCCGTTTCGCCTGATATTCTATTGTTGCCAAGGCTATTGCTCTATGGTGATGATTATCTATGGTTTACAGCTATGATACACACTCACATCCTCCACAGCGGCTCCTCAGGGAACTCCACAGTGATGACGTCCTCCGACTGCGGCGTGTTCACACGGTGGTAGCAGAGCTTCTGGTCGCGGTTTACTTCTGTTTCAGACCCGTCCGTCTTGCCTGTTTGCTCTGGGTACCGCTGGAAAATATAAAACGAGTACACTTTAGATCACACGACTGAAGTAAGAAACCAAACTTAACTGGGTATGATAAAAAAAAAGAAAGAAAATGTGTGATCGTTCATCTCTCTCTCTTGCCTCTTCAGTAATATACGAAAAGTAACTCTCTCTCTTTCTGTCTTCACTCTCCTTCCTCTCAACTTCCATTTGCCTAGCCCGATCACACTTTTCGTAATGCTCTCGTCACGCATTCACCACCTTTCTCCCCAAGTAAAGCCTCCGTTTTAAGAAAAGATAACACTTTTCGTAATGCTCTCGTCACGCATTCACCACCTTTCTCCCCAAGTAAAGCATCCGTTTTAAGAAAAGATAACACTTTTCGTAATGCTCTCGTCACGCATTCACCACCTTTCTCCCCAAGCATCCGTTTTAAGAAAAGATAACACTTTTCGTAATGCTCTCGTCACGCATTCACCACCTTTCTCCCCAAGTAAAGCATCCGTTTTAAGAAAAGATATCGCTCTAGAGAAATGGATCTTTGTATCGATGGGAACTTTACTAATATGCAATTCACGAACACATAGCACACCCAGGGTCGGAACAACCGTACAGGGTGTAATATAAATTGTGAAGGAAAAAAGGAATATTTTTTAATGCTTGCTTGGTTATTCTATGGGTAGTGGTAACCCTAGTGTCAGAGTTGCTAAAGCCGCCCAGTAGGCCTCTGACATGGCTTAAAGACTGTTGTCTAATGACTACAACCGAGACCGACAGCTTAACGTGCCCTCCGAAGCACGGAGACGCTCAGAAAATAAACCACCATGGCGATCACCCATCTATGGACTGACCGCGAGCCTAGTTGCTTAACCCCGCCGATCGCTTACGGACCGGTGAGAGCATCTATCTATGAGCGCCTCATATTTTTTAATGAATTTTGGTTGTTGATATAAATATTAAATATCTTGGGACAACTAACACACTGCTATCTGATCCCAAACAAAGCCCGTACTATGGCAACCAGATAACTGACTAAACACATACATCTCTTCTTCTCTTTCGTTACGCTCTTGGCAGAGCGGTCGTGGTCACATCGAGGCATCCACGTTGGTGGTAAAGGTGGGCACAGCTTTCTGCACGATCTCCCGCCATCTCTCTCTGTTGGCGGACTGTCTGGCACAGTCAGATACGCAGCTTCAAACACATACATATTATAGAAATATAATAATATGGTACACGTCGTTTAGTTTCATAGGCAAAATAAGCTTCATTACACCTTGTATATTTCAATGGAAACATTTCATAAATGATATCTACTATAGAAAGAAAAAATCGCATTATAAAATCAAGTCACGTACAATTCAGTACAATGCCGTGACATTCCTACCACAACAACATACATTATGGTCGAGGCCAGGCTATACAGACATGATGGTCACTCAAACCAGTAAAAGGAAAATGCTACTTATTATTAAGAGGAAACTCCACACACTTACAGAGTAAAATAGTCCTTTGTTGTCCTTGGTCCAAGACATCGACGCGAACTTTACTTTTTCTAACACCTCTGGGTAATCTTCACCTGTATAGACCATAGAGAAATAGGAATATAAATTTCTTTCAGGGTTTCCTTAACTTTTTGTAGTCACGGACCACTTTCACAATATAGAAAAAACTCCAAGTTTTTTCAAAGACTTTTTAAGAAAGGTAAATGCCTTAAAAGTTTAGTCTTTGTTTAATTTACTCATGTTTTATGACTGACGATATGTTGTCGTCGCGGTGAGTTCTTGGCTTAACTTAGACGAGGTTATTACCCTATTTCTTAGTAAAAAGTTAACTGACCAACTGCGGACCCCTGATGCACATACCACCCCTGACCTACCCCCTAGGGATCCGTGGA
Source organism: Pseudoips prasinana (assembly GCA_951640165.1). Classification (NCBI taxonomy): domain Eukaryota; kingdom Metazoa; phylum Arthropoda; class Insecta; order Lepidoptera; family Nolidae; genus Pseudoips; species Pseudoips prasinana. Next base: position 10,985,793 of record OX621235.1, on the reverse strand, counting down.
CCCCACTTTAAGAAACCCTGCAGTATGGGATGTCCAGGAGACTACAAGGATCTACCCCTAAGAAGACGCGAGTTTAACATTTTTTACCCATCCCAAAAAAGTGCATAAAGCCACTAAAGAAGTGTTCACTTTAAAAAACTTTTATAATCTCACTCATTTGCTAGATATACACACATCAACACAATCTAGGGATATTGAACATTTCATTGATTATCTAGAAAACTATAAACATTTTGTTATGACTGTAAATGGAAGAATTAAAGATAATTTCATGGCCGATATTTAAACATTAACAACACGATGCGATTTTGTTTTTCTAATTAATAAAAGTCTTAAATTAATTAAGCCATAGAAAATTACTGAGTGAACAAAAACATTTTATTCTTATAAAATTATTCAATCGAATTAAATGAATAAAAATCTTACCAAATCTGATAATCAGTAATCGGAATTTCCTCCTCTAACATTAATCACACAGCGGCAACGATTTTCCATACTTAAAATTAAGGTGTCAATGTCTTGCTGGGGTATGCAGTCCCAAGTTCTTTTTAAATGTTCGAAAAGTTGTTCTTCTGTTGTCAAGTTGGGCGGAAAATCCCTCAATGCTCTTCGCTGTAACATGTCCCAGGCGTGTTCAATTGGGTTTAAGTCTGGCGACTGTGGAGGCCAATCTAATACCTGAACATCGTGTTCTCGAAGGGCGGCCCTCACCAGCCGCGCTGTATGGGAAGGTGCATTGTCATGCATGAGCTGAAATTCTTGCCCCGTTAGGGCCCTGAGCGGGACAATGACACGTTCTACTACCTCATCACGGTATCTATGGGCAGTCATGCTGCCCTGAATCCAAATGAGTTGGGTTCGTCCGCCGATTCGTATTCCTGCCCACACCATAATTGTCCCGCCTTGGTAAGAGTGGACCTCCTGTGGATGTCGGAGACGGCTGACCCTGCCTGGAGTTCTCCAAACGCGTGTTCGTCTCGAATCTGGATGAAATCCATAGCGGGACTCATCAGTGAACAGCACCAATGACCATTGTTGATCACTCCATGTCAAATGTTCTTGAGCCCATAAAAGTCGCCTACCGCGATTGCCACGTCGCAGCGCTGGGACTCGTAGCGGTCTGCGAGCATGAAGACCAACTTCATGCAGCCTCCTTCGCACGGTTTGGTCGCTCACCAGCAGCTGCTGACCCTCCTGGAGCCTTTGCACTAGTTGCATCGCTGTGATATTGGGTAGTCTTCTGGCGGTCATTTGGAGAAATCGATCCTGTCTCTGAGTGGTAACACGATATCTACCTGTGTGCCGTTCTGCCACATCTCCAGTAGCGCGATAACGTGACCACAGCCTGGATACCACATTTTGGCTTGTGCCCAGAGACTCAGCAACGACGCGTTGAATAGCACCGTTTTGTAACATGCCAACTGCCCGTAACATTTCATCTCGACTCAAATGATGGCGTGGCATGACGCTAAAAAGCTTACACAACCAATTGAGAAAAGAAAATAAAACAATTTATCAGGTTTTCTTCAATTAACACGCAAAAAAAATTTTAATGCAACTTCTTGAAATTAGATACAACTCAAGATTGCGCTGTGCTTTGCGTGTTTTCATTTGTTTCTCATTTTAATTTTTAAATTTTGAATAAAGAATAGACAAGGTTTAAATCTGTAAATAAACTTTTTAAGGAAACTAAATAGGTTTTAAACAATAAAGCCATGTTTGATTTCAAAATAACGTATCCCTAGACTTTGTTGATGTGTGTATATGCAAACGTTCCATTTTATTGTTATGGTTTACCTGATTCTATAAATAAGTACATAATAATAGGTCTTTACCTATGAAATTGCCGTTTTGTATGAAAAAATTTAAACGAATTTTTTTCATGAATTTTTTTATTTGTATTAATCGAAGTAATCACCCATGCAATCAATGCATCTTTGCCATCGCAGTGGCAGTTTATTGATGCCCTTCTTAAAGAAATCAGCTGGACGGGAGGCAACAAATTCTTCAAAGGCATTTTGTACTGCCTCTCGGGTATTGAATTTTTTTCCCGCCAAGAAGTTATCCAAATTCTGGAAAAAGTAGTAGTCTGTAGGCGCAAGGTCTGGTGAGTAGGGCGGATGACGGAGAGCTTCCAACCCCAGTTCTTGCAACTTGGAGACCGTCTGCTGTGCAGTATGAGGTCGCGCGTTGTCGTGCAGGAGCAGCGGAGACGAGCGATTGACCAATGCTGGTTGGAGATGCGCCAGCTTCTCCATCATTGTGCTCAGTTCTTCACAGTACACATCTGCAGTAATGCTCACCCCGTTTGGTAAGAAGCTGTGATGAATCACACCGGCGCTAGACCACCAAACAGTGACCATCACTTTTCTAGGGGTAAGTTTTCGTTTAGGGCATTGTTTAGGTGCTGAACCAGGATCCAACCAACTTGCTGAGCGCTTGCGGTTATCAAACAGAATCCATTTTTCATCGCAGGTAACAATGCGGTTCAAAATTCCTTCATTTGTGTGTCTGTTGAGCAGTGCAAGGCACGTCTCGACGCGTACTTCGCGCTGGCGATCATTGAGTTCGTGGGGCACCCATTTGTCAAGCTTTTTTACCTTGCCAATTTGACGCAAATGGACCAATATTGTTTTGACGCTAACGTCGAAAGCTGCTGCTAATTCAGCCGTAGATTGTGTATCATCAGCTTCCACAACCGCCTTTAATTCGTCATTGTCGACCAAAGTCTTCGGACGACCGCGAGGTTCATTTTTCAGGTCGAAATTTCCAGAACGGAAGCGAGCAAACCAATAACAGGTGGTGCGTTGGTTTGTAGTGTTAGCTCCGTAAACGTCGTTGATGTTGCGTGCCGCTTGTGCCGCGTTGCTGCCACGACGGTACTCATATTCCATAATTACTCGAATTTTTAACGTATCCATGATGACGAAAAAGATTGAAATGCGATGAAAATGTAACACTAATCAATAAAGAAATGACTACTTTTGGAAAAAAGAATCCATGTTTTTAAAATAAAATTAATTTGAAATTAGAATTCTTAGCCAAACAAAAATTATTTTGATTTGAAATGGCCAGTACTGCAGAACGGCAATTTCATAGGTAAAGACCTAATATTAAGACGAGAAACGGCAAAATGGTGATCAGACAGGTTTGGTAGGATTAGAACGTGTTAGCGAAATCAGAGCCATAACTCGGTGTATTATACGCTTGACTTATGTTCTATGTTAGACTGCCTCGTTGGTTTTGCGATAGCGTGTTCAACCCCGATAATAAGATCCTGGGATAATGAGATCAAGGTACAGGACCGACGTTCTTACGTGCACTCCAAGGCACGGGTTATTTCAACCCGGGTCAGGCCTAAAGTGATTTTGGTACTCTTCTGTAAAATAAAATTTCTCAGTCGCAGCCCGAAGTCAGGGAGTTGGGCGTATTACACCCCCGTGCCTTGGGGAGCGCGTAAGGACGTCGGTCCTGTACCTAGACCCTTTCCGGTCAAGACGCTAGTGATCCACTCCGATCATGTGAGTTATGGAATAGAAGGTGCACCAGAGTATGCACTATAATATGTCCCACGCAGTTGGCTAGTGTCCATTGAGACTGGCCCACGTGGCCTAAATCCGACCAAGTGGACATTATGTTAGACTGGTATACTGAGCTTCGCTTATGGCGAGGATATCATTGCCAGGGCACATAGATAATACAACTTCATCATCATTGATTCAGTTAAAAAATTGATAAAAATATTTTTTCTACATTTCGTGTATATAAAGATGTTTCTATATGTATTCCCAATTTTTCCAGGCATTAGGGATTCAATAAATAAATAAAAAAGGGTTTCTATTCACGTAGACTTTAAAAAAGCGCTTGTAAATAATCAGAACATGTTTGTATTAATAAAGTTAAGTAGGTATACTTTATTGAAGGAGTTGTTGTTGAATGGTACAACCGGAAGGGGAAGACCTAGTATACCATTCTCAGTCATTGTTTTTACATGAATTTGCGACAAATTGAACAGGAATAAGACTTGTTTACAAGTAACGTACCTGTTGCTACATCCTTTAAGTGTATAGTGATCCAGTCCGAGCCACTGGCAGATAGGCCATAGGCGAAGGTACCGCCGTCTTCCGTGAACCTGCTGCCTGACAGTGCGATGGTTCCGTCCTCGGAGAACGTATTGGGGTCCAGGAACACTCGTGGTTCACTTTCCAGTGTGTCTTGTACGTATAGAACACTGGGAACAACAAATAAATGCATACATTTATTTCACTTATTATTAACTTTCCTTGACACGTTAAAAGATCAGTGCCAAAATATCATATCAGATATCTTATATAAATGCCTAATAGCTTGCCATCATTTGCTCATACCCACGTATTCCTTATTTTGTTCCCTGGATTTCAACTTCTAGATCACTTGTTTTTATTCCGCTATGTTCTCCACAATAGTTATTCCGTAATTACGTATACAACTTTTAGTTGAACATATATCCATCCAAAACTCAATAAACGAAACTATATCATCATACTGCCTAAAATTAAAGTGTAGGTAACAACTTTTTTTAAATGCTTAGCAGTTTTTTGTTTCAATTTGCCTTCTTGTTTTCTAGAAATTTTCTGCAGCTTGAAATGGATTTTCATAGAGTTTCTATTTCTACAAGTATTCGTATCCGCAATAACAAAACGGTTCAGTTTTGTACGAAAATACAAGACCCTGATTTTAGAGATTTAGTATAGGTTTCTTTTCTACATGTATGTGTTGAGAGCGATATAGTATCGGCAGTAAACACTCCTTAAAATCCAGTATTTCCTTGGACGAACCACGAGTATTTGGGATCATTCGTGAGTCATAGGTGGATTTATATATATGTATATAGGGCTCTTGATAGAGAAGACTAGGATACTCGTAAATATTTTACTATCTTACTTAAACAAATCAAACTTACTTTTGATTCTGTAGGCCTGTATTTTTGAAAAAGAAGTATTTATCGCCTCTTCGGAAGGGGCACGAGTATTTGGGGTAATTCCAGAGCTCTGTGAGCCTCTGGTTGACTTCGTTCTTGATAGGGCAAGCGTCTAGGTACGGCCGTGTGATTTTGTTCTCTGCCTCTATAAACTCTTTGGTTTCGTTGGAGTCCGGGTCTTCTAGCCATCTATAGGGATCGTGAATCTGTAGAGTAGAAAAAATGTTCTTATTAAAGGATGTGCCAGTTTACGTCCACTAATAATAAGAGGCAAAAAATACTGCATGGGCAATAATAATCATAATAAATCTATTTGGGTTCAGTTAGAATTTGAACTTGGTACCTCATTATCTGTGGTGGTGCACACTACCACTAGACCAATGAATCATTCAAAATACAGTTGGCGCCTAATATTACTGTGTAATTGTAAATTAAAATACGTATGTTACTTAAAGCTAGCGATTTTCAATTTAATATAGTAAAAACCTAGTCTGTATCATTTTGTAAACGCCAAATAGAACACAATTAGTAGCTAAACTATCCATAATAGGAATGCGCAATATTCGCGCGTTTAATTAAATAATAGATACTATAAGACGACACGTGCAATGTAATTATCTCAATAATTACCATTTTCCCGACGCTTTAATTAATATCTCTCCATATTTTCAATACACTAATGTAAAAATCGATAAATATATCTTTGGACAAAAACCACACTGCCATCTAAACCAAACTAGGCCGATCCTTAACTATGGCACCCAGACAATTGATAAACCTACCTAAATATATATATGTAAATACATATATTTAAGTAGGTTTCTAGGCGATATCCGAGAAATGTCTATGAATTGTGTAGCAGGGCTTACTACAAAACTTCTGATTATTTAAGTGACAAAACAGCTAGGGATTGAAACGCTCTAAATTAACACATTTAAATACAATGTCAGAAATAAATATTTTAAAAAAGGATTCCTACTGAGTTTTCTGGACTCCTACTGCACGGTAGGGTAAAAAAATTGACGATTCCACACAAATGTATTTTAACGGAATAAATGACTATTGATTTAGATTGATTGATACTATCACCTAACTGCGTACATGTAATAGATAAATTACACCTAGACATAGAACAGAAAATGCACATGACACAAAGATTTGTCCTGGATGGGGATCGAACCCACGACCTCTGGCTTAGCAGTCACTAATCACTGTTCCAACAGCCCAGTCAAGTCATTGAAGAATTAAAAACACAATAGAGAGTTCAAATTTGTACCTATTGCCCTATTGCATTTCATTACAAATGCCTACATAATACATTACACCTACTTCAAAAGGCGGCTATAATGCATTCTGTATATGTAAATTTCCTTAGCATTTTCAACCTTATATACTTAGTTCTGGCCCGTATATAAGTGTAAATGACAGAAACTTATATCCGGGCCATAATTATTTATTTAAAAAAAAGGTTTAATCTCGGTTATAGTGGCAAGACTTCACGGAGACTATCCATTCACGCGGGACGTAATCGAACGCACAGGCATGTGCGCAAACACACACAGGTACGTAATAAATACACTTCTCATTTACTCTCTCTTATAATCCAATGGAACGGACAAGCACACGTCTGGAGAAAGCTCAAGACGCTTGCTACAATCCTAATAACGTTATTAGGGTCAGGGGCTCTACCGGCTATCTAATATACACGGCTATCTGATCCCAAACTAAGCAGAGCTTGTAGTGTGGAAACTAGGTAACTGATATACTACATATACTAGTATTCTTTTGTAAACACATATTTATATTATAGATAATGACATAGCACACAAATATCTGTCCTGGTGGGAATATGCGAACATAGATTTTTAAATGACGTTCAAATAAATAAAGGTTAAAAATGATTTAATCAATCGTTAAATCTGCTTCAACGTTGACAATCGATTCCAGTCCATTTATGATGTCACATGTGCTCACGGAAGCTGAATTAACGATTGATTAAGTCATTTTAACCCTTTATCTATTTGAACGCCATTTAAGAAATCGATGTTCTGCGACTTAGCCGATAGAGCCCCTGGTCGAAAATTGTACTCGGTACCCCTTTAACAGTGGTGGACCACAGCACCGTTAGACTACCAAGGCCATGACCTTGACAGCGTGTTTATTGCAAAGGCAGTAAGGGCAGCTTCTGTAGTTTTAGCGTACATGCTGTAGTCGCGACGGCTATTAAACTATTCGTATACATGATAGTAAATTTAAAAATAATAATAACGTTGATTTATACATTAATAGATACAGTTTGTAATAAAGCTATCAGAAAAGCTTGAGTGTTCCATGCCAAGGACCATAAAAAAAAAAACAATATTGAGTTATCACGTTTGATCAACAAAAAAAAACAAACGAATCACGTACACAAATACACAAGAGCATTGAAGTGGAAACGTTTTCTGTAAAATTAAAAAAAGAAGTTGTTCATCATAAAGAGGTCAATGTCCTACCATTGAGATTTCAAACAAAAACAGGTTGGTACACATTTATTTGAATAAGTTGAAACGATAGGCGCAATTATTAAATTTTACAACTCGAATCGATTCTATTTAATCAATTTATCTGTTTGTCGAATCGAAGCCTCATCAATGGATTCCATTGAACCACGATAACCGTTGTCATTGCCAATGAAACAAAGAAGCTGTCGAGGTTATAGTATATCTAGTCTAGGAAAGGAAGCTGGTGGCCCTCGCAGTAAATCTTCAGAGAACGGAATAACGGAATTACTCGTTACTAACAAGGACTGTTTCTTTATGCAAATGTAGATATTGATAAATCGTGAAGGGTAGTACTGACGTCATAATTTATGACCTGACTTTGTAAATATTATTTCCTTAATTTTTTAATATTGTAATTAAATCCATGCATCGCTGGTTTTATAACATGCAATTATAGACATGAGGCAAACGCAAACTGAGAACAACCATTTTAGGGTTCTCACAATAGTTGTCCTGTGCGGGACTCGAACCTGAAACACGAAGGTGTCAAGATAGTAGCGAGATCATCATCTTAACCACTGCGCCACATGTGCAATCAAACTTGGTATACACTTGTTGGCGTAATTGGCAAATGCTTGCTTTTCACGCCGGAAGTTGTCGGTTCGATTCCCACCCAAGAAAGACATTTGTGTGCATGAACATGTCCGTTTGTCCTGAGTCTGGGTGTAATTATCTATATAAGTATGTATTAAAGTAGTATAATATGTAGTATATCAGTTATCTGGTTTCCATAGCACAAGTTTTGCTTAGCTTGGATCAGATGGCCGTGCGTAAATAATGTCCCAGGATATTATTTGCATAGGTTTAATTTTTAATTTAAATTACTGATGATATGTTTTTGTACTGTTTGTACAAACGTGACTATTCTTTACTAAAAAAGGAAAACGAAGGCAAAATACACTATTAAACCAAGCTTGTATCCGATGCACTGACTTGTTTACGCCATTTTAATGCAAATGCGGCCTCGAAACGGCTGTGCGAAAGATGAGCGGATACAACGGACTTAAAAGAAGAGTTTCATGTCATATAGTCTTTAAATGAAAGATTTATCGACATTCAGTACGGTTATTGACATAAATACCTATATAAAATATCAAGAAGCGTCTTGTTTAAATATATCTTGTGTAATTAATTTGATAAAATGTACTTTTTAGCTCTACTGTCACTTAATTGTCAATAACATTAAGATTTAAACATACTATAGATTACAAGAATATAAACAAGAGAAAAAGACAAAGCCCGAACTAGGGATATGAATCCCTGTGTTGCAAGAAACTTTTTCAAACATATAACTGACGGACCCAAAGCACACCCAGCCTCAGAACAACTACGTATGGGTTACGCAAATCGTTTTCCTTGGCAGGAAACAAACCCGGGACACGAAGTAGCCTGGCGACTGTCTTAACCGCTATGCCACACGCGCTCTTTTAATTAGCTGCTGGACAATAATACAAAATTTGTCTATAATTGCTTCTGATAGGCAAACGCGATCATTTTTCGAATTTAACAGCTGAACTAATGACCAAGCATTATATTAGCAAAATTTATATATATATATATATATATTGTAAAAATAATAGGAAACGTGCCATGCAATTGATGAATATCAATTAATATGTATTCTATATACAACCTTGATTCCTATGAGCAAGTAACGTCTACTACTTAAGTTCTAACTTGTATTGAACTGGCCAGTAATAAGTGTTATGAACAAGTTTTACCAAAGTAAATTACGTTTTGTGTATTCCACACTTACACTAATGTTCTATCCGTCTAAACTGTATTTTTAGAAAGAAAATATATTTATTCCGTAAACAAGCACAGATAATAATAATACATACGAGGGGGCGTTTTTAAGTTCGCGGAATGGAGGGTAAGAAGTGTAAATAAAAATACAAAATTATTTTTCTTATTCAATATATTCACCTGCTACCCTGATACATTTTTCAGATCTTTCAATTAGCTTATGTATACCTTCATAAAAAAAATGTTTTGTCTTTGTCCGAAAAATAGGCTGAAACCGCGTCCTTCACTTCTTCATCAGTAGAAAACTCCAACCATTTCTTAAAGCTGTATCTTCTTTAGTCTGGCATCTTCCAATATAATTTTTTCGACTTTTTTAATGATTTCCGGAGTAGTCGCCTCGGGCGACCGTCCGGGCCGAGGGTCGTCTTCAAGTGAGGTCCTGCCTTGTTTAAAGAGACTGTGCCACTTGTAAACCATGGTTTTACCCGGGCAAGAGTCCCCGTAAACGGATTCCATCGCTTCCAGTATATTTTGAACTGACTTTCCTTGCTTGGTAAGGAACTTTATTACGGCACGGTACTCGATTTCTTCCCGATTGAGTTGTTTGCTTGACGATAGTTAAGAGACTAATGATCCAATTAAGATAAAACTTGGTATTTATACTAATATTGAGTGGCTGAAGTCGTGGCCATCCCGATAATGACCTATTATTATCCCCTCACTCAGGTACACATAAAGAAGTTCTTAATTGCTATCTGTGCGAGTTCGAATTGGTCCCATCTCAGCACTAGCTGCAACATTACTGTTGCAGCGCTGGTTTTCTGATGGACACAGGTAAAAAGGTTTTTCGGGCATATTTTTTTCTTTTAAAGTGCCAGCATTAGGGTAATTAATCCCTGTGTCGCGGGATACTTTACAAACATATAATTAACGGACACAAAGTACATCCAGACTCAGGGCAACTTATGCGTCACACAAATAGTTGTCCTGAGCGGGACTCGAACCCCGGGCACGAAGTGGCGAGGCGACTGACTAAAGCGCTGCGCCACACGTGCAGTTAGAAAATCCGCAGTTTTTAATAACATAAAGTATTTATCTATTTTAACCATTGATTCAATGGCCAAAATATCGTTAAATAAAACACAGCGCCGTAAAAAAATATTTTAACACGATCAATTTGACGGGCCTGTTGGAGAGGTTAGCAAATGCTTGCTTTCCACACCGCGGATCGTGGGTTCGATTCCCACCCAGGACAAACATTTGTGAGCTGTTTGTCTTGAGTCTGGGTGTAATTAATAAATAATTACACGTATATATTACGTATTCGTATGTATTTACAAAAGAAAAGTAGTTGAGATTAGTATATGTATGTTCTCAATTATCTGGTTTCCATAGTACAAGCTCTGCTTAGTTTGGGATCAGATGGCCGTGTGCAAATAATGTCCCAGGATATTATTATATCCGCCGAATGCCGTCCACAGCTGGACAATAGCCTACCCCAAAAATGATGGTGATATAATCGCTTGGCGTGTTGGCGATCGCTTTGATGGTCACAGTTCACAAAGAGAGGCTTTTGATCGTTCCCTGGTAGGTATTTCCTCGGGACGATTTCTACAGCCTCTTGGGATGAGATGAGGTGGAGACAGCCATCAGCCAAACGACATAAATTATATTTATTTTATAATTATTGTTATGTATCTATATGTTGTAGTATAAACCTGTTTTTAAAAGCATTTGTTAGTTTATGTAACGTTTTATAATATCAAGATAATCATGTTACTATATACAATGCTACATAAAATTACATTAAGTTACATTATAACATAAAATGCAATAGGTGCACGTACAGTTCAAAAAAAATCTTATTAAATTATATTATATAATATTATTATATAAGTATTTCAGGTATAATACTTACCTGAGTGGTTTAATAACCAGGGAAACAAGTACATATAACAATAAGACTGAATTCAAAATTCTCTAATATATCTACTATATAAAAATAAGTCGGGTTTTCCTTCCTGACGCTATAACTCCAGAACGCACGAACCGATTTCCACGGTTTTGCATTCGTTGGAAAGGTCTCGGGCTCCTTGAGGTTTATAGCAAAGAAAATTTATAAAATTTAACGCGGGTAACACCGCGGGGCACAGCTAGTTATTAAATAAAAACGATGTGTAGGTGTACATCATTTGATTTAAGCTCTAACAAATTTTGAAGACTAACATTTATATACAATTCCTATCTACAAAACGTATGAAACAAGTCAATAAAGAACTAATTAAATTAGGGTTTACCTAATTTAATTAGTACTTTATCAAAGACAATATAAATAAATGTTATAATATAACAAATAACATGATTCAATATGTGTAAGCTGTTTTTTGACGTTAATAGTTAGCCTAGGATGCTTTCACTGTTTCACAGAACAATATAGATGAGCGTAGTCCTAAGCCAGCTAGCAAATAAAACCACAAATTAAGTGTCCGCGCCGGAGGACACTGTCTTCGGGGTTCGAGCATCGACTCTGGTACTATTCTGTGTAAAACTACAAGTTACGCGGGCTCTGACGATTTTTCACGATAAACTTTTCTGTACAATTACAATTCCTATTTACAAAATATAAAGTCAATTGAACCAATCCTGTTTCGAGTACTTCTTGAAGTATAATTTATAAACTTAACTAAATGGTTGTGCAATCATCGAGGTTAGTATAACAATAACCCTAGAATCCCACTTCACTGTAATGATTAAATTAAACCATGTCTGTAAAAATATCAGCAATCCCTATCTAAGAAAATTAAAAAAAATATCAACCAATCCAGTTTTGGTACTTCGTGCAAGATAAAACGATTTGACACGGACAATTTGGGTTTACTGTTTTTGACTATTTAATAATTGGTTTCACCATTTTATTACAAGTTGATTCCAAAGATTTTTCAACTTCACAAATAAGAAATGTTGAATGCCTACTTTTTATACATTTTTACTGTACAAGTGCCGTTGTTTCAGAATATACATACATACATACATACATAGACTCACGCCTGTTTCCCAGAGGGGTAGGCAGAGACAACGGATTTCCATTTGTCACGATCTTTGCATACTTCTTTTGCCTCGATCACTGTCATTACATTCTTCATACATGCTCGCCGGTTTAGGGTACTTCTGACCTGCCCTTTCTTGAGAACATCTCCAATTTGGTCAGAGAATGTTCGACGTGGTCTTCCCCTTCCGGTTGTCCCATTCACACAGGCCAGGTATACTTCTTTTGTCAATCTTCTTTCAGAATATATTCGTAGTAATAGGCCGTAAGAGACAGCGTAATAAAAACTAGGCGTTCACTAAATACTTGCTTGTAAACCTTCTCGTACTGATATTTCCCAAATTTTACGACATATTTTCAGCAGCAAAAGTAAGTGTACTTTCGTATTTATAATATTAAGTAGGATTTTATTAAGTTCAGTACAAATTCCAGAAACAATTGTAAGATAATGGCATTGGCTACATATTGGCACTTTGACAGTTAAAGAGCTTTGCAATTTTCTATCTCTACTTCATTTCCTTTGTATGGAACTATAATGGCATTGGCTACATATTGGCACTTTGACAGTTAAAGAGCTTTGCAGGCTTCTATCTCTGCTTCATTTCCTTCGTATGGAACTATCGAATTAACTCAATACAATCCCGATAATGATAAGTTGATTACGTAAGTAGCCTTGAAATTAAAAATACTTCCGGCTTCCGGTTCTTATAATGCAACTATGTCTCTATGGCAATCTAGTGGGATCCAATGTAATATTAAGTACAAATTTTATACTCCCATTGCAATTACGTGTAAGTCATGGAATTATATCGGAAGATAAGCTGTTTTCTATACGCTATCTTAATTGTGGGATGTTTCTTATGGTTTAGTTCTATAATAGGACCCGGTACATGGTGCTAGAATTGTTGTGTGAAAAATATTCCTGGTTTTAATAACTTGACTTATGTTTATAACATCAATAATAAGATTCCTGCTAAGTGTAAGTTCAATAAAACCTAGTACCATTGTATGACCCAAGAATGGAGATAAGAGAAAATACTTCTACGAATGTATCTTTGAGCAGTGTTAAAATCACAATATATGATCATTTTTTATTATAAAATTAATAGAAAACGTGCAAAATTGATGAATATCACTAAATATTTATTTATTTTAAACTTTTTGCACATATTGGTACAAAGGCGGACTTAATGCCTAAGGCATTTTCTCCCAGTCAACCTTCAGGTGGTGCAGAGATAATTAGATTGGTGCATTAGGTACAGATAAAGTAGATCGAAATAAGATAATGTAATATGAGATCAACAGATAGTTACATAAATATATATCATAAATAATATACAACTTAAACATACATATTATTATAATACTATAGCAAATACATACATAAGTATATTATAAAACGAAAGGATGTGTCGATTCAGCTCACACATTGTTAAGGGCACCTAGTAAATGTATTCGTAGTTTATTCTTAAAAGAAAAACGACTCTTGGCCATCCTGCCTTCCTATATTGAACCTTGATTCCTATGAGCAAGGAGACGTTACAATTGTATCATGTTGTCTACAATTAGCTACTATAATTTATGTTCTAACTTGTATTATAAGTGGCCAGTAATAAGTGTTATGAATACATTTTTCCAAAGTAAATTACATATTTGGTATTCCACTCTATCCAAAAAGACTGTATTTTCCATACAAAAGAAGAGAATTCGATAAGGGAAGATACTCCCACGATATGATCTTTGAGCTATATGTAATGTAAAAATAATAATGTCATCCTAGCCGAATATCGGCCACGGCGGCCAGTCTCAACAGAGATTAGCCATCTGCGCGGGATATATTATAGTGCTCAAGTTTGTGCGCAAACACAGAAGCACATTCTATTCCATCACTCTCATGATCCGATTGGATGCCTAGCGACACGACCGGAAAGAGGTCAGGCACAGGACCAACGGTTTTACCAACGGGGGTATAAAACCGCCAACTCCCAGACTTCGGGCTGATGCTGAGAAATTTTTCTTTTTACAGAAAAGTCCCAAAATCAGTTTTGACCCGACCCGGGATTCAAACCCAGGACCTCGTTATCTACGGGTGAACACGCTGCCGATAGACCAACGAGGCAGTAGTTGAGCAATATACATACATATTGTTAGTAGGTGTACAAGAATACGAAAATGACTCTATAATTTCTCGCCTTCAATTACTCCTGATTTTCAACGATATCATTTTTCGAATTTAACAGCTAAACGAATGACCGAGCACGTTTTTTGCTAGATTTGTATATATTGTAAAATTAATAGAAAACGTGCAGAATTGATGAATATAACTAAATATCTATATATATGTATAAAAATCAATGCCACTTTTCGTTGTAATGTTATAACTCAACAACGCCTTTACCGATTTGGCTAATTTTGGTCTTGAATTATTCGTGGAAGTCCAGGGAAGGTTTGTACGTAGAGAAAATTTAAAAAATGTTTTGAAAAAGTGTAAAATCAACATCTAATAGCAATTAAAAGTATTTTTTTGTTTGAACCAATGAACTTAATAATATTTTTTTTTATTGGTATGCCTTATACGTAGCGAAGCACGTACCGGGCCGCTAGTATATTATATATTCAACCTTGATTCCTATGAGGTGACATCTACTGCCTTGTATCGAACTGGCCAGTAATAAGGTTTTCCAAAGTAAATTACCGGTTGGTTGGCAGGTCGTGAGTTCGATTCCCACCTAGGACAAATACTTGTGTGCATGAACTTGTCTGTTTGACCTGTGCCTGGGTGTAATTATCTATATAAATATGTAAAAGTAGTGCTAGAAAAATATTGCTTAGTTTGGGATCAGATGGCTGTGTGTGAATAATGTCCCAGGATATTATGATATTTGGTATTCCAGACTTACACACATGCTCTATTCAAATAAACTGTATTTTTCGTACAATAGAAGAGAATTAGACAAGGTACTCCTACAAATTGATCTTTGAGCAGTGTTAAAATCAATTTCGCAATCTTATATATATATATTTGTTTTTTATGTCAGAGGGCGACAAACGAGCAAGTGGGTCACCTGATGGTAAGTGATCACCGCCACCCATGGACATTTGCAACACCAGAGGTGTCGCGGTGGCGTTGCCGGCGTATAAAAGTCAGCAAACAAGTGTTGCTGACCCTTCCCCCACCACAATGTGGTCTGGCAACCTTACTCACAGTCGGAAACACAACATTAAAATGATTAATGTTATTATAAAGGAATGTCTTCTGTAAGGTGGAGGTACTTCCCCAGTCGGGCTGCTCTTTGTGCGAATGAACGCTATGCCCTACCTCGCGACGACCCCTAACGCGCGGCCCTCGTAGACGTTGCGGGGGGAGTTTAACACCTCACTGCCCCCGCTGATCTGAGGAGGCCCGTGGGGACGGGCTGCACCAGCCGGGGGTTGCGGAAGTATCGTAAGGTCTCTACGTCTCTATATATATAAGACGTAAATTTGAACGTGGATATCAATAACATATGAATAAAATATTATACTTAGATAATTAAATGTCGTGTCGTGATATCACCCGACCCTGAATAAAGTTCAACCAGTACGTACTTCATACATAGCTGGCGTTCGTTACCTTTACGCCATCTTATAACTTTATCGTCCTGTCAACCATAGTAAATGATGCTCTAAATTGAGTCGTATCGTTCCTAGAATAGGCAATTATTCGTAATGCTCGAACGTACTGGGGTGACGTTAGTGCAATGACCAATCGATTTGTAAGGAAATAATTTACCTTCAAGGTATAACGTTAACAGCAACATCAGCCAAGCTTTTGAAACGAATTGTTATTTATCACTCTCATTAAGAATCTATTGACTGCCTCGTTGGTCTAGTGGTAGCGTGTTCAACGGCAGATAATGAGGTCCAGGTTTCAAATTCCGGGTTGGGCTAAAATTGATTTTGAAATTTTTCTGTACAGGCCCGTTAGCGATCGGCGAGATTAAGCAACTAGGCTCGCGGTCAGTCCATAGATGGGTGACCCCAAAGTGGTTTAATTTCTGAGCGTCTCAGTGTTTCGGAGGGCACGTTAAGCTGTCGGACCCGGTTGTAGTCGTTAGGCAATAGTCGTCAAGCCATGTAAGAAGACTGCTAGGAGACTTCAACAACTCTGACACTAGGGTAACCACTGCCCATACGATAAGTAGGTAAGTATCAGCCCGAAGTCTGGAAGTTGACGATATTTACACCCCCATCCATACATTGGAGAGCACGTAAAGCTTTCCGGTCGTGTCCAGTCGTCCCACCCGATCATTAGAGGGATGGAATATAAAGTGCCAGTGTTTGCGCACACACTTATGCATTATAGTATGTCCCACGCACATGGCTAGTCTCCATTGTGACTGGACGCCGTGGTACAAATTTGACCACGAGGACATTTTTATTAGTTCTATATCTATCCAATTTAGAAGGATGCTCTAGTCGGTGGAGCCTTCTCCGTTCCTCCGTATCTTTGGCAAGCGCTTTGACTTCTTGGTCCATGTCAGATATACTTGGTCTACCTAGAGATTTTCTTCCCTTTACTTTCCCCTCCCATATTTCGAAGAAGCGTCAAGACGTTAAATATCTATCTATATTTATGGGATGTGTTTTTATGTCGTGATTCCGATTTCTCTTCAACAATGCTAGACCAAACTTTTTTAATACAGCTGACGTGCCGTAAAGCTGTCGGTCCCGGTTGTAGTCATAAGACAATAGTATATATAAGCCATGTCAGAGGCCTAATAGGCGGCTTGAACAACAACCCAATGAAAAAAAAAATTGTGACGAAAAGTAATCTTACCATACATATCAAAAATAATTCAAAAAATTTGTTGAGAGTCAATAAAGCCACCTCCCTATCTCAGCATTAGCTACGGCAACACAGGTAGGTATATTACTGCGCTGATCTTCCGATAGAGGCTTATATAAGCTACACTGGTATAAGCCACATTTTAATACACATAATATTAATAATAAGAATGATGTTAATAAAACTGTTCTAAAATGACCCTTGATAACAAACGCTTAAAGGTCTGTCCAAGCATCGCTATCTTACATTATTTAGAACAGTAATTAATCATCTTGGGTCCACAATTAGCTCTGCAACTCCGTTACGATTGCGCTTACCTACGTGCACATTAAACGTCGTAGTTTGACTGGTTTGTTTACAGCGTATATCCGATACTTACCGACAAAATATGTTATCTGACTAGTTGGACAAGCTTCGCCGTTCATATTAACATATTTTTTAAACAATTGTCTTCGGCATGTAGCCATCAATCATGCACGCGAAAATTTAACATTGTATTTTAGCACGTCACTGTTCACGTATCACATACATATCCTTTCAAACAAAAGATATTTAGAATGTAGGAACTTGGTCACCGCTTTGCAAAAAAAGAGCTACTAATTATATTTTTGTATGTCAGTTAATGAATACAGTTCTACGACTTTTGTAATATAGATAACTATGCAAACATTTTACATAACGTTATAGATAAAAATGGTATCACACATAAATGATTATATTATTATTACATATGAAATCGTACTATGATTAGTATTGATGGGATATCGAGAGCTATTTATATATGTTATTATTACAGAGGATAGAAGGATGCAAAGGCATGTTATTGCACTGAACTCCTAGAGCATATAGCTGTAGATAATAATGTATTTAGAAAGTTAAATTCGTTTTTGAATTAAACTACCGTTTAAACGGATTCATAATATTAATTGCACATTCTCTTATCTAATATTTTTTTGGAACAATTGTTAAGAAAGCATACAATAATAATAATTATTGTGGATTATATAAAATCTTAAGATATTTGAATGTAAAAAGCTCTAGACTTTAGTGCCGGCCGGGTTACCTTCAGGGGGGCCAACTACACCCACCGCCTATGGCTATAGAGAATCATAAATGGTACGGTACCTTAGTGCCAAAGTAGTCGTCGACGACGCTCTCATCTCTCCTCGCCTCTGGGTAGTCGAAGACCATTTTCCTCTGCCGTGACGTCGATGCGCGCGCACACTGTAACAGCGCACACATTGACACAAAACAAACGTATACCAAAACGCGCATGGCGAACCTTGCGCGCGCTACTCCTCGGCACGAACTGGCTCGCTTCGGGAAAACAAACGTCTTATATGGTAACACCATCTAACTAAACCAACCGAAATGCTACAAATATCCTGCTCATTGGGTGAAGGAGACAACTTTATATTTTTAATAGACATTTCTGTTTATCTTCTATCGCTTGTTGACGTAACCAGTTTTTAGTTTTGTTTTTTAATTGTTAACTGCCAGAATGCCAAGTAGGTTTTATATGAGGAAAACAATCCAACAAACTTAAGATTCATAAATGCATTTATAATATTGATCAAGGATTTTATTGATCTAAGATTAACACGGTATCCTACAACAATTAATAGTTTTAAATACTAACATATATAAAAAAAACCTTAAATTATAGCATAAGGTTAACAAACAGTACCTCGAGATAAACAAGAAAAATAACACGATTTGTTAAACAAATGAAAATATAAGCTAAATTTTGTGTCAACTTAAAGTTATAGTCTTACATGAACTAGATTAGTCCTGTGCTTGAGACAGAATACATAAATTTATACCGAATCCACTGTTTTACATATTATTGACGATAAAATTGGATTATTTAAATATGTAATTTATTAGACAAAGTGACTGATAAAGAGTAACGGTACTATCGAAAGTTTTATTATTGCACCCAATCCGGGGATCAATCAAGAAAATTTCTGAAATAACTAAAATCTGTTTGTGTAAGCTATTTTTATGGAGCTGTGCCCCGTGGTTTTACCGCGTTAAACTTTATAATTATAGATGTGTTATTCGTATATATAAGCTACTAGCAGTGCCCGCGGACTTCGTTCCGCGTAATACTTCGGGTTAAAAGTTCGGGATAAATAAAAATTATGATGATGAATCATTAGCCTATGATACTCCACAATGACGTAACTTTCTATTGGTGAAATAATTTTGAAAATCGGTTCAGTAGATCCAGAGATTACCCCTTACAACGTCACAAACTCACAAACGTTACCTCTTTATAATATTAGTATAGATATTACTACAAAGTTTTATCAAAATCCGTCCGGTATTTTTTGTGCGAAAGAGTAACAAACTCACACACTCACAAACTTTCGCCTTTATAATTATTAGTGTGATGATTAGGTACCATTAATTTCTTCTCAGTTTCAATAAATGAGAAAAGCATTGAACCATGGTAGCACCTGCATCCAGCAAATGATGCAAAATAATTTCTATATAAAAATGCCTAAACGCAGGTTCAACAATGGCGGCGCAGCATACACACATTTGTGTGCAATGTTAAGTTGAAAGTTAAGAGGCTGACAGCATCCAATTGTAACTTGTCACTATCTCGCACGTATAAGAAAACTATCAAAACGAGATAATTTAGAAATGCATGACAAATCTAAGACAAAAATGTTTCTCATTACCCTTCATTTCATTTCCTTTTTTTATGACTTAGAAAATATCGTGTTTTACTATCAATTATTATTCAATCAAAGTGGCAAAAATTTCTTTTAAACATTTCAATCGAAAAAAAATCAATTTTTTGGTAGACCCATAATTAGGCAATCATAAATTTAATCGTCCGGCAGGAATCAACCTTACACCTCTACCAATGTGAGATAGGCGCTCTACCATGGAGCAATGACCGCTAAAGAAGTCGTAAATTGATCTGCCAGCGTGTACACTGGTAGTACCAATATATAGCATCAACGCTGAAAATAGTTTCGGCATCTATTAGCCCTAGAACTCATCAATCTGTTAGCAAAGGAACTGCCTGGTGCCTCCTTTGCTAACACCCTTGCGGAGGATGTAGTTGCCATCCATTGGCTTTATTTCGAGGAACGTGGCCGACTGACATATGCTTTTTTTATTGCGAATAATGTTGTAAACTGATTGATAATTGCTAGCTCTAGGGCAAATAGATGCCGAACCTATTTTCAGCATTCATGCTATTTTGTCAAATTAATGCCCTTTAAATTATTCTTTTATCATTGGGTGTCTCAAAACCTACTTTATTAATTTTAAATCAAACACATAGGCATTGATTTTTTTTTTCAATGTAAAATAAATATGTCAAGAATGAGATCTTTACATGTGGAATGCAACATCCTCTATCTAGCAGTCAGGGTCTCTAACCACGAGACTAGCGGGCCAGTCACTTTGATATATATTTATTAACCTGGTACATTACCAGGTTAATAAATATATATCAAAGTGACTGGCAAAAAAATTGCTGTTTTGGCTGTTGTCAGCTTAAATTCTTAGCTTTTGACATCAGACGCATGCGCGTCATAACCTCAGTGCAGGGAATACTTACGGTCGAGTTCGTGTATTTTTAGTTCCGAAACGAAATATTTACATCATGAGGTAGCATTTGCTTATGTACTTTTATTTAATTTTATATTTATACACATTTTGTTGTAGCTGTTCTAATAAGTGCTATTAGTTATATTAAGCATTATCCATGGGCCATGCAGTTGTATCACGAAGAAATACAACCATTAACAAGATAATAATAATATCCTGAGAAATTTTAATTATTCACATAAGGCCACCTGAACCCATACTAGTTAAACAGAGCTTGTACTTTGGTAACCAGATCACGGATATACTACATAATATACTACTTTACTTATAATAGATAATTACACCCAGACTCTTGAGTCTGGGTGTAATTATGGGTGGGAATCGAACCCACGACTAGCGGCGCGAAAGGCAAGCAATTACCATCTTCGACAAAAATATTTTAATAAATTTATAAATATCTTGGAACAACAGCTAATACACTGCCATCTGAGCTGATCACAAACAAAATGTACTATGACAACTGATAAACATGTATATTTTTAAAGACGTATATATTCTCGATAAATTACACCCAGACACAAAACAAATAATCGTGTTCATCAGACAATTAATTTTCCTGGTTGCATCGAACCCACGACCTCTGGCTTAGCAGTCAGTAACTAACCAATAGACTAACAGGCTAGTCATACCGTCACAAAAATAGATTAACACTTTATCGTAGATTAATTATTAATAATAACAATTAATATTCCAACAAAATCCCAAATAAAGTTTTCATATAGCTAATTGTCAGTTTAGTCAAGCAGGGATACAATTTTCACCGCCCTGTTATTGGCTGTGCAATCCATAATCGAACAATTTGTTCCGTAAATGATTTGTCAAGGAAATTAGTAGAACTCGCTGGCAGTTTTAGCTTGGGATTTTCCGACGATCTTTGGAATCTCCAATGCAATGTGCCAGGAATGGAAACAGTAATTTTTAAGATAAGAGGCGGAATGAATTATTATGACAATCACCCACTACAATACACATATCGTTGTTGTTTTCGAAGTCATCGTAAATGCCTTTGTTATAAATATGTCTAATTTATGAGTAAAAGCATATGCAAGAAAATGAAATACAAATAATATATAGGAAGATGATTATTTAAATAATCATGGTTATGAGAAATAGCAATCAAAATATTGATCGTTTCTACAACTCGAATATTTATGGAACAAAGCAAGAATCATTTCGATTGAAGCAGCAAAAAATTTTGTCATTCCACTGTGGCGGCGCCATTAAATCTCAAGAAGCCAAGTGATTATCACGAAAAATTACATAAAATAATATCAAGCAGGTCACATTACAAGCATTTGTAATTGATTTGTGTTTTTGACCGGCAAAAAAGATATTCTATATGTTTGACCAAAATACCTATCATCCGCGCATGTAAAATTACACCATAACACAAGTGGCCGGTATATAGCCCTGATAAAACTCAAGAAGCCAGTCATTATCACAAAAGGTACATAATATAATATGAAGTAGCTTACATTTCAATCACTTGCGATAGGTATCTACCTACAATTATCTTTAATGTCAATTATAATAATCGTAATTATTAACGGTTATAATCAAATAAGAAAAGTTAGAATGTCTTTATATTTACTTTGCGACATTTACACCGAATATCTTTTTAAACCAATTGCTAAGAACCAAAACTGGTAAATACTTACAATGCGGTGTAGGCCCAAGCGCTTACTTGCTCAATATACTTGCAGTGAGGATCTGTATATCTTCCAGTTGTATGATATGATGTCCTAAGTGGATACTTCTACAACGCATTAGCGGTTCGCACAAGCAAAGAATCTGCATTAGAGAAGTTTTATACAATAACTTCGCCACGTTTTATTCAAGAAAATGCGATGACTAGTAAAATATTTGTTGTATTAAATCACGCGAGAAAAAGAGTCGCAATTGTTTTATGGTGGTTAACGGTCATATGTTAAGCAATACACCCGAAAAGGACACATTCACACATCTATTAAGTTTTATGATCTTTTCGATTTTTTCGACGCCACCGCTTGACGTCGACATTACAAGAAATACTATTCATGGCCCTTTTTGAACATAATAAGTACAGGAAAGCATATATAGATATAAAAACAACTTAATTGTCATTCAATAGCTCCAAATTAAACAGAATCACAACAGATCAGTGGAATAAGCCTACCGGGGAAACCACTTTAAAAAAACGCGCTAATACACTACCTCAAAGGTGGCGTGGAAACGTGTGAATATTATGACAATTACAACTCTTTGGACTTTTTAAATCGTAATATCTAAAAAGCAGTGGCTCTTAGGAAAAAAGTATTGAGACATTTTTATAGATAATTATCTAATCTACAATTTCGTCTCAGCTAATTTTATGATAAAACTTACCGTTTTGCAAAAAATCGCATTAAACCCGTTTTTGTGACGTTTGACCCCAAGTATTTTATTTTTGCACGTGCCGGATCGATGAACTTTTCACATTTCCTTTATAATAGTAGATGGAATCCGAATCCGTAATGGGAATTATTGTAACCTTACCCCTATTTTTTTGTCTAATTTGACCGGACTAGTACTGAATTCAAAGTTTTTTACTTCAGTGAAACCGTTTTTCAGGCATTGACATCAGCACACTATACAAGGGAACTGATAATTAGTGACTTATACACAAGATTACTATTGTATTCAAGATATCAAACAAACGTTACCCTATAAGTATAGATACTCTATTGGTGTGTATGTCTAATGAAATAAAAAAGTGTCTGGAAACCTTGAATTTTCAATAATTTTCGTTGAGCTTAATATGGATCGAGGATATTATGCAGTTATCGTCAGCAAAGTTTAAGGTTAAGGCTTGTGCCTTGTTTAGTCCAGCAACGCATACAAAGGTGAGGGTACAGAGACTGTTCCGAAATATCTTACATTTTTCATGCGGTGTGCCTTGTGAATGGCGGAATCATTAGCCCATATTTTTTTAAGAATGTAACCGGGAATGCAGTTATTGTCAATGGTCTGCGTTATCGCGACGTTGTTAATGTTTGGGGTTTGCGTTGGATTACATTGATGTTGATGCCATTTAGTATCAACAAGATAGTGCGACGGAAACAATGCAGTTATTGTAGACCAATTATCCAAGACAAGTTTTCTTGCAGCCGGGAAAAACTAACTGGCTACCAAGATAGTGGAACCACTGGACGCTTTTATTTAGGGTTTTCTGAAAAATCCATAGGCAATTCCGGAGTACCGAAATAATGAAATGTATTCTACACTTGTAACATGTACTAGTCAAGTTAACAATTATGTTGTAGTATAGCTTATTAAAAGAAACTAGATTTAAACCAATGGCCTAGTTCGTACGTGCGGTCTTATCACTGTATGTTGGGAAACCTATAAATAAATAACGACGATGTATGGAATTTCATATTTTAAATGACATCGCTGAGATTGCAGTAAATTTTCAGCCAGTATTTTGTTATGTTACTTATCAATTTAAGGAAATCGAGATAAGTTGGCATCTGCCACATGTCTAACTTACGTATTATTTTTTGCGTCATACGTCATAGATTACGGTAACCGCAATAGAAACACTTCCATTTGCCTTTCAGTCTTTATCGTCCGTCCATAAAATACACCTTTGTTCAATGAATGTGAATAGAATATGCATATTATATGTTTATTACATGAACATGTTACCGACAGAATGCCTAAATTAGTAAAAGCTCATACCGACTAGTTATTCTTTTTTTTATCAATTTTGACTGCTCTATAATGCTTTGTGGTGCGTGTAGATTAATAGGTAATACCGGTAAGGCATCTTCAAAATCATAAGGCTGCTAAAAGTTTAAACCATTTATGCGTCAGTCTATGTGCGTGTTGAAGGCGAGGTTCTATTAATTGTAATCAGAATAATTACTAGAAACTCGTTATAACTCCTTTTACTAAGTCGGATAACAGTCGGTGAACGGTTTAGAATATGAGGTAGGTATGCGGAGTGGAGATATGCAAAGTGGTTTACGTTCTCCATCGTAGAAACTTTTATCTGTTTTAATATATGTATACCAATTATCTGGTTTCCTAGCACAAGGTCTGCTTAATTTGGGATCAGATGGTCGTGTGTGAATAACGTTCCAGGATATTATCACTGGTGTGCATAAGAATCCGCGTTAAATAGTGAACACAAATGCTCGGAATAAGCATAATCTTGTTGTATATGCAACTCCTCGCCACAAAACGAGTACCTGCCTCTTTTATGGGGCTTACGTTTACGCTTCTACATATTCCGAAGATTCACTCAAAATTGCTATGTTAATGACAAAATTGCTTCGGAATAAGAATATATGATTGAACTCATTTAAATAATTCAATTGTAAATATATATAGAATTGTATCGTGATTAAAAAACATCTAACCGAGTGTTTTTGAGTTTCTGAGCAGCTGTCACATCAAGCACTGCACGGCAAGGTGACGATTAAAAAAAACGGAATAAATAGTTATGAGTATTGCTAGTCTATTGGAGAAATATAATAAAATCAGAAACCCAGTTTTACAGGTAACAGTAGAGCAATAGATAATTAAACGTCGTGATTAGACATAGGTAAACTAACGGAATGCCACTTGTAGATTTATGGGTATTTACTACAATTCTACATTTGAATAGATTCTAGTTTTAATAATAATAATACTTTTGGTCAAATGTCGGACTTGACAGCCAGGCTCAATAGGGGCTGGCCTTTCATTGTTAGTGTACGCAAACACAGGTGCTCATTATCCGATAGGACGGGTGCCTACACGACAGGAGTTGCCAAGCGCATGGTGGTTTACCGGGTATATTATGACGGGGGTATAACACCGAGAACGTATTTGAATTCAACATTCATTTATTCCGTTAAACTTCACATTTGTGGAGAATGGCAGCTACTGAGAAACACTGCCAGAAAACTCAGTAGGTTTTTTTTTTAATATATGTATATTTTAATTTAAAATGACATTTCATTTAAAAGTGTTAATTGAGAGCAACTCAATCTCAATCCCTTTTGTCACTTAAATAATCAGAATTTTGGTAGTAGGTCTTACTCCTGCAACACAATTTGGCTTTTATATTTCTTATAAACCTATTCGTGGACTATTCTCTGGTATCACTACGATTTGTTCTAAAATCTTAAACATTGCCCTATAAAAGTATTACTTAATTTATGGAGACGGGTACTATGTAACACAAGGTTATGTTTATTATAATATAGTATTTATATTATGAGTATCGCTCTTATTAGAAATCTTTATTTTTATGTACAGACACCAGCACATCAAGCTACCCCAATCTGTCAAATTTCCCCATTTGAAAGTGAACCTTTTGTGATAAAGTTGAAAATCTATAATAGAATTTGATAGATTGGGGTAGCTGGATATGCTGGCGTCAGTACATAAAATAGCTTTTTCATAGATTTACTGAAATGCTAGCCAGAATGTTAGCCCTTTAAACTTTTCTCCTAATGACGTGTGGTGTAACGACTAAGACAGTCGCCTCACCGCTTCGTGTCCGGGTTCGATACCCGCACCGGTGAACTATTTGTGTGACCCATAAATAATTGTTCGAAGTCAGGATGTAATGTGTGTCCGTTTGTTATATGTTTGTAAAATAGTCCGCGACACAGGGATTAGATTCCCTAGTGCATGCGGTTTCTTAAAAGGAAGAAAAATGACACTCTCGGACGAAATTTTTATATGGCCCTTACAGCTCATTTCTGCAATATAAATATGGTGTAAATGTCCACAGAGCTACCCCAGAGAAGAATTCCATAGGAAATTATCGTATGAAAATAACTGAAATAGATTTATTTTATAGATTAGAAGCACTCATAGCCAGATGCTATCGCCGGTCCGTAAGTGATTGGCGAGGTGAAGTAACTAGGCTCGCGCTCATTCTATAGGTGGGTAGCCGCCAAAGTGGTTTAATTTCTGAGCGTCTCCGTGCTCCAGAGGGCACGTTAAGCTGCCAGCCCCGGTTGTAGCGATTATGCAACAGTCGTTAAGCCTTGTCAGTGTCAGTGGCTTGAACAACTCTGGCACTAGGGTAACCACTGCCCATACGATAAGTAAGCAAGTAAGTTATTTTTGGTTTATGTACATATATCTTATCAAATGATTTTCACAGACACGAGTCCGTCCGTGAACAACTCTGACACTAGGGTAACCAGTAACCACGGCCCATACGATAAGTAAGTACTGAAATAAACCATTCTAGCGGTAAACTCACACACTTCGGGTCGATACCTGCTGAAGATTTTTCTGTGCAGAAAAATCCCTATATCATTTTGGATCGACTCTAGACCCAGCATTTGAAACCAGGACTCCATTAATACAACCGTAACGGGTGTGTTAAAAATTTTCTCCGTTATTATTAGTTACCGTAAATCGATAAAATGTTGAACCAATTACTATACTTTTGATAAAGTAAAACGTGAAACAATCAGTATAAAACAAAATTAGTTATATGCACGCTAGTTGACAGTCATAAAAAATATTAGTTAAGTGCGTGTCGGACTCATGCACCGATTGGTCCGTACAAATTTGAAAGGTATTTTGTGATGTAACTACATATTTCTTTCGCTCTCTCGTCTTCTTTCGCTCGCTTTTAGGCTTTTGCCTTATTATACTATTGCTGTAAGACTTTTTTGTCAAATTTTGTGATTCTAGGACAACAGGGCTTTGACTTGCGAGTGTGTTAATAAACGACAGAAGTATTTGATTGCGGTGAATTAGAACTTTTCGACCCTCCCATGTGTCCTAGTCATTAACCACCCTGAGTCGAGATTGAAAACCCAAATCTGGCTTGAGCCTATTGTCAGATAAAATAGTGAACGCTACCGAGGCTACCTATAAACGTCGCGTATAAAAAAACAAGACTAGGAACTTTGATTATTTCACAGTTCCAAGGGATTGCCGACCGACGTATGTGGTATATATTTCAACCTGATACCTCTACGCGTTTCTGAGAAAGATTGACATACAGTCATTGAAGTCATCTTATAAGGTTTTTACGGGGTACTAATGGGTCAATAATTAAACGGCACGGGACCCTAATACAATTCAAACACTATATTTAATGAGAACTCATTACCTATTTTCAAGAGACCTTTATCGCACAATTGCATAGTAAATATCAGAAATAAATTATAAAACATTTTCAATTGACTTACCAAACGTTTCTTATCTAAGGAGTTATGAAATGGGTGAAAGTGACCGATATTATTAGTTATATACGTGTATTCAGTTCCTTTGTGCAACACGTAATGGCGCTATTATTACAAAATAAGGCTTTCAATGATAACAAGTTCTGTTGATATACACTGATTCTATATTCGTGCGTTTAATTACTTACCAGCGACTTCGCCCGCTTGGAACTAACAAAAAAAATTGTTCATTCGCAGATCCAGAAAAAAGTCATTCACAATGTAATAATATATTTTTAGACAGCTGTTTCACGTGCGCGCTAAAAGCTAGTATACTATGTTAAAATACAATATTAGCTTTCTGCCAATGAATTCAAAATCGGTCTAGCCGTTTCGGAGATTACCGGAACAAGGAGAGAACCATTCAGATAAACAACCGGCCAAGTGCGAGTCGGACTCGCACATGAAGGGTTCCGTAGTAGCAAGTATTTCAGTTGATTAAATGCAAGCAAATTGCGGTTTAAAAAACAGAACCCTTATAGATTCGTCATGTCTGTCTGTCTGTCAGTCCGTCCGTCCGTATGTCACAGCCACTTTTTTCCGAAACTATAAGAGCTGTACCGTTGAAACTTGGTAAGTAGATGTATTCTGTGAACCGCATTAACATTTCCACACAAATATAGAAAAAGAACAATAATTTTGGGGGGTCGCCATACATAGAACTGAAACTCAAATTTTTTTCATCGTTCCCATACATGTGGGGTGTCTATGGATACGTCTTCAAAAATGATATTGAGGTTTCTAATATAATTTTTTTCTAAACTTAATAGTTTGCGCGAGAGACACTTCCAAAGTGGTAAAATGAGTGTCATCCCCCCCCCCCCCCCCTGTAACTTCAAAAATAAGAGAATCATAAAACTAAAAAAATATATGATGTACATTACCATGGAAACTAACAACGAAAATTGGTTTGAACGAGATCTAGCCATTAGTTTTTTTTAATACGTCATAAATCGTAAACAGCAATTTACCTTTCATTTAATCAACTGAAATACTTGCTGCTACGGAACCCTTCATGTGCGAGTCCGACTCACACTTGGCCGGTTTTTTAGCCACAGCGTCGATTGGAATCTCTCAGGTTACGTATGAAAATGAATCTTTCTAAGGAAAATTTTCGTGCAATAATTTTCTACAACTTAGGAAGAGGCCTGACTCGGCTTCAGTATTTTGAAGAGCTAACATCTGTGTACAGTGATGAAGCCCCATGTCTGCGGACTGTCGAACGCTGGTATTTAGAATTCCAGCGTGGACATACTAGTGTTAGCGACAAATCTCGTGAAGGAGGACGCCCAAAACCCGCCTTCACTGAAGATAACATCATTGCTGTGAGACAACTAATTCTCGAAGATCGTTATGTGACGTATCAAGATATAGAGGCTCTATTAGGCATCTCAGGGACAACCATTCAGAAGATCTTGCATGAAGCGCTTGGTGTAGAAAGCTAGACTGCCGTTAGATACCGCATCTGCTTTCCGACGATCACAAGGCGGCCTGCGTCAGATGGTGTAAGAAAACACAGCAAAGGTTCAACCGAGAAGAGTCAAATCACGTCTACGACGTCAGCCAAAGCCGACTAAAGTTGTTCGTTTTCGAAGCATTATGTCCTATGGTATTCTGCTGTGGGGCTCAGCAGCTGACATAAGTGCTATTTTCGTATTACAAAAAAGAGCAGTCCGAGCTATTTATAATCTAGGCAGTCGCGAGTCTCTACGAAGCGTTTTTAAAGAGGTAAATATACTTACTGTTCCATCTGAATACATATATCAGAATATAATGTTTGTCCGGAAAAATTTAGATAAATATAAAAAACGGAGTGACTTGCACAATGTCAATACAAGAAATAAGGACAAACTAGCTATACCAGCCTTTAGAGTTAGCAAAACAAAAAAGTCATTCATGGGAAATTGTACTAGGTTTTATAACAAGCTCCCTATTCATATAACTAAACTACCTGATAATAAGTTTAAGTCACACATTAAACATGAACTTATGGCTAAGGGTTACTACACTACTAAGGATTACATTGACGATAAAGACATTTGGCGGTCGGCATCTACCTGCACATAGTCCGCTGGAGATCTTATAGCCATATAGACATGAGTAATCTTTTATGTTACATGAACTATCTGTAATAAAACTATCTATTATTTAAATATTCTACGAATTTCAGAACTGTTGGTTGTGTCTCAAAATGATTAATGTTACATTTATTTTGACGTTTTTATTTTCTCTTTCTAATATATTAAACCTAAAATAAATAAATAATCAGACAAACGATCGAGCATATATTGTGTTTGCCTGCTAAATAATTACAGTAAGTGGACCAAATCTCGTGTATATGCCCCATTGAGTATGTTTCGCCGGAGCGTCTCAACTGGGCCGTGTTGAAACCGGTAGTAGAGACACCCGCTGAGTTTGTTTCGCTGGGTCTTCTCAGTTGGGGCGCATTGGATCCGGTGGTAGCATTAAAGCGCGACCGTCGTTATTAACACAAGGTCCGTCATAATAATATCACCTTAATATAGACAGAACCATTGCCAATATGTATTACAAATATTAGACTTAAACTAGATAATTAGACTTAAACTAGATAATTAGACTTAAACTAGATAATTAGACTTAAACTAGATAATTAGACTTAAACTAGATAATTAAACTTAAACATAATCTCTTGACAATAACTTGATTCGAGCTAGCTAAATATCATTGCTGTTATAAAATAAATTTTATTAATGTTTTAATACTATCAATACATGTGTACCTAATATCTATGTTACTAGAAATAATAATGTATACAACTATAATACTGCAAACATGTTCTGACTATTTACAAGCGCTTTTTTGAAGTCTACGTGAATAAAAACCTTTTTTATTTATTTATTTTATTTAGAAGCACTTCAAAGAAGATGGTGGCCAATGTTGCGACTATTGCACTTGAAGATCGTAGAAAGGCTAATGTAGAGTGGAATACCAGTTTGTTTACCACAAGTCAACGCCGAACTTCGAAAATCTAACTCAAAGCGACGCATCATCCTGCACCACGACAACGCAAGCTCACACAGGGCTCGTCAAACAATTGAGTATTTGAAGAAGGAAAAAGTAGAAATTTTTGACCAGCCGCCATACAGTCCTGACCTAAGCCCTAACGATTTCTTTACATTGCCTAAAATTAAGAACGACACTTTCTAGTCAGCCATTTTGAACACCCTCACTTTAGAGTGGAATAAATGTTATAATAACTGGTTTGAGCGAATGGAAAGTGTACTAAGCTATGTGGTGAATATTTTGAAAAACAATAAAAAGTACTGTAAGGTTTTAGTTGTGTTTTTTTCTTCAAACAACAAAACTTAAAAGGCATGCCTCGTTATTCAAATTTGTAATACAGGGATGTGGGAAATTTCAATTGTTCCATGCAAACAATACTAATGTACTCGTAAATGAGTAAACAATAAAACAATTTAAACTTTCCTGTCTGGAATTTCACCCATTGTATTATTTAGTCACTCATAGAAAACTAAATAAATTAATCATTACTTTTAATAATTATTCATCACCACTAGATCACCAAGTGTGTTTTTTATAATCTACCAAATTAAAAGGTAAAGTCTGTATTTTTGTGTTTCTTTCTGTAATGTGAAGTTTTCAATTGACCACACTTTCAATATTCTTTGATGAAATTTTGCTGTACCTTCTCAGTCTTGTAAATTGAGTAGAACCTGCCACAAGGTTATTGTTTGTAGGTAGTATACTTTTAAAATTACACAAGGCATCTCATTTTTTACGAACCTTCATATTTACGAACTCATAATAATATAATTATGTATTTAGTAAGTTATTCTTATGACAATATTATATTAGATTGGGCTAATACTCCACCACGTATGCTCACTGCGGATTGGTGGAGGTAGGCTAGTGGTTAACCTACTGTTTTCAAGCCACCCAAAAAGCTTCCAATTAGCTTAACAACTATCACAGTTAAGTGATAATCAACGCTTGAATGACATTTTGCGAAAGTGACTTTTTTGAGAAAGTGACATTCTAAGAAAATGACATTTTTGCGAAAGTGACATTCTAAGAAAGTGACATTATTGCGAAAGTGACATTGTGCTAAAGTGACCAAATTTTTCTCGATGACATTCTGCGAAAGTGACGTTCTGCGTCAAGACCGTTATCGTGTTGTGAACCTTTTATAGGTGCCTGCCGTTTGGGGGACGATGGGGCACGACAACCTTACCTCTAGATGCTTTTAGTGGTGGCTCTGGAAACTCGCAACGATTGCCATCTGGAACCACCACCGTTGCACATAATAATAATAATAAAGCCTTTTATACCGAATTTTTTACAATTTTCTTTCACAAAAATTTTAGTAAACTAATTATAGGAAATCCCTTAATTCAGTGTGCCTTACCACATAGGCCTCCTCCGACGTCTTACACTGTTTCCTGTCGGTCGCAATTCTTAGCCAAAGGGGAATGTTGCACATATGCACCTAAAAATAATCCTGAGGCACCCTACCTACAAGTGTGAGGTTAAGTTAAATGTGCTTAGATATTCAAAATATGAAAAAGTTAATTCTACAATTATTAGTATTCAAGAGGCAGTATAGATAACATAAAGTAATGCATAAGTTCTATTGTGATTCTATAGCATTGTAAAGAGAACACTGTGCTGTTGTTATAGCAAACAATATATCATTTGTGATCACATTAGCCTTATTATTATGCAGTTAAAGTATGAGGTGTTGATGACACTAACTTGTGTTAAACCAAGTAAATATTAAAGGTGACTCTCTATTTGTAGTTCTATGATTTATATTTAATAATGATCCTTATTTTATTAAATCCATTTGTTTTGTATTATTACCTATTATATTTATTAGTATACTAATAACATTGTATGGTCAGGTTTGAAAATAATTTTGAATATTTTTTTTTCTAAAATAATAGCTACCCTTCTTTTTTTTGTATAGTAATGTTAACTTTATCTTAATTAGACATTGCTATTATTGTCACAAATATATAACTTTAAATTTGAGTTATAATGTCCTCCAGGCTGAATTTCAATGGAGATTAGGCAACTGTGCAGGACATATTATAGTGCACAAGTGTGTTTGCAAACACAGGAGCACTTTCTATTCCATCTCTCTCATGATCCTATGAGATGACTAGCAACACAATCAGAATGAGGTAAGGTTCAGACTGGCATTACATGCTCTCCGAAGCACGGGGGTGTAATACCGCCAACTCCCACACTTCAGGTTGATAATAAGAAATTTTTTTTTATAGAAATATCCCAATATCACTTTTAGGCTTGACCCAGGATTTGAACCCAGAACCTCATTATCTGCAGTTGAACACTCTACCGCTAGACCAATAAACAGTCAAAATTTGAGTTATATAAAATATATAAATTGTGTGGGGGAAATCAGAAGGTAATTAAATGATCTAGCCATACAACTGTGGTCTAAAAATTATAAAACAACATACTTTTGTATTTGAGAAGCAGGAACAAACCAAAACAAAAAAACAAGTAACTTAATGTTCAACAGTTATTGTAAATGTAGTACTACATTTATATTTTTTGAGGTTTAAAGTTAAATGTTCAACAGTTATTTATTTGGTTTGTTCCTGAATTTCAAAACAAACTATGGTGTTATTAAGTAAACATACAGACCACAGTGACACCAGATTTGTTTATGATCATCTTGTATTATAAGTGGCTTTCACAAATATAAAATATCAATGACCACTTATCAGTAGTTTAGCTATACTATTTAATAATAAAATAAAATACCCACTAATAGGTGAAATTGTAATATACAACCCATACCTACTCATAAACAATAATCATAACATATTCATTCTACTCCTATCTTTGTCCTCATATCAATGAAATTCAATCTACTTATATTATTATTTGAATCATATTGGAGTCTTAATAATGAACTACAAGCACTCTACTAGACCTTATTACGAAAGAAATAGAGTTGAAACTAACACGCACCACTTGACGGATGTGATACTTGGTGGGCCAGCTACAAAGTTGTATAGTGATCGACTAATTCGCAAACAATTTTAGGTTATTTTACGTTTTTGTTATGAATTTGAAAAATTAATAACACAAAGCAAGGCATTGAATAATTCAGAGTAGTCGATGAAACATTAATTAGGCGGCACAGTAAGTTAAAATTTGAATTTTTTACGTAGAAATTGTGCACATATTGCCTTTAAGTTAACAATGTAAACAATCACATAACTTACCAATATCTTATTTTCGGGCACAAACTTGATTGCAGATTTTACACAAGTGAAAAGTTTACGCTGTTTGGTCGTAAATACGCGTAAAATTGTCGTATTACGAGAATGATTAGCAAAAAAGCGACGCACCGCCATACAATTTGACATTTTGGAAGCGGTGTTGCCACTTATTTTTATTATTTTTTATAATCTTCTGACAGCTATTTTTTTGCAACGGTGAAACTGACGAAATCTTGGAAACTCTGAAGGTGAATACTTCTTTAAATATTGGGATATGATAGGATGACCTCTGCCAACATGCGGCAGCGCACTATTTATCCGTGCTCTTAGAGCCGTACCAGTCAAATTTGCATTTCTTGGGCGTACACCTATTCAATTTTGCGATATATGATAATAATATATTTTGTGATAATAATCACAAAATATATTTTTTAATAATCTCAGAAGATTGCTCTTGGTGTGTGCTGACCCTTAAACGTAAATTTCACTTTTAATGTAATGGCACGTCACACATAGAACTTACGCTGTCGTCCATAGGCAAGGGTCGTGGTGGATTCACATAGCTTAGTAAAATATGAACTTTTTCTAAAAAACCTTTCTGAATGTCCATAATTTCTGTTAAATATGGGGATATCTTTTGCTCTATTGGACGAAAATGTACCTGTTAGGAATAATTGTTGGAGAATTGGCTAAGATAAAAGAGTTTAATGCACTTTCCTTTTTCCGTTTGTCAAACTACTTTTATGTTGTGTTATGTATTGACGAGTTATAATTTTATCAATGAAACAGTAATGGTAATGGAAGGTATTTCTTGAGATGGAGTTTCGACCATTTATGAAAAATCGATAAAGTAAGTATAATTATTACGAATTTGCTGTGTGGTGACGGCGTAGAATATCATCACCCCATCTCATCCCGTGGGGGGCCTAGAAATCGTCCCGAAGTGAACGGGCAGCAGCGTTTTTCTGTGAACTTTGCTGAGGATTTTGTCCAACAGTGGACGTAATTTGGCTGACATGGTAAAGTATAATGTTTTAAAGGTTTTTCACAAATTATACGAAATGTAACGCGATTGGAACAATTTAACGTCCCACATTTGGTTCCTATTTTAACATGTATTTCAAATTAGGAGTCAAATTTTCGTGGGTTAGTAATGCTAGAAATATAAAATAGAAATGTAGGTACATAATTCAAAATATAATTTTGATTTTTTTTTCAAAAATTAAAATAAATAGAATTTCTATTCCGTAGGTAGAGTCTCTTCGCTCGAGTCAGTTCTACAGTCATCACACGTAGCTTTGAGTTCATAATTGTTATATTACTGCCTATTAACCGAGCACATCTTAAATTCTTTTCTTTTTTTTTCTTTTCGTTTTAAAAAGACAACGCCCACACTTGGCAATCTAATCCCTGTGTCGCGGGGTAGATTACAAACATATAATAGACTAGCAGTGCCCCGCGGTTTTACCCGCGTTAAATTTTATAAATTAGCACAGCCCCTCCGCCGTAGGTGATAGCGTCATAATATGTAGCCTTTATGTTGACCCGACCTCTTAGTAATATTCATGCAGTACTTTTCGAGTTCAGCCCGGACATACATACAGATAAACAGACAAAAATTCTAAAAACTATTTTTTTGGCTTCGATGTCGATTGTAGATCACGCCCCAAGTATCCTTTTTAAATAACATTCAATGTACAGTTTTGACATTCCTACGATTTTATTATATGTATAGATATAGATAAATTAGTGGAGTACAAGCAGCAATGTCACGTCATGTGGTG
The DNA here is from genome assembly GCA_951640165.1 of Pseudoips prasinana. Lineage (NCBI taxonomy): Eukaryota > Metazoa > Arthropoda > Insecta > Lepidoptera > Nolidae > Pseudoips > Pseudoips prasinana. The sequence goes on along the minus strand of OX621235.1, from coordinate 10,949,794 downwards.
TAAACAGAACTAAGTTTCATTTTTTGGCCTTGTTTTGTATGGCATGATTTGAACATGTGTATAAAAGAAAAGAATATTGTATTGAACTGTCTTATCTTAGCCATTTCTACAACAATTATTCTTAACAGGTACATTTTCGTCTAGTAGAGCAAAAGATATCCCCATATTTAACAGAAATTATGGTCACTCTACTCGAACATTATAAGAGATATCATCATTTTTGAGATTACACGCGTAGAAAATTGTCCTGAGGTTAAAATGCTATGCCAATCTGATTAGGTTAATATTGCGAATAAATGGATGTTAACACCGAAATCTTAACAATTATAGATAATGAGATATCAGCGTTCAAAGTAACGTTACGATTGCGCGGCCACGTAACTTTTGTTTTACCTTGATTTAGTCAATTTAAATAAACTTTGGTGGCATTAAATGCTTTTGGTACTTTGGACATATTAAAATCTTTCTTCTAGTAACAGTTTTAATGCATAATATCTTAAGTTATGAAGGAATAATCGAGATTAAAGAAACATCAATTGCACGATTGCGCGGCCATAACTTCCAAGGTGAATATTTCGTGAAATATTGATCTTAGTCTTATAATTCTTTTTTGACAATTGTTGACAAATGAAATGTTCAATTAGCAAAAAGATTTAGATCTCTATCCCAAGTAGTTACTGAGATCTCCATGGCCGCGCAATCGTGCACGTTACGTTCGCGCAGCCAACTTAAAACCCCTGTAACTTCTTTGTTTCTGCTTTGACAAAGTTTTGGTTTGTTCTTTTCGATTTTGACTAATTTTGACAAAAAATATAGCGATTTCTTTTTCTGTTTGGGTAACGTGGTGGAGCAATCGTGACGCACACATCAAATGTAGGTCAGACAACGGTGTTGTTAAAGCTTTTCTTCAGATGGTTTCATGCAAAAGACCCAAAACAAAAATTATTATGTGGAAACAATGTCATAACTATCCACGTGTTAAATCAATAAGATTTATTGATATACACACACTGGCACAATTATCAGAACAGAAATATAAGTACCTAGGTATTCGTTATCGCGAAGTTGGTCGCGAAGCGCTCACGATCTATCTTTCGGCCGGCGAATATGTATGTCGGACAGCTACCTACAGTGTTACAAGAGGGTTATATAAATACACTTAACTTGTTCTAATTAAGTCGTGATATTGCTGTTCTGATCATGTAAGACGTGTCTGGGCCGACGCGCGCCGGCGCTATGGGAGTGGACTATTGTGGTGTATTTAATTACCGCGACTACCAAGGGACTTGGATGATGCATGGCTGAATTGAAAACGCTAACCTACCTACTTGATTGCAAGCAATAGGAAGATTGCTTGAAAGCAATTTGTTTTTATTTCGATTCACATAAGTATACCCGGTCTCTATTGAAAGACCCTGTACTTCTTAACAGATTCTTTGCGGCGCCCATTTTCAAACACATCTATAGCGGGGAATAAATATTTCGTGACACGCCTATGGTGCCACTAACCATGTATGAAGGAAATACCCTTTTCATGTATTTTTTCGCTTGTTATATGAAGTATTCTCATTTTAAATTCAGTCAAATAAGTTTTGCTACGTATATATAATAAATAATACTGAGGAATATAAGCAATACGTCAGAACAAAACTTAGACAGAGAAACGAAGTTTCTACGGAACCATAGTAAGTAATACTGATAGATGATGCCAACATTCCCTGTATGTACCTGAAAAGAGATAGAAAGAATAATAAATTCCGGCGGCTTCACTGGAGCATAGGTAGGTAACTGGAAAAACATTCGATGTTTTAACCATAAAGTTAGTAGGTACCTATACCTAGCGCTACACTAACTATATGGATGTAACCCAAACAATTATTCTAGGACAAGAAAGCAACGTCTAACTGCGTCTAACACACTATTTTCTAATATCTTAAAATATTTGCAATTTATTTTTTTATTACAAGTGTGGGTGTGCGGCACGATTGCTCCGCCACGTTATCCAAACAGAAAAAGAAATCGCTATATTTTTTGTCGAAATTAGTCAAAATCAAAAGGACTAAAACAAAACTTTGTCAAAGCAGAAATAAAGCAGGGGTTTTAAGTTGGCCGCGCGAACGTAACGTGGAGGATTGCGCGGCCATGGAGATCTCAGCAACTGCTTGGAATAAAGATCTAATTCTTTTAATTAATTGAACATTTAATTTGACAACAATTGTCGAAAAAATAAGTATAACACTAAGATCAATATTTCATGAAATATTCATCTTGGAAGTTATGGCCGCCCAATCGTGCACTTGAGGTTTCTTTAATCTCGATTATTTCTTCAAATTTTAAGATTTCATGCAGTAAATTGTTACTAAAAGAAAGTCTTAATATGTCCAAAGTACCGAAAGCATTTAATGCCACCAAAGTTTATTTAAATTGACGAAATCAGGGCAAAACAAAAGTTACGTGGCCGCGCAGTTGTAACGTTAATTTGAACGCTGGTATCTCATTAAGGCGTAACAAGACTGCCTGGAGATTTAAATACTCTAGTATTTAAACCAAAAGGCAGTACTATGGAAAGTTATGTTGAGCGTATAAACGTTTCAGCGATAAGTTTTTATTTATAAAGATTTAATCAATATATTTTTTAAAGTTAACGCCTGCATTAGTACGAGTCTTATCCCTGTGTCGCAGGGTAGGTACTTCACAAATATATAATAGGCGGACACAAGTTACATCCAGACTCAGAACTACTGTTTATGGGTCACACAAATAGTTGTCCGGCGCGGGACTCGAACCCGCGACAACTTTATTTTAGCCATAGCTTTCTAAATCGAAGCGTCGGCGTTTCGGGTGGGTCATATTAAAATAACACTTGATGAGTTGGCGCTTGTCTACACCACAAGATCGTGGTACTCTTTGGCGCGCAGTACGTACATACTGTGTTTCACGTTTCCGTGGAACACACACTAAGTACTCACTACGTTGTGGAACAACTGGTAATCAATGAAACAAATAGTAGGAATTCATATAATCGTTTATTTACGATGAGTGGTCACAGCGTCCTACACGAGCAACGTAACCCGCCGTCCGTCGTAAGGCACTAAGTAAGAAACGGACGCACCGGACAGTAAACAATCACTACTTCTGTTCAAAACAACAATAAATTATAATCAAATTCTACAAAAATATAATTCTTATATCGATTCAATACTGCCCTACGACACATAAATTACATATAAAATGTAACCTTTTATTGAAATATTGATACATTTTATATATAATATATTCATAACTATTTGAACCCAAAACAGATATGTTTAAAATTTACTTCCTGATATATACAATCTAATTCGAATAAAGTGAATAAGTTTGGTTCTTTTAGGATTCTAATAGTAATACTAAAACTATATTTAGAAATTAGCATGTAAGAAAAGTTCTAAAGTATTGTCTTAATACTGATTTTCGGTAATTTTAGTCATAAGAATTAGGGGTGTGACGATGAAGTTTTATTGCAATTTTGTTCATATAATAATAAAAGCTTTTAAAGGATAATGGAGTAAATGGAATAGTATTGCAATAAGAGTTCACTGTACACCTCTTGAGTGCCTAATTAATAAGCTATCTACTAATTTATTCGATTTATATCTGTACAACTCATTATTTTCCAAGAAAATATTACGTTTTATGAGATGTTCATAAGCAATTTTCGTAACTATATTGGTCGTTCCATGCCAGTTGGTTTGCGAAGTAAACTCATTTCTCTACCGATTTTATTGTTTATGAATAAAATATCGCCATAATGGATGAACATGTAAAATGTTTCAAAATAATTAAATTTTATTTCTTGAAAATCTCTGACACGGTTCCTAAGGACAAAATTCTTTATAGCCCACAGTTTGTTGATTTACTCCACAGACTTTTAAACTTGGAACACCTGTACATCTATTTAAGAATTCAATGCAATAATTAGATATAACATAATATATTAAAATTATGTTAAAATAAATTATGTATTTTTTACTGCAATACCAACCAAATATATTGAAAACCTTAATTATAACACGAAATACATATATGGCTAGGTAAACTAGAAGCTAGCCTGCATAGTGCACTGGAATTGGATACAAGTGTACCCCGTGTAATAAAAATAAGACGCATTTTGTTTGGTTTACATTTTTACCATAAGTTAATAAAAATTTTGATAAGACTATTTTCCACAAAATATTCGGTATAATCTTTAGCTGACTAAAAACAAGGAGGGCATTAATTCCACTGTTTTGTATGTACAGACGCAAGCACATCCAGCAATCTGTCAAAATTGTTTTATAGATTTTCAACTTTATCACATATACATAAGGTTCACTTTCAATTAGGGAAATTTGACATATTGGGGCTGACGTCTGAACATATTGATAGACCATTTCTATTTTATTTGTGAACCGAGTTTGACGATTCTGTAGTAACTCGATAGGGAATGCTTTCGAGATGGTCCCATATATAAGGTTTGATCGGAGGGTGTATAAACTAAAGATCTATAAATCTAATTTGCTCGTTTTTTAAATCAACAATTATTATGTTTTATACACTGAAGGTTATCTTCAGAGTATAAACCTGTCTGAGCTAATATTTAGATTAAACGGGTTACACTTAGTTTAAATAACAAGAGTGCCGAGGCCAATGTATACTATAGACTTAGAAGATAATAACATGGAATTTCAAAGAATCGTAAATATTAGATTTATTTTTTTTTTTTAACAGCAGGAAGACAGTTATTTGTTGTCCTAGAGAAATTTGTTAGTAGATTGAAGAATAGCCTTTACTGTAGTAGAATGTCCATTTTGCAATAATACAGGTTGTCAAGGGAGGCTTAAAAACAAGACATATACCAGTACCCTAACCTTTTAACTAATAGTAGGTACGTTTTCGAATTTTAACACAAATCCATTTGGAGTTGTCTTCGTCTAGGAAAGGAAATAAAAAATAAACTTAAAACAACCGACCAATAGTAATATGCACGGTTGCAAGTTACAACCGTACAGACGCCAACACAAAAAATTACCCCAATCTGTTAAATTTACCCAATTGAAAGTGAACCTTATACTTTTGTGGTAAAGTTGAAAATCTATAAAAGAAATTTGTCAGATTGGGGTAGCTGGATGTGCTGGCGTCTGTACAAAAATCATGGCTAATGGCTTACTAGTGTGATAAATGGTATGAAATATCCACGCGATCTGTTTCATGGATCTTCTTAATATTGACATCCTAGATTAAAGACAATTTTTTTTTCTTAATTTTGACATGTAAAATACCCAAGTTTATCTGGGGATAGTGAAGTATTTTTTAATTAAGCGTGTTATAATGGGGTTAAAAATGTTCTATGTACCATTTTGTTTTGATCTTAAATGATTTATGTATAATTTTATGGAGATACTTAAATGTAGGTTGGCAAGTTTTGGGAAATATAAGGTGCCCTTATAGTAAAGTAGTAAACAAGTAATGTAATTCAATTCCTTACATATAAATAGTGTATATTGAGATCAATTTTATTTGCAATATTTTAGTGTTGACATACAATTTCAAATACTGCCTTTCGTTTCCATTTTTAGAATAAGTTTACTTAACTAATTTGTATACTAAACACAAAATCTTATAACTACACAAATTACTAAATTAATCATAACTAACATTTATTCTCTGTCCATTCGTTTATTATCTTTTTGACAGTTTTAGATAGTTCAAAATTAGTGTCCCTCACACGTAACCGATTCGATTTGAAATAACAATCGATTTTATTTAAGAATTTTCAATCGACTAAATGCATCGATATATTTTCATTTGAATTATATTTATGGATAACCAGTCCGACTATTCAAGGCAAATAAATAATATACCAACTCCAGCTAATGCCAAACACGAATTTTTTAACTAACTGACTTTGTGATAATGGCGAGGACTGCGAGGATGTGAACAATTCATTCTTTGCAGAAGTAATAAGAATTTTAAATTCAAAACGTGAACCTAAAGGTTGTAAGTCGTCGATGAAATGGCAGCCATTTCATCGACGACTTACAACCTTTAGGTTTACAGCGAATAAAATGATGAAGTATTAAATAATTCGTGTAATGCTGTGACTGTGTGAAAACTGGGCGAGTGTCGTGATAAGGTCAAAAAAATTATGTCTGATTGGGAGCAGGACGTTGCCATTCACAATATAAATGCAAGCGAGGACTCAACTGATGAGTGTAGTGTAAATTATGAAGAATGTAATAAATAATATGTAATGATTTTACCTGCTACATTTGTATACCCAATTATAATTAGTTTAATAAATACGTAGGTAGGTATCTGATTTTCCAAAGATAATTGGCTTATAACTCTTGATATAATCTCAATTTAGACTTTATTAATCACACACTTTAGAGTTAAATTTCACTAGCGCTTGTACAGTTCCATTTTAAGGCAACTGAAGATCAACAAAGAACTCTGTCCATTCATTTATTTTCTTAGTTTTATTAAATTTACAGAAACAATACTTACATTAAGACAAATTATTTTTTTGATATGATCGATTTATCTTATTTCAAGACCCGGGCGTTACTCGTCAATAAAGTAGGACATTACTGTAGTGATTGTAATGTAAATGTTTTTCATACGCGTGAACTGTCATAAAGACAATAAGCGAATGGACCGAGTATAGCTACACAATTTTGTAGTCCTATTGATTAGAAACGTCGCATGAATTTAAGTTTTATTAATACTTTTCCAATGCCGTTACGAGTCAAGACTGACGCAGGCCCAATCCAAGACATTTTTATTCGAAATAAAGGAATTAACCAAGTTGCTTTATTATGTGGAGCCTTGTACCTACGTATAAGTTTAACAAACTTTTTAATTCACCTAATGATAATCACATCCATCATGGTAGAAACAAAACACTAATCACAAATAATCAACTTTAAAATCATTAAAAGTAACCTATATTTGAACAACCTTTTGAATTCTAATCGTTACAATATTTATTTAATTGACCCCCGCCATTTTTAAGCAGTTCGATACAAAGTTATTGAACTCAATTGGATCCGTGCAAGGCAAGTCTGGCTTATCGGCTTGAATGTAAGCCGGCGTGCCTTACATTCAAGCCGAAAAGCTAACTGTCACAACCTAACACTTAACGAAATCAATTTCAGACACATAGTACTGAAGTAAATTTTCTTTTCATAAGAATAAATGTCTCGATGTTAGTATCGATATTAATCGTAAATTGTTCATAACAGACTAGCGGGCCTAGCAAATTCTGACATCAATCATTGATCACAGAGACAAATTTGTTTGGTCGCAGTAGTGAAATAGTGCCACGAGCTTTACACCCGCCATATATGGTTGAATCTGTACACTACCCGTGTATATTATCATTTTATTTGTAGAAGTGTATTATTAGTTGCAGTATTTGTATGTGTGATGCGTAAATTTTAACTAAAACAGCCGCACATTTTTGTATCATGTTACAACTCAGGCGCACCAATTACTAAAGTTAAGCTGAAGGTGTAGAAGTGCGCAACTAACCTTGGACTTTTAAACGATGGTGCTAGAATAACGAAACGATATTGGATAGCACCGCACGTTCTCTCTCTACTACACTTCAGCAGATATTAGTTCCAATAGGTGTCCTGCTCGTATAGTTAAAAATACGAGTAGATGTAAAGTTCATACACTAAGTAAAGCACTGCTCTCATAACAATAGCTTAGTGGAATATAGGTAAAACAACTTGTCCTGCTCGCACGCTAGAGCTAAGAGAAGCTATCCTGCTCGCACTCGTCCCAGCTGTCGCACTCGTACTGGTCCGCGTCGTAGTCGATGTCGCATGCCGCGTGCCCCGTCGCGTCCGAGCTGATGTCCGTCAGCGCGTCCGACACCGGCTTCGACGATATGTCGAGGATCTGGAAACAATATGCCTCACTCTTTGAATACAATGAACTACTATCTACATGTGACATTTCATTATTGGCAACATTGGCTCCGATTATATGCAATACCAACTAATTATATTATCATCATTAGTATAAAGAGGATCTCTTAGTTTTGGCGTTTTAATACTAGGAGCAAATAAGCGATGCGTTAGAATGCCCATCGAAGTTTTAGCTATAGCAGTTTTAGTACTTTGACAGTTCTATGTATGCCCTGTTCTTTTCATACGAGCTGTAATAGAAACAGATGTAATGACATGTAAATTAATAATGCCCTCCTGGTTGAATTTCTTCCATGGCGGCCAGTTTCAATGGAGACTATCCATCTGTACAACAGGTTCACTTTATATTCCCTACCTCTGACGGGAAAGCGTCCAGGTACAGGACTGAAGGTTTTATGCAATCTTCAATCAAGAAAACAGTATCAAAACATTTTTATATTTCATATTGAATTATGTAACTGAGTCGCACCTTAACGGTTTCTTTTTGCTATTTTGGTTCATATTTTGATTTTATTATATACGTCTGAAATAAACTGGGTACATGTGAAAATGTGAACTATAGTTCACATAACATACACTAACACTTTAGACCCCACGATTGAAGTAAAACTTAGTTTCTTTCTACTAACTATCTATGATAGAAACAAAATGTTTACCTCTCATTTGCCCCTACAGTAATATAAGTCAACGTATCTCTATCTTCACTCACTTTAATCACTCTTTTAGTAACGCTCTCGTCACGCATTCATCAGCTTACTCCCCAAGTCAAGCGTGCTTCAAAAAACACATACGCCTTAAAATAAAAGGTTTTAAAAAAAAATTGTAATTGGTTATGATGATCTCGGTAGGGAAATTTCATCTTACTTGTGTCAACAAAAATAACTCGTGTCCTATACTAGAGACATTACAAACGTGCGAACTGAGTCATAAATCTTATTGTCATAGGTATGTGACAATGCCGCGTCACTCGTTATCGATAAAGGTATGCCGCTCGTGCGCAATTGCGCAGGTAGCTAAGCTAGGACACTCCGCGGTGATGACTAATGCAATTAGGTACTTGTCATTAGCAAAAATGTAGGTAGGCAGGTGTTTATAAGAATTGTGTTAGTTGTCATCTATCACAAGCTAACCATGGACGCATTTTTCTCCAACTTAAATTTGTTTAAATTAAATAAAATCGGCTATTATAAACTCCTAGAAATGAAAAATCAGGTCTGAAAGGGTTAAAAGGCGATATTAACGCCCAAACCCGTACGGTTATTCAAAATGTGTTGACAGTGTTTAACGAATTGAAAAGAGACCCGCAAAAAATGACATATTTAAATTTTAATAAACCACGAGATATTACGGCACTTCTTTGTGGAGTTAGTACGAGAACTGTGGACAAAGTGAAGAAAGAAATTCTTCAAACTGGCTATCCATGTACACCAAGGGAAAGATATTTGAAACCAGAAACAGACACAAATATCGATAACTTCGAAGTTTGTTTGTTGCAACGCACCATTTCTTCATTTTATGACAACGGCGAATACCCAACAGTGGATAAAATATTACAGAAAATGCAAGAACAGATGCCTGAATTTAAGTGCGGTAAGTCATCGTTGAAAAAAATCTTGAAGAAAACAGGTTACCAATTCAAAAAAAACAATGATGGCCGAAAACACCTAATGGAACGAATTGATATTGTCTGTGCTAGACTTGAGTTCTTACGAAAACTTGATACATTAAAGAAGACAAACGATACCCGTCCGCGGTTTTACCTGGACGAGACCTGGGTTAATCAAAACCACAGCAGAAAGCGAATGTGGCTTGGAGCAAATGATCAAGGTGGCTTCAAAAATCAGCCAGTGGGGAAAGGACATCGTTTAATTGTGTGTCACGCCGGCTCCGCTAAGACAGGCTTCGTACCAGAAGCAAAATTAGTTTTTAGAGCTGTGAAATCCAATAACGCCGATTACCACACTGAAATGGATGCAGGAACATATATGGCATGGTTTAAGGAATTCTTACAAGTTTTGGATGAACCATCCATTATCGTTATAGATAATGCCAGCTACCATTCCAAGCAATTAGAATCCATACCGACAATGTCTTGGAAAAAAAATGACATACAGGAATGGCTCAAAAAGAAGATTTAATATTTTATTTTCGAATGCCGACATAAAAGAAGAATTAATAATGAAAGTAAAACAAAGCAACCCAAGAAAGATTTATGAAATTGACCAACTGGCAATTGAGTACGGTCATGAAGTTATTCGGCTACCGCCGTATCATTGCCAATATAATCCCATTGAATTGATATGGGCACAAGTGAAGGGCGAAATCGCATCAAAAAACAATACATTCAAAATAGCAGACGTCGAGGTCCTTCTACACGAAGCTGTCGGAAATGTATCCAAAGATGACTGGGTCAAATGTATGAGGCATGCAGAGGAATTACAGGATCGGGACTTAGCCAAGGCAATTTTGAGAGATCAGTCAATACAGCCTCTGATAATAAATTTACAGGAAGATGACAGTGACGGCTCAGAAGATGACACAGACATAGATTAATATTCTAAGCTTGTTTATATTATAATCTGTAAGTACGAGTAACTTTGCTTTGTATGTACTTAATAAAGTTTTATAACATTTAATATATTGTACTTATGTTTTGTGTCAATGTTTTATGTATAAATGTAGTAAATTAATTATGAAATAAAAAAATCATGCTAGAACATATTTTGCATTATTTCCTTAACCTTTCCCTCATTACATGCTATTGACTATCGACAAATCCTTTTTTTATTGTTACACACAACACTAGGAGTGCGAGCGAGACTTCCGATATATCTATAAGTGTGAGCGAGAGGTCTGATAGAAATGATTTATGACTCAGTTCGCACGTTTGTAATGTCTCTAGTATAGTGTCAGAGATGTTCAAGCCGCCCTTAACGACTGTTGTCTAATGGCTACCACCAGGACCGACAGCTTAACGTGCCCTTCGAAGCACGGTAACGCTTAGAAATGAAACTACTTTGGCGGTCACCCATATATATATATATATATATATATATATATATATATATATATATATATATATATATCTATATGACAGTATAGTCTGACTATGAGAATGTCTCTAATTATTAAATATTTATTTCTTTAATATTAAGGAAGACTAACAGCACATAAAAACAGTTATAAAAAGCTAAATAGTAATTGAAGGCCAATTACAGGTCTCCACGAATAGACAGTGGTATATGTTATACATATTATGTGATCAGCTTAAATTAATTTATTTAAGTCTAAGTGTTAAATTTAGAGAAAAAGTCTAGGCTGAGAACCCGTCTCACTGTTTCAGTTTTATTGACAAATATGTCAAGATTAAAATATTTTATTTGTTTATTTAACAAATTGCTTGTTCGCCATAGGAATGCATTTTGACAATAGTTTGTTGATACTAACGGAAGATGAAATGTTTTATGATGTCTCACTGCCTTTGATGGAATATTAAATGAGACTCTGTTCAGTAAGTCAGAACAATCAATGTCACCAGATATTATTCGAAAAAGATATGTTGAATCAGCTATCTCACGACGATTAGCTAGGGGCAAAATATGAAACTTGGCACATAATTCCAAGTAGCTCTCGGATCTGTATGGATATTTAATGCGAAAGCACAAATATTTAATATTTTTTTTCTGTACTTTTTCGATACGAGTTATATATGTATTGTAATGAGGATTCCACACTTGGCTAGCATACTCAAGTATGCTGCGCACAAAAGTACAGTATAAGATTTTGTATGTTATTGCCTCTTTAAAGTTACCTGATATCCTCATAACAAATTCTAAGGCCTGGGATGCTCTTTTCACAATATTATTAATATGTTCGTCAAACATTAACTTGAATATATGATGATGATGTATGTAAGGCCTTACGTCTAACAAGAAGAACTGTAACATTAGTTTGGTTACTGATTATAATAAATTCATAAAATGACGGTATTCGCAAATAAACATACATCAGCGGATGATCGTAGACTGTAGTTATCGGACTGCGCATCTCTATCAGCCGTGGAAAGTGCGTGTAGCGCTAGAGAACTACGCTTCGGTTCTTCACGGGACAAATTCTTTCCATCAGATCTGATCGCCACTTCTGAGGGATTTGACGGTTCTGCAATCAAATATAACTTTTAAAATGTATAGCCAGTGCCTGATTTACCCGCAGGCTAATTAAGCTTCAGTCTACTAAAAGGAGCTAAATATCGGTATAATATATAATAAACAAGGATTTTGTAAATACATCAGTCATATACAATTAAAGAATTACTATGTCATACCTAAATGACGTAGTAATCAGTTACACTATGCTGCTTCATTTCTTATTTGAACATATTGTTATAAGTTCGTTAAAACGCTTTCGGCAGTTTAATATATCTGTGACGCAATATAGAACACGCTTTTGTGCATCAGAGCAACCTTTGACTGTCTTCCCATATGTTACTAGTCTAAAAAGCAACATTATATACATTATACAGATATAAATGAACTTTAACAAACTAGGCAATTTCATATATACAGAGACCGGGTAGCAGTTGTATTTTATGCCTGCGGAAAAAGGGTGCACAGCTCGCAATGGTTTTTGATGGCCCTTAGTCATTGTTTCTGTGCTTTGAAAATTCGATCTCGGACCGTGGAGTCCCTCAAACAATTAAGCTGTCTGCAATCTTAGGACAGAGGATACCATACCACGACACGCATCCACTACAGTCCTAGCATCACTTATTTGAGTAAGTGCTTAAAATGCATATATTTATGTTTTATTTAGTTGAACAGTATGAGGTTTCCATGATATCTTCTTATAACTAGTGAGACCAAGAAATTTTGTAAGGTCGGTAATGTCAGAATGAGTAGTTGGATGTTAGTCAAAGTTCATAAATTTTGTTTTATTTATGTTAGCCTATAAGTACCATCAACTTAACTAATTTATCTGCAATGGCTTAATTTTGACATTAGAGATACTTCTTTCAGACAAAATTTAAATAGCACTATATATAACTATATGAATACTGTATCTATACCTTTAACCATAGGATCAGCCAAAGACACGGGCGATCCACTGCGGGGTGAACCCAGACTCCCACTGAAGTACATCTCAGGATTGGCTTCATGACGATCTGAAATAAATCAATTCCAAACAATCAATCATGTAATTTAATTCTTGCTTTAAAGATGCTTTTTTAACAAGTAAATTGAATAGTATGGAATAAATCCTACTAATTCTACTAATGTTATACATTTGAAAGTTTGTGAGTACGGATGTTTGATACTCATTCACGCAAGACCTACAGAACGGATTTTGACAAAACTTTATAATAATCAGAATAACTTATATATCAGAAAAACACATAGGCTATAATTAAGAAAAATTAACGCGGGTGAAACCGCAGGGCACAGCTAGTCCATTATATTATAACAAATTGAAGAACACATTCTGCGATACACGCACTTCTTCGGCTTTACTTACGAATTTGTCACGTTTTTCTTTCATTGTTGTTAATCTAGTTCTCAATTTGCAAAATAGTACTATAAAAATAAAGTGTCTCAATATTCTGTTCATAATTTCCACATAATCTGTTCATAATTTCCAATCCGATCACTTAGTATACTTACCACAATCAACGATTTCATGGAACACATAGTTGCCAATAGCAACCGGCTGTCTGATCCATGGGTGTGACATTAACTGAGCGACCGTACATCTGTTCGCGGGCTCTTTGCATAGCATCCAACGTAGAAGCTGTTCCAAATCTGATTAAAATAGGAATAAGATCTGGTTAAGATAGAATAATGCAATGCAAGGAAGACAGGATAAAAGCGATCGCCGTTCATTTAATTTTTTACACTCTGCATATCAATGCTTCGAAAAGAAAAAACTAGTATACAACTCAACTGCAAACTTGTACAGACGCCAGCACATCAAGCTACCCCAGTCTGTCAAATTTCCCCAATTGAAAGTGAGCCTTATGCCAAGGCCCCTTCACTCGGCCATACCTACGGTGATAATTACCTACACTTTCGCGCGCCTTGGCAGTGGCGTAGCCCAGAGGGCTGTCGCCGACCGCTCGCGCGCAGCGCCATTCGCCACGGATTAAAAAGTACTGGCAGCTCTCTACTTAATACTATAAAAATTTTACAACAAAAATGTCTCATCATCACAAATCTGGTGCTAGGTATTGTTCATTTGGATGTTTGTCGAAAAAAGGGCACAAGGTTTTATCAGTTTTTACATTATCTACAGTTGCGGAAAGGTTAGTTAAAATTATTATTTTGAATACCAAAGTAGGGATTTTGTAGGTGTTGATTATTTATAATTAGTTTCCAAATAATGTGTTTTCAGTGGTATAGACTCTAGTTTTAACGTTTTTGTTGGCCAAGATAGTTTTTAAAAGAATTGGTATGAGTTTCATACATGTAAGATAATTACGAGAGATTGAAAATGTGATTTTTTGTTTGTTGAGATATCTTAACGATTTTGGTGTCAAATGAAAGATCTAGGTCTAAAACCATTTTATCCGTTTGAGTCATGTCAATCGGTCCACGCGTTTAGGAGATATTTATGAATTAGTATAGTAAAGTTCGTCGAGCCAGCTTAAATAACCTAACAAAAACATCACATTTGTAAAAATTGTCCGTGTAATCATACGCATCAAACATAAGATAGATTATGTGGTTAATAAGTAGAAAGACAATGAATAGGTATCACAGTAACAGCGGCAAGCCGGCAACCCTACGCCAGGACACTCCGTGTCCTACAGCGACAGTGTAATACGTTAGAAGAGAGCGGCAGCGTTTAGGTGAATATCGCGGTAGGCACTGAGCGCGTATGCAAGCTGAATTGCACTTAGTTGCTTAGTAGCAGGAGTCGCTATTTCTATAAATTGTTCCGCGAAGAGCCGCTTCTGTACGTAAGTACTTTTTATTCTGTGCTTATGCTGTCGCGGAAAACTTAAAATCTATAAAAGAAATTTGACAGATTGGGGAAGCTGGATGTGCTGGCATCTGTACAATAGAGGTGTATGACTTTTTTTCTTCACAATATTTAGATACCTTCATTATTTTACTATTCGTGTCTGGAATAAGTGTCGCATAACATAATATATACTCAACGCCTGCGATTTTGTCTTCTCCAAAACAAAAAAAATCGCAGGCGTTGAACTCTCTAGCGTATGAATACCTTTCCTAGAAAAATATACAATAGTTAAAATAATAAATAATATCAAATTCCTTTATCGTTTTACCTTTATAATTTGAATTTTAATAAATTTATGTTAAAAGGGGCTAGCTTTTATAATTTCATATATAAACCTATTATACCAAGATTTTAGCAAATTTTCTGTCGGATGCATTCGCAGATCGGTGGAACGCCCCTCTGCTGCGTCACTGGGTAAGGCCACACCAGTTATAATGTAGGCAGCTTTATTACTAACACTATTTATCAAGTTATTAAGACTTACATAATTATGTCTGAAATAAAGTATTTGAATTGCTTCTAATTGGGCGGCGTGAAACTGGGCCTGACGAAACAAGTTGTGTTATACAATACAAGTAATTATGACCGAAGAAGCAATTTTTATTCACTTTACCTTCAGAAACGATTTGAGGGAAGGCGAGCGGTCCTTGAATGGTGTCCTCGATGTCAGAGAATGGGTTAACAAAGAATGTCAGCACATACAGAGTTATCCCCATCGACCACATCTCCAGTTCGGGACCTGCGTACCTGTAACACGAGATACTATTGGAACGAAGTTCGTTATCGCGCGTTGTGAAAGGGGGCTAGACGGAAAAAAATCTTACGAAAAGTTGTCACGACACTTTTTGCACCTGTGCGGCGTGCGCATGTTTCTCTGTCTGTCTCTCTCTCTCTCTCTCTTATAGAAAGCAAGCCAGATATTTTCATTTCTATTTCGCATTGAACAGTGTGGTGTCGCGACGATTATTTTTGTTGAGTGTATACAGGTTTTTTGTACATAATAAATAATACGAAATAACTTCGTTCCATCAGGGTGTCCCTTGACACCTCTAAGTTTTTGTTACTAGAGATCGCACTTGTTCGAAATTCGACCACTAAGGTTCTGTTGTCATAGACTGTAGACATTAAAGACAAATAATATGAATCTGTTCTCAGTTTTGACACTCAGTTGTCAATGTGTTTTTATTTATGAAAATGATATTCTTCTAATGCCTATTATATAAAGTATTAGTTTTTTGCAGTGAATATCAACTTTAACTGTTCAAAATTTCATACTCCTCCTTCCCAGCAGTTTTCGTAAAAAGCGGTACAAAGTTTTGGCTTCACGTAAACATATAATGATGACGCAGATTTAAATTATTTACACCAACCAAAACAAAAGTAAAAAATAGTTTATCGGGCTTTAATATGTACATATGTATACATTAGTATGTGCCAAAAAAGAGGTCCCTATCTCGGATTCTAGGATGTGGAGTCTCTTGAAGAATTTTGAAACCTGCACGTCAATCTCCATAATCTTTTTACTCACTTGTTCCCAGCTAAGACTTCGGGGCTGCAGTATTCAGTAGTTCCATAGAAGGTGGAGAACAGCGTGTCCTTACTCATAAAGGTGGCAGACCCAAAGTCTATGAGCTTCACGTGGAACTTGTTGTCGATAATCACGTTCTCGTCTTTGATGTCGCGGTGCAATATGTTGAGGGAGTGTAGGTATTCTACTGCTTGCCCTATCTGGAAAATGAGACGCTATTGCTGTTTAACTGGCTCAGAACTGCTGACATTAGCTTTGTCAAACCCACACTAAAATCCAGTAGAGCTTTTTGGTGTCAAACTTGTACATTAAATTGGTAGGCAGCTATGATCACGACCAAGGGCGCCAGGATTTGTTGGATTATACAACACATGTTTATTGTAATGCTAAATTTTATATGCAAATTAAAAAAGTAAAAGCAGGAAAGCGGACCGGGACCCCAGACCCAGTACAAATATATAGACAGTCGCTCGAAATGGCCTTATTGTAAGCTAATAGAGTTCAAAATGTGGTGGTAACTATATTCCCACTGCCCGGGAAAGGGCTAAGCGGTTGTCTCGGTGCTGTCAGTAGAGTGCCGCGTCAAGTCGATTGGTCTCGAATAAGTTTAAATTCGCGTTCTTTTTTAAAAAGCCACGAGCGTCTTACGTAGTATACCGCCGTTTGAACTCAGCTTCATCAAAACGGGATCTATCGTATTTTAAACTTCGTGCTGATTTTAAAAGAAATACATTTAAATAAAAAAAAAACAATATAAATAAGATACAACCCTATCTATAGCTTCAATAGAGCGTAGGTTCATGAACTAGGCTTAGTTTTCTTACTGTATATATTTACTGAAACCTAGTCAATACAAAAGTTGTTAAGTCAGTTAAGTGTAACAATTAATATAGCCATTAATAAATTGGTACTCAGCATAGTCTTTTTAAATAAAAGAAATATCTATTTTCGTTCAACGTGCAGCATGAATGGTATCGACAGCCAAGGCATATTTGTGTGCGAACATGGTTTTCATAACAAATTGTAAGCGGGGACGAGTCACGATACCTCTGGGATTGCAAGTATAAACGACGGTAACATGTTATCAGCAAGTGAGCCATTTATTTTTATTGGTTAACTTTAAAAAAAAATGCGACTTTCATATTGAAATAATGAAAGTTACAGTCACACTTAAGTAGCAAAGTCAACTACAATATAAAGCTTACATAATTTAAGCTGATGGCTTAGTTCATCGGTATAGTTGTCACAATAAATTGGCATCACAATTTTGAGAGTAACTTTTAGTATAATTAATAGATTATAGTGTCTGTATGTCTGTTTGATGTTACCTGTGTTAAGCTCATAGACCTAGTATTGCTATCTCACCTGTCTAAATATAAAGCTAAGTAGCGGCTCGTCCAGCCTGGGCCGACGCTCTATGAACTCGAACAGGTCCATGCCAGCACCGTGCTTCTCCATCACCATTTGGAAATACTTGTCGTTTTCGAATACGTCGACCACGCTTACCTAAAATGTAAGTTTAAAGATTAAAATTGTTACCCTCTTTCTAACGCGGCCGGGCAAAAGCAAGTATAGGTAATACTACTTGGATTCATGAAACTATTTAGGCTTTTAACAATTTTATTATATTTATTTATAAAACCAACACAACCATTTTCCAGCTTTATTGGAATTTTTGTGTTTGTTTGTTTATATCTTTGTCTGAGCTCACATCATGTAAAAAATACGAAACTAATGTGGATAATTTGTATGAGTAAAATGGTACATATAACCTTAGTATAATATATACCATAATCTATATATACTCTATATTTATGATGGTCTTAGTTCTAGTGCATTAAAACATCCCGATCGGTTCACTCTATCAAGAGATATTAGATTTTTAAGTGTTCAAGAAGAAAGATAACACACGCTTTTCACACACACTTTTCGGTTACTTGTTAGTTGATAGGTGAACTTCATATTCGATAGATGTCGTTGAGAATATGGCGTTATTTTGTGAATCGCGGTATTAAGATTTTCCGCGGATGAATGAGCCTCGCCCGTGTTTCCGTATTGTTTCAAAAAAAAGTTTTGGTTGCCTAGATAGTTGTTCAATGTGTTTGTGTGGTAATTTGTCAAAAATTATATTTCTCTCCAGGAACCATGCGGGCTATACTGTGGGTTAAGGTTAGTCAATATACTCACTATGTTAGGATGTTTCAGTGTAAGTAGCAAGCTGAGCTCCAGCGGCAAGCGTCGCCCATCAGGGCTGTCCACCCAGAACTGTGCACCGACTTTTTCTTTCAGTATAAACTTCGCGACTGTCAAGAGACGATCAGATCTACGGTACGCCATCTTTACGCAGCCGTATGCACCTTTGCCTGCAACAGTTTCATTAAGTTGATAGATAACCGATTAACAGGAGCAATGTTAAAATATATGTCTTAAGAGGTAGCAGGACGGTATACTGGTCCTTACCGTAAGAAAGTAACAACAATATTTAATTCCCCTATCAGACCACATGCCTCTACTTCCTATTATTGTATATACATAGGACTAACTGTAAACACCAGATATATAAAAATCTTCCTACAGGCCTAATAAATAAGAGGCCTAAGTAACAAAGGCATCCACTTACTCTAAAACTCAAGAAACTCAATCAGTAGCCTGTGCCTACTTACCTTAACTTTAGTATGTTTATAGTAATAGGATTATTGTGCGTTAGAACCTGAGCCCCAAGTGAGATGTGGATGTGACTAGTTAAAATGTTTTTTTACATGATATGACTATATTGATGTCTCTAATTTTTGGCAGGATCACAACAGGCTTCCCATTCGCCATCGCTGGAATACACGTATAATGTGCCTCGTTTTCAGTACTCTTAACGTTTCTCAGTTCTTCATTGCTTTGTTGCCCCTTCTATATCATATTTAAGAACTCCTCCAAATCCTTACTTATAAAACTGATTTTACATCCACTCCTCTATGGTTCGTAAATTCTCTTTTTTCCTGTAACTGTTTTTGCCTTGTAAGTACATGAATTATTAAATACTAGGTGTCCCGGCGAACTTAGTACCGCTATATTTTTTGCCGTCAATACTGTCTAAAGTATAATATTTTAATACATCAATATGTACGACATTTTTCGTTTTAATCCTTCCGGAGAGAAAAGGAACGACCAGAAAAAAAAGTCTTACATCTTATGTCTCATTTGCACACTCATTTTTCTGATATATATATTTATTCACAGAAACCTTCTGGCAATAACGGACATATAGAAGAAAGATTTATCCAATTTGGTGCAATTATTTGTAAATTATGAGCATAAGGCTACTAAGATTTCTCAGTAGCTGCCATGTAATGAACTGCACGGTAGGGTAAAACAATGACACTTCCACATAAATGTAAATTTTTTACGGAATAAATGAATTTTGATTTTGATTTTTGAAAAAGAATACGGTGATGCAAACAGTTAATATTAAATTAATACTAAAAAAGTATTGAACTCACCGATTTGTTTCAAGGTGACGTAATGTTTGTTGTATTCCCCAGCGACTTGTTCGTCTCCGCACTGGCTCACTAGCGACATCGACTGCGGCCGGCTGCTGGCCGACTTGTTGCCCTAAAAAAGAATTAAAGATCAAATTATTCACGTAGACTTTTGTAAATAGCCAGTACATGTTTGTAGTAATATGGTTAATTTGATAAAAAAGCATTGGATCTGCGGTTGTATGAAAACACTTAGAAATAACATTTAATCACTGTCGCGGGGGACTAAACAAACATGCAAGGCACGGACATAAAGCACAACGAGACTTAGAACAACTATATAAAGGTCACACAAATATTTGTCTTACGCAGGAAATGAACCTGAAAAAGATCTAACATAGTATTGAACTAATTACTGAATAAGCTTAACTGATTTTCAACAAAGAACCATTAATTGATTTTGAACTTTATATAAATGGGGTACAGTTGATTTTGTTGTGTGGACTTATCCAAATCATATCAAAGATTAAAAAGCATTGGAATCTGTGATATATATATAACAATAGGATAGATAAATGCACACATACGCACATGATGGAAACTTCAATAACGTATACATTACTGTTTTACATGGGGTCAACAATAAACAAAATAATTTAATTAGGAAACAAATTAATCAATAAATATTGGGAAAGACACCACTTGTAACAAAAAAAAACTCCTTTACAGCTGAATAAAAAAGAATATTTCATAAACTCAATTGTATTTTAATTGTTAGGATAAAACAAATCAATACTCACTGTTGATTATTATGACACTTCTATTGCAGTTAGATTTAAATGATTTAATAGCGCATTACATTGTGCCAAGTCCAGGTTATCAGTTTAACCTTTAATAGCTGTTATAATTGACTTATAGTTTAATATACGTAAGTATTTATATTAAGAACGTGTAGATTTGAGGTTGAGTAATAAAATAATCAGCTATAACAGACGTGTCGACGCCATTCATGCATTACATGACATTGTGTCACAAATGTCACATATACTTTGAAGCATAACATTATTTTAAGTTTACCGTCATTAACACATTCGCTGCCCACCTGGCCTTACACGCGTACCCTTAAACGCAACAATATCTGTATGCCCCAAACGCGCATACGAGTGGTTCTTTTACGGTACGCTGTGCCCATAACTCAATAACGTGTCCTAAGTACTTGAGCCGTGTGCCCGATAACTCACCTGTACGTTCAGCTCAGTTCTACTATATAAAGATAGTCGCTGTGCCCCTCGGTTTTACCCGCGTTAAAATTTATAAGTTATAGCCTATGTGTTAATCCAGACTAACTCCATACCGACGGACGGACGGTCACCGTATCCTAGTTGGTAGTGCTCCTGCCTTCGAAGCTGGTGGTCCTGGGTTTGAATCCCGGTAAGTGTAAATATTTGTGTGATTAGCACGAATATTTGTTTCTGAGTCATGGATGTTTTCTATGTATATAAATATTTATCTATCTATATAAGTATGTATATCGTCGCCTGGTACCCATAGTACAAGCTTTGCTTAGTTTGGGGCTAGGATGATCTATGTGACATTGTCCCGAGATATTATTATTATACATACCAAATTTTATTAAAATCGCTCTGTCCAGCCGTTGAGACTTGAAGGAGTAAAAACATACACACTCACAAACTTTCGCCTTTATAATATTATTATGATTATATTTACACTCACATGTCATCGGGCACTGAAGGTCGGTATACGAAAAATGTTTTAAAACGCGTCTACGAGTCCGGGATATAGCATATACGCAACCTTTTTTCTGAGAGGTACCTAAAAATAGAAGGATAGAGTATAGAGTTAACTAACCACAGTGTTGGTAGCGAGCACGAGCGAGTTGTCGGCGGTGGAGGCGACGCTGGAGGCCAGCGTGGTGTGGCGCGCCGCGTCGTCCAGCTGCACGCCCAGCCACACACAACGCACGCGCCGCCCGCCGCCCAGCTGCATGCTCGACACCGTGTACAGCACGTCTGCGATACAACATTATTACTAAAACTAGCTGTGCCCGGCGATTTTACCCGTGTTAAACTTTATAAATAATAGCCTATGTGTTAACCGGATATATAAGCTATATTACTACAAAGTTTCATCAAAATGCGTCCAATAGTTATTACGTGAAAGAGTAATAAATATCCAAACTCTATACATCCATACAAAAACATATAAACGAATTAGACGAGTTGAGCATGATCCGTGGAAGGGTGAAATAAGTTTTTTATCGTCCCTCCCGCTTGCGAATACTTTTGCAAGTCGTGCAATTGCATCCCAGCTTGCTTGAATATTATTTAGCAAAATTAACGCATCATATTTTTACAAAATGTAATGTAGTTTGTCTATAACTTTGGATACTTTCAAGAAGAAAGTGGGTGACATAATTTACAAGGTTTCTTCTAGA
Source organism: Pseudoips prasinana (assembly GCA_951640165.1). NCBI lineage: Eukaryota > Metazoa > Arthropoda > Insecta > Lepidoptera > Nolidae > Pseudoips > Pseudoips prasinana. Next base: position 10,927,366 of record OX621235.1, on the reverse strand, counting down.
TTTTTAAATACCTAAATTACGGTTTTGTTTTGTTTTCATAATACCAGATATATTGTAGAAGAAATGTATATTGTATTGGTTAAATAACGATGCAACAGTAATTTCCTCTATAACAACAGTTAGCCTTTTATTTCTGTTTTTTGTATTTGTGTAGACATTGCTTTTCATTTCTTCTGTTTATATTGTATTAAGTAGGTATTCGCATTTTGTGTCTTAGTTGTTATATTCGTAACTAATTAATGGAACTTTTTGGTCTTATTGTAATTTGGTCTTATATTGTATTGTTTGTTAACGACTGTACGTTTCCTGAATAAATAAATAAATAAATAATAACCCCAAACATAACATAATTGAAGAAAAAATATAGTAAGAGAGTCATAGGCCCATATAAGTAATCAAAATACTCACTGAGCTGTGTGCCATCATTATGAAGCACGAGACCACGGTAGGTGCCGTCAGCGTGTCGCGCGGGATCGAGGCGCGCCACTTGCGGAGTGGACGTCATCACGTGTCGACGCACGGCTAGACGACCACCGCAAGGAGATTCACTGGCATCGTCTGGACCACATAATGGATGCTTTTAAATTCACTTTACAATTGTTATACTTGGATCACCAACATTTTTATCGCTCATTATAATTACTTGAAGGTTTAGTTAAGGATTGCATGATATTTTAATTAGATTTATTTATTAATGCCCTCTAGGGGGTTATGCTTTATAGGAGGTTTGCCATAAGTCTGGCTTTTCTTAACACAAGTTATCTAGCCAGGAAGATAATGTGCTGCAAATTTGCCATAGCTTATTTGCCACTTCAAAAAACTGAATCTGTAGTTTTATTGTAACAAGATTATGCCATTTTTATATTATTATAAGTACAGTAAATATAAGATATTATTTAACTACTTTTTTATTGCTTATATTATTTTTTTGAGATAAGAATTACAATCAATATGCGGTCATATCGCAGTCAGCGATCTCTTCCAGACAGAATATAATTATTATTTTAAGATTCTAGATTCTAGTCTATAAACTCAGCAAAACATCTATATGCAGCTATAAAAGTAGTTTTATGACAATTACTTTTATCATAAGCATCCCAATTTAATATATGAATTATATTGGAGGATCTACATTTACAATTCAATGCTGGAATAAATATGGAAATAACTTGGCATTTCACGACTAGAATTACCAAAGCTTGAATCTTGGCATGAAGATATTCCATAAATTAGAATATGGTTATAAAACAAAATTTAGTTTTTATCTCTATTCCACTGGTGAAATGAATGAATGACAAATGCAAGCTAATTTATTTAAGCACTTATAATTAGTTTTATTTGATATGATTTTTACCTGTGTACAATTTTCTGGGCGCAGACTCAGTCTGAGTTTCCAAATCATTGTCATTGCTCAAACTGTCCACACTTTCGTTGCCATTATGTTTTGGCAAGTCCTCAATCTCACACCCAGGGGGTGGCATCTCATTGATAGGAGTCAGGAAATCTGCACTAGTCTCATTGGAGTCACAGAAGTCTAATGACAAACTTGTTTTGTCATCCCTTCCTTGTCCCGGCAAATTGGCTTTTAATGACCTGTATTTACTTGAATCGAATGACAAACGTAACGACGGATCATTGAGTCTAACTCGTGGCGTATTCCCAGTAGGGGTAACTTCTTGGGAATGTTGAGAAGTATAGTAAATGGAATCAGATTTTTCTGAAGGTTTATTACATACTGGTTTTGAAGGATTACTATGTTCTGAGCGGAGGATATTCTCGGAACGGGATTTAGAGATACTGCTATGACAATAGTTTTCGTCGTCTATTGATATTCCCGACATAGCGGATGTAACATCAGGTAGCGCAGACATATCGTTCCTCTGTTCCGTGGTACTGATACTTGAGACCATGTCTTGTGTTGGAGTTGGCGTGTGGGTGACCATACTGCAAGATTTGTCGAGACATAGTGCACTGGAGGATTTTTCTCTTGTAGTGGAGAGTATAGACGGTTGGACGTTCAGAGACGTACAAGCAGATTTTTGACTGCCGTTGAATGCTCCACAGGAATCATCGTCTGTGTCCGAAGCTGGGAAAATTAAATGACATATTACAGTTTTCTTCATGTGCGGACACGGTAAAAGAAATAATTTCCTCGCTATATGCTCGGGTAAATAACGAGTTATAAAAGTTAATATAATACAGCAAACTGGGTATACCATTATATTAACTTTTCAGAGACTTATCCAATTGTATAATGAAATCATGCTAACAAGCTGTTTTAATGATTGCAGACGCCACTCAAAGGATATTCACTTGAATTTATGTGTTCCTTTTTAAATCTTCCATGTCTAACTATGATTTTTACCACAATGCAATGAGAGCATAAAGCCAGAACAATAAGAGATTATGTATCCGGGATGTTTATGAATTTTAAATATCTTTGAAATCTTATTGTCCATAATTATTGCTAATATTTTTAAGCACTTTATTATACATATACTATATTTGTGGGTAACTGTATTAATGCGTATGGGATAAAGCCAACCCATTTACATATTAATTAAATCTAGTTAGGCGATGTGCAAGTTAAAGAGGTTTATAATTTGCCATCGATCTCTTTTCTGGTAAGTATCTAGATTGGGGTTACCTGATCCATTATCCTCATTATTAACGGGCGACAATGTCATGTTCCGGTTCCTTCCCGGCATCTTGACAATATCTGCTTCTCTACAGAAGTTCTGTATGACGTCTTCGATGTGATGACCGATGACTTCCGAGTGTGGCTTGCCAAACGTCAGCATAGCGAAGTGGTGGTTACAGGCAGTGATTATACCGCTCTCGTCTACTACGAGCAAACCACTCACGTTGTATGTTACCTGGAAATGAAAATATGAGTGATATATATGGTCTTTGAAGCCCCAAGTAAATTTCTAAAGTCTTTGATTTTGAGGTGCTCATAGCTAGATGCTCTCACCAATCTGTCCGTTATGTACGTGAGGTTAAGTTAAGAGGCCAACTGGGCGGCCTGAACAACTCTGACACTAGGGTAACCACTGCCCATACGATAAGTAAGTAAGTTAATTGTAAATTTTAAGTTTCATCACATTATGTATAAACGAGCAGTTTATAATACACAATAGTTTTACATCTCTTAATTCTTACGACGGGTCAGAAAAATAATCCTATTTTGATAAAAGTTTAATTAGAAAATACTTTAATATGATGATTCTCACCCTGACATTAATTTCAAAGACTGGCCTATGTGGTACAGCTTTCATAGCAGTCCATGGTGTAGTTTCAGCAGGGTCCGGTTTTGATATCCATAGACAAAGTGGAAAGCACCCGCCGTCCAGCGTTCTGCCTGTGAAGTTTATAGAAGTTGTTAGATATAATAGGTTGGGGAAAGTTTCTTCGCATTTTTTTTGAAATTTCAAATCCATTTTTAATATAGTTTATTTACATTTAGCTAAAGTATGTAGGTACCATTTTGTTGGATAACTTTTTGGCATCTTGTAGGTAGGGACATGATCCCATTGCTGTAGAAATTTTGGGCCTTCTGATCAAAATACCGCAATAAGTGGTTTTGGCAGTCCTCTCGTGATGTTAACCTGACATTGCCTAAAGAATTCTGAAGAGACCGAAACAGGTGGAAATCTGAAGGTACAAGGTCAAGACTATACGGCGGATGCATTAAAAAAATAAATTCCGGCCGCTTTCTCTCAACTTCTTGCTTTAATCTCATCAGTTATTCGCGGTAGAGTTCAGAATTGATGGTCCTGCCTGGTGGTAACAGCTCACAATGAATAATACCTTTCCAATCCCACCACACACACAGCATCCCCTTCTTGCAAGTTAACCCAGGTTTTGCCACAGTCTGTGAAGCCTGACCAGACTTTGACCACAACCTTTTTCGCAAGTTCTTGTCTCATCTTGACAGTACGAAAAACAAATGAAAATCACACATTTTCCTAATTTGAATTTGGAATTATGTTCTTTAAAATTTAAACTTTTAAATTATACCAAAACCAACCAGATACAAATAGTATAGCCAAAGAGATTTTATGACAAGTTCATACATACTATAATGCGAAAAGACTTTCCCCAACCTAATACAATTCGGTTGGACATAACACAACAACAAAATAGCCAAACATTTATTTTTAGGCCCTTATATAAAAGGAGGTATTTAGCCACTGTCTGGGTGGCCACTTGGGGCATAGTAGCTAATTTGAAAAGGATTATTTTTAATTTGGAAGCTAGTCTTATAAAATTGGTTGTTACCTCTGTTACTTTAAAATCCTTCCACCACTTTAAAAGTTACCCTTAGGTTATTGTATAATTATGATTATGTGTTTGAAATCGTGTGGGAACAATTGTCTAACAAAAGTATATTTCAGAGAAAATTACAATCATAGGAAAATAAGTTTAAGAAAATTAATGCTTCAAACGATTCATCACCTAACATTGGGTCAATATTAAACAAAATATAGTTAACTAAATAAGGCTATTTATTTAACTATATCTGGCTACATCCGTGTACGCATGGGCTATCAAACTAAATACTAAAAACAATAGTCCAAACAAAAGTTGTAGACATTACGTGATTCGAATTCACGTTATCTGTTTTACAGAGGGTGTCGGACCTCTGCTACTAGCGTAGGGTACGGTCTATCTTTTTTAATAGTAGTGTATGTGCCTCTACAGGCGTGACAATTTTTAGATGCGCGCCGGTCTAGCCTCCGCAGCGGCGTGCAAGAAAGGCACTTTAATTCGCTTTCGGTCCCAGACGCGTATCCTATGTGTACTCTAAAACATTATTTTCATGGGTTGTACATAATCAGCCGGCCGGTTATTAATGGTATATAGTGTGCAAAAGACAATCGCACCTCATCACGTCTATTCTATTACTATTCATATCCTACAAACAATAATGAATAGGCATTAAAACATTTTAAAAATATATATAATTACCTGTAAGTTTCTGTTTCGCCATGTGCCTGGGCACAGCCATCTCGTAAGGTGGTAGAGTGGTACTGGGAATGAGCGAGGCGAGCGGCAGCCCCACTAACTTGTCTTTAGACTCAGCACCGAAAAGCGCGGCTGCCGAATCACCTTCACAGGACATTATTATGCCTGTTTCTGCGTCTACCGTTAACTGGAATAAATAATTATAGGGTTTTTATCTCAAAGGGTTTCCGCTTGACCACAGTCTACAATTTCGTCTCTTGGTATACGGTATAAGGTGATTGTACAGTCTGAATTTAAAAAATTCTATGTCTTTTGTTGTGTATGTGTGGCAATATAGATCGTTAACTGCCAAGAGGTTAATACCAAGAGCTAGTGGACCAATAGAAGAATGGGGGGAGGGAGGCATTATTGGAACTCTTGACGCATTCCCTGTGGAACAAAATTTGGAGAACTGAATAGTTGGCAAACTGGCTCCAATCCAGATTTGCAGTATTTTTCACGAAGTCGCTCTTATTATTATAGTTTAAGCGCGTATGTTTAATAAATACAAATTCATAAAAATGCGGAAATTTGTCTTGTTAATTTATAACCAATTAATTACGATATGAGAGGAACAATAAATGAACTTTTCTTTATATCTAGTCATCAATATATATATATATATATACTACCAATCAAAATACTTTTATTGCAAAGTTTGATAGGTAAAATAAGAATAACCGAAACCACTGCTGCCAGAAAATGAATGTTTTAAGATGTGGTCTAGCCTATATCTAGAAAATGCATAAGAAGTCTTAACAAAGGTATGATTAAAAATATATACAATACAAAAAATTCAGAACATAATGTTGATCTGTTTGGTTATTGATGACTTAACAATACAAACGCAGCTCCACCAGGCACAAACTCCATAGTTAAAATAAAAATTAAAAAGAAACTTCTAATAGTTCTTTTCTGTATTCTTGATGACATATAAGTCTATATTTTATGGAAACATGGAACTTACTAATACGTTTTTGCAGTTGACAGGTTCAGCAACAACTAAGCAAGGTCCGTCATTATCTAACTGCCTTATCCATAGAGACACTTGCACGGATCCTCCGTCTTTGGTAATTAGTTCCACTACCTGCAAGAATCAAACGAAACACTGAGCTGCATATTAACATACAGGACATTATCGAGAAAGAAGTGCTTTCACATGTAAGTTACCTTCCAAATGCGTATAGCATATAAAAAAAACAAGATCAATTATAAATTACACCACAAAAATTCCATTCTTTGATTGGTACCAGCTGAACGCCTATCCTTTTGCACAGTAGTTCTGAGACCAGTTTGTGACTTTTTCACTAAGCAACGCAACTGTATTTACCTGTGGCATAAACCCCCTCTTCAGGCTCCTTTAACCTCCTGCGGTTCTGTTGTTGCGCAGTACATAGTAACACAACATCTCCGAGGAATTGATGTCCTTGTGCTGCTGTCGTCGATCAATAATAGTACTATTATCGATCGAAGGCTGCTGCTTTATTTGTTGTGCAGTGTCTCTGACAACTACTTCACCTTCCGCAAAGCAATAAAAGATCACCATCCTCCAGGACATCGTCACCCTTTTCAAACAACAGTGAGCAATGTAACAGTGCCCGCCCATTCTCCAACGCCTGTGCTGTTTGGTACAAGTTGAATGACTTACAGTTAGTTCCTGATCTGAAAACAACTACCTTTACCTTTAATTTCGTTACCTTTCTACTGAGTAACACAATGGTACCTATATCCGAGATTTCACTCTCCTATAATCATGCAATATAAATGACTTGAATTTCTCTTTGTGGATTTGATCTGGAAACAATTTCTATTGAGTAACAGGCTAGTGCTATTCTTGAAGGATCTTCATTCTCAGCTCCTGTAGTTCCTGTTGCATAGAGTTTCTTAACCATATTTCTTACCTTTCCACTAAGCAATACAACAGTGCCATCCTCTGATGTATCACCATCCTCAGGCTCGTGCAAGCTGAACGCCTTGCAGTTCCTGTTGCGCAGTAGATCTGAGAACCGAAGACCGCAGAGTTCACCGGACGAGTAGTCCAGCAGAGAACATGCTTTATTGTTTACAATCAGAATCTGTAATTAAAAACATTGAGTTATACTAAATTGTATTCAGATTATATTGGATTCAGATATACCAACATAATTTTTTTGTCTACTATCTCCACAATCCAGTGATGGATTTTAGAAATAGTAGACATTTCGATTTCAATATCTCACATCCTTCCTAGAGTTGAGAGGTTGCTGCAAATTGCAGGATGTAACTGAGCAGGAGACCAGTCACGATTATGAGGCCATTGGAGACATTCAAAGTGTTGGCTGAATTTTATACACAGCCTTGATAGCTTTTTGTGAACAATCAATCTTTGACTGAGGGGGGCCAGTCGCACATGGTGCTACAGATTTGTAAAATATGCAAACACTATTAGAATTTAACCTGACCTTGGAAGTGTTAGGCTCAATAGTGAACACAGCCTTGGTAGGGTTGATAGCCTGTTGCAAGCGATCCGTTTGTGACTGAGCAGGGGAGCTAGTCACACATGGTGCTACAGATTTGTATAATATGCATACACTATTAGAATGTAAACTTACCTTGGAAGTGTTAGGCTCAATAGTGAACACAGCTTTGGTAGGGTTAATAGCCTGTTGCAAGCGGTCCGTCTGTGACTGAGCAGGGGAGCCAGTCACATCTGTTGCTAGAGATGTGTTGAATCTGAGACCATTTGGTCCATCCACTGTAAGCAATAATAAATTATATTGAAATTCCATAACATTATGGACAACAACAAACTATTACCAACAAGCTAATCAGCTAATATTGGATGTTTTTGGTACAAGAACATGCTGTAATGTTCCAGTGCCAAAGAAGTTTGAAACCAGCACTGCCGCGCAATATATAAATGCAGTAAAGAACATGTAGTTCACATGTTCTTTACTGCATTTATAAATTGCAAGGCAGAGCAATACTGACCTGATATTATTTCTAGTTTACAGAACAATTATATACTTTTGTTCTTACAGAAGCATTCTACTACACTATTGAATTAAAATTTCATATTAATACAAACCTCTAACAAGATCAACAGCTTGTTTGAGTTTAGTGGGTGTCTCCAACTCCATCCTAAAGGGGGGCACCCGACGTTTCAAACGAGGGAAGCTTTGGTTGCCTTCAAATGAACAGTTGCCCAACACATGACCGAGATGAGGCTTGGCTTTGACAGTTCTACAAAATAGATAACACGGTTTAATTTTGTACAGACCAATGATACTAATTGAATACTTTAAAGAAGGCTTAATTAAATTGTTAGTTTGTGTGTAAATGTTTTATTTCTTTATCTATATTAGATTTTAATCTAGGAAATAATCTCTCTGAAGAAATATTCTCTTTTCTGGTAATATTACATAAATTATATTTGATAGATATAAAGAGGCACCTATGAAAGGTTTTTAAAGCATACTACCAGTAATTCTACAGCAAACGGTGACCAGTGTGTCCAATATAACAATGTACTTAGGGTACTGTTGTTACTGCCATGGCGGTGCAGTGCATCATGGACAATCATAGATGGGTTATTTACTATTGGTTTGCAGCCATCATGTGAAAAGCTCCATGATGTCACATATCAATGGTAACACTAACATTATCCTAAGTGTGTTTGTGAATAGGTGGGAGTCCCCAATAACGTGGAAAGTTATTAACATTTACTAACAATATTTTTAAGTGAATTGTTACTACACACTATGAACTTTGGTCAGTGGGTATTTTTAGGGGTGGATTTGTTTGAAATAAATATATCACTAAATATGGGTTAAGATAAAGCTTTTCTTATAAGATTAATATCGATGTTATTGAGACAGTATTAAATAGATATTTAAGATATTAAATATACATAAAAACATAGATGGAACACATCATGAGTGTACACAACAGAAAAAAAATAGCATAATATTTATCAAACTGAATGTTACTTATTAACTTAACATATACATGTTTTCATATTGGAATACGATTGGAAATATTAAATTTTACTATCAAACAATACATGCATACAATGCACTTTATTTCCCTGTTTACTCAACCATATTGGTGCTATATTGGTAGTATAGAAACATTAGTAAGGCCACTTATTCCTGGATTGAAATTTATACAGGTCTTGGGTTATCATTTCAGTGAATTCCTTTATATAATAATTATATTATATAATTAATGTTTATAATTATTATAAACATTAATTATACATGAATAAGAATTGAACTATTTTTAATAGAAATAGTTGTTTACTTATATGTATTTATTGGATACTTACTGGCTACTAGTCAACTGTTATTTACCTGCATCGAAAATCTTGTTCTGTATACTTTTCAGGCGTAAATACATCGGAGCAATCATCCCTAGATGCCGCAAAACGTAGTTTCGAGGTCTGTAAGACCACAATTAAATTCGGTATAGTGTTTAAAACGTCTATCACTTTATAAATAAAAATAAACATTGATAAATGCTAACTTACGGTTTTGGGTGTTCTATTTAAATGCTGGGGCGAGTAAACATCGACAAATCTTCTTAATCTAGACTTAACAGGAGTGACACTCGTTGGGTCCACCACATTACTTCTAAAATACACAATTCCTTCTTTAAAACACCTACGACCTTCATTAAAGCTTGCGTGTATGTACTAAATTCTAAGAAAATGCTAAAGGTACGCTTTATGATTTATTTACATCGTACAAACTTATTTTGGGAAAGAAAATCGATATATTATAGCGCGCAAGTTCAAACTGGAGAACAACTTATAACTTTGTTTTTGTCACCTCACCTTTTAATATTAAGCAACCCAGCCAATTCCATATCCATTATAATAACTGTAAAACATATAATATGCAACAATTCTCGTATATATTTGAATGATTTTTGAAATTCACCGTTGCCTTGTCGTTTATTTTTCAAACAAAAGAATAATAAAATGAACAGCTGTGAAATACATTCTTGCCAGTAATAAATATTTGATTCCCTGCATTGTAAAAAGTCATAATAAGTGATTTGGATTATTTTTTACTTTATTATTATTATTATTTATTTATTTAAGGATCGTCAACGTTACATACACTCATGCAGTTAAGAAATGAAACGGTTTTATACATAGTGCAAAATGTAGATGACATCCTTGTCTCGTACATAAGTTGTGGGATTAAAGTTATTGGGTAAAACATTACAATATGACTGTTTTAAAAACATAGGTACGATAAAGACATCTTTATATTATATAAATTCATGTAGGATTATCTGGAAAGTATTCCCTGTCGAATAAAAAATATTGGCCGTGTGTGAATAATGTCCCAGGATATTATTATTATTATTCCAAATTATTTATTTAAAGTTCTTATTTTTTACATATTTATATCTATAAAATTGAATTAAAAAAGAAAACAATAATATACAGGCTTACAGGTTAAGTCGACCTAGATCCTTTAAGAGGTTGTAGTTTCTATAATTTCTGACTGATTTGTCTATAAAACACCATACCCCAAACTTAACTGTTTTCAAAATACTGGACTTTGAAGGTTTTTTGAGATAAAATCGGTTTTATGACTATTGGCCTATATTTTTTTGAGGGTTTTGCCTCTAACTGCGTGTGTTTGCAATTTTTGTGTAGTAGATAAGTTGTTTTATTATTCTCAACACTAAAATAGCAGTTCACTGAACTGACTGGGTCGTAGTAGACGATTGATAGTTATAAATTGAAATAAATTCGTCAAAAAATATTTTTTCTTTCTGAAATAATAAAAGAAAAGTCTATGACAGTTATGCTGCAGATGTGCTTAAAAATATCTACATTTCATCAGCTATCCAACAAGGTATAACAAGCTAGGTTATTATCAGAATTCTTAGTAAAAAACTTCGATGAAAGGCTCTCGGGTAGTAGTAAAGATAACAGTACTAATTTATCACGGGTCAGAAAACAAAATAAAACAATCCAAATAGGTACAAAATGACATCTATTACTGCTATTTTTACAGAAAGTCATGATTCATGTTCCACATGGCCGCCTCTGTTTCGCACACATATTCTCATTCTGTGTCTTAATCCACTCTTTACTACACCAGTTGTTAAACCCCTTCTTATTTCATTTGCCGCATCGATTATTCTCTGTCTCAAAACATCAACAGATGTGATTGGATTAGGTTCGTTGTACACCAAACTCTTCATGTGTCCCCACACATAAAAATCCATGGGGGTCAGGTCTGGACTTCTAGCTGGCCACGGTATGGGTCCACCTCTTCCGATCCACTTATTAGGATAATTAGTGTCTAGCCATTCTCTGACACTTCTCCTGTAGTGTGCAGGACAACCGTCATGTTGAAACCACATATCACGAATGAGATAGAGTGGTACGTCGTCTAGTAAGTCGGATAAATCTTCTCTTAAAAAGTTTTCATAATGTTCTCCATTTAAATTGTCGGGAAGAAAGTAAGGCCCAATCAAATGGTTTGATATGATTCCCATCCATACATTCAAACTGAATCGTCTTTGTGATGCCTTTGGCCACTTCTTATTGGGATTTCTTTGAACTTTTGGGGCCCAATAATGAACATTGTGGTAATTGGTTATGCCGTCTTTATCAAATTTGGACTCGTCTGTCCACAAGATCTTTTTAAAAAATGATGGATCTTCTAAATCTGCATTGAGCATGAATCTGCAGAAATCCAACCTCCTCACAGGATCTCCTTCTTCGATGGTGTGTACCGGCGTGTAATGATAAGGATAGAGGCCGGCAGTATTCACCGTAAACCATACTTTCCACTGCGAGAGTCCAAGTTCTCGGGCAACAATATTGGTCGAAGTAGTTGGATCCAATCTAAACCGTCGAACTATTTCATTGTCTTGCTCTTCATCATCATCATTGACACGTGGTCTACCCAAGTCTGTTCGTCGCCTCGAAACAGAGCCAGTCTCTCGAAGTCGTCGGTAAACTCCGTCAAAGACACTAACATCCGGTACTCGGCGGCCTGGGTAACGTGATATGTATTCATCACGAGCTCGTGCGGATACACAATTGCAGTACCCATAACAAATCAAAATATCAGCATATTCCTCGTTCGTGTAGGTCGTCATCTTCAACAGTTCCAAATCAGAAGCACAAATCAATAGTCCAGTTTGCAAGCACAGTCACGATTTGAAAGAAACAGTCCAGAAATCCAAGCCAAGTCGAATGAAAAACCAAGAGCACTAAGAATCGCATCTACTACAGACGAATCGCGTAAGCAGACTAACCAAACAATAACAACAAAATGGCTGTGGTTTTTTTTTCTCGCTCACACCTAATTACATTGTATGATATCTCGCTTGCACGCACCGCAGTCCCATGAAGAACAATAGGCGCAACAAGTAACGCAAGGAAACACGTTATCTTTACTACTACTACTACCCGAGAGCCTTTCATCGAAGTTTTTTTCTATGAATTATAATAATACCCTAGCTTGTTATACCTTGTTGGATAGCTGATGAAATGTAGATATTTTTAAGCACATCTGCAGCATAACTGTCATAGACTTTTTTTTTATTATTACAGAAAGAAAAATTATTTTTTACGAATTTATTTCAATTTATAACTATCAATCGTCTACTACGACCCAGTCAGTTCAGTGAACTGCTATTTTACAGTCTGTCAAGAAAGTCGTGAAAATAAATGAGGGCGCCACCATCTGTTACATGGTAACCCCATACACTTCGGCTGAAAAGTCTTGATACTTGGATTTCTTTTTAATATTAAAGTAGTTACCGTCCGCGTCAAAGGTTATGAAAACTAGGGAGACTTGATCGGGGAAAGCGTGGAAATGTTTTTAAAAAGACTTTAAAATAATTGAAGTTGAATTATTTAATTAAGGTCTATTACAGTCAGTGGCTAAAAACAGAATGACTTAAAACTATATTCAAAAGTACTGGGGAGCAAATAGTACCATCAGCACTTCTGGGTGTTCTGGTCGGGCGACAATGTGTGGGCACGTATTGTAATAATATAAAAGAGCTTAGTTAGCTAGAAAGACAGAATGTCCGGTTGATGTTGGTAATATAACTAGGGCGTAGGACAAACAACAAAACAATATGAACTGTTTATAATATTTATTTATTATTCAGAGTCCAAATAATCTGAATCCAGGCATTCGACTCCCGAAATGTTGCCTGAAACCTCAGAGTAATCCGACAGGTCGAATTCTGCCTCTTCAGATTCACTGGAACTATCGTCACCTACTGAAATCACGAGTCTGTCTATATCTTGATAAAGAGTTCCTCCACGGGTGAAATACTGCTTTTCTATTGCAATGACGTGGTCTACACAATTTTTCCATTCTTGTGGTGATATTGAATTAAATGCTTCTTCAGCTAATTTTGCAACATCTTGACTACCAACATTCTTTTCTGCGATTCTTCTTTTTGCTATTGCCCAAACTAACTCAATTGGGTTCAAATCACAGTGGTAAGGTGGCAGTCTTACCACTGTGTGCCCATGTTCTCCCAAAAGTTCATCAATATGGTACACTGGTTCTGGTTTATGTTTTTTTACAAGCATCAATAATGATGGTTTCCGCAATGTTTCATCAAATGATATATTATTTTCTAGTAGCCACAATTTAATTTCATCAACTCTTGATGCAGATGTAGGAGCCTGGAAGAAAAAACTTAATTTAGTAGTTGTCCCATTTCGGTTTCAAAAGGATCTATACATTAATATGGGAGCATCAATCATTTAAGTACCTTTTTAATATTATAATTATAAAATGTAAGGAATAATGAACTCATCAAACCCACAAAAACTGTGGCAAACATGTTCACTAAAATCTATATCTGGATGTTGCCAATATAGCAAGTAAAATATCTATCAAATCTCAAGCACAACAATAACATAGTTATAAAATAAAGTAGATGTAAAAAGAAATATTACAATACCTTGTTTTTTATAATAGAGTGGTAAGGTGCATTATCCATTACAATTATTGATGGTTCAGTTATATTCGGCACTAGCTTTTCAGTCACCCATTTTGTAAAATTATGGGCATTCATCTCGGAATGGTAATCCTCTTGCTTGTTTTTACCAGTAAACATTAACAGTGCATTAGGCACAAAACCTTTCTCACTTCCGGCGTGTACTATTATCCATCTTTTCCCTTTGGACACATCTTGCTGGACACCAGCAACATTAATAGACTGCCAACATTTTGTCACTTTGTATGACTCATGTATATAGCTCTCATCTAAATAAATAATGTTTTTTTGGAGCTCTTCGGGCAATCCTCTGTTTTCAAGTATTGCTTTTAAATAATACTCGCGTTTTGAAGCAATTGCGGGTTTTTCAATGAGGGCCGTTCTGTTTGTTTGGCATTTCTTAAATTTAAAGCCAATTGAAATTAAAATTTGTCTTAGGAGTTCATGGCTGCCATTAAAACCTAATTCTTCCTTTACCACTACCAATAGTTTTCGTAGTGTAGGTACTTCTTTCTGTACTGTGTAGAAAAACTGAACTTTTTGCCGTATGGCACATATATCAAAATCATCTATCTGTGTCTTAGGTCGCCCTGTTCTATGTTTTCCAGGAGTTACAAATTTACCTCCATTCTTCATACCTTCATCTACTATACGCCTCACTGTGCTTTTAGATGCACCTGAAACCAATAAAAGCATGTTAAGTAACAATTACCATATTCACATCTAAATAAATAATACAAAAATATCAAAACCGTTGATGGTGTAGTATAATTAATAGGTATATTTCGTAATGTCAACTAAATGTAAACATTGCGATAAAACATATCAATTATACTGAAAAATGAATCATTGTCAAGAGATTACAGTTTCTTTATTATAGTTTTACATTATAATATATGTACTTACCGGTTAATTTTGCTGTTCGACCATAAACATCGTCCAAATCGGAGAGCAACTTTCCCGCTCGAAATTCAGCAATACACTCTTGAAAAGCCGTAAATATGACTTTTCTCGCACCACTCTTATAAACATTTTTATTCATTTTTAATCTCTAAACGGTTAAACGATAGAAACAATTCGAAATATCCCAAAATATCCGAGAGCACAACAACGACAATAATACGAAATGACAGGTGAAGTACTTCGTATGACCAGTACTTCAGTGTTGCCAATACAAGCAACGAATTAGTTCCAAAAACATTATTTTCACGACTTTCTTGACAGACTGTAGTGTTGAGAATAATAAAGCAACTTATCTACTACACAAAATCGGAAACACAAATAAATTAGAGGCAAAAAACCCAAAAAAATATAGGCCAATAGATGTAAAACCATTTTTTTTTTCAAAAAAGCTTCAAAGTCCAATATCCTGAAAACGGTTAAGTTTGGGGTACGGTGTTTCATAGACAAATCAGTCGGGAATTATGGAAACTATCACCTCTTAAAGGATCTAGGTCGACTTAACCTGTAACCCTGTATAAATAAATATGAAAAAAATAGAGGTCCTCCAGCGGCGAGGTTTGACGCCCTAGGCCGCCGGTGGTCAGGGCGACAGAGTAAGGAACCTTCTCACAATGCGTGCCGTTCCCATTATTGCCGCCTTTTGTATCCGACCCTTGACCCAGTGATCTAGCGAAAGCCTCTTAAGATGTTGGTCGAGGCTCTTCGCTATGAGACCGTTTACGGAGACGACTATCGGAACAATTATTGTTGAGTCCACATCCCACATGGCGGTAACCTCGTGAGCCAAATCTAAGTATTTTGACAATTTGTCAGTCTCGGCTCTTACGAGGTTATCGTCAAATGGGACAGTGATATCAACAATAAATGCCCGGCTCTCCAACCGGTCTACCAAAACGATATCAGGCTTATTGGCAACAATAGTCCTGTCTGTAATGATAGACCGGTCCCAGTAGAGCTTGGCACGATTATTATTATTATTTAAATTGGTGAATGGTTAATAACCTTATAGCCTGTATTTTTATTTTAAAATGTTATAGGCAGTTGCAGATTTTAATCTAGAGTATATTAGTTTTGAAAATTTTAGAGATGAAGGGTGGTTTAAAGGTTCATCGAAATATGGTGTCACTAAAAGCAGATTTAGTAAAGACAACTGCTTTTATACCATTGAATGTGGTTGGTGCAGCTATAAATGATGTTTTGGAAATGGTATTTAAGCTTAAGTTGGGTATTTTGAATAGTTTTAACATTAGCATTTGTAATAATTTTCTGAATTCTTATGAAATTCTGTATTTCATAAAAAAACATGTCTAATGTTTTCTTATGAAATACAGAATTTATGGCAGTAATAAGAACTTTAAAAAAGTTATCTATGTTCAATTGTAATCGCCTGCCGTGACCATTCAATGCATTTCATGCTATCATCTCAGCCTGTTTCAAATTCCCTGAAAGTTCAGGAATTTTCAATGTACTGGTAACCACTCAATCGTTTAATTCTGTTTTATCAGTGCTATTTAATTAAGTTAATAATTATAAGTGGAGTATTTCATTTAAATATGAAGTATTTTTCTTCTACTCTTCTAGTACTAATTGTATCTTCTATTACAAATTTTATTCCAAATACACACATCAACACAATCTAGGGATATTGAACATTTCATTGATTATCTAGAAAACTATAAACATTTTGTTATGACTGTAAATGGAAGAATTAAAGATAATTTCATGGCCGATATTTAAACATTAACAACACGATGCGATTTTGTTTTTCTAATTAATAAAAGTCTTAAATTAATTAAGCCATAGAAAATTACTGAGTGAACAAAAACATTTTATTCTTATAAAATTATTCAATCGAATTAAATGAATAAAAATCTTACCAAATCTGATAATCAGTAATCGGTATTTCCTCCTCTAACATTAATCACACAGCGGCAACGATTTTCCATACTTAAAATTAAGGTGTCAATGTCTTGCTGGGGTATGCAGTCCCAAGTTCTTTTTAAATGTTCGAAAAGTTGTTCTTCTGTTGTCAAGTTGGGCGGAAAATCCCTCAATGCTCTTCGCTGTAACATGTCCCAGGCGTGTTCAATTGGGTTTAAGTCTGGCGACTGTGGAGGCCAATCTAATACCTGAACATCGTGTTCTCGAAGGGCGGCCCTCACCAGCCGCGCTGTATGGGAAGGTGCATTGTCATGCATGAGCTGAAATTCTTGCCCCGTTAGGGCCCTGAGCGGGACAATGACACGTTCTACTACCTCCTCACGGTATCTATGGGCAGTCATGCTGCCCTGAATCCAAATGAGTTGGGTTCGTCCGCCGATTCGTATTCCTGCCCACACCATAATTGTCCCGCCTTGGTAAGAGTGGACCTCCTGTGGATGTCGGAGACGGCTGACCCTGCCTGGAGTTCTCCAAACGCGTGTTCGTCTCGAATCTGGATGAAATCCATAGCGGGACTCATCAGTGAACAGCACCAATGACCATTGTTGATCACTCCATGTCAAATGTTCTTGAGCCCATAAAAGTCGCCTACCGCGATTGCCACGTCGCAGCGCTGGGACTCGTAGCGGTCTGCGAGCATGAAGACCAACTTCATGCAGCCTCCTTCGCACGGTTTGGTCGCTCACCAGCAGCTGCTGACCCTCCTGGAGCCTTTGCACTAGTTGCATCGCTGTGATATTGGGTAGTCTTCTGGCGGTCATTTGGAGAAATCGATCCTGTCTCTGAGTGGTAACACGATATCTACCTGTGTGCCGTTCTGCCACATCTCCAGTAGCGCGATAACGTGACCACAGCCTGGATACCACATTTTGGCTTGTGCCCAGAGACTCAGCAACGACGCGTTGAATAGCACCGTTTTGTAACATGCCAACTGCCCGTAACATTTCATCTCGACTCAAATGATGGCGTGGCATGACGCTAAAAAGCTTACACAACCAATTGAGAAAAGAAAATAAAACAATTTATCAGGTTTTCTTCAATTAACACGCAAAAAAAATTTTAATGCAACTTCTTGAAATTAGATACAACTCAAGATTGCGCTGTGCTTTGCGTGTTTTCATTTGTTTCTCATTTTAATTTTTAAATTTTGAATAAAGAATAGACAAGGTTTAAATCTGTAAATAAACTTTTTAAGGAAACTAAATAGGTTTTAAACAATAAAGCCATGTTTGATTTCAAAATAACGTATCCCTAGACTTTGTTGATGTGTGTACTCTTTTATTGAAATTTTCGACTACAGCTCCATCTATTACATTATGGCCAAAACTGGTGGTGTACTATATCGCTTTCTTTCTCTTAACTTGTAACCTTGGTCACATTGTCATAGCGGTTTTGTATAAATCTACTAGATGGCGTGAAACATTTTCCAAAATCAACTTTCTAATCACAATGGAGGCAAGTAAATAAAAAAAAAAAAAATCTTTGTATTAACAAAAAAATTACATGCGGGAAAAATACAACTTCCTTTTAGGCTCGATTTGAACGCTTTGCATATAACATTATATGAACTTAAAATTTCAATAACATTTCGACTGGGAGCGTGGCGTCTCCTGTAATCCGGCTTCTCGGAGGTCGGAACCGGAGGATGGTTTGAGGTCGGGAGTCCTGGTGCTGAGTGGCCCATGTTGACTGGACGTCCACACTAAGCCCGGTATTAATATGGATCCCCCGGAGGAGTCTGGGGGATGCAGGTTAACTAAGGAGGGGCGAACCGGGCCAGGGGGGAAACCCAGCAGCCAAAAGTCCCCGTATCGGGCAGTAGTGGGATAGCGGCCGGGAGTGGGTGCTCAGTAACAGCCTGACCAATATAATCAGACCCGTTTCTTTTTATTTTTTTGCCTTCTTACATTAGTCGATCTTCACTTACGAACCTAACGAAGGTTTGAAATTGAGTAGGTTTGTGGTAAATGATTGTGTTTCTATTCTTCAAGTCACGTGTTATGTCTTTTAACCACAAGGGCCTGCAGTTGTTTAGAAAGGAAACTTGAGGATCTTTACTTGGATCCCATTGACAAGGTCCTCATGTTTTAAATAAATCATCTGCATACCTATTTAATTCAATAATATCCATATATGCCTACCGTCCTTATAATACGTCTCGGAGTCTCTCCTGCCATGCAATTAGGGATGAAGCACCATAGAAAAAGATTTTCTCTGGCAATGCGACCGGGACTGGATCTAGTGAATATGTAGCGCTGTAGCCTCTGGTACTTAGCCAAAAAATACCTGTCGTATGGTTCGGTTTTCATTAAGTTTTAACTATTACTTATGGGTAAGAATTGTATGACTTAAATTAAGCAATAATTTAACAACTTATATTTAATAAATAATATACTTAATTTATAAATATTGGATGGGTGGTGATAATTTCTTTGTCTATCTTGATATTGTTTTCTTTTTCAAAAAAAAATATGTTTCTCTGTATACCTACTTCTATCCAAATTTAAATATTTATCTTTAAGTTCAGTTTAATTTCCATTAGTAGTATTATAGTTTTAAGGTATTGTTTCTTTAATGTGTTTAGTATATTTAGAGACTATTTTATTTACCCAATTTTGTATACCTACATCTGTAGAGATTTAACACTTTCTCTTAATCTCAATAACTTGTCTTCTTTAAAAGTGGATCATGTATCTAATATAATTAATAAATAAATGGGTGCCACAAATCCTGGGTGTTGCGCCGGGTTCGAGTGCGCGAGAAGAGAAAGACAGAATGAGGCGTATTACTTCGTCTGTCGAGAATACGTGTGCTCTGTTGAGTTCTATCTCAGCTCTCATTAAGACAGCCCCAAGGGTAATCAAAATAATCAACCTTTTGTTCTCGACTTTTCCTGGAATGTATTACGGATAATAAGTAAGTCTATGTTCCGGTTACTGCCTGCACTTTCAAATATCAAGGTCCTTTTTGTACTTCACTTGACTATAGAATAGTTTCGCTGTGACTTCGCTCTCCATTGATAAACAGTTCGAATATAACTCTTAACTGTAAAGATATAAGGAGTAAGTCCTTGTAAATGGAAAGTGGTAATATTACGATAATATTGGTGGCTATAAATTTTATATTTATAATTGTAGTTAAGTTAGTTAAAGAATTGAGAGCATAATATATTTATAATAGACTTCATACATGCAGCTGTTACTTTATAGATTATTCAGGCGTTTTCTTAAACGGAACTAGATACAAGTACCTTTTTCTTTATTTATTTTTTGATATGGCAGGGGGAATGCCTTCGCATGCCACCCGCAAAAAGTGTCTGCGGGTGGGTATGTCGGACTTGCACCGACTAAACCTACCTGCCGTGGACTTCTCTTGGCGCCTGATGGGGGAGTCCCGGGAACGCGGGTTTGCTGCTCCCGTAAGATACAAGTATCTACGTATGTTTTAAGAAAAATAAATTTAATACGGTATTGTAGCTATATTTTTTTAGTCTTAAGCTAACCCTTTGCTATGCTTTGTGGCAACAGCGACGAATATAACCACTCCATCTCATTCCGTAAGGGGTTAGGAGGCAATAACCACCAGACAACGGGCAGTAGCGTCCTTTTGTGAACTATGTCTATAATATGGCGATCATCAACACGTTTGCTAAGCGTGGTGGTGGGCAATCATGACATGGCCCTTACTCTTGACGCAGGCGATTGTTCAGCTGTGGACATTGACTTATATGTATAACTAGACACGCTGTTTCGAATAAAAACTCTGTCCCAGTCCGGCTGTGCGCGTGTGAGGGGCGCGCGCGCGGCGGCCAAAATTGCCTACTGAGTTGCAGCGCCCGCGCTGCAACTCGGTGAGCAAATTCTCATTATGGGATTGCGCGTCTAGTAGAATACATATAGGTCAATGGCTGTGGACAACATTCTTTACGCCTTGTTTCATCAGCCTGGCTAAAAATAATGTCCCTCTAACAGTTATAGAGTAGGTACCATAGTAAGAGATATCATATTAAAAAAGTTAATAATATCGATTTCCTAATTTAATTGCAGATATGAATGCCGAAGTAGAAAATCATTGGTTCGAAGTTTTAAAGTACGGTTTCTCGTACTGTTACGTGGGCTTTAGCTCTTAATAATTGTTACACTAGTACCTACTTGTATAATACAGTTTTTCTTTTGTGTGCTATTGGTGTAAAAAATTGTTGGTGCACCAAAGAATAAATTAAATTAAATTTGTTCTACTTTGGTACCATACTGTCAATACAAATTGCAAATTTTGTAGTTGGTTTTTAATTTATAGAGTTTATACAGAACATATTCATAATCATAAATAATTGTTTTATTATGTGGTCCGGTTTTTGGTGGTGCTTATTTTGTTGCATGTTATGAATCCTTCTTGGCCAGTAATTGACCTATTATTCGGGACGCTCAATTAATACTCATTATAAGCCCTATGGGTAGGATAAAATAACGAATATGTTCACACGATTTGATTTATAGATCGTGTAGTGTACAGCAGTGGTTGTTTCGTTCGTCCTTGTATTGTATACTGAGTTTATTAGTAGTAGGGCGT
Source organism: Pseudoips prasinana (assembly GCA_951640165.1). Lineage (NCBI taxonomy): Eukaryota > Metazoa > Arthropoda > Insecta > Lepidoptera > Nolidae > Pseudoips > Pseudoips prasinana. Next base: position 10,905,907 of record OX621235.1, on the reverse strand, counting down.
TGTTTTAACGGATGTTGGTGTTTTGGCTGGCGATTGTGTACGTAATAAGATACTGGGTGGTATAATGTACGCAAGATCACGATTTGAGACTGTGAGAACTGCAAATTGAAAGACATTACCTAATCGGAATTGCTTGATAACTATGACTATTGTTTGTCTAATAAATATAATAAGCCGCAAATTAAGCCTACAAAATCTATAAATCTATGGTTTGAGTTATGACCATAATCATAATTTTTATTCACAGAATACAGGTTAAAAAAATAAAAATACAATACTTTTAATAGTGTTTAGTATTATGCTCTATACAGTTTTTTCTTAATTTACGCTCTAGGTAATTGAAAATAATTGACATTTAGAATCAGTTGGCATAGTGCCGCCACCTATTAAATTGTATTTAAATAACAATTAAATAAAGAATAAGTAAAAATGTCACATAATTATCACAATTAATGTCGGCGTGGTTGGCAAATTATTGCTTTTCACGCCGGAGCATAAAGTTAGTTATACTAACATTATGCGCCAGAGGTCGTAGGTTCGATTCACACCCAGGACTGATATTTCTGTGCATGAACATGTTTATCCTGAGTCTGGGTGTTATTATCTATCTAAAAGTAGTAAATGTAGTATATCAGTTATCTGGTTTCCATAGTACAAGCTCTGCTTAGTTTGGGATCAGATGGCCGTGTGTAAATAATGTTCCAGGATATTATTATTAGTATATACTAAAAACGTAAGCAAACATTACCTCAGACACAGAGATTCTCAAACATAAGTAACTTGTGTAGCAATTACTCGATAAAGTATCTATTTATAGTTTCGAAACAATTTCGGATTGGTCTCATATCTAACCGGATTCGATACTTACTTGCATGTTATATTTCAGTAATGAATATTTGTGGGAGTAAAGATCTTAAACGATAATTAGTTTATTATGTTAGTGGGCTAGGCGGACAGACTAGGTATACTTGTTTGCCCGTTGTAATTATATCTGGGTGACCTCCGCTCGTTTTAATCATATATCGTCAGTTAGACATACTCACATAGATTTTCCCCAGAAGAGTAAATTGAGACGACGGTTTTACCTTTTACACAACTTATAATAATAATAATAATAAGTAACCTCCGGTAGCATAGACCCTGTTCCTGCTGCCGGTTGCAAATCCTATTTTTTATATTTTAAAATGTATAATTCTGTTTTTTATATATTTTAAAATGTATTTAATAAGAAAGATATTTGAATAAATGATAATAATAGATATCGCTGTACCAAACACGCACAATTTACAATCAACCATTTCTGAAAAGCTGTCTAAATACACAGAACTGCAGAATGAAGTTTGTAGAGTATGGCGGTTACATAACACTTCAATAGTCCCTATAGTCCTGTCAACGACTGGTGTAATCCCTAAGAAGTGATCGGTGTAGCACTTGCCATGTTAGATCTTCCACCATTAACTTATATTCTTATTCAGAAAGCTGCAATATTGAGCACCTGCAGATTTGTACGTAAGTTTCTGCAAATTTCTGAACGAAATCCTGAAACTGGTGTCGACTTGGCTAAGGCCCGTCACACCATATTGTCCGGCAATTAGCCGTGGTATATAAAAACAAAAATAATAATAATAATATCTAGGGACAATGTCACACAGATCATCCTAGCCCCAAACTAAGCAAAGCTACTATGGGTACTATATTACACATCACTTTTCCTCATTCATTGTTATTACATTTTTAATATAAGCACGATGGTATAGAATACCGCTGTCCTGCCCTTTTCAGAATATCTTAGAGGAAGTTCGAAATTGTAAGTTATTACAGACATTAGACCCAGCTACTTACCAAGAGCGAGCTTTACCCCCCGAAAACACTTATATTGTACATTTTATTGAACTTCACGCTATTATAAAGAGTCCCTTGAATAAATTGAAGTAACCTTGCCAGACATCCGTATATATAACACGTTTCGTCCTGTTAATATTAACATTTTGTTTTGGGTATAAATTTTAACGAGTTGTGATCGGCATTATTTGCTGAATTTTTCCGCTAGAAACGAACGGAATAGTTGACAAGACACTAACCAGGAACCACCAGGAAAAATGTGATGAACGATGTAAGTAAGTAACTCTTAATTGTATGTACACCAAAAAATAATACATAAAACGAACTATGAGTATATTAACAAGATTGTACAAATGGCGGCCTTATCGCTAGGTCCGATCTCTTCCAGGCAACCGTTGAATGGACCAGGAGTAAAGAAAAGGCATTTGGGTAATTGTTGGCATAATTAGCAGAAAAGATTTTTAATGATGATGACACAAATTGGAATATGTAGAATGTTATTGGTATTTTAAACATGATATAAATATGAAATTGTGGAGATTTTTGGGGGAGGCCTTTATCCAGCAGTGGACGTCTTTCGGCTGATATCATGATGATGGCGATGAAATGGTTTAAAGCAAATCGACAGCATTGATTTGCCTCAAACCATTTCAATTTAACATTTTATATGAAACATTTTATATGTCACTACATCTCTATTAGGTACAGAGTAGTATTAAAAGGTCAGGACATATTTAGAATTGTCAAACCAATAAAACTGCTTGTCAGATCACACGCCTAATTAGTAAGCAGGATCCAACGTGATACTAATTTCCGTTCAGTATGACGCAGTTAAAATCACTTGTGCTTATAAGAGGTAGATAAATAGTGGAGGCGCTCATAGCCAGATGTTCTCACCGGTTACTAAGTGATTGACGACGTTAAGCAACTAGGCTAGGTCAGTCCATAGATGGGTGACCGCCAAAGTGGTTTAATATCTGAGCGTCTCCGTGCTTCGGAGGGCACGTTAAGCTGTCGGTCCCGGTTGTAGCCATTAGGCAACAGCCGTTAAGCCACGTCAGAGGCCTAATGGGTGGCTTGAACAACTGTGGCACTAAGGTCCGCTGCCCATACGATAAGTAATAGTGGAGGAAACTCAAGTAGCGCTATTTCTCCAGTGAACTGAACAAATGAAACAAAACCAGTTAGAGCATTCATTTTGTCTAAGGAGCTAAAAATATTGTGCCTATTTTGTAAAAATATCGAAAGGTTTAAAAATTATGTTGACGTCTGATTATTGCGATCCACGGTTAAAAGATCTCATCTATACATTCTTATATGTTATATTATCACACTAATATTATAAAGGCGAAAGTTTGTGAGTGTGGTTATCACTATTCTTTCACTTTATAGATTCAGAACTTACCTAAGTTGTGAGTTTATGTATCTGGACTAGGTATATGTACCAGTGTCACTAAAATAGGAACACTATTAGGTTGAAATTCCCTCGCCAATATAAACTTAAAGTTCATTATCGTAAGGATGAAGTACTTTAGATCATCGTAAGGCTAATAGTTAGGTTCCTCTACTGCCGCCAATTGCAAGCAGCTCCGGGAAGACAGCGAACTGTTTGTGGCGCAGTCGCTGTGCCGGAGTGGCAGGAGTCGGCAATATGGGAGGGCAATCCAGAGCCCTCCCAGGGTACGTGTCCCAAACATCTGGGATATTGTGCAAAAGGGGGGCACCGGAGCAGCATACCCGCCTTCCCGGGGCTCCCCCCATTAGGCGCCAAGAGAAGTCCACGGCAGGTAGGTTTAGTCGGTGCGAGTCCGACATGGTGCGAGGCGACAACCCACCCGTAGACAATTTTTGCGGGTGGCATGCGTAGGCATACCCTCTGCCTTACAAAAAAAAAAGGCTAATAGTTAGGTAGCCTAGTGTCAGAAATTATCGAGCCAGCCAGTAGGCTTCGATCTACATATATCAGGGGCCTTGACTGCCTCGTTGGTCTAACGGTAGCGTGTTCACCCGCAGAGAACGAGGTCCTGGGTTCAAATCCCGGGTCGGGCCAAAAAGTGATTTTAGGACTTTTCTGTAAAAAGAAAAATTCTCAGCATCAGCCCGAAGTCTGGGAGCTGGCGGTATTATACCCCCGTGCCTCGGAGAGCACGTAAAGCCGTCGGTCCTGTACCTGACCTCTTTCCGGTCGTGTCGCATAGGCGTCCCATCGGATCATGAGAGCGATGGAATAGAAAGTGCTCCTGTGTTTGCGCACACACTCGAGCACTATAATATGTCCCGCGCAGATGGCTAATCTCTGTTGAGACTGGCCGCCGTGGCCGAAATTCGGCTAGGAGGACATTATTATTATTCTTATTATTATTATATCAGCTACTGGCTACCTAACTATTATTTTAGCGGCTACAATCGAGACCGACAGTTTAGAGTTCTCTCTGAAGCACGGGAAGCTTACAAAATAAACCACTTTGGTGTTCACCCATCCTGATCCCGCGCCTAGTAGTCCAACCATACCGATCACTTACCGACCGGTGCGTGGGAGCATTTGGCTATGAGCGTACCTCTCTATAATATTGTTTATTATCGCAATACACGACGTACTTTATTTATTATAAATAAATTATTGTTTTCGTGAAAAACATATATTATTCTATTCTTGCACGCAACTCTCGGTCACACTATTTAGGGCATACTGTCAGACCTTCTACACGTGCAGTTTGTGGGCTAAATACACTCAGGGGACGTAACGCCTTGCGTATACAGTATAACAAGTATATAAATAGTTTTTAATATCTAGCTGTAGTATTTTTTTATTCTAGTGTTCTGTTTTAATAGTAAATGCATGCGGTGACGCCTTAAAAAATTGTGCATTAGGATTTGTGTTCTTGTATTATTCATTTGTTAGAAAAATGTAACAATTACTGGCTGTCCTCAATAAATAAATAACAACGCGTTCAGGGTGTTGATGGGGCTGCCGCGCTATTGTAGCTCAAGTGGCATGTTCGCAGAGGTGCACGTGGAAGGCTTCCACGCGATCATGCGTAAGCGCTGTGCATCGATAATGGCACGGGTACGCGGCAGCCCCAGCGCCATTCTGGCCGCGTGTGCCAGCCGCTGGGACTCGGTACTGATGGCTCACTGGAGAGGGCTCCACACGAGATCAAGCGCCTGACGTAATTGTACTCTTTACTAACATTAGGCTAAGAACATTGTTACTAACTACTCGTGATCTGTATTTTTGCTAACACTAGGTTAAGAACACTGTTACTAACAAGTTTATGGACCAAAGTCTGAAATAAATGTATTTATTATTATTATATACTAGTTTTAATTTATGTAGTTTATTATAGTTTTATTGTATTTTTAAGTATAAAATTCATCACCTCCACACACGACGTGTTAAGTGCACCTACCTTATTTATCTCTGCATCACCCTAAGGTAGACTGGTAGAGAATGCCTCCGGCATTAAGTCCGCCTCTGTTCATCCATGTGCAAAAGTTTCAAATAAATAAATTAAAAACGTGAAAGATTTCGCCGGAAACATTGCAATCGCGCGCAATAGATGTAGCCATCCCATAACAATGCCATAACATCCAGCTATCCCAATCTGTCAATTTACTTTTATAGATTATCAACATTATCACATAAGCATAAGGTTCACTTTCAATTGGGGAAATATGACAGATTGGAGTAGCTTGATGTGCTGGCGTCTGTACATCAAGCTGTATCTGTACCCCAATCTGTCAAACCCCAAATGAAAGTGAACCTTATACTTATGTGATAAAGTTAAAAATCTATAAAAGAAAAAGAGTTCTTAATTTAAAAAGTTAGTTTTGTGGAAAAGTGTTGCACTTGTATGCTATGCTATATACTAACTTTTTAAATTAAGAACTAATAATATAAAACTATTATCAAAAAATAAAAATACAAACACATTCGATTTGCCATCTGGAGCGAACTATTTGTCAAATACGTCATAAATGCGGAGGTATTTCCGATCGTCAGTTCTGTTGGTAGTCTGTGTTTCCGATCCGGTATGACATGTCGGGAAGCGAGCCTATTCCTTTCTTCTTTGTTACGAGTGTCCATGAGCGGCGGTAATCACTTACCATCGGGAAATCCACTAGCTAGTTTGGCTTGCTATCATATAAAAAAGTCAATTTTTGGTTACAATTATCGATATGATCTAGAAATTTTCATGGAGTTAATAAGTACTAACCTACTTATTCCTTCCATGGAAATATATCACGTTTTTGTAAGGAGACTTATTAAATCTCCTTCGGTCTTGAATTAACGGCTTACATTCTCTTTACAAGTAAATATCATACACACGATATGAATAGTCTTAGCTACAATTCACGTGTGGAGCAGCGGCTAAGACAGTCGGCTTGCCGCTTCGTGTCGCGGGTTCGAGTCCCGCGCTGGACAACTATTTGTGTGACCCTTAAATAGTTGTTCTGAGTCTGGATGTAATTGGCGTCCGTCTATTATATGTCTGTAAAGTACCCCGCGATACAGGGATTAGATTCCCTAGTGCGGGCGTTGTCTTTTAAAAGAAAATGTAACAAAAAATATTGATGCGGTAACAAAGGAGTTATAAAAACAAATCTAGTCTTAAAATTCGGTCAGGAAAATTAGTATGTAGGTACGGGAAAATAGCTAAATATATAATAATAATAATATCTAGGGACAATGTCATACAGATCATAGCCCCAAACTAAGCAAAGCTTGTACTATGGGTACCAGGCGACGATAAACATACCTATATAGATAGATAAACACTTAAATACATCGAAAACATCCATGACTCAGAAACAAATATTTGTGCCTGGGACTCGAACCCAGGACCACCAGCTTCGTAGGCAGGAGCACTACCAACTAGGCTACCATATTGTTAGTTATTTGTCAATAGATTACCTACCAACCCACGCATTAAATAAAACATTACTTTCTGTAACCGCGAACAATATACTAACTATAGTTCTGATTTTATTTTTGAATGAATGTATTAATCATAATAATAACTTATCTCTCGTTCTGAACTTAGGTGCAGATTACATTGAGTAATAACACTAGTCTAGACTTAGCCGACACGCGTAGGCGAACTATTTACTTTAAATTAAATACAGGGTATGTACTCATTCGTCTTAATGCAACTATATGAAAAATTACTACTGAAAACCTGGCTGCTTCGAAAAGCTGGGTCGGGGCAAAATGTTTTCTAGGCATCTTAGCAGCAGACTGGAATCAGAAAGATGGTGGTGTTACACTCCCATCCCATGGAGAGAATGTAAAGCCATTGGTCTTTAGCTCAACCTTTGGCCGGTAGTGTCGATTTGCCCGTTTATCAAAATATAGGAGAAAGGCAAAAAAAAGTGTATTATTGTTTATTTTCTACATATCTTTCGGTTCAGTTTTAAAGACAAAGCCTGTGATAATTTGATAATGCGGAGGACTCCACTTACATATGTACATGCAATTCACGCACAGAAAGCGCACCCAGAATTGAGACAAAAATTTATGGGTCACACAAATACTTACCATGTGCGGGAATATGCTCAACGTGATTAATTTTTGAACATTCCCTTTTACTCGTATACATCAAGGATGCCATAATAGACATATGCGTTGTATTACAGTAGGGTACTTTAGTGTGCTTTTTAGCCAAATATATATTATGTGGTATTATTTCGATTTGCACCCTTAAATCCTTTCTTACTACATTTAACGTCTATTAAAAGCCATGAGTATCACCGTAAATATCGCCGAGAGTACATATACATATGTCAGAAATGAATTATATTTTTGTAGTCCGTTTCAAAGACTTCTAACGTAAGACTTGCACTACCCATATCAATAGTAAATATACCATAATAATTATGGTTTATGGTCTTTATACGATTAAAATTACACCCTGTATAAGTAGGTCACTAAGAAGTGGGTTACTCCGTCAGTTCATTGTGTGTTTCTTTTGCGAAATTGATGCTATCTCGGCTTTTGTCAAGTGTTACGGCAAGTAGATTATGTTGTAGGTATGTCAGGTACTGGACGTATTCCTACTTAGTTAATATAAGGTGTTAGTGTATAATATGTGGCACTAGCCGTGAGCATAAACGTGATAAGTATTTTAGGTGCAATGTTAATTATGCAGGAATTATTATTTTATATTATTCACACACGGCACTCTGATCCCAAACTAAGCAGAGCTTGCACTATGGAAACCAGATATCTGATGTATACCATATACTACTTTTTTATCAGATTGCGACAAACGGGCAAGTGGGTCACCTGATGGTAAGTGATCAACGCTGCCCATGGACACTCGCAACACCAGAAGTGTCGCGGGTGCGTTGCCGGCCTTGAAAAGTCAGCAAACAAGTATTGCTTACCCTTCCTCCCACCCCAATGAGCTCTGGCGACCTTACTCACACTCGGAAACACAACATTAAAATTATTAATGTTATTATTAAGGAATGTCTTCTGTAAGGTGGAGGTACTTCCCCAGTTGGGCTACTCTTTGAGCGAATGAACACTATGCCCTACCTCGCTTAAAAATACTTATGTAGACAATTACACCCAAACTCAGGATAAACAGACATGTTCACGCAGACAAATATCTATGCTGGGTAGGAATCAAACCCACGACCTGCGGCGTGAAAGGCAAACATTTACCAAACAGTATATTTATGTAGTATCAGTTATCTGGTTTCTATAGTACAAGCTCTGCTTAGTTTGAGATCAGATGGCCGTGTGTGACAAAGGTCCCAGGATATTATTATCAAAATTAGGCTTTTCCTTTAAAATATACTAACACCACGCCACGGTGTGTTGGCGGAGCGGTTAACGCATATGAGGCGGGATACCCCGTGAGTCATGGGTTCGAGTCGTGAGCACTTAAATTCATTTGAAAGATGGCTGAAACTTAATATATAAATTTCCATAAAGAAATAATATAAAGTCAACTTAATTACAAGAAACTTATCAAATCTATTTCTTATGTAATCATTTATAATTTGTACTATGGCGGTGCCGGATATTAGTTAGATTACAGTTATACAAGGTGTACCTAACATAAATTGTGGTGATAACTTTGAAGCATATTTTGTTACCAAATGATGCAATCTGTAAAGTCGTTCATTGGTTTAATGCCAATAATCTTGTGCTTAATGATAGGAGAACTAAAGTCATAAAATTCACTACACCGAATGTCAAAGAGACGACACCCAATGTACAACTTAATGGAGCTAGGTGGACCCAGTTGAATCAACTGTGTTCTTGGGTATCACTATTGACTCAAAGCTACAATGGAGCCCACAAATAGAAAAAATGTCCGGCAAATTAATTTCTGCAGCATATGTAGTGAAAACTTAATAGTTTTCACGACGGCTGACTTATGTTGACGCAGCTAGAATGGTTTATTTCAGTTATTTTCATAGTGGAATGTCCTATGGAATTCTTCTCTCTGGTAGCTCTGCTGACATTAACACCATATATATAATGCAAAAAAGAGCTGTAAGAGCAGTATATAATCTTGGCCCGAGAGTGTCTCTAAGAGAAAAGTTCAAAGAGGTTAACATTCTAACTGTACCATCTCAGTATATATATGAAAACCTACTATATGTGCATAAAAATATCGATTCCTTCTGTAAAAGGAGCGATACACATAATGTAAATACTAGATATAAGAATAATCTCATATTGCATACTACCCATTATGGGGCTTTTTAATGTATAAGATTTGATAACAAACTTCCCAATTATATAAGAGAATTGTCTACGAATAAGTTTAAAATAATTATTAAAGCCAAATTGTGTAGCAGTATTACATAATTTCTGATTATTTAAGTGATAAAAAAGCTTGGGATTGAGTTGTTCTGAGTCAACACACATGATTGTAATTAATCTTAAGTATATTTTATTTTAAAAAAGGATTCCTACTGAGTTTTCTGGCAATGTTTCTCAGTAGCTGCCACGTCATGCACTGCACGGTAGGGTAAAAATAATATGACGATTCCACATAAATGTAAAATTTTTACGGAATAAATAATTTTTGACTTTTGACTTTTTTGACATTATGGGGAACATAAAAATACGTTTCGTTTCTCACAAACTAGTTTTGTTTCATTAGTTCAGTACTTCAGTTTTTTTAATGGTGGCGCATTAAAAAGAAAGTGATTAATTGTACCCCATACAAAGTATGCTTCTAAAGTTTTTTTCTTAGTTCAGTTTACTGCCATTAAACTGAACTAATTAAACAAAACCATTTTGTAAGAAACGAAAATTTTTTTGTTCCTCATATAAACTATATATATACTAATGTATATAGTTCAGTATATCCAAACAGGTTCATGGGTACCTACATTGATCTTCTTAATTTACGTCGACTATTTATGTTGCATCTTGTATATCTATATTATGAAACTAAGTCCGGTTAGTTATACCATTCAAGAACGGTTGGATTGATTTTTATGAAATATGGTTTTTTTAGATTAATTCCGAATAGCAAAATAACTATTAAAACATGACAAAAAAATCTGGCCAAAAAATAATAAGAAAATCAATTTATTTTATTTCAGAAATTATGATCAAACTAATATAAGTTGTAACATTTACTTAATTGAAAGAATAACTAAATCTACGAAAAAGTATTTACATAAATAAATTAAAACTAACTACAGATGGCGTCGTAGCATTTATTTATTTATTTTATTATTAATACAAAACAAGCAAGTTGCTAAGGAAAAGTATAGATGAAATATTTTAAATTCAAAATTCATATAATATATTCCGTAAAAATATTACATTTATGTGGAATCGTCATTTTTTAACCCTACCGTGGAGTGCATGACGTGGCAGCTACTGAGAAAGAAAACTCTTTATATATTGTATATTTAATTTTATTTTTCAAAAATATCAAAATAGTTTTTTCACAAACAGCGAATTACATAAATAAATGAATTTGTTTGGGGTCTCATTTTTCTGACTTCTTAACATAAATATACATTGTATTTAAATGTGTTAATTTAGAGCGATTCAATTCCAAGCTATTTTGTCACTTAAATACTCAGCAGTTTTGTAGTAAGCCCTGCTACACAATTTGGCTTCTATAGCTCTTTTTAAACTTATTCGTAGACATTTCTCTGATATCACTGGGAAGTTATTTTATAGAATCTTATACATTGCCCCATAAAAGATTTATTAATAATTACTATAATACTACCCGCGCTTTGGCAATTCATGGTAAGCATATTTCATTAAGGATATGAAATAACATCTCTTTTCCAAATTTCATCCAAGAAAGAGTACTAAATCAACAATAATAGATATATTTTAATAAATAAAGCCGCAACGTGGACTAAACTCAAGAAGCTTAATTCACTTAGAAATTTGAACCACGTAAAGAAAATCAACTTAAAAAATATTCCATTCCCATACGATAAACAACGAACGTCGGTTCACAATGTAGATATTTTTAATGTTTCCAAAAAAAATCCACGTTGTTAACCGACGTGTCATTTATTTACTTAACTTAAGAGCTTAATTCACTTATAAAACTAAACCACATAAAGAACATCAATTTGAAAAACATTCAATTCCCGTACAATAAACAAAACAATGAACGTGGGTTAACAGTACAGATTTTTTTTTTAATTAAGTGGTTCCACAAAAAAAAAACGTCGTTTTGTGTGGAAACCCCCAAAAAATCGTAAAAACCGTCCTCACAAACTGGTTTTCTTTAGTTTCTGCAGTTTCATGGCTAGACTGCATTCTTTGAATTTCCTCCACAATAAATATGTAGGAAAAAGTGACGTCGCATCGTCACACCAATTATTTTTTAGTAGCAGTTAATCACATTGTCAGTCTTTTCCTTTAATCCTATGTTTTTACCCAATCAAATTCCGTGTCATTTACCTTTTAGTTTTTGTTTTGCACACTTCTAGGAAAAATACCTAAGTATACGTAGTTATTTAGTAGTAAAACTATTGTTTAATTTATTATTTATAAAATATTATTATACTAGCTTTACCCGCATTAAATTTTATAAATTATCATAGCTCCTCCCCCGAAGTGATAGCGTGATAATAATATGTGACCTATATGTTGACCCAACCTCTTAGTAAAATTTATGCAAAATTTTAAGTAAATACATGCAGTACTTTTTGAGTTTAGCCCAGACATACATACAGACAAATAGACACACAGACAAAAATCTAAAAACTATATTTTTGGCTTCGATATCGAGTGTAGATCACGCCCCAAGCATCCTTTTAAAAAAATATTCAATGTACAGTTTTGACTTCCCTACGATTTTATTATATGTATATAGATTATTAAAGAGCTATTGGCAATTTTGATGGACCGATGATCTTGTGAAGGTCGCTGGAGCCCGCTGGATGCCACCAATTGTGGAGATCTTTACAGTGTTGGAATAAAATAAAAAGAATATATGACTAAATAAAGGTGACATACATCCTATTTCAGTCATTCAATTTTATAGTACAGTCGAAAAATTATTCTGCTCAAAATGGGATAGAGAAAATGTTATATATTGTCTTTAAACCCTTCAGTCTTCCAATAACTGTAGTTGGTATTAAAGGCGCTGTTCATTTGATTAGTTTCACATAATGAATGACTATTGGCTATTGTACCGACAATTCCATTCCGATTGGACATTCTAGTGCAGTGGTAGCGAATGGTAGGCTAACCTTTGCCTCATGACATTACCTTCACTAAACGGTCACGGGGCATGCAGAATGTAATGAGATATGCGAAGTGTAAACACACTAATATTCACTGACATTTATTTGGTTCGGAGATAATCCTAAAAGCAGACTTAAGTAGCTAAAACTTTAAATTTCGATAATCTATACAAATAAATAAAATTGGAGTGTCTGTTTGTAATAATGGAATAGCCGGTTTTTCCTACATAAATATGAATATATATACGGTATATTCACCAAAATGACATTTTTTACAATTTTTGTCTGTCTGTCTGTCTGTTTGTTCCGGCTAATCTCTGAAATGGCTGGACCGATTTTGACGGGACCTTTATTGGCAGGTAGCTGATGTAATAAGGAGTAACTTAGGCTACTTTTATTTTAGAAAAAGTCTTTTATTTTACTAAAAAATGAAATAAACAAATTAACACGCGGACGAAGTCGCGGGCACAGATAGTTATACCTATACATGATCTCTTTGAAAATAACTTAATATAAGCTAGCTAAATATTATTACTATCATAAAATAAATCTTATTGTAAATGTTTTTGTACAATCCGTGTAAGTACCTAAATATCTATCTTATGTACCTGGAAATAATAAAAAATTAAATAATTAATTATATATTACACAAAACATGTTCACTGTACAAACATGTTCTGAATATTTACAAGCGCTTTTTTAAAGTCTACGTGATTAACAACCTTTTTTATTATATTTTATTAAAAGTTTTAAAATTTTTTATAATTTAAACTGTTTATTTCAAATAAAGTACATAATACAGCGTACAATTATTAGGTCTACTGAAATCTTACATTTAAAGATTATATTGTAGTCCCAGAGCAGCATGAAGTAGCGCTAAGGAAGGTGTCATGATTATAGTGAGTGGTCCCGACATGCATCGCCTTCCAGGTACTTATCACTGTTAAAGTATTTTTTAATAAGTTTTTTACTTGTTCTATTTTTATTTTTTTTTATTATCTGTCTAACTAATGGTTTTGGCAGACTATTTAGTACTTGGGCCAAGGTGCACATCGTGACCCTCCTTCCGTAATCATTATTATATTTTGGTAATTTGAACATTGGTATATATGACAAATTTCGGAGATATCTTGGTCTAATGTTAAATTCTAATTTACAATAATTTTCAATGTTTTCGGATACAACAGCCATTTTTAATTTGTCGAATACATTAATCACTTTACAATATTGGAACAAGTTATCATAATTATCTTTATATTTATGCTTTATCTTAAGTGGAACAATGGTCTTTAAAATTCTTAATTGCAAGTTATAGATATTTGTCAGGTGGGTTTTATATGTGTTTCGATAGCTAGAAATACCATAATTGATTACTGAGTCTGCCATCGACATGTATAACAGTCTTAGGGTGTTGTATGGTAATTTTTATTTGAGGATACTCAGTTTAGATAGTATTACTCTTAACTTATTATAGACTTTATCGATATGTGGAACCCAGTTAAATCTATTGTCAATGACTAGCCCCAGATATGTGTGTTGGCTAACTTTGTCAATTGATTTACAGTTGCATGATACTAACTGTGCATGCATACATTGATGTTCGTGAGCCACGATGTTTGGTGTTTTGTTAGTTTTAATGTAAGGAGAATGAATATGTAGTACTTTCGTTTTTTGGATGTTAATAGATAGTGCAACATCATGAGCCCATTTGCATAATATATCGAATTCATGCTGCAGGAGGCGTTCCGCGATTTGTATATCTTGATGCGCTGTCATGATACATGTATCGTCAGCAAATTGGTATACAGAGCAGTGCCGAAATATGTTACACATGTCATTCACATATATTAGGTACTCTGTAGGCCCTAATATCGACCCTTGTGCCGTACCGGTTGTGGTCGGTATTAAGTCACTGTATTCTCCATTTACACAGACTGTATTAAACCGATTAGAATGATAGTTTCTAAACCATTGTAGCATGTGGCCCTGTATACCATTCTGTGACATTTTTTATAAAGGGTTTCATAATTTAATGTTTCAAATGCCTTACTAAAATCTATCATAACTATAAGCACATGCTTTTTATTATTAATATTTGTATTTACTTCATTAGTAAATAAAGACAATAATTGTGTAGTACTTTTTGATTTTTGAAAACCATATTGCTTTTCACGTATAATTTCATTTCTAGACAAGAATTCGTTAATTTTTTTACCTATGCATTTTTCTATAATTTTGTCTATACATGATAGTATTGTTATGGGCCTATAGTTATTAGTGTCCGTATATTTACCTTTTTTATGTATAGGTCTGACCACCCCAATTTTTAGTTTATCTGGGTAGGTTCGACTACATATGCATCTATTAATTAGATGAGTTAAAACTGGAGCAATTTCGATTGAAATAAATTTAATATCTTTTGCTCGTATTTTGTCTAATCCTGGACTTTTTTTGTCATCGATACTATTCAGTATTTTGAGTAGAATTTTTTCATTAATTTTTCCTACTCTAAGGGACACATTTGGCTTATTTCCGTATGCGTTCTCGTTTAGTAACGGTTTATCACAAGTACAAATCACATTTTTTACATTGTTTTCAAAGTCCGAAGCAAATTTGTCTGATATGTCTTTAGCTATTTTGAAGTATTTAACAAGCAGTTCATCAACAGCTTTTGTTATTCTACCCGTTAAACGGTTAATTATTACCCACATTTTTTTGGGGTTTTAAAATTATTAAAGATTTCCCTTTTTGTTGAATCATTTCTAGCCTTATTTATTAATTTATTCGTTCTATTTCTATATCTGTTATATACATATTCATTTTGCTTGTTAGTTATGTCTTTTAAATACAACTGCAACAAATCATTCTTTTTTTTTGTCATTTGAATTAATTTATCTGAGATCCAGTTACACGTTTTTTTTTTGTTTACATTTATTATTCTTGTTGTACTACATTTTTTATAATTTTTTTCGAAAGTATTGGTTATGTATTCAATAATATCATTGGGTTCACTTTTGTCGTATATTGGACCCCAATCCACCTGAGCAAGTTCCTGCCTTAATAATTGATTATCTATCTTGGTTATTGGTAATTTATTGGTTATTGAGTTTGAGCTGATAATAGCTAAACCTGTTATAAAGTGGTCGGCCAGTGCATTCTTTACAACGGCAGACTGAATAGAATGGCAGTGTCCACCTTTCGAATGAGACGTGGGTATAATATCCCTGATAAATATGTGATCTATGCATGTTTTTGATGTACCTAAAGTTGTTGTCTCAATTCTTGTATATTATTATAACTTATAACTGCTAAGCCAAAGGTTCGATTCCCACTCGGGACTAGTCTTTATGTGATGAATACGATTGTTTCAAATTCAAATTTATTTATTTTGTGAACAAAGGTATTACAGGTTGTTACATATATATCAATAGTTCATTGATATATATGTAACAACATGTTTGTTCTATGTCTGGGTGTTATTTATTTATAATATGTTTGTATTTAAAAATATATAACTAGCTTTATCAGTTGTCTAGTTAGAACAGACTCTGCCTAGTTTGGGTTCAGATGGCAGTGTGTTACATGTCCCGTGATATTTATTATTATTATTTATTATAATATGACAGTGGACTAATTGAATGTGTGTAACAACGCATCAAGGTTTTAAGGGGCTAATGGGTTAGCAGGTATGTCATAACCCTTATATAACAACCAAAGGCGAGTTGAGCAGCTGGAAGAAAGTTTCAACCCGTCGCGTCGACTGTCAGGCCAACCAAGTAATTCTTAGTAAAAGTACCATAGAACTTTCGATCTGAACGTCGCTAAATAGGCTTCGATTTATAACATGACGTTTAGGAGGATGTCACTGCAACACCGGAAAATGGAGGCCATTTTCTGTCTTAGTTGAGATGTTATTAAAATTTTGGAGGGTGCGGTACCAATCAACGCTGTGCGGTGTTAGCTAAACGTAACTGCAGCGCCAGCAGTCTAAAGGTCTTGATGACTGTGTCCGAGTAAGCAGTTAAAGTAGCTGCCAGTTGCTTCAAAACAATACAATGAAACCGGATTTACAACGTCAGGAAGGTGAATGATACTTAAGTACAGACGCCAGCACATCCAGCTTCCCCAATCTGTCAAATTTCTTTTATAGCTTTTCAACTTTATCACATACGCATAAGGTTCACTTTCAATTGGGGAAATTGGACAGATTGGTGTAGCTTGATGTGCTGGCGTCTGTACGTAGGCAGCTTATTAAAGTTTTAGCTATGTAGGAGGTACGGAACTAGAATAATGTATGTACAGCAAATCTGAAGGCTGTAGTTGATTTCGGTCATTAGTTTAAATGAAAGAGAAGGAAAAAGATTCACACATCCATTGTTTTATCACTAATAAAGTCTGATGACATTCGATAATTATTTTGCACTTAGTCCCGTCCCACATTTAGATTAAGCTACAATTACAATGTAGTTAAGTAATTAAGCTAATGTGACTTAAAACATCCACAAGCACATATTGTAATTATGTACCACAAAAGATTCATATAGAAAGGATTGATGTAACTCTCTATAAGATTAATATAAAAGCAATTAATCGTATGTATTAGATAACTGGGCTGAATGTAATAAAAATAATTTGGCTATTGTTTGAAATATAAAGTGGAGGCAGATGCACAAACTAGAACAGTGGGTTTCCATTGACGACACGTTACGACATTACGTTCAAAACGGATGAACATTTTGATATACACGTTATTATATAGGTAGGTTTCTATAACCACGATTAATTAGGACTGTTTTTAGATAAATAGTTGTTTAAAGTCTTAGTTAAGTTATACAATAAAAAAAAAAATAAAAAAAATATGTCAAGCTCATAATAATTATGAATGTAGTGTTTACCTATAAGTACCAAACTAAACATTTAGATGCGAATCTTTAAAAAATAACACAACCTTTAATTGTGTTATTTGTTTATGATTAATGTTAATTTTTAAGTTGATGGTGAACCAAATAAATAAATATAAAATAAAATAAATAAGCTAGATCTAGGACATGTATAAGCTATATTATGGCTATTATCTATTGTAAGGTGGTAAAACTGAAAAAAAAGTGCAGATTTTAGCTGAAAACGAAGACATCACCTAAAATTACTACATATATGTGACAAACCTGTACTTAGGGCCTGTCGTAAGAGGTGACTAAAAGGGTAAAGGCGAGGTCATGCCGTTAAGTTTAAGAAATTTATATATAATATATTTATCTGGATACTTCTTAAAAGTAGATAAACATGGTACATTTATAACCCATTTTTAAATACTATTCAATTCAAGTGATATTCCTTCTTTGTCTACAGCAGAGGATTATCTAAATTAGAGTTTGGATAATAAGAAGCATTCATTAATTTACATATATTGTTTATTTTACAAGCTGTTATATATATTATAGATTAGACATGTTTGTTAACTGGTTGTTTTTTTACGGTGACCCATTTCCTATATAAGTTAGTTTTACTCTGGCAAATCATACAGAATATAGTTTCAATTAATATTACCTTTCTGCTACTACTATACTAAGTAAAATAACTAACGCAACAGGGAGAAAATGTACTCCTCGAGATATATTAGTATCTTTTACGACCCATGACCCTTTTTCTACATACGTTTCTTTACTCTGGAAAATTGTACAGAATATCATATCACTAATTGCTTTCTTTCTACTTAGATGTAAAATCACTAGCGCAAGAGAGATATATATCTCTCTGTATCCCCGAGAAATAATGGAAACGCGCAATATCAACTTGGTTCCAATCGGAAGTACGCTGACCAAGAATTGTTATTCCGTAACTACATAATACACATCCGTTTGTAGTGTGTTTGTGATAGAAAGTGTACGTCCATGTGAGCTATACAATACTATGATTAATGGACTATCATGTTTGATGGGCTAATATGTTTTATTCTATCATTTGTGTGGGGGCGACAAGGCAGAAATATTGCGAAATATATCTTGTAATTTAAAAGATAAACTAAGGAGTGAATACATTCACATGCAACCAGTGCTTCTTCGTAGATGATGATTTGTTTATTTTTTCTTTATAAATCTATTTTTTTTTATTTATTTGTTTAACATTTGTAACAAAAGGGAGCAACTGCAAACAAACTGTTTTGCAGTTTGGCGAAATTATCAGTTTTTTTAAAGAATTTAATGTACAGTCGCCAGCACATCAAGCTACCCCAGTCTGTCAAATTTCCCCAATTGCAAGTGAACCTTACGCTTTTGTGATAAAGTTGAAAATCGATAAAAGTTTGACAGATTGGGGTAGCTGGATGTGCTAGTCTGTATAAACTTATACTTATTTAATTTTTAGGGTTCCGTAGCCAAATGGCAAAAAACGGAACCCTTATAGATTCGTCATGTCTGTCTGTCTGTCTGTCCGTCCGTATGTCACAGCCACTTTTTTCCGAAACTATAAGAGCTGTACTGTTCAAACTTGGTAAGTAGATGTATTCTGTGAACAGCATTAAGATATTTATACAACAAAATAGAAAAAGAACAATAATTTTGGGGGTCGCCATACATAGAAATGAAACCAAAAAATTTTTTTTTCATTGTACACATACATGTACTATGGATAGGTCTTCAACAATCATATTGAGGTTTCTAATATCATTTTTTTCTAAACTGAATAGTTTGCGCGAGAGACACTTCCAAACTGGCAAAATGAGTGTCCCCCCCCTGTAACTTCTAAAATAAGAAAATGATAAAACTAAAAAAACTATATGATGTACATTATCGTGGAAACTAACAACGAAAACTGGTTTGTACGAGATCTAGCAAGTACTTTTTTTTTAATACGTCATAAACCGCAATTTGCTTTCATTTAATCAACTGAATTACTTGCTGCTACGGAACCCTTCATGTGCGAGTCCGACTCGCACTTGGCCCGTTTTTTTAATATGCTATACGCATTTGGAAGGTAACTTACTTGTGAAAGCACTTCCTTCTCGATAATGTCCTGTATGTTAATATGCAGCTCAGTGTTTCGTTTGTTTCTTGCAGGTAGTGGAACTAATAACCAAAGATGGAGGATCTGTGCAAAAAAAAAAAACTACTTGCTAGATGTAGTTTTTTTAATACGTCATAAACCGCAATTTGTTTTCATTTAATCAACTGAAATACTTTCTGCTACGGAACCCTTCATGTGCGAGTCCGACTCGCACTTGGCCGGTTTTTTTTGTCATAGTGATGGCACATTTGCTATGTGCCCGTATAACATGATTTACCTAGGCTTGCGTGTAATAAAACATGCTGAAATTTTATGGCTATTGATCAAATATTTTGACTCTCCAGCGTATGTTCACTCGGTATGTATCTGTTAAATAAAGTCAACTGGCCTTTTGGTTGATATCCTGACCACTAAGGTAGAGGTCGTGGGTTTGATCCCCAACCAGGATAAATCTTTGTGTGATGTGCAAAATTATATGTTCTGTGCCTGGGTGTAATTGAAGTTATACTTCTTTTGGCGCGATGGAGAAAAATGATGAGAGTGAATTTTTACGATGCGCGCGCACACCGACACCAAAAAATTTAACAGCATGAAGTTAGTTCTAGGTGGTATGACAGTGAATTTCGTAAAAATAACAGCATGAAGTTAGTTCTAGGTGGTATGACAGTGAATTTTTACGATGCGCGCGTATAACTTCTAACGCATGTACATAAGTACACACAAGTTTTTTTAACTATAATATGTTTTTATTTAAATTTGTTATCAGGTTAGCGTAGTACAGGCTGAGTTTGGAATCAGATGGCAAATGGAAATTGCCTATCATGAAGGCATAAACTGCTTCACATCATCCTTTCGAGTCAAAAGTTTCTATCATACGTCGCGTAAAAGATATATTATCCCTGTGCTGTATTGTCTAGTTTTGTATAGGTTTAAAATTAGCGTAACCTAAAACGAGTCTTAGTTAACTTAGCACAAAAGTCTATTAAGTAATTGAGAGCGACCATTTCAAAACTTAGTAAGGCTTAGCTTATCGTTATGTTTTGAAAGGGTGGATGTAGTTTTGTAATAGGTGTTAGGCAATTTTAGAGCCGAATTTCTACTTGGAGGCATAACTTTATTGTTAAGAGTTATTTAGAGTTTTATCATTACGTGAGATAGAAATATGTATAGAATACTAACTGCGCCTTGTTAAGTTTGAATTAAGAGGTTCAAATCAAATGTTATCGTACTAATGGTGATATTATCTCAGTCATTATATTTCTTAAAATTGTCTCCATTGTCCTCACTATCACAACCCGTTATGAAAGGTTATTATGTTGTAGAAGGAAGTGAACGTCTTTATTATGATCAGTAGGTATATGTTATTTTTGGAGAAAATTCTTTCGTACCGATGTTATTTTAAAATTCGATGAAACGAAAAAGCAACAGTAAAAAGGGACAATAATATTCATAAATATGATTTAGCTTGCGAGAGAATGAGATAGATTACAATGGTGATATGTGTTTTTGCGCCTGCGTATAACGTAGCCTTTGACATATGTGTCATATCAACGACGTGTGTATCATTCCAAGTTTTTTTTAAATTGCGTATTAAAATTCGTCAGTTAATAAATAAAAGAAATGACACGAAAGGTATAAATAAAACTAATTGGTCAAATTAACACAGTTGTGTAAAATCATCTGTGTTACTTTGACCACTAATATGTATTTAAACCTGTTGAGTCATTTGTTCAAAGTGAAAATAGGGAATTTGATTAATATATCTTTAATATGTAAATATATTAAATGTAAAATATTAAGCATTAACATTTTCAATAATATTTAAATTTGGTCAAAATATTATAAATTTAAATTATAATGATATTTAAATAATCAAATATAATATTTACCTCTGTTATTGAGTTTATGCGTAAGACTGTGATGCTTAATATTGATTGTGATCAATTACTATGTAGGATGTACATACGCCAGCATGTCAACCTACCCCAATCTGTCAAATTTCTTTTATATAGTTGAAAATCAACTTTATCACAAAAGTAAAAGGTTCACTTTAAATTGGGGAAATTTGACAGATTGGGATAGCTTGATGTGCTGGCGTCTGTACACTAATTATTTCAAATTCATTAATATTATTAGGGATGAATAAGAACGACTTAGATATAATAAAAGTAGGTATAGGCTCATGTTTTTTGAGGTCATGAATCGAGCTAGGTCTTGGAATTCCCTTTATCACCAGTTTCCATTCTCTGAGGGGTATTAGAAGCCTACGGTTACCGTTTACGGTCAAATCGTCCATAAGTTTGTCTGCAGACAATATTGAATGAATTAACTGTTTAATAGAGGGTAGTTAACACTCATTTACTGTCTTCCTCAAGTTGTTATAATTCGAAGAAGACGATAATTGGTGACATTTAACGACTTTTTGACATTTTAAACATGAATCAGAGACATTTCCGCGACTGCAACAAAGGTAAGGTTAAAAAGACTTTAAATACTTTATATCCTTTCAGGTATAGCTATATCTAAAGGTTATCCGGGTTATCGTTATATTGAGATGTCTTTTTGTCGTGGTTAATATTAAACCGTTTACATATTTTATTTCCCTGTATGTTCACAAATGTCACAAGTAATATAGTAGCGAGTTGGTTGCGATTACTTATCAAAACAGATGGTTACTCGTGTAGTTTTCATTATATAAGTAACCCGATACATACAGCAGACGAGCTAAATCAAAGTTCAAGATGACCGGAATATATGGGCCAGCAAACAGCGAGCTCAACGTGACTCAGTTGGTAGTGACCCTGCCTTTTGACCCAAAGGTTGCGAGTTCGAGCTATAGCAATACTCCGATAGCATGAGCTTTGCTATATGTAGCTCGAACCCACAACCATGCTGCAAAGAGCGAGCTCAACTTGAGATGGTAGACACTTAGCTTATCTAAATGACTGCACGTGTGGCGGCTAAGACAATCGCTCGCCTCTTCGTGTCGCGGATTCGAGTGTCGCGCCGAACAACTATCTGTGTGACCCATAAATAGTTGAACTGAGTCTGGATGTAATTTGTGTCCGTCTATTATATGTTTGTAAAGTAGGTACCCCGCAACACAGGAATTAGATTCCCTCGTGCGGGCGTTGTCATGAATTAACAAAAAAATTGTAATCGGACATCCAAGATGGCAGATCTTGGATGTCCACCATATTGGATTTAAGTCACGTGACTATTTTTTTGATATTCCTGACAGTAAACCATTTAATTTGATACCCATATCATGGGGGTGCATTTCAAATAGCCTGTCCGCCATTTTGGATTTAAGTCATGTGACTAATTTTTTCGTATTCCTGACAGCAAACCCTTTCATTTGATACCCATAACATGGGGGTGGAATTCAAACAGCCAGTCCGCCATCTTGGGGAGGCCGCCTTATTGGATTTGTAATGACGTTTCTTAGCTAGTCATGTATTGTTGTTTCTCAGTATTTGCCACGTCAATTTTTTTGTACCCTACCGTGCAGTGCATGTACGGTAGGGTACAAAAAAATTGACGATTCCACACAAAATATAAATGACTTTTCAATCAATCATCAATCAATCAGCCTATCGCAGTCCACTGCTGGACATAAGCCTCTCCTAACACGCGCCATTGCACACGGTCCTCCGCCTTCCGCATCCAGTCTGTCCCAGCGACCCTTTTGAGGTCCTCGGTCCACCTAGCTGGGGGCCGTCCTACCTTACGCTTACCAAGTCGCGGTCTCCACTTTAGAACACGTTTGCTCCATCGGCCGTCGGTCCTTCTGCAGATGTGACCAGCCCATTGCCACTTCAGCTTGCTAAGTCTGCGAGCTATGTCGGTAACTTTGGTTCTTTGTCGGATTACTTCGTTACGAATTTTATCCTAAATGACTTTTGATTTGATTGATTTGTAAAACGCCGAGAGAAAATTGAAAACTCAATTTTAAAGTGAACCTTAAAAATTGACGATTGGGGTAGCTCGATGTGCTGACGCCAGCACATCGAGCTACCCCAATAGTCAATTTTTAAGGTTCACTTTAAAATTGAATTTATGTGATAAAGTTGAAATCTATAAAAGAAATTTGACAGATTGGGGTAGCTGGATGTGCTGGCCTCTGTACTTTTCGCCATTGTTGTCGTCATTTACAATCGTTCGACACGAGATTTAATATAGATGAATTTGATGATGATGTCTTCACGGCCGAATTTCGCCCATTGCGGCCATTATCAATGGAGATTAGCCAATTATGCAGCACATATTATAGTGCATAAGTGTGTGCGCATACACAGGGGCACTTTATATTCCATCACTCTCATGATCCGATGGGACGACTAGCGACACGACCGGAAAGAGGTCAGGTACAGGACCGACAGCTTTACATGCTCTCCGAGGCACGGGGGTGTAATACCGCCAACTTCCAGAGTTCGGGCTGATACTGAGAAATTTCTTTTTACGGAAATACCCCAAAATCACTTTTTGGCCCGACCCGGGATTTGAACCCAGGACCTCATTTTCTGCGGTTACTGAAACATCGAGTTATCTTTCTTAAATCATCTTTCATAAATAAAAGGATTATTTAAAAGATTTATATATGCGAAAGTTTGTGAGTGTATGGATGCTTGTTACAATTTCATGCAAAAATTTTGATGAAACTATGTAATAATATATATAGCTTCTATATCCGAATTACACATAGGCTATAATTTATAAAGTTTAAAGTGAGTGAAACCGCGGTACAAAGCTAATATAAAATATATGCTACTTCTAACGAGCCAGTAATAACAAAGCATGTTACTTATATAATTACTTCATGCTAACGTTAAAATAAAAGTGATTGAAGAATCGCCGCTTCTGTTATGAAACTCTAGATTTCTCTTGACAGTTCCGCAACCTTTATTTAACTTATTAGGGTAGCAAATCATTAAAAGTCAAGCTTTGCTTGCGACACTACACTGCTTCACCTCATTTTTTTAAGATGACACCCGTACTATTTAATTTAATCTCTGAATAGTAGGTAACTTCATAAACATGTAATTCATGGACA
Organism: Pseudoips prasinana; assembly: GCA_951640165.1. Lineage (NCBI taxonomy): Eukaryota > Metazoa > Arthropoda > Insecta > Lepidoptera > Nolidae > Pseudoips > Pseudoips prasinana. Next base: position 10,881,312 of record OX621235.1, on the reverse strand, counting down.
CAAAGCACATCCAGGCACAGAGTAAGTACATATGAATTACACAAATACCTTTCCTGTGCGGAGATCGAACCCAAAACACGAGGGTGCTGAGCTAGTAGAAAGACGACAAACTTAACCACTTTGCCACAAGAGCAGTCAATATCTACTGAATGAGACGTGACGTTACGCGCGAATTTATTTTCTTTGTAGTGTTGATACAAGGTAATTGGATAAAGAACTCTGATAGTACAATCTAGTGAAGATGCCTGGTGACCGATCCGACAGTAAACGGACGTCTTCTGGGATTCGTCACACAGCATTGTGCTCGTCGGGGATCGTCCAGACGCAGCCGATGCCGGGCGAGCTTCGAGGCGCTGCCGATCCCAGGCGTGCGTCGGGTATCGTCGTATCCCAAGTGCGCGGCAAGGCACGGCCTATCCCGGGCTCGTGATATAGGCCCGAGGCAAAGTCATCATTGAGCTACGAAGTGCGTTGGTTGTCAGAGTGATAAATTGTGTTCATGTAATAAAGTTATTGTTGAAGAACAGTTTTTGTGTTTTAACGTCGGGAAAATTTTAAAACAATATTTAATATTATAAGAAACTTTATTTTATTATATTTGAATATAATTACATTAATAGATCTGTACGGATTTGTGACATCTAAACACATAAACAGCATCTGGGGATACCTTATTTCTAAATTATTAAATATTTAGGTAATGATTAAATATTTGAGGCTTTACTGCCAGTCACCCTCGGGAACTTTCCAGCTGAAACCCTCTACGAGCGATATGGAACTCTCTTCTTGGAATTTTGACTTCTAAAAACTCCTACATCCTATCTGTAAATTTGCTAGCAGTTTGTTTATCTGTAGAGTATGTGCTTATCTCGTAATCTCATAGCTAACACTTTTGCATAACTTATTTTTCATTTGACGTTTGTAGTTCGTATAAGAGGCTTTAGCTGCTTAACCAGATAATAGAGGTGAGCGGGTTTCGAACAGTCGAGTAATTAACACCAAAGTCTATGTAACAAGTGCTCGAGGACGCACCCTTTAGGGATCCAAAGTATCTCCGCTCCTCATGGAAGTCAAAGGTTGGGTCATCCCTTAGTTTGAATTTGTATTGATGAAAGCCCCCTCACCCTAAATCGGACGACTTTGCACACGACGCGACGTTCTTAGAAACCAGCCTCTATAGCCTGTCCACATCAGTTGGTTGACTCTGACTGTCGCACAGTAGGCGAATTGGACGCGTAGACTTCCGATTGAGGATGGGAGGGGGCTTTCATCAATACAAATACAAACTAAAGGTCTGGAGCGAAGGGGCAGCGATACGTCGTATCGGAGCGGTCGTATTCTTAGCCAGTGACTATTACATGAGTCCTTGGTCTTCTCTTACGATACTACTTACTTAATGTATTTTTTTTTTTTACTTATATACATTTAATTCTTCCTACAGGATCGGAGTTCTTTTTTAACATCATTTCTTAATTCAATACTTAGTTCTAATTATATAGTTAAAGTTGAATCATATGCTTTCTTAGGGTGTGTTAAAATCTTATTTATCTATCTACTTACTTATTTAACATGCTATTGATTGTTTTATGAATACTTATTGTAATTGCAGCAGTTCTGTAGCTTACATAATATCATATCGCTACCGATATCGCTATCTTTTTTGATGTCACTGCTCGGCTGATCCCGCGAAAATAAAAATAATAATGACTATCTCTTAGATAACTTTTAAACATTATTATTACATAAAAATCTAGATATAGAAATGATCAGATAAAATTAGCCCATTCATTTTTTAAAGAAACTGACCCGCGACCACCTAAAATAGTGGAGTTTATAGCTCAATCTAATATTGTGCTGATTCGCGACTGTAAGTATTGTAACTAATGGATTTTCCGAACAACAAGTTGAATAATAAGTTATTAGATCAATTACACAGTCGTCTGGTGTTCTAAGGCTGAGTAATGGCTGTATAATATGCTTGTTAAAAGCCTTTCTATATGGAACGGTGTCGTTTGCATCACCGTACCGTATTGACTGAGCCAATTGCAGGAAAGTTGATTAGATTTCTATCTGTATGCCGGCGTGGTTATGTTGGGGAATAACTAATTTATTCTCACGTTTATTAACAAGTTTGCTGCAGTATATATATTTGTTTTACCTATGAGTCAAGCCAAGTAAGCGATGATCACACTGCGGCTTGCCTTGAGGAAGATTAGCCTTAATCGAGGGACTTGTATTGGATTCTAAGAGTTCAGTTGCAGCACTCGTTGTAATTACTACCCAACTTTCTTATTCCTGGCTGCTACTGAGCAGGGCTGCTGCTGCTACTTTTCAGCACAAATATAGGAATAATCCTTTATAATCAAACTCGGAACCTTATTATCAGCCATCGAACACATCCCCGTTAGACCAACAAGGGAGTCTTCATAGGTATGTTCGGTAGGGAAACAAATGAAAGACCTCGTTCGACTTGTAGAGGTAATTCGTGACGGTAAGATACTCGTAGGACCGTAACATTAGTCAAAAATAGAAACGCAACATGGGTGTGTATTGCGCTCGGTGTCATTTACGACTGGGACGTGGTGTTGAGATGCGTATGCGCAGGCGCCCCTTGCGTCTTCAGTGTAAGCGGTTGCCCGCGAGCATTAGTGATCCTAGACAGGTAGATAAACACAAAATTATTTCCTGATAACTGGATATGTTTGACTTACTTTTGATTAATCTGATTTCACCTATTGGCAGAAAAATAAGAGATATTCCCTGTCATTCACTAACTATACCAAGCTCTGCTCGGATAACTTACGCAACTAGTAGTCGTGTTTGGCCAACCGTTTCACAGTGATGATGACTTTACCAGAACTGCTGGACGTCATCTGGATTCTGTTTTCATTATATAGATACGAACGCCTGGAAATATTGTAATTAGCAGCCCCATATGTACTTTTTGTAATGCCTGAACTGTCCACATATCTGTAAAATGTTAAATATATTTTTGCTCATGCAAGATATGCTGCAGTATCTTGCATGAGAGCAAAAATACTTCTTATAAAAAGTAAGTGTTTTTCATTTATGATTTTTTCTATAACTATTTGTTAAGTAAGGTTCATTATAAAAAAAGTTATCTATACATATAATAAAATCGTAGGAAAGTCAAAACTGTACATTGAATATTTTTTTTAAAGGATTTTTGCGGCGTTATCTGCATAGGATATCGAAGGCAAAAATATAGATTTTAGAATTTTTGTCTGTTTGTCTGTATGTATGTCCGGCCTAAACTCAAAAAGTACTGTATAGATTTCCTTCAAATTTTGCATGAATATTACTAAGAGGTCGGGTCAACATATAGGCTACATATTATCTACGCAGCTACACAATACACCACGCTAGCTCAACTTAACGCGGGTAAAACCGCGGGGCACAGCTAGTTAGGATATAATTTAAATCTCTGAAATTCGTCGGCTATGGTTCAATGCATAGGACAACTTTTGTTTGCTTACCAATTGTCATACTTTTGAATATCAAGTTTATCTGTTGCGTAGGAAATTGAATTAAATATAATCGCGTAATAACGTATAATTTATTTATTACTGCATATTAATTAATGATAATATATTAGGTGCAATTAAACACTAAAGCTTTGATATGACATCTGTGAAAACATTTGCCGCATAATCTAGTCACCTACATGTCACAATTACATGTGATAATGTAACAATTACCGTAATGAACCTGTTATCATATTGCAACAACCGAAAATAATTTGCATTGCACCATATTCGCCTGATTTGGTGCAAAGTGTTCGGCATTCGGTGACATAAGGCATTATGCCGATACTAACGACTGCTTGCGACACGACCCGACTGTGACCAGTTGCAGTCGATTTCTTTTGTTTTTAATTTGTTGTCTATTCGACTGTATGTATGCTCGACATGATTAAAATAGATTGGCTTAACCTCTCCTTTATACCAGCTACAAGCAACGATTTTTGAATTAGAACAAAGATTTACACTGCAAATATCATGCTATCGACCTCATTTGCTTTTAGTCCCCGCATTGATAGTAGATTAAATATAAGGGATTTAATATAAGTGCATTAAGTATGTTCTTCACAATGCAATACAAAAGCAATAATAATATAATACTTTAAAGTGAAGAGGATAACATGCAACTTGTGGTAATATGTGGTAAACTTGTGGTATTGCCAAAATGCAAGTACCGTTGATTTTCCATTCCATGCCAAGCCTGATATCATCTTTAATATTAACAAGGGTTTTGGTGGAACTGTGACTAGAACGAAAAACAGAGGAATACACTGAATTGGTTATGTTATCTTTGATAGAAAAAATGGATGTGAGTCGTGATTCGGTAAAACATGAAGAATTACGTGTTTTGGATTAATTGCGCGAGGAAAGCAAAACTTGCACTGGAAATTTAATAATTAAAGTGGTGAACAAGGATAGGTAGGATTTCTTTGAGTATGGGACGAATAATAGTGGTTTTATTATTTCTAACAGACAACTCTTATCATTTAATACACGCATTTAAAATATATACTATAAAATTATAGATATATTAGAATTTTTTAATTTATTGGTACGGCCAGCCTTCAAAAGTCTTCCAGTAGCTGCTTAACGGACCCGAAAACGTATGAAGATTAAATAGTATCACGATCACCCCTTTATAGATTATACCCTGCGTCTGGTGTTTAATGTATACGGAGCGTCGTGGCAACTGGTTATGACCACCTTAGCGTCACTATCGTGTCGCTAGCAGGCTCTAGCTGTCGTCAAGAACGGAATGATCCCACTACTCTTGGTGCGGCACTTGATAAGGTGGGTTACTCAATGGACGCCTTTCACTGAGTTGTGCAAGTGTCCACTGTCCACGCTAGCGGTGCAATATCAAGGTCGGATTTCTCACTCTATTTGTGTATAACAATAATTATAATCATACATTATAATGGTGTGATTAATGAACAGGTGGGCTGAGAAATAATAGTCGGTAAAGAAAAAGGTCAAGTAGACACACTGCAAAGAGGCGAGTTCTGGTACCAAAGAATATATTATATCACTTATACTGTTGATATATTTAGAGCTTGTGCACACCATGTTTTTAAAACGCGCCGACGCGTTTTAGAACCGCGCGTCGACGGCACCTTTTTATCCTACAGAGCGTACGTACTTTTTTGTTGTTTGTATCGATAAAAACGCGCGTCAACAGTGCGTTTAAAAAACGTGTTGTGCATAGGCCCTAATCTGTGGATAACTATTATTTTCATACGGTGAACTTAATATAAATATCCTGGGACATTATTAACTCACGGCCATCTGATCCCAAACTAAGCAGAGCTATGGGAACCAGATAATTGATATACTACTTTTCTTTTGTAAATACATACTAGAGAATAATAATAATATACATATAGGGACAATGTCACACAGATCATCCTAGCCCCAAACTAAGCAAAGCTTGTACTATGGGTACCAGGCGAACATATCTACTTATATAGATAGATAAATACTTAAATACATAGAAAACATCCATAAAACAAATATTGGTGCTCATCACACAAATATTTGCACTTACCGGGATTCGAATCCAGGACCACCAGCTTCGTAGGCAGGAGCACTATCAACTAGGCTACGGTAACCGTCATACATATTACATCCAGACCCAGGACAAACAGACATGTTCATGCACACAAAAATCTGTCCTGGGTGGGATTCGAACCCACGACCTGCGGCGTGACAAGTCATTTATTTGTTCAGAGGATTAATTAAATCTAATAAAGCACTGTTTCAAAATAGACTTTACCCGACTTGTGAGAGGAGGGCCTTGGACTTTAAGAGGCTACATTACAAGCGACTTTTTAACGCTTAGTTAAAAGCGAAAATGTTAAGCTGAACACCAAAATTTTACCACTTAAAATGATTGAGGAAATAATAAATATCACGGACGGACTCTTGCTTGTGGAAATCAAGTAATCTATACCTACATATAATAAAATCGTAGGAAAGTCAAAACTGTACATTGAATATTTTTTAAAAAGGATACTTGGGGCGTGATCTACAATCGATATCGAAGCCAAAAATATAGTTTTTAGAATTTTTGTCTTTGTCTGTTTGTCTGTATGTATGTCCAGGCTAAACTCAAAAAGTACTGCATGGATTTACTTCAAATTTTGCATGAATATTACTAAGATAATATATAAGACTAGCTGTGCCCCGCGGTTTTACCCGCGTTAAACTTTATAAATTATCACAGCTCCTCCCCCGTAGGTGACAGCGTGATAATATGTAGCCTATGTATTGACCCGACCTTTTAGTAATATTCATGCAAAATTTGAAGTAAATCCATGCAGTACTTTTTGAGTTTAGCCCGGACATACATACAGACAAACAGACACACAGACAAAAATTCTAAAAACTGTATTTTTGGCTTCGATGTCGATTGTAGATCACGTCCCAAGTATCCTTTTTTTAAATATTCAATGTACAGTTTTGACTTTCCTACGATTTTATTATATGTATAGATATTATTTAAAGTAAAAATAGTTTTACTTACTTATCGTATGGGCAGAGGTTACGTTAGTGTCAGAGTTGTTGAAGCCGCCCAATAGGCCTCAGACATGGTTTAACGACTGTTGCTTAATAGCTACAACCAGGTAAAGGTGACCAACAGCTTAAGGTGCCCTCCTAAGTACGGAGACACTCTGAAATTAATCCACTTTGGCGGCCACCCATCTATGGATTGACCGCGAGTCTAGAGAGTATGTGACTATGAACGCCTCTAATACTACAACTACCTATTACTAAAAAAATGCTGATATTTAGATAGTTAGATATACAATATATAGTGTTGCTGATAGTTCAAATTAGATGTAACCAAAAATTAAGGGGGTATTTGCCTTATGGAGGTACTTATACTTCGTAATGTATTGAAGTTCCAATATTTCAAGTTGATAATATTCACGCTTGGCTATTGCCAAGTTCTCCTAGCCATATCATCACTTACCATCACCAATATATTATTACTTACTTACCATTACCAATATGATATTACTTATATTTAAGAACAAATACAAACAATAGCTTATTTTTTTTATATACACTCGGCCACCTGTTGTACTTAAACTTTATTTTAATTTATATGTACCTCTTTTACTGGTGCACAATCTTTTACTTTACTTTATTATCCGACTTGGACAAACTCTACATGGGTTGTGGTCCAATACTTGTCCTTTAAAAATATTTTACTGTAATTTTTGTATTACGAATAATTAAGTAATCAACAAACAAGGGATCAATCGCGTGGTATATCTATATATACAACAAGTTAACAAAGAGTTAAAATGAAACCTCACATTTTATAAGTATCCAAGTGCGAGTCGGACTCGCGCACTAACGGTTGCGCATCATTATCTATATAAACAGCAAAAAGATCACGCCTGTTGTATGCGAGCCCCTATGAAATATATTTTTTATATTAGTTATTAATTTTTAATGTGAATATATAACGTAATATTCTGTGAATATTACAGGCGTCTACCTCTTGCCGTTATTAATATCGTGCAAAAATCAGCAATAAATCACGTTCGTCGTATGTCATCCCCTTATTTATTTTATTATGTTTTTGAGTATTTGTTGTAATAGCGTCAACAAAAATACATCTTTGTCAAAATTTCAACTGTCTGACTATCATGGTTCATGAGATAAAACCTGGTGACAGACGGCCAGACAGACACATTTACCTACTCTATTTTTAAGTATTTATTGTAATAGCGGCAATAAAAATATCGTTTGTCTATAACCATCACAGTTCATGTGATACAACCAGGTCACAGACGGTCAGATAGACAGTGGAGTCTTAGTAATGGGGTCCCGTTTTACCTTCAATACGAATTTATGGCAAACTTCGGATGGACTAACGAAATTAAATTTTGGCTATGCAAATGATCCGCGTGTGTCACACATTAATTCATGTTAAGCTATTTACGTATACACCTGTCACGGCAATTTATTGCTTTTAGTGAATAATATTGACTTTGATATTCAATTTGTTGTAAAATATTAAAGTAGACAAAGCATAAAAGATATGGACGTAGTTGTAAAATACAGAAGTTGTTATAGCAAGAAGACAAGGTTAACCACTTTATTGACTATAAAGTTTGATATGATGCAATAAGAGAAAGAGAAAACAAAACGTTATAGAAAAAGATAAATACTCATTCTTTGCACGCTTATTATATATTGAGTATATACGACATTAAAAAGTTAATTGTTCAAAGGCGGTGTTAAATCTGTAAGATATCTTCACTATCACTTCCAGAAAGCATACAATGACAGTTATTCGTACATAGAGTGGTCTTCGGTTTGGACGTAATATAAAGTATCACTTCCAGACAGCTTACTGTGACAGTTAATCGTACAAAATGTGGTCTTCAGTCTGGAAGTAGTATAAAGTATCACTTCCAGACACCTTACCTTGACAGTTAATCGTACAAAATGTGGTCTTCAGTCTGGAAGTAGTATAAAGTATCACTTCCAGACACCTCACTGTGACAGTTCATCGTACAAAAAGTGGTCTTCGGTCTGGTTCGGTTGTATAAACTATAACATATTATATATAAACTATAATATATTAGTAAAATATAGCTAAAAATATGAATTTCGATAATTGAACTTAAACATACATTTTTTGACCATCACTTAATGCAAGCTAGTTAAATATATTATCTATATAAATAAAAAGACAAGTCCTGACTGACTGACTGACTCATCAACGCCCAGCCCAAACCCTTGGACCTAGAATACTGAAATTTTGCACAAATGTTTGTTTTATAATGTAGACAAGGAATAAGGAAGGATTTTTCAAAATTCAACCCCTAAGGGGGTAAAATAGGGGCGCTAAGTTAGTATGAAACTTCGCTGTTTTTGAAGTTTAAGGTATAAAAATTGGTATTTGGCCTTCCAGTTAAAAATAAAAAATGACGTATTTCAGGGTTTTTGGAAATTCCACCCCCAAGGGCGAAAAATAGGGGATGTAAGTTTGTATGGAAAATGTGTCAATTTTTAAGTTAAACGCATGAAAATTGGTATTTGGCCTTTTAGTTAAAAATAAAAAATATATGTTTCAGCATTTTTGGAAATTCCAGCCCCAAGAGCGTAAAATATGGGGTGTAAGTTTGTATGAAAAATGTGTCAATTTTTAAGTTAAACGCATGAAAATTGGTATTAAGCATTTCAGTTAAAAAATAAAAATATATATTTCAGGATTTTTGGGAATTCCACCCCTTAGGGCGTAAAATAGGGCATGTAAGTTTGTATGAAAAATGCGACTTTTTTGAAGTTAAACCCATGAAAATTGGTATTTTGACCTTTCAGTTAAAAATAAAAATATATATTTTAGGATTTTTGAAAATTCCACCCCGAAGGGCATAAAATAGGTGATGTAAGTTTATACTGACTGACATATCAACGCACAGCCTAAACGGCTGGAGTTAAAGACTTGACATTTTGACAGAAGGTACCTTTTATGACGTAGGCATCCACTAAAGAAGGGTTTTTGAAAATTCCACCCCCAAGGGTGTAAAATTGGGGATGTAAGTTTGTATGAAAAATGTGAAACGTTTTAAGTTAAACGCATGAAAATTGTTATTTGGCATTTCAGTTAAATATTTAAAATATATATTTCTGAATATTTGAGAATCCCCCCCCCCCACCCCTAAGAGCGTAAAGTAGGGTACGTAAGTTTCTATGTAAACTGCGACTTGAAGTTAAACGCATGAAAATTGGTACTTAGAATTTCAGTTAAAAATTAAAAATATATATTTCAGGATTTTTGGGTAGTTATTTTATTTTACTTTATTTAACTTACTGACTATTTTTTTTTTTTTTTTTTTTTTTTATTTAGGCCCGCAAACTGGCCGTTACAGCAAAACATACATTATTGCATTATACATATGAATAAATGACAGCCAAACAGCCTTCTAAGTGCGAACACAGCATGCTCACGAATATCTCGCTTTCACAAACATTTACAAATTTAATTTTAATAATAACAAACTTATAATAATTGAATGACAATAATAATTGAATCTATATTACTACTACATGTTAAATTAATTTATAATTTAGTGTGAAGAAATGTCTTGATAGTATTGACAGATACACTGAACGGATCGAGTTCCTGATAAATTTCGTTAAGGGTGGAGCACATTCGATAAAATGACGAATGCTGAGCGTAGTTAGTGTGACATGATGGTAGGTTAAACAATTTACGGTTGTGTAAGCGGCTTCCAGTTCGCGGTATATGTATTTGTAGTTTTCCCAACAAATCCGGACTATCTATTGCACCATTAAGGATATTAAACAATAGAACAACATCAGATACCTTGCGTCTATGGGCAAGAGGCAGTACTTTGAAGTGTTCTAGCCTAGCTTCATAGCAATTTAACTTGCGACAGAGATTATTTGCGTAAGTTAGGTGGTATAGAAATTTCTTTTGAAGCCCTTCGATTCTATTGATATGAACTGCATAAGATGGGTTCCAGATTGGGCTGCAGTATTCCAATAAACTGCGAACATAGCAGTTGAAAAGGATGATGGGAATTATTGGGTCTCTAAAAGTCTTGGTTTGCCTGATAACAAAGCCAGATAGTCTTGCCCCCTTTTTAATAATGTGGTCGATATGCTCGTGGAAGTCCAATTTTTGGTCCACAATTACTCCTAAGTCACGGGTGCTCGTAACTTCATTCAAGGGTGTATCGTTTATGTGATATAAGGACTATACTTAAGGACAATTGATATGTATTCTTTTTGCGTGAAGATATCGGGTCCTTTTTGTAAATAACAGTAGCAAAGTAGTTTTTCATTTATTTCTTAGTAAGGTTATTTATAGGTTAGGTTTTATTCAATTTATATTGCTTATTTGTTTTAAAAGTTATATTTTTTAGATTAAGCTTAAGTAATAAGTAGTTACATTGGTCATCATTCAAAATTATAAAATAAATTTTTTAATTGTTTTCTTACAATCCGTGTAACTAAATATCTATGTAACTAGAAATAGTTATGTATACTTAATTATATTACTACAAATATGTTCAGACAATTTACAAGCCTTTTTTAAAGTCTACGTGAATGAAAACCCTTTTTATTCAGTGAACTTAATTTTTATTGATTTATTAACTTCCTGACACCATACTATGACAGTAAATCGTAGAAAAGGCGGTCGTCGGTCTGGAAATAATATAAACTGTCAATCCAGACAGCTTATTGTAACAGTAAAACTTAGAAAAAGCGCTCTTTGGTCTGGTTTTTTAACAGAATACGACCATTTAATTAATAATTTACATAAAATACAAACTTGAGTACATAAACATAGATTATAGCTAAGTGTTCTCTTCTATCGAACCAGGTTATCATCATGTCAGCTGAAAGACACTCACTGCTGGTCAAAGTATTCAAACTTCTCCACAAATAATGGCCTTGCGCTGCCCGTATACAGCGATTCCCCTAAGATCATCGGTCCAACTTATGGGGAGCCTGCACACGCTGCGACTTCTGGTTCATGGTCACTACTCGAGAACCTTTCTGTCACAGCGGTCGTCAGTTTTACTACCTATGTGTCCTACTAACTGTCTCTTCATGAACCGTAAGTCGCAGCATGGAGGGGCACCCCACAAGGTGAAGCGATGATCTTTTACAACAAATTAATATTTTCATTTAATTTATTATTATTTATATATTGTATTAATATCCTGGGACATTATTCACACACGGCCATCTGATCCCAAAAGCAGATCTTGTACTGTGGAAACCAGATAAACGGCATATGATAAATACCACTTTTATTTTATAATACATACTTATATAGATTATCACACTAAGACTTCAGACAAACAGACATGTTTTATGTCCCGAGTCTGGGTGTAATTCTCTATATAAGTAATTATTTACAAAAAATAGTATATGTAGTATATCTGTTATCTGGTTTTACATAATATAAGCTCTGCTTAGTTTAGGATTAAGGATGGCCGTGTGTGAATAATGTCCCAGGATATTATTATATTCCCAACGACTTAACTAAACTAATTTATTTGTATGAACATAATATTCATATCAATCCTAAAATCTACTAAGAAGACTAAATATAAAATTAAATTAAATAAGAAATTTTGACCATAATGCTAATATAAAATAAACTAACTAACTAAAGTCAATACAATAGGCGCTCCGTACGGGCATCAAAGGCTATCGTGCCAGAAGACTGGCAGCATTGCCACGTTGTATGGCAATGCTTATTCTCTGTGCAAAATATAGATCCATCAATTTTTTGCGATATTCTAGAAGAGTGAACGAGCACCTGGAGCTCATGTTCCTAGAGTTTCAACCCCAAATGGCTCAAAAACGTAACTACTGACTAGGCGGGATAATTTACGCCGCTTGAGGTTCTCTGCTGATGCAGTCAAGGTAATAAGAAAATCTCTTGAAGTTGTACACAATCTGAATCTTCACGTAAACTGCTTTCCCGAATCAACGTAAAGCGACAGTTGCACAATACGTCCCTAAAAACTGACCGTCTCATGCACCTTAGAATGTCAAACAGGCCTCTGGTGCGGTTCATTTATGTTTTTTTTTTATCCTGGGACATATTTACAATACATGCTAGACAAATTAAGCCCCCGCTCACCTCTATAAAAAAAGCCTTTTATTTCCTACCTCTTACAAGCCGTAGGTTTGTAAGTTTAAATTTTTTAGATACCTAGTATAATTTTTTTATACTCTAATTTTTTTATACATTTTTAAAGCAGAGAAAGGCTATTAAGCTATATGTCCACTTTTCTTTCTTTAAAGTATACTTCTGGTCGAATTTTAATGCAATGGAGGCTACTCATCTGCGCGTGACATAGTGATAGTACGGGTGCACTTTATATTCCCTCACTCTCATAATCCGATGGGACAGCTAACTGATAGATCGAAAAGAGTTCAAATACAGAACCGGTGACTTTAAGAGCTCAACTATACGTAAATAACTAAAGTACTAGCACAACTAATTACAAATGGCGTCTTTTAATCATAGATCTATTTGTAAATCACGTTATGGTCAACAAACAACTAAACAGGTAATCATAATTACTAAAAATTACAATATAATCTTGAAGGGATATAATGCTTAATCATTATTTTTATGTTGACAAGTATATTGATTTCTTATTATAATTTTTTGATAGGCAATTTGTAAACGGAAACATAAATTAAACGTGGTGGTGTATATCCTATTATGATAGCCATGAAGTATAGATAAATGGATCGTTGGTTTGTGGCTTAAGGGTTTAATTAATACAATATACGAGTAAGTATAGCCTATAGTTATACTATATACCTAGACCTATGGCATGACTAGGCATATATAAAGTCCTAAAGGACATAATATGTATAACTTGGAAACACATAACATTCTGTCGCTTTTAAGACGAAATTGTTATGTTATAATTAAATTTATTCAGCACTTGGCCATTAGCGCTCGTTCTTGTCAATCTTACAATGAAGTACATGAATATAGTCACATACAAAATAAACTACTACGTCCGTGCAGTCTGTTTTATCACATAATGAAGCTTTTATAACTGTTTTACAATTTTGTTTACATGTATTGCATTATTTAGTTTAAGTAGATTATAACATCAGGAAAGATATTGATGGTAATAATTGAAAATTTGCCAACCACGCCAGCTGGCGTGGTTGGCAAATGCTTGCTTTTCACGCCGGAGGTCGTGGGTTCGATTCCCACCCAGGACAGATATTTGTGTGCATGAACATGTCTGTTTGTCCTGAGTCTGGGTGTAATTATCTATAAAAGTGTATATTTACAAAAGAAAAGCATTATATTATGTAGTATATCAGTTATCTGGTTTCCATAATACAAGCTCTGGTTAGTTTGGGATCAGATGGCCGTGTGTAAATAGTGTCCCAGAATATATTATTATGGTGCTAACAGGAGAGGACGCTTGGGGCGACGACCACAGAACTTAGATGGTGCATAGTTTAGTCGAGGAAGCGTTTCGGCGCTTGCTTTATAATGAGGCGTGATTCATAAATATACATGTAAGACAGTGTAAAGCTGTTAATGATTATAATTAATAAAATAATAATCTAGTTGAAAAGGTCACAGTTATAGCCTTGCATTACTATTGTGTCAGACGTGACCAGGTACTTAATTATACAGTGTTTCGAAGACAATTACAGTTCAATGTGTACATGCTTTGAATTTTTCTTCTATATTTACTATACGTAATTTGTTAGGTTATATTATGGTGTATAAAGGAGCAAGTCTAAAATACTTGACAAGAGTACTTTTATGATGGCCATTAAAGTTTTTAACGCACTGCCAAATAATATTAAAGAGCTACCTATAGAAACATTTAAAACAAGTTTGACTAAATGGCTTTTACAAAATTGTTTTTATACTATTAAAGAATTTTTTGAATGGCAACAAAATGATGTCTGCACCAAAATATAAAGTTTCTACAACCACATCTATTTTATATTGTTATTTTCTAAAATTTTAATAATATTTGATTTGTTTTGACATGTACCTATGACATTTTATTATATACTAGCTGGTGCCCGCGACTTTGTCCACGACAATTTTGAATGATGACCAATGTAACTACTTACTTCTAGCTTAATCTAAAAAATATAATTTTTAAAACAAATAAGCAATATAAATTGAATAAAACCTAACCTATAAATAACCTTACTAAGAAATAAATGAAAGACTACTTTGCTACTGTCATTTACAAAAAGGACCCGATATCATCAAGCAAAAATCAAAGAATACATATCAATTGTCCTTAAGTATATTCAGTAAGTCAAATAAAGTAAAAAAATAATCAACGATGCATTAATCACAAATGTAAGAATACATATCAATTGTCCTTAAGTATATTCAGTAAGTCAAATAAAGTAAAATAATAATCAACGATGCATTAATCACAAATGTAACTCCCATTAGATTAGGTTGCGACATTTTGTGAACGAAACCATAGCGCGATCTAAAACGATGATTACGCCATCTACTAACAAAAATATAAACTTGTAAAGCGGTAAAATTAAGATGTGTGCATATATTTTGGGTGAGATTTAGGCGATCATCTATTGATTAATTTTTGGACGACCTATTTCAAGCATTTATTTATTTTAACCGATATGCCAATTAAGTTCCGCGATCTGAAACGATATTAACGCCATCTAGTTACAAAATTGTGAACTTATAGATCAATAAAATTGAGATGATGTTTTTTGGGTGCGATCATCTCGACACCAACAATTTATATTACGATAACTCGAATTTTAGATAAATTCGTTTTTTATCCCAATTTGATTAAAATATCGTTTTTTTATTATTTGTTATAAAATTTACAAAAAAAAAGATTAGAAATCTTATAAAACGCTTTACTTAGACGACCTTTTTTAACAACAAATTATTCCCTGGATTGCTTTATTTTTAACTGAAAGACCAAATACCAATTTACATGCGTTTAACTCAAAAAATACAGACTTTCATACAAACTTACATCGCCTATTCTAGTCGTCCTTAGGGGTGGAATTTCCAAAAATCCTGAAATATATATATATAATTTTTATATGAAAGGCCATATACCAATTTTCATGCGTTTACCTCAAAAATGTGACATTTTTATACAATCTTACTTCCCCTTTTTGTCCCCCTTAGGGGTGGAATTCTCGGAAATCCTGAAATAAATATTTTTAATTTTTAACTTGCATCCCCTATTGTATGCCCTTCGGGATGGAATTTAAAAAATCCTGAAATATATATTTTTATTTTTAACTGAAAGGCGAAATACCAATTTTCATGGGTTTAACTTCAAAAATGTCGCATTTTTCATATAAACTTACATCCCCTATTTTAGCCCTAAGGGGTGGAATCCCCAAAAATCTTGAAATATATATTTTTAATTTTTAACTGAAATGCTAAGTACCAATTTTCATGCGATTAAGTTCAAGTCACAGTTTACATAGAAACTTACGTACCCTATTTTACGCTCTTGGGGCTGGAATTTCCAAAAATGCTGAAATATGTATTTTTTTATTTTTAACTAAAAGGCCAAATACAAAATTTTGTGCGTTTAACTTAAAAATTGTCACATTTTCCATACAAACTTACATCCCCTATTTTTCGCCCTTGGGGGTGGAATTTCTAAAAACCCTGAAATATATATTTTTTATTTTTAACTAAAAGGCCAAATACAAATTTTCATGCGTTTAACTTAAAAATTGTCACATTTTCCATACAAACTTACATCCCCTATTTTTCGCCCGTGGGGGTGGAATTTCCAAAAACCCTGAAATACGTGATTTTTTATTTTTAACTGGAAGGCCAAATACCAATGTTGATGCCTTAAACTTCAAAAACGGCAAAGTTTCATACTAACTTAGCGCCCCTGTTTTACCCCCTTAGGGGTTGAATTTCGAAAAATCCTTCCTTATTCCTTGTCTACATTATAAAGCAAACATTTGTGCAAAATTTCAGCTTTCTAGGTCCAAGGGTTTGGGCTGGGCGTTGATGAGTCAGTCAGTCAGTCAGGACTTGTCTTTTTATTTATATAGATTTTTGATGATAATTATGACATATACGTGTAATATAAAATATTATGTAATTGTGACATGTACTGGTTTTATCTATAATTGTTAATTAAATATTAATGTGTAATATGATTTAAATCGAATGTATTATAATTTAAATATTTTAAAATTGTGTAAAATTATTGTTTAATATAAATAATTATGTTATCTCTAATTTAATAATATTTACACGTCGACATATCGACAGAGTATGATGAAACTATCAAATTTGTTAACACCTTCATGTATACACTCATATTCAGTGAATAAATGATTGATTCTTGATTCTTCTTGATAAACTTTTCATCTGCAAGTATTTGAGTGAAATCCTTTTCTGTCTTCGTTTATCGTCTCCATTAACCTCTATTTAATGCTAAATTAATACTTAAAATACGTTTATGTACAGTGGTATAAAATATAATTATCGTGATTTATTGCATTATTTAAACAACTTTGTCTCAGTATTTCTGAGATACACCCCGATGAAAGACAGATAGACTGGTAGGATTTATTCTTAGTACAACTCCCTAAACATCTAAATAATGACCTAGATTCCGATAACTATGAAATAATACTCACTATGTCAGCGTAAGTCAAAGGAAGATGACGTACGTGAAAGTCTTTGTCTGTAAATTTACAGAAAACGAGAGTTTGAGTATATCAAGTGCTTCATACTTAATTTTCCTTTATTTGTAAATTATGTACCTTTAGAAAGACACTGTAATTTCTAAAGGTACATCATTTACAAACGGAGGAAGATTAAGAATAAAATAGTAAGTAATAGAGAAAAAGAAGAAAAGCTATAAAATATATACGCTTTATACAGTCAAAGCTATCTCCATAAACATACTTTAAACTTAATACGTAAACAATAAGGGTGGATTTCGTATTGCAAGTGTAACTAGTAACGTAGTTTCGATTGCACATACATAGGTACTCGTATATATTTTGAACTACTAAAAACATTGACATTACACGCGTTGAACTCTTTTGTTAGAAGTTGAATTCAATTAAAAACATTCATTGTTGATGTTTTGAAACGTCTTGCAAATATAATGTACGAGTGTGAAACCAAAATTCGCATTGAATTCAAAGATCAATGGTGACCGAGTACAATAGATTTACTATCGAATAGCGTGTGTCTAGTTTCTTATTGTACGCTTTTATATTACGTTACAATAATTAAGGCTAAGAAACTCGTAGCCTTGGCTATCAATAAAGCGTGTGCGATCCAGTATCGATCATTGACACAACATGTCGATAATCGATATTCAAGCAAATATGACGGATACAGTCGTGATAGAAACGACATTGACTGTTATTGTCTATGTTGCGCGTGCCCTGGATTCATAACAAATTAGGTTCAAGAACTTTTAATATAATAGGTTGGCTGGCTACTTGAACTTTTTTTGAAGCGTGTCTTAATATCGAAGGCTTAAAAAGTTTGAATAAATACTCTATGTTAAGCGATTTCTCCGTGGTTGGTTTCGATCATTATTTTATAATTCAATAGGGAATGATTTGGAGATGGCCCCATTTATAATTGTGTTATTTTTTTATTTTGATTTATAAATAGTAAAGTAATAAAACATTGAGTATTATATTATATTATTATTATTAACTATTTTAAGAAACACAAAACTACCTTTTATTTTTTAATTCTTCTTCAAGTAACGGAGTTATGGCGTAACATATGATACAAAAACAACATATAATCGAATTGGTAACTATCTTGTTTTGATGTCGGTTTAAAATGACATATAGTTTGATTTAAAGACTGTTTGCATTTTGTTTTTGTTAAGGAATATCCCCTTTTTGTTTGAATTATTTATCATAGCAGGTAATCATTTGGGCTGCATTTCCTACATTAATGAAATAATGGTCATTATATTTTATTTTATTTAGAATCGGTTTAGTAGTCTATAAATAACCTCATTTTAAATATGCACGTAGAATAAGTAGATAAAAGATTTGTAAACGTGGTTTCCAAAAAAAATAAGTGGAATTCGGAAGCGTTGGTGCTATAACTTAGAAGCTTATAACAAGAAGATTCAATACATTTAATATAGTTTAATAAGTACGGTCGAAAAGATCATAGTCTCTAATCTCAACATATATTTTTCCACAAATTGCCTTTATTTGTCCAGAAGAGCAGTGAACCTGGTAAGACCTGCAAATAGCTTTCAACGCGTTTTAATTATGTGGTACACACGGCTACATATCAAGCTATACATTTCCAATATACGCTGAAGCTGAAGCTGTATATAATTTTCATACAATAAGCCTCTCATTGTATGAAAATCCTATACAACGCGAAATCAGCTTATACTGGAAATGTATAACTTGATATGTGGCCGTGTGTACATAGATTCGTGGCAGTTCCTCAAGTAGTAGCGTCACTTTTGCCACGGAAGATGCTGAGCGCAGTTGCTAGCTGTTCTTTTTCCTAATTACTTCTCATTAGTTAAATCCCAAACAACCCAGCAGAATTTGGGGAAAGATCGTGACATCAACAATGGGATAGTATAGGCTCTAAAAACGTATGTAGCAATAGGTTGACTTTGTCAATTATCACAGGCGATTGGATCGATTGACCTTTAATCTTAACGCGTACTATTTTTCTATCTACCATTGAACTTGTGTGACTTTTGTCTAAGTTCTTTCGAAACAGAGCCGGATTGTCACCTCAAAGGTCATGAGCGATTTTTGTTATGAACATTAGATGTGGTATGTCAAAATTTTCTATTAGAATATCGGGGGGTGTGAATGGGGTGTCGTAATCAACCTTCTGATTAACGAGGGTTGTGAAACTTTCATTGGATAATTTAGTTAGCGTATGTTACTCGTAGTTACACTATCTCGTGTAATATAGTTTTCGAGTTAACGATAATTGACCTCATCGTCAATGTCACGTTTTATTTCAATTGTTTTTACCTTCGATTTATAGTATTTCGCCACAACTACAATAATGTTTTGTTGAGGCCTTTACGTAAAAAGTTGTACAGCGTAGTGAATTCAATAGTTATTAAGAGTGAACTAGTCGCTTCTCTGAACTTGTCAGTGGACTTGGCTAAAATGGATACTATTATGTCAATAAATTGATTTTATTTTTATTTATCGCGCTAATAAACAAAAAGTTAATAATTATGTGGAAGAGCCTAGGTTAATTGGCAAAAAAAGAACGAATATCACAGCGGTAGACCGTTGACTATCACGAACTTCGTCACTGAGTTTTATACGACCGTGGTTCGTCCCATATATAACTTTCTGTCATTTACCCTTACTGAAAACAAACATTTTTCAATAATAATGTGTTTAAATAACAGAAGACAAACTTACTTGTTAACTCTTAAAGCTGAACTATGTAATACGTATGTTTAAAGGCTCTTCATTTTTAAATGATAATTTCCAACTGTTATTATGATGATCGCTAAGTTGATAAATATCATGTTTAATTTTAGCGGTACTAGAATATTATTGTTCGACAAAAATATCAACCACGTCTCCTTTACAGAATGCGTTCAGTTTGTGGCAATTACAAATGTGAGCAGTTAATTTTGTAAGACAACAGAAGATATAACTCGTGTGTGTGGCCACCGGAACACAGCTCGATATGTTTCTGTTTCTATTGTGTTACGCAAGAATGCTATGAAAATGGAAGCGATTAAAATATTTCTATATTTACGTAAGCTTTGTGATGTAGTAGGCATAGTCTTTGCAATACTTTTTGTTTGGTCAGAACAGCAAAATAAATCTGTTTTTCTCTCAGAAATAAGTTTACCCAGTTCCGCTTGAATACTTATGTAAATGACCTTATACAGGAATTGAATTGAAAAACATCTAGTTTTGTTTATAGAAATCAAGGTAACAAAAAGTTGGTCTTGGCTGCTTTACTAAAGATACAATATCCTAGCGATATTCTAGTGCATAACGTAAACGTCCTGAGTACGAGGTTCGTAACAATTCATTTTACGAAATAATGTTATACTATGTCAAATCATAGCCCTCCTCTTTTTACCAGACTACCTTGATACATAATCTAGCCTAGTGCTATGAATAAAGTTGCCTCTCACCGGCGAATGGTCTCAAAAATATTAAAGCTATAGGTGAAATAATGCTTCCATACCCATCATATTCTTTCTTCCAATAATTATAAATGACAGACTCCAGACCCAGATTGGTAGAAGTACCAATTGACTGCAAGAAATGGGGTACTTGATGTCAAGTAGTTTTACAGAAACTAAGGAATTTACTGCAGCTATTGACAACATTAAACTTGTAGTTGAGTGGTAAAAGGTTTCTATTGTTGTTTTTTAAATAAGAATAATAATAAAGTAATTTAAGAGTATACCCTAACCTCCACGCGAGGCGAGACACTTGGCATGACATGTACTCACTGGTATTTTAAACCCCTTTCCTGAAGTTAAATAATAATCTTCAAAATCAAATAGGTGGGATGACACAACATGGGAGGCCCTGGAAGCTCGTAGTACATTTCTGCTTTTTGCTAATACCAAATATAAGCATACTGGCACGCTCAGATATTGATCTGAGCGGTATGTTATAAGTATTTTATGAACGCCAGTAGTGCGGTGAATTAAAAAAGTAACACATAAATTTATTAAAAATAAACTATGTTAGGTATTAAATAATGGTTCTGTCTCTAAATAGTAAAATTTGCAAATTTTCTTATCTATTCCGTTGAAATGAGACAAGCCTTTTGCTATCAGAATGTATAAACGTCAAATCGTTAGATTTATAGCATTATTCGCAATACAAACTCAAAACTGAAAAATCAATGGCGGGGAAAGAATTAGCACCGTCTGCCAATCAAGGGCAAGCGCTTCGCCACCATTAAGCTACAAACGATACACACCGACATCTAAAAACTCCCTATGAATGTCGCTTATACGAAATTGGCTGACTAAAAGGACTGCCTCGTTGGTCTAGCGGTAGCGTGTTCAACCGCAGATAATGAGGTCCTGGGTTCAAATCCCGGGTCGGGCCAAAAAGTGATTTTGGGATTTTTCCGCAAAAAGAAATTTCTCAGTATCAGCCCGAAGTCTGGAAGTTGGCGGTATTACACCCCCGTGCCTCGGAGAGCACGTAAAGCCGTCGGTCCTGTACCTGAACTCTTTCCGGTCGTGTCGCTAGGCGTCCCATCGGATCATGAGAGTGATGGAATAGAAAGTGCCCCTGTGTTTGCGCACACACTTGTGCACTATAATATGTCCTGCGCAATTGGCTAGTCTCCATTAAGACTGGCCGCCGTGGCCGAAATCGGTCGGGAGGACATCATCATACGAAATAGGCTCTAACATTACCAAACTGCCAGCGTTAGATATCTGAGAGCGAGTATCTATTGTTATTGTGTCAATATGTGAGTGTTATTGTATTATTCTACGTTTCCCATATGCGCTGTTAATTTAACGTGAGGTAATACGATGAATAGGGCATTATTAAATGTTTGTAATGGCCGATTGAGTGGCGGCTGACGAAATTACAACTAAGTTTTATTTTGCTCGAAATGTAGAATAATTAGCAGCTATTTGTACGATTGTTGTTACACGGCCATTTGTTAATGCCCGAATGTTGGTGAACTAATCGTGAGCTATTTGTCTCTGTAACTATTTGACAAACAACTTTATTATGTTAGGACATATGTTTTATTTAGGCACAACGCAATCGTATAATTGTTTATGATAGCCACGATACCATGATACCATTCTGAAATTATTTAGAGTAAACATGGGAAAACATCAAATAAAAGTATTATCTTTTTATTTTAGACAAGCTACGGCTCTTCCATTTTACAATTTATGTTTTTAATTTATATATTGTATTTTATTTTTAGTTTATTGATTATTTTTTTTAATTTTACCTGTCATAGTTTTAATTTTAATGATTAATATATCTGGTTTAAGATCTTTCTTCCTCAAAAGAATACAATTATTAGGTTAAAAAGATTCCCTTTTAATTTTTTTAAAGTTTTTTGTTAGTCAATGTTCAGTATAACTGCATTGATTGGAGAATGAGCACTGTTGCCTAAGATACGGGTGTCAAACCTTGTTCAGGTACACAATGTAAATTGTTAATTAGACTTAAGTACTTATTGAATAAAGATATTATTATTAAAAAAATACTTATATGAGAAACATATTTACAAAAGTTTTTCAATACTTGTCGGGCGGTTACTAATATAATATAACACAAAGAGATAAAATATTCATAACACATTTTACTTCAATTAATGGATATGGTGTAAGCCTGTAAGTAACTATTGCACTTAATCTTGTATAATTAAGGAAAAAACGTGAATGTCGTGTAAACAATTGTTGACTGACCAAACAAATTAATATTATATAATAACCTTGTGATTTCTGGCGGTCAACCTCAATTGAGACGAGCAATCTGCGCGCGACTATAGTGCAGAAATGTATTCGCAAATATAGCCCCCTTCATATTCCATCACTTGCATGATCCGATGGAATGACTAGCGACGCGACCATAAAGAGATCAGGTACAGGATCGACGGATTTACGTGCTCTCCGAAGCGAGAAATTACCACGGATTTTCAAAATCGCTTTTTGGCCGGGGATTCAGGAGTCACAGGACCACAATATGTACGGTTTAACATCCTCATTATCTCATTGTCTAGCGGCAGACAATGAGCCATTTAAGTAACTCTGCCACTTATTTACTTTCAAAATAAGGTTAAAGCTTTTCAATGTACAGTCGATGTCACGTTCTATGATACATTTTTGTCATTAACGACTTTATAATTACGTAAGAAGGTTTTCGTAATGCAAGTCTACAACTGTCTGAAGTTGGTAATGCCATGTCTAAAACTTCGACAATAAGGTTCATCACAAGGACATTTATTAAAATGATAATAAGGAAGATGGAAAGAAATATATTTATTAGACGTAAGTAAAAACAATCAGTGTTGAAAGAATAATTAATAAAGCAAGAATAATAATATAATAAATAAATGTGCTATTATTGAGATCGAACCTACGACCTCTGTTTTAGAAGTCAGGGTTAGTGACCCATGACCACTAGACCAACAGGCCATTTCTCTTGTAAATGGCCCCAACAACCTGATCGCTTTACAAATTTAGTAATTACAAGAATAAAAACTTTACCAATAATGATAATACCTTTAGGCTTTATAAATAATTACCACGAACTAGAAATCTAGCAGATCACGATGTTTAACTTTGTAACACCTTTCTTGCGTAATAGGAAACGGGGTAAATCATGCTTTTAGACAAAAAATAAAAACAATAATGGCGCTGTTAACAATCGATTACGTAAATCGAGAGCACGAATCGGACACCGAGACGTCTTTTGCTCACTATTGTGTGAACTCGATAAAGTTGACAGAAAAATAACTTTTTTGTCTATGGCTCGTTCGATTTTTAATTATGTTTGCTTTAAATGTCGCATCGTAAAGGATTAATGAAACAATTTGTTATGCTTTTTGCTATTATATAATATATTTGCTATTGCCGTATTCACTAAATACCGTCACTTTTTAGTTGACGACTATACCATCATACATTATGAATAAAACTTAGTTTTATCCATAAATTTTAGATCCCATGGAACAGCTAGCTGACACGACCAGAAAGAATTCAGCTACCGATCTTATGATGACCGGTTTTACGTGTTTACAGACTTTGAGCTGATACTCAGCATTAACTTTCGCAGAAAAATCTTTATGTCTCAATTTCTGGCCTGACCCGGGATTTTAAATTGAATTCAATTACAAAATTAATTATTCCGTAACTTTTTACATTCATGTGGACTCATCATTTTTGCAGTGTCAGACATGTCAGCTAATGAGAGAAAAAACTCACTAGGAAGCGTTTTCCTAAACAAACTTTTGTTCAAGATTAATTACATATATTTATGTGTGTTGACTTAGAACAACTCAATCCCAAGCACTATTGTCACTTAAATAATCAGCAATTTTGTAATATGCCCTGCTACACAATTTTCCTTTAATAATTATTTTTAAATTATTTGTAGACTGTAATTCTCTAATATTGAATAGTGGAACCTCATTATCCTCGACTGAACACGTTACCGCTAGACCAAGTAACCAAGCAAACCTTACTGAAGTTCAAATAAATAAATAGTATACATAAATTAGACCAAATAATCGTGACACGGAACAAATAGTCGTGCTCTTCACACATATTTGTAAAAATGTTATGTTTATAGGTGTAGATCGGGGCGCCCAAGCTTATCGGGAAAGACGGAAATGTTGAATTAAGCCATAGGTGACGCAAGCGTCATATATACTTCGGTAACCGCTTGCCGTCAGGTGTGTGCATGTATAAAAAATCGTCTACATAATATGTGACATATTAGACATAACCAGGTGTTAATAATGGCTGACACATAGTTTATCATTACATCACCGTGTGACTGATGGAGTCCAATTAAGAATTAATTCAATAATAATTAATTAATTATCTACAGATCAACTTCCATTAATCAATTATTATAAGGATCATAACTTTTAAACCAACTTCAACAGAAAGAAGTTAGCAATTCGACTGCATTCTATGTTGTTTTGGAACCGATATTGAAATTGATTTCGAAAGCACTCCCTGTGCCAGAATCATCATCACCATCACTATCATGATCATATCAGCGGAAAGACTTCTGAACAAAAGCTTCCCAAAGATCTCCACAATTTCCGGTCCTGCGATACCCGCATCCAGCAGCTTCCAGCGACCCTCACAAGATATTAACATTGCTTGCTTGCTTATCGTATGGGCAGTGGTTACCCTAGTGTCAGAGTTGTTCAAGCCGCCCAGTAGGCCTCTGACATGGCTTAACGACTGTTGTCTAATGACAACAACCGGGACCTACAGCTTAACGTGCCCTCCGAAGCACGGAGACGCTCAGAATTTAAACCACTTTGGCGGTAACCCATCTATGGACTGACCGCGAGCCTAGTTACTTAACCTCGCTGATCACTTATGGACCGGTGAGAGCATCTGGCTATGAGCGATATAACATTAACTTTTGTTTATAACTTTTTTAAGTCTGTTGTATGTTCTTCTCGATTTCAAATAAAGGAGGTTATCTATTACATTCTACAAAGAAAAACATACTTTTTGTATGTATGTTTCCGTTGTTTTTAATCGATTTTAGTAATTCTGTTTTAATCTTTAGGGAGTGCTTTCGGAAGTCCATTTAACTGTTGTTAAAATTAGTAATTGTAAAGAAAAATTAAAGTCGGTTTTATAAGTCTTAAAACAGTAGTTATATAAACTACCTTCGACTATTCTTATAGATTTTGATGGATTTCTTATACACAATAAAGGTATTAATTATATTTTGGAAATCTATACTACGACTCGAATTGATACCGCTTGCCTAGTCTTTATTTTTGTTGTTAGTTTTAGTTTGTCCACTGAACAAACAATAATGAAGTGAAAATTAAATGTGATGAAAAAAGTGAAATTAAATCTGCGCCTTAAGTGACTTTTAATCGACCCACATATTGCAAGTTGAAAAATAATTAATAATAATGCACAAGTTTTGGTTTATTATTGCAAAACCTAATGATATGGTTTTTATGACTTACTAGCTGTGGCCCGCGGTTTTACCCGCGTTAACCTTTATAAATTTAGCCTATGTGTTAATCCAGGGTGTCAGCTAACTCCATACCAATTTTTATTAAAATCGTTCTAGCCGTTTAGACCTGAAGAAGTAACAAACATACATACTCACAAACTTTTGGCTTTATAATATTAGTGTGATTAAGACTGAATTTACTATCTTGGTAATATTTAAAACTTATTTGAGATGAAATCAGTTACTTATTAGATCTTGCGAAACTATTACGTGACTGGCATGTTGGTCTAGTGGTTAGTGACGCTGAGTACTAAGCCCAAGGTCGTGGGTTCGATCCCCACCCAAGACAAGTCTTTTAGTGTTGAGCACCATGATTTGTTGTGTCTGGGTGTAATTTACCTGTAATTTGTATTATAATATATAAGTATGGTTATCAGTTGTCTGGTTGATATTACTTCATCATCATCATCATATCAGCCGAAAGACGTCCACTGCTGGACAAAGGCCTCCCTCAAAGATCTCCACAATTGCCGGTCTTGCGCTATCCGCATCCAGCGTTTTCCAGCGACCCGCACAAGATCATCGGTCCATCTTGTAGGGGGCCTGCCCACGCTGCGTCTTCCGGTTCGTGGTCGCCACTCGAGAACCTTTCTGCCCCAGCGGCCGTCGGCTCTACGAGCTATGTGCCCTGCCCACTGCCACTTCAGCTTGGCAATTCTTAGGGCTATGTCGGTGACTTTGGTTCGCCTGCGGATCTCATCATTTCTGATTCGATCTCGCAGGGAAACTCCAAGCATAGCCCTTTCCATTGCTCTTTGGGTGACCTTGAGCCGCCTGATAAGGCCCATAGTTAGCGACCACGTCTCTGTTCCGTAAGTCATCACTGGCAACACACACTGGTCGAAGACTTTCGACTTGAGACACTGCGGTATTTGGGACGAGAAGATATTACGTAGCTTCCCGAACGCTGCCCAGCCGAGTTGGATTCTACGATTGACCTCCTTCTCGAAGTTGGACCTACCTAGTTGGATGGTCTGTCCTAGGTAAATATAGTTCTCTACAACTTCGAGTGCAGAGTCTCCAACCTTAACTAGAGTGGGTGCAACATGGATGTTTGACATAATTTTCGTCTTATCCATGTTCATTTTCAGACCCACTTGTTGAGAGACTCTGCTGAGGCCATCGAGCATTGTACCGAGGTCGTCAAGGGTCTCAGCCATGACTACTATATCGTCGGCAAATCGAAGGTGGGTGATGTACTCGCCATTGACATTGATGCCAAAGCCTTTCCAGTCCAGAAGCTTGAAGACATCTTCCAATGCAGCGATGAACAGTTTCGGAGATATAACATCTCCCTGTCTCACACCTCGCTGCAAGTGGATAGGTTTCGAGTTCTGGTCCTGGAGTCGCACTGACATAGTGGCGTTTTCGTACAAACACTTTAACACCTCGATATACCGGTAGTCGATTTGGCACCTTTGGAGAGACCTCAGTACGGCCCAAGTTTCGATCGAATCGAAGGCTTTCTCATAGTCCACAAACGCTAAGCATAATGGCTGGTTATACTCTTCGGTCTTCTGTATAACCTGCCGCAGCGTATGTATGTGGTCTATGGTACTAAAGCCTTTACGGAAACCGGCTTGTTCGGGAGGCTGGAAGTCGTCAAACCTGCGTGCGAGACGATTCGTAATGACCCTCGAAAACAACTTGTAAACATGGCTCAGCAGTGTGATGGGTCTGTAATTCTTCAAGAGGGTTTTATCGCCCTTTTTGAAGAAGAGCACCACCACACCCCTGTGCCATGCTTTTGGCGTTTGACCTTCTAGTATGACGGAGTTAAATAACTTCTGAAGGGCCCGTAGGATTGGTGTACCACCCGCCTTCAGAAGCTCTGCCGTAATTCCATCATCACCAGGCGCCTTGTTGTTCTTAAGCTGTTCGAGAGCCATTCTAATCTCGCACAGGCTGACGTACGGGATGTCGTCGGTGAAGTGTTGGGTTAGTCGTGCTCTGAGATCTGAGGCACAACTATCGACAGGTGACTGGGTTTTCGCATACAGCTGTCCATAGAACCTCTCGATCTCTCCCAGCAACTCAGGTTTAGACGTGACGATTCTGCCATCCTCAGTCTTCAGCTTCGTCAGTTGGCTCTGTCCAACAGACAGTTCTCTTGCAAACACTTTAGAGCCTTTGTTCCGCTCAATGGCTTCTTTAATACAATTTGTATTAAATTGGCGCGTGTCGCGTGTCAAAGACTTTGAGATCTGTCTGTTGAGCTGCCGGTATCTGGTAGCATCATCAGAGGATGTCAGAACCATTTTCCGTCTTTCGTCCATAAGCTGCAGGGTATAGTCAGAGATCTTTTTGGTTCTGTTTGTACGGTGGGCCTTGAAGACCTTAGACCCAGCCGTATGGACAGGTTCTACGAGCCTGTCATGGTATGAGCCCACTTCCTCGCAATCTGCTAGGCATTCGAAACGGTTTTGCAGTTCGAGCTGAAAGGGTTCAGGGTTTTGGATGTGGATGGTTAAAGGTCGGAGCGTAGACTTTATTAGTCGGGACCTCTGGAGCTTGACATTTAGGTTCAATGAGCCTCTCACCAGTCTGTGATCGCTCCCGGTTTTAACCGTATTGATCACTGAGACGTCATTGAACACCTGTCTACTCGTCGACAAGATAAAGTCTATCTCGTTTTTTGTTTTACCATCGGGGCTTACCCAGGTCCATTTGCGGTTTTCCGACTTCTTGAAAAAGGAGTTCATCATAAAGAGTCCCTCCTTCTCCATGAAGTCGGCCAACATTTGGCCCCGGGGATTCCGGTCTCCAGTTCCAAATTGCCCCACTTTCAGCTCATTCCCGAATCGTTTACCCAGCTTCGCGTTAAAGTCCCCCATGACCACAGTGAAATAAGAGTTCGAGGTATGTATGGCTCTAGAAATATCCTCATACATGACCTCAACCTCATCGTCGGAGTGCGTCGAAGTCGGCGCGTAAACCTGTATGACCTTCAACGAATACCGCTTGGTAATTCTGAGTATAAGGTACGCAACCCTAGTCGACACACTCTCGATTTTCACTATGTTGTGGACGAGGGACTTGTGGACTATGAACCCAACACCACCTTGGGAGAGTTGGTCGCCTTCCCGGAAATAGAACAGATTCCCGGATTTCAGGATTATCGTGTCCTCCCCCTCTCTTCGGACTTCAGATAATCCTATTATGTCCCAATGTAACCTGCTCAATTCTTCCTCCAGTTCGATCATCTTCTCGTCGGTCCGCAGTGTGCGTGTGTTGTATGTTGCCAGGGCCAGAGGTCGTCGGTTTTGGTAACGCGGAATCTGCCGGGGATTCTTAGCACCCCCTGCCCTGCCGTAACCACGGCTGTTACCACGGCTGGGAATAGCAGGGCTGCCGGGGACTGGGGGCCGCGGTTTAATTGTGTCCTTCATTTGAGGGGATCTGCCATAATCGCCACGCTTGGCAAACGGGTTGGCGATCGCAGTAAGGTAGAAATTGGTACTCATGAGAACGCTGCTGCCCATTCTCTGGAATATATTCCCTCGGGACGACTTCTACGTCCCCCCACGGGATGAGAGGGGGTGGTGATATTCTCTAGGCCGTCACCACACAGCCAATGATATTACTTGCTTTTCCTAATTTGTTATGAGATGGCAGTGTGTATTGGTCCCAATATATTATTAGCGAACATGTTATTTTTGCGCGTTTAGATAAAGCATGCAGATTTTTATTAATTTATGAATGAATTCATTACGAAATTTGCTTGAATGAATACCAACAATATGTTATTATGTTTAATATTAATACGGCGCACATACACACACACTCCTTCGTTCAACAACGCTCACGCGCAAGACGCAGATCTTACAGCAGATCAAGGGACTTTGAAGAATTGTGCTTACTTATTTTGAAGCAATATTCCCTCAAGATATAATGTTCTGTACTTTAGAGTTAAGTTATTATACTTACTAAAAATAAATAATGGGTACGTTCAGTTACAGTGTTTGTGCATCGATCAAATAAATGTATTTGTCTCTTTTCAAGTGTAATGTGTGTGGGAATTAAACTAAGGATTAAAAAAAATGTAAAGGCTCAGGCGTTTAATTAGGCAAAGAATAAGAATAAATAAAATCTTAAAATAATGAAATCTCTGAAAATGTTGTAAAATCTGTAAAAAATGAGACATAAATCCGGAACAGGATTGGTATATTACATATATATGTATATAAAAAAAATACAATTTGGGAGCCGATTTTGACTATAATTTACATACCTATGTATGCATGCTAGATGGTTCCATAATCTGAGAATTTACAAAGAAATACACTAATTATATAGTAAATTTACAATATGTGTAATTATGATTAATGTGTAATGTCAGTAAATTTTAATTAAATAATAATGAATACTAGTATCCATATACAGAGTAAGTGAAATTTTGTATGTCATGACATAAAATGAGTAATGTGTGAGACTCCTTGTTATTTTATCACATTTTTGCAAATAAATTGATTTGATTTGATTGAAATCAACTAAAAAGAGAAAAATATAAACTATTTAATGAAATAAAACACCAGCTTCAAATACTACATGGTATGTAACAACTTTCGGTAATACACTAATATTTGGAATTAACGGCAACAATTAATTATATGCGTTTGCGGGCAATAACTTCAAATATTACAATTCAGCGTATACGTAGCTAAAGTTATTTCAAATTCGGTATTTTTTTTCCTTAAATCATATGTCTATCCATCTTCGAATCTCATATTAAGCTATATTATTAAATCTTTAATGCAATACTCGTTTACGATTAATATGAAAATGTTTTACAAGAAATAGACCGTATAACTTATCTTTCTGCACTAATTACATCATTATAATTAAGATATTTCTTCATCTAACAGTTTTAGAAATGAAACTACGCTTTTCCGATAAGATCACGTTTAGAATCAGTTTTATATAATCGCATCTTATTGGTGAAAACCAATAAAGTGTTAGATAATAAAATTAAAATCAATGACGATATAATCAAAATATGAATTGGACTATCGGAAGAAGAGGTGGTTGAATAATTGCTGTTAAAAAAACATAAATAATATCCTGGGACATTATTCTCCCACGGTCATCTGATCCCAAACTAAGCAGAGCTTGTACTATCGAAACCAGATAACTGATATATTATTATATACTACTTTTCTTTCGAACCCACGACCTTCAGCGTGAGCAAGCACGCCAACCATCCCGTCATCAAACAATCCTCAAGTCTGACATGATCTTTGGTTGTTGAAAATCGATTGGAACAAAATTCCTATGGAATTGCTCCGGTATTTTCGGATGGACGTCTCATCGGATTGCATTTGCGCACACACTTATGCACTGTTATGTAATAATAATAATAATATGCTGGCACATTATTTACACACCACCATCTGATCCCAAACTAAGCAGAGCTTGAACTATGGAACCCAGATAACTGATATACTTGAACTATGGAACCCAGATAACTGATATACTACATTTTCTTTTTTGTAAATACATACTCATATAGATGATGCACACAAATATCTGTCCTGGGTGGGAATCGAACCCACGACCTCTGGCGTGAAAAGCAAGCATTTGCCAACCACGCCAACAGGCCCGTCTCATATCTCGCATAGATGGCTAATCTCCATCGAGAAGGACCACCCTGTCTGTGACCGTGAGGACATAAAATGGAGGTCTAAAGGATGTCCATCAATTTGGAGTAGTATTAAGTCTCTTGAAATTACGGTTTTAAGGAATGAAAATGGATATATTTATAAATGAGCAAAAGAGCATTTTTCCCATGAGTAGCGACTGGCGTTTGTAAAAAACTCTAGAGGTACAAGATTCCGTTTTAGTGCAAGTTATTTGGTACAAGTTGTTGGTATAGAATGTCGGCTGTTTACTTCATCGTATCCCCGCATTCGTTTTTTGTGACTAGCAGTTCTGATTTTAATTAAATCAATTTTCCTGATCGAATATAATGTCCTCCTAGCCGAATTTCAGCCACGGCGGTAAGACTCTACAGAGATTAGCCATCTGCGCGGGACATATTATAGTGCTCAAGTGTGTGCGCAAACACAGGAGCACTTTCTATTCCACCACTCTCATAATCCGATGGGACGCCTAGCGACACGACCGGAAAGAGGTCAGGTACAGGACCGACGGCATTACGTGCTCTTCGAGGCACGGGGGTATAATACCACCAACTCCCAGACTTCGGGAGAAATTTTTCGTTTTAGAGAAAAGTCCCAAAATATATTTTAGGCCCGACCCGGGATTTGAACCCAGGACCTCGTTATCAGCGGGTGAACACGCTACCGCTAGACCAACGAGACAGTCATAAGATCGGATCAGATCGAATATACTGGTCTCTTACATGAGATGGTAGCAGCTTGTCAGACAGACCAATAGATCAAATCAGATTTACCATCCTCTAATAGTGTATTGAGACTTATTGTTCTGTATTTATATACTGACTTAAATATGCAATCTGTTTAAGGTTTCTCAGATCAGTCATTGTCACACATGTCCAGAAGAGAGTATCTTTTAGTGGTGTTCATCAATAATGCTTGTATTTTTATTAAATTTGCCTTTGGGATTGGTCTATAGGTTCACGCCTGGAAGAACACATAGAGCTGTAATACCTCCTTTTTTAATTTTATATCCATTATACATATGCATGTATACAGTTCGCCTAGGACACTTTCACTGTTTAACCGGACAAAAACTGTCAGCCCTAAACCTGATTTCTCCCGGGTCTCTTCTGGTTATAGGAATGTGGGAACAGAGAAGGCATATGTTTTCGAACACACTCCATTGGTCCTTGGCTGAAGCCAAAATCGGGCCAGGAACGTTGATAACGCACTTAAATGAATAAAATAGGTAGTAAATAAGTTAAGATTTGATATTTGTAACTTTGTACTTGCAAACCGGGTTCAATTACACATACTGCGAGGCAAACTGATAACAATCACAATAAAAATGGTTAATAACACTTGTTGTTATTCTCAAGGAAGCAATAATTCAAAGTTTGTAATAGATTAGGCCACTTAGCTTTATGTTAGGCTGTCTGTATGTAGTCTAGGTGAGCGGTAGCCTTGGCTCATGGGCGGACACTCGGTCAAATTTAGAACGTTCTCATGACAAAATTCTATGAAAATAGTTGTTTGGCCAGATTAGAGACGCGCGCCGGGTTTAGACGCGGTATGACACTAAATTCAAAGTATTCAACTGTCATGCTGAACTTCGAAATTTAAAATATCGATGTACGATGTTCATTGAGAAGGTTCATCATCTCGATGACTGTCATACTCAACTTCCAAGTTTAAAACAAAAGTTCCGCATATCGCGATGATGAACATTCTCAATTAAATAATTCATCATACCTTCGTAATTTAAACTTCGATGTTCAGTATGACAGTCGAAGTGTTCGCTTTAGAGAGACGTGAGTCTTTGTTACGCTGCGCTGGTATGACTTCCGATAATCTGCAAGAAAATCACCACCGCCTAGCTAGATTTAACGGAGGGCGTACCACGGACAATAAAGGTGATGGACGGCTCTAGCCGGGTAATAAATAGGACTCATGTCAACCAAATGAGTTTCACGGCTGGAAAAAGGCGTTCCCGAAGATCTCCATAATGGAACTATGTCGATCATTTGGATGGATATGCCATTGTCGTCACGCTTGGTAGATGGGTTTGCGTTTGGAGGATACCTCTGAGGATTTAAATGAATGAAATGAAATTTATTCAGCACTTGGGTATTAACATACACTTGTACTTGTCAAGGTCAAAATGCAGTACATAAACATAGTGGATAGTAAAAAGTTACAAAAAAAATTAATTAGTCAGTCCGTGCGGTTTGTTTTATCGCATATATTTTTCGAAATCCTTAAATAAATAACAATTTACAAATCTATTATATAGAAATTTAGTTCTATTATATTAAAATTAAAGAATGGAAGACTAAAGCAAAAAGACGAAATTCTAAATGAGGGTGTGATCACATGCACGAGATCACCGATCACGCGTTAATGGGCCAAAGCGATCCTCGCCGCTGAGGAACCTACCCTAGCTAGCCTGCGGCTTTCTCTAGCTACTGTAATGATATTACCTGCCCTCCTATAGAATAAAACCTCTTTTATCAAGATAGCTAGTAGCTCTGGTCATTTTATTAAAATAACTAAACATAGCTTTTAAAATGAGAATAGAATTCGAATCAAATAAAAAGCATGGTGTTACGTTTGATTGATGTTTGTCAAGAGTTATAAAAATGGTGTGCTAAAGTAAACATTGTGAATCTAATATAATTATTTTAAATAAAATCAGTGATTGTTTGTGAATACATGTGTTATCATTGAGAAGATCTCCCTAGATCCCGTACAGAAATACCTCTTGCAGCTGCGAGTGTGCTTACATGGTGGTAGGCGCCTTTGGTTATTTGAAAAGATTTTGAAGTTTTCAAAGGGGAGAGAGATTAAACAAGAAAACTAAAAAGAAAAGAAGAAACCATGGAATCGACAAACGTTCAAGTAAAATTATTCAATGGCATAGAACAGGATTCAAAAGAATTTTTAAAACAGTTTCGAAAATTGGCTATTATTAAAAAATTTACAGACGAAGAAAAGATTGCGATTTTCCCGTCTTTCCTACAAGGTCCGGCGTCATCATTTTACAAAACTATAGAAGAGACAGCAACAGAGTTTGCCGAAGTTGAGAAGCTATTCTTAGAAGAATTCCCACCGATAATGGACTACGTAGAACGATTTTTTTTAGCAAAACAAGGCGAAAAAGAGGACATCATCGAATATTTTTATAGATTACAAGAATTGGCATACAGAGCAGAAATGAAAGACGAAAAAAAATTTATAATAAAATTTATAAAATCATCAGGACCCTTCTTCAGAAATAAATTGGCCACATCATTGATACAGGACAAAAAAGAATTAAAAAAATTAATCATGCAGCTTAAAGACGTTTATAATATGAGCGATTTGAAACAAACCAATATACCAATTATGGTGGATCATTCCCAAAAAAATAGGGGAGGTAGGGGAGATATGATGCCTTCAAATAATGAAGATCGATTCTACACACCCCCATCAGGTAGTATGAGACACTACACGACATCGCCCATGCATGCGAGAGCAGAACGTTCACCGTATGCATTATGATCGAGAGGACAGCCCCTCACTCAAGATGTACGGCGCCAGGAGGGAAACGAACCTCGGCGGCCATGAACGTCACGCATCAGGCAGCCGTTTCCAGTCAGCAGAACGTAACGACGTGTGAAAATGGCGCTCCAACAAAGAAAGTATTTAATTTCTTTAGTAGTTTTAGAAATAATATGCCATGCATTAGGGTTATGTATAAGAAAATTTCATGTCCAGCTCTCTTAGACACGGGAGCTGCGGTGTCATGTATGTCGGGAGTGATAGCGCGTAGATTAGGATTAGGTTCGACAGGAACTGCAGTCGGCTCTATACAAGGCGTTGATGGAAGGACGATCGATACGACTGGAACAGCTAAATTTAATTTTTATATTAACGGTAAGGAATTTTGTAATAATATTTATATTATAGAAGATCTTGCATGCCACTTAATTTTAGGACGAGATTTTTTGAATGCGAATGCTGTGGTCATGGACTTTGCTAAGAGTAGAATAGTCATTGGCACGGAAGTGGTCTATTTTTGCCAAGACCAAAGAGTTTTTAATTGTTTTGAAAAAAATTCTGACAGTCATGTCAAATGTCACCAAAATTTTGAAAAGAAGATTGGTAAGAATAATAATTTTGTAGTAAATAAGAATTCTTCGCCAGTAATTAATAGCGAAGTCTATGAAAGAAAGAGAGATCGAGTTAGTGATGATAAGGTCACTTTGTTGGGCAATTTATCGGCAAAAGCGGTATATAACATAACTCAGGTACGTCACAAGGAAAAGGTCAACTACGATAGGAGAACAAGGCGAGAGTTCCGGCCGGGAGATTTAGTTATCATACGCTCTTCGGGACGATTTTCTGGTAAGAACCACGAATTACAACGTTTATTTATAGGACCATCGGTGGTGGTTAGACGTGTAAGTGATGTCACTTATGTGGTGCGAAAGCCTGGACGGAATAGATCCGACACAGTACATATCAATCGGATGAAATCATTCCAGACAAGGGAGATTTGAATAAATACTTGGTATGCTGGGCTCCTATGTCTAATGAGAGTTATTTTATTTGTTCCGTTATTGTTATCTAACATTGTACGATTAGCATACAATTATAATATTAATGTTGTCCACTGCTGGACATGGGCGTAGCCCATGTATTTTCATAATTTTAATACGGGTTATGATTGACTATAGTCATCACACTTATGACTTATTTTATTGGTGGTGATGATGTATAAGTGGCGCTGCTATATGATTATCAGGTGTTACCCTGAAAAGAGTCGTTTTTGAGGCACACACAGGATGTTCATTGTCTGGAGAAGCAATGAAAGCCTCCTAGACTAACCAAGTCCTGTTATTATGTTGTTTATGCCAGAAAACACACGATATTTATAGATTACATCAAAAATATGGAATTATCATGTCACGGTGTTTGCGACCAAACATCTCCGAAACGGCTGGACCGATTCGCATAAAATTTTGTATGAATATCTGGCAAATATTTTTTTTACCTTAAGTTTAAGGGTGAACCACTACTAAATATTTGCCTTTAATAAAAAAAAAAAAAAAAAAAAATTTGAAAATTAAATAAAACTTTAAATTCACCATTCTACTACCAAGCCCTATTTCTATTTTTTTTTTCTTTTTAGTAACAATAATTTAATTTTATGTTTATTTGGATAATTTTTTTTGCATCCAATCAAATGTCTTTCGATGACTTAGATTTGTTAATAGACCCGATAGATGGCGCTGCGATAAGACTGTGAGTTTTATTGCTGTTGTTATGGCAGTGGTAGAATAGATAAGCCGTTTACTTATGTTACTGATGAGAATGTTTATAATTACAATTTTATTTTATTTGTCAAATATATGAATATACTTTTGCGCATAAATTTTGTTTTCATGTGAAACGTACGAGAGCAACGATGACAAGGGGCGGTGTTCCAGTACAACCACAATTGACATGATGGAAGATCGGAAAATGAATAACGGGATTTACAAGAAGTAAATATCCAGGTAGAGATAGGGAGTTAGGAAATGGGTGAAGCGTAGATTAAGGGGATATTTCCGTCAATAGTTAAGAGTGGGTGATAGAATTTAATTATTCATTGGCATCACACATCTAGCACATAGTAGCCTATAGATGTGGGAGAACCTCATGTAGCCTATAGATGTGGGAGAACCTCATGGACTCCATGATGTTGATGGGTATTCTGTTCTACCTAACACTTTTATTTTCATGTCTGGGGACAAATAGATGATAGGGTAGGTTAATTGGTATAAATGAGATATTTATTTTTCATTAATCTTGGTTGGTATATGATCTTCCATCATGGTCCTGACTCTCTGGAACCCCATCCTTGATTGATAAGATTAATATCTTTTTGTTATCAATTATTTTGGATAGTTTAGCAGTTAGGTTTTATAATAGGATAGCCATTAGCCAACTTTTATACATGCTTCAATTAATTTTTAACCACTTGTTCTAATTAATTATTTCAGATTATCATTAATAATTTAGTTGAACGGTCAACTGTTGTAATAATTTAATTTGGATTAAACTTTTAACCAGTTGTTATAATTAAGTTTGCCCTTTTAAAATAATTATTTTCAGATCATTAATTTATTTAAATGGTTAAAAGTAGTAATTATTTTCATTTTTTTTTATTTCTGTACTTTTACTTGGTGATAGGACCAAGTATGATCATTGAAGCTTTTATGTGTGAAGGTTGACTAATATTTTATTTTAGCTAGGATAGCTATAATTAGGTAGTGTTTAGCTAGTGTTAGGAAAGTAGAATTAGGGCCTTGAAAGTATAATTTTTGGTTGGTTTTTTTATACTTTGAGCAAGTCGGACTCATACTCCCATTTGCTAGACTTTCAGTGGGTCCTGGGTTCAATTCTACTCTTTTTTATTGCACCTATGTATTTGATAACTCCCAACATAGGTAGACAGTTATAATGTAGGAAGGTAACAGAATTTTGGAAGTGTTTCAAGACTTCCAAAATTTTTTTTTGGGGAGGGGGTGATGTAATGATATTACCTGCCCTCCTATAGAATAAAACCTCTTTTATCAAGATAGCTAGTAGCTCTGGTCATTTTATTAAAATAACTAAACATAGCTTTTAAAATGAGAATAGAATTCGAATCAAATAAAAAGCATGGTGTTACGTTTGATTGATGTTTGTCAAGAGTTATAAAAATGGTGTGCTAAAGTAAACATTGTGAATCTAATATAATTATTTTAAATAAAATCAGTGATTGTTTGTGAATACATGTGTTATCATTGAGAAGATCTCCCTAGATCCCGTACAGAAATACCTCTTGCAGCTGCGAGTGTGCTTACACTACCTAGGTGGACGACCCGGAGTAGAAAGCCACAAAGAAACTCCGGGCTTGCTTTTTTCGTCTTCTTTTGCTTTCAGTTTACGATTTTTTTTAAATGTCATGTATTTTACTTACATTGTGATTGGTTGTTATGTAGGCTAATGCACGCACAGAACCGTTGTCATCCAGTGAATCATAATAAAATAAATAAGCAATAGCATTCAATTTCACTCAAGCACTTAGAATATTCTCTTGCTAGACGAAAAAACGGTGGGTGCATCCGCGTACATTTACAAAATTAACAAGTCACACGAAGTCTACCAGAGGCGGAAAAAAAAACTATGAGCACCCCAACAGCTGTTCGACCAGTTACCGCAAGCAGCACCCGTTCACGAGTATGACGCATGGGCCAGCCATCACAGCCATCGACCTCAGATCAGGGCGGCGACTGATTTGGCAACCTGACCAGCTATAGTGCTCACTTTGGTTGCCACGTCAGTTGGCTTTGTGGTTTGTCACCCACAAATCTCGATTACCAATTGTCACTCAAGCGACCGCCGACCACACTCACCTCACAACACATAGTGTAAAATTCTTTGTTTTATTAACGAACGATGGAGAATATGAATTCGACATGTCCCGGGGATTGTCAAGATTCCTAAGTTATTATAGGATAGTTCTGAATTTCGTTTCGATGTTTTGTTCCATTAATTTTGACGGGCCCGTTGGCATGGTTGGTATATACTTGCCTTTCACGCCGCAGGTTGGGTTCGATTCCCACCCAGGACAAATATTTGTGTTCATGAACATGTATGTTTGTTCTGAGTCTGGGTGTAATTATCTATATAAGAAGGAAAAGTAGTTTATGTATTATTTCATTTATCTGCTTAATTTGGGATCAGATGACCGTGTGTGAATAATGTCCCAGGATAATTATTATTATCACTAATTAGTTCTGATATTAAAAAGCTAATGAAACAATATGTACAATAAAGTGTTCGTTAGTGGTTACATTGATTGGCTTAACTAATATTTGTATAATCCTAGAGTAGAAACTGGCTAGGTTGTTTCAGTACAGTCGAAGTGATATCAGTGCATACAGCTGTACTGCAAAATATCCTTTACTACCTTCGTAATTATGA
Organism: Pseudoips prasinana; assembly: GCA_951640165.1. Lineage (NCBI taxonomy): Eukaryota > Metazoa > Arthropoda > Insecta > Lepidoptera > Nolidae > Pseudoips > Pseudoips prasinana. Next base: position 10,841,396 of record OX621235.1, on the reverse strand, counting down.
CTGTTACGGTCTAAATGTTTCTACTGACGTGACGTCGACTGTTCGTACTTGTTCGACCTCCATTACAGTCTAGTTTAGACAAGGTCCTTTCTATGACGTTGGATCAATGTTCAAGCCGACAAAGATAGATAAATACTTAGACAGTGACTTGAAAAACTTTTACCTACACGTCATTTTAATTAATTTAAAAATAATAATAATGTCCTCCTAGCCGAATTTCGGCCACGGCGGCCAGTCTCAACAGAGATTAGCCATCTGCGCGGGACATATTATAGTGCTCAAGTGTGTGCGCAAACACAGGAGCACTTTCTATTCCATCACTCTCATGATCCGATGGGACGCCTATGCGACACGACCGGAAAGAGGTCAGGTACAGGACCGACGGCTTTACGTGCTCTCCGAGGCACGGGGGTATAATACCGCCAACTCCCAGACTTCGGGCTGATGCTGAGAATTTTTTCTTTTTACAGAAAAGTCCCAAAATCACTTTTTGGCCCGACCCGGGATTTGAACCCAGGACCTCGTTTTCTTCGGGTGAACACGCTACCGCTAGACCAACGAGGCAGTCAATTTAAAAATAACACTGATTATTATTAGGTATATAATCAATATTTGTGATACCACAGTATTACGCAATATAAATATTTGGCGGATGCCATTCTTTAACGGTGTATTTTAATCTTTTTGCCTAACAATGTAAAGAGGCAGACTTAATGCTGAAGGTATTCTATGGGCCAGCGCAGACAGAGAGGAGCGCAGCGGAGAGGATTTTATTAAAGCACTAGGAAATCAACGATAAAATTATAGAAATAAAATGCATATATGCTTGAACCTGACATAAAATGCTCGCGCGGTCCCGGGCATATAATGTTTAAGCATATATGAATATTTATTTTAATAATTTTCAAGTTGATTTTCTAGTGGCTTAATAAAATCCTCTCCGCTGCGCTCCTCTCTGTCTGCGCTGGCCCTATGCCAGTCAAACAGTAGGGTTATGCAAAAAAAACATGGTTGTTTGAGTTTAGGATTAAAAATGATAAAAGTACTGTACACTTATACAGAATAAACAAATAAATAATATATTACGTAGACTCAGATATATCCTATATATACACGATAATAATAGTTACAATAATACTACTGTGATGACTCTACAAATAATATTTGGGTTATGCTTTTTAAAGGAATCTTCTTCTTCTTCTTCTTATCGTGTCGATGGTAAGAATTAGATTTTATCGTGCCAAAATTGAGTTACGCTGATTTCTTTGGCTGAAGCGTCATACAAGTCCTGAAGGGAACAAGAGACTGGACAAGAAGGACAATCAGATAAATGAGCCATACTTTGGGGTGGAGGTTTAAAGGAATTACGTTGCTCCACGTTCCTGCGCTGCCCGCAACCAGCGGCATCCCCCGACCCTTGCAAGATCGTCAGTCCATCTTGTAGGGGGCCTGCCAACGCTGTGACTTCCGGTTCTCGAGTTGCGTATCATAAATTAATTTCATTATTATAATATACATTTACTTACAGCAAGTGAGTCTTCGAAGGTTAAATTAAATACAGGTTGTGTCTGTCCGAAGTCAGCTGCAGACACAATCTGTAAAACTACCTTATACGACGCCAGTAAAAGAATTCACTTTGACATTTGCTTAAATAATAAGTTTATCAATACATCATCAGTGCTTCAAGGCAGCATTGCGACAATTAGACTATCGTTTAACATTTCATTGAGCAAGGCCATATACTATGTTTTAGTCTGGACTTTGGATGCATTTATCGATCATTATTGTCCTATAACGCGTCAACTATTGGACCAATTTCAAATGCCAAGGTGTGGTGTAAAACTGTACTAATTACCGCCCAGTATAACATGACCCATAGATTTCTAAGCTTCTCATTATATCCCTTTTATATATTCACTCAGAAAGGGGACGAGGAATGTCAATGTAAATTGGTGTCCACTTTAGTTAACACTATATTGGTTCCCACAGTACTTGTTTATTCATATAATTATCCATGTAAAGGTCGAATGTTCTAGAATTCATAAGATTGATTCAAATGAATTAGATTAGACTATAGTGACTAGTAAATCAGTGTGGGATAATATCAATTTATTATTTTGTTTAGGTGTGGTTTGAATATCCGCAACTGAAGTAAGTTCATAGATACATTTCTATATTACTAGCAACTCGCGCCGATTCCACACGGGTAGCAGAACAATTTATAATTCTGTGTTTTGTTTAGAATTTCAGTAAATAGTTAGCGGGGACTTAAGCCGTCTAGGAAAAAAGGTTACAAAGAAAATAAACCTCAAACTTTGGCTCAGGGCAGTGGGTGCCATGGAAATGCATGAGAGAGTCATTTATTAGGGACATTTTGTGCAACTGTCTACGTTAGTATGCTAAGGAGCAGGCCGCTCGCACGATCATAAATCATAAGGGCCATTTATTCTTTATGAACTGTAATGATCTGTTTTCACATAACGGACTTGTAATACGCGTCGCAGTTAAAGCTTCCTAGACTGGAAGCTTTAACTGCGACGCGTACCGCATGTTTTATTCAGACGTCTTCTATTATCACAAATCATAATGAGTTAAAACTAAACATTGCTCATAAATCATAAATATACGATTAATGACTTTTGGGGAGTTTTTTAGTTTATCACTTTCAAACAGACATACGGGGTGGGGGCCGTTGTTTTATAATAGGTATGAAGAAGTCCGTAAACAATCTATGGTTCGTTAGTATTAATTATAGTAAAATAATAAACACAAATATCGCGTTTAAACTGCCTCTAATATCTCGAACGAATAATTACATCCTTCATGACAAGACATAAATTTAAGTAATGGAAACTAGGCTTTATTACGCAGTAGCTAAGATCACTTTGAAAAAGGTTTTTGATATAGATAGGGTGTATCTTGATATTTATTAATCTATGGCCCAGGGTTTTAATTTTAAGTCTCGCCCAATTTAAGCTTGTCTAATTAAAGTATATCCAAAAAATCCATGTATTGTTTATGATGTACAAACATTACTATGGTACATATACATAATGTAATCGAGGGCTAAATTCATGGCTAACTAGTATAAGAACTAAGTATTCACATTATAAATATAAACTTATTATTATCCTTTATGATAATTATCTCATTTGTCACCATTACAATATTAAATTACACCAGTATTGCTTGTTTTATTACAATTTAATTCATATTATTTTTCAAGTGTTATTTGAGCAGGTATCATTGATAAGTTCATACCAGAGCCTTGCTAAAATTAATAAAATTCTCATTAAAATTCTTGATCAAGTGTTAAAAAACTTTGATGTCTAAAAAATGCGGAACGTAATTTGGTCTTGTAATTTTTGAATGAAGTATCAATAGTATTTGAGAACTTGCTTGCAACATTTTTAGGCACTATTGATAATATCGTTTTAATATCTAAATGACTGTTAATGTAACTTACTAAGCCTATACACCTTTATAAAATAATGAGTGTTGTATATTCGTGTAGCTAAAGTAAATTCTATATTTTGCGGATAGCGCAAGATCAGCAATTGCGGAGATGTTTGAGGGAGGCCTTTGTCCAGCAGTGGGCATCTTTCAGCTGATATGATGAGGATGATGATGATAAAAGTCCATTCTTAGAGCCAGTCGTGGGGCTAATCATTGAGCACATTGGGTTTATATTCGATATATTTTGTTTGTATAATTGTATATATTAAACTTTTAACAAAAATCTTAAGCATTGGAATTGTCCCTAACCAAATGCATAGGATAAACTACTAATTTATAAATTGTTGCTTCCGTCCGTGCGTCACTACACCTGGGTTGCCAACTGAACACCAGCGCTAGGTGTATCCCACTTAGCTGATGCTGAGTCGGTGACCCTTTCGGCAGAACATGCAAGACTCATCTGTTTTATGATATGATTGTTATCTTTTTTTTTCCTTTTCTCCGTATTCATATTGTTTTACCTTCTTAGTAGCAGCGCCATCTGTGTACTAAGTCGCCAACTCGCATGCCAAGCGTGGTGATTACGCCAAACCCTCCAAAAGTTAAAGTTATAGAAACTTTTGGGGTAGGCTGTCAAGCTGCATCCCTATTGTAGTACCAATTTGTAGATAGCGCCAATACTTAATGCCCAAACTAAGCAGAGCTTGTACTATGGAAACCAGATAACTGATATATTACATACTAGGTGTGCCCCGCAAAACCGCGTTTTACCCGCGTTAATTTTTATAAATTATCACAGTTCTTCCTCCATAGGTGATAGCGTGATAATATGTAGCCTATATGTTGATCCGGAAGACGCAGCGTGGGCAGGCCCCCTACAAGATGGACCGATGATCTTGTGCGGGTCGCTGGAAATCGCTGGATGCGGATAGCGCAAGACCGGCAATTGTGGAGATCTTTGGGGTAGGCCTTTGTCCAGCAGTGGACGTCTTTCGGCTGATATGATGATGATGATGTTGATCCGAACTCTTAGTTATATTCATGCAAAATTTGAAGTAAATCCATGCAGTAATTTTTGAGTTTAGCCCGGACTTACATACAGACATACAGACAAAAATTCTAAAAACTATATTTTTGGCTTCGATATCGATTGTAGATCACGCCCCAAGTATCCTTTAAAAAAAATATTCAATGTACAGTTTTGACCTTCCTACGATTTTATTATATGAATAGATACTACTTTTTCTTTTGTAAATACATACTTATATAGATAATTACACCCAGACTTAGGACAAACAGACATGTTCATGCACACAAATATCTGTCCTGGGTGGGAGTCGAAACCACGTCCTGAGGCGTGAAAGGCAAGTATTTACCACCAGATTAAGAGATTAAATCGCGCCAACCGGCCCAATTGATTAATCTAAGTCAGTAATCATAATTTAGATTTTTATTACCTCCACCTTAAATACTTCATAATGTTAAATTCACCCTCAAGGCATGACAAAGGTCAGTCTTAATATGACCAAAGTATTTACGACATCACCTCACTTCCTTGTTTAGATAGAAATTTATACAATGCTCTATTAATAGGGCCATAAATCGATATCAGGGCTGTGACGGATATTAAAATATACCAAAAAAAATGTCAAAGAAAAATCCTTTGAACTTAGCAAAGCTTCCGATTAAAAAAATACAGAGTCATGAAACTGTTCCGGTAGTCAATAAGTGAGTACTTTAAAAAAATGGCCACTCTTTTTTTAATGTACAGACGCCAGCACATCCAGCTACCCCAAACTATCAAATTTCTTTTATAGATTTTCAACTTTATCACATAAGCATAAGGTTCACTTTCGATTGGGGAAATTTGACAGATTGGGACAGCTTGATGAGCTGGCGTCTGTACTCACCGTATTCATAACCGGAATAGTTTCATGGCTCCTTTACTAAGTTCAAAGGGATTTTTATTGATATTTTTTTGGTATTGTTATTAAGTTTGGTACTAATTTATTTCTTTTTTATTTACGTTTTAGCAAGGCAGGCGAGCAAGCGGGTAACCTGGGCGGCAGTGATCACTCACCAAGTGATCACTCACCATGTGATCACTGCCGCCCATAGACACATGGAAAGGAACAGGCTCGCTTCTTGATATTGCCATGCAAAAATCGATAGTTTGACGTTGCGGGGTTTGAACTCTAAACACGTAGTTGCAGAAGCAAAGACGCAACTAATTACTGTCCTATTATTGACATAATACTATATTACCTAGTCGTTAATTGTAAATAAAATAAAAAAAGGTTTTTATTCACGTAGACTTTAAAAAAGCGCTTGTAAATAGTCAAAACAGTTTGTAGTAATATAGTTGTATACATTATTATTTCTAGTAACATAGATATTTAGGTACACATTGTATGAAAACATTTATAAAATTCATATATTTATATATTTTATTATAGCATTGATATTTAGCTAGCTCGTATCAAGTTATTGTCAAGAGATTATGTTTAATTATCTAGTTTAAGTCTAATTGGATTTGATTGTCATATGGATATAATGTTTTTATGCAGATTCGTGCAGGGTTGTTCAGTATGTATTTTTTTTGCTAAATGGCTTTAGGCTTCGGCCGCTTCTATTGTCCGATAAAGCAGCAAAAGAATGCTAGGACAAATTAAATTATCTCTTTCATTATAACTGTTTTACAAAACAGCCAAGAGTGAATCGGACTCGCACATAACGCCGGTTCTGTACCGCCAAAAAAGTATGATCTTTTTAAATACAAAAAATACACACTGTGATAATTTCTACTCTCCTACTATTACGGTTCATGAGCTACAGCCCGCTGACACACAGACGGACAGACGAACGGACAGCGAAGGACTAGTAATAGTCCCTTTGTTACTCTCTGGGTTTTGAAACATATAAAACAAACAACTGAATGTTGTCTATACCGACTAATTTAAACAAAATTTGTTCGGGACCATCATAAAAGCACTTCCAATTGAATCCCGATTGGCTCTGGAGAGAAGTGGAACTTCATATTCTAACTCCTCCTTGTTTCTTTCTGATTAAATTCGTTGCGGGATAGAGTGATTACCCGATACATGCCTGAGTGTCGTTTCCACTTGCCACTGTTGATCCTGGTTTACAGGAGTGGAGTGCAATGGTGGGTAAGAGGGAGATAATATCAAATACAATTATCAAAATCGATTCACAAACAACGGAAGAACGTTTAACATATACAAAAAAAACGTACACAATTTGGCAATCTCCTTCCTTTGAAGTCACTCATAAAGCAGTTACGAAGAATGAATTACATTATTTCATTCATAAATTATTCTCTATTGGTAGTTTCATTATTGCAGATACAAAATCATCAAAGCTCTCGCAAGAAAATCTTAAATATTCATGTTCCTAAACATATTCTATTTGTGTTGGACTAGATGTTTTTGTGTAGATATATTTTTAAAAAAGTAGTAATTACTGTCTAGTATCCAAAATACAAGCTTGCGCTCTGATGAAGCCTGAGCTCTAGATGGCGCTGTTCAATATATGCCAGATGTTTACTTATTTATTATAACCAATTTCAGCAAAAAATAAACAGGCCTATTTCAAAAGTGTTCTCTATCGAATAAAAGATAAGTATCAAAATCGTTTGACGAATAGCATTTTAGTCAAGTTTAACACTTCACAGTAATGATAGACTACTCTTTAATACTTCATTTTTATGAAGTAATAAAAAAATGTAAGAGAGCTTTGTGGTGTAAAAGAGGATGTTGTCACAAAGATTGAAAAACGTATGCTGAGATGGTTTGGCATTTAGAAAGGATGAATGAAAGAAGATTGATAAAAGAACTATACCTGGCCTGTGTGAATGGTACAACAGGAAGGGGAAGAGCTCGTAGAACATTCTTAGATCAAATCGGAGACGTTCTCAAGAACGGCCGTGTATGAAGAATATAATGACAGTAAACGAGGTAAAAAAGGTGTGCAAAGATCGTGACAAATGTAAATCCGTTGTCTCTGCCTACCCCTTTCGGAAACAGGCATGGGTCTATATAATTTAAAAAAGCCAAATTTAACTATGCCTTTCAGTCATCCATCAGTCATCAAAATGGTTAGCAGAGTCCTAAATATTTTGTTAGTGAGGGAATAAAGCAAACACGTCATACTCTGAGAAGTTAATTTGTATTTGAACGATCTCGGACAAGGCGGGTGAAGGTAAAGTAATGTGAGAACTGTGTTGTCCTTCGCGATGTGGTTTGGAGCGATAATGCACTTCAATGTTATGCCAAGTTTAAGAGTAATTTGAGTTTGTCAGAACAATTAGAAGCAAAATCTAACAAAAACATAGGTAAAAACTGAGGCAAATCACATGATATTTTCAGCAATTAAAGTGGTAAGTTAATCCACTAATTACTAAGCGAAATCATTACGTATCATTACGTAATACATATTATTTTAGCCCGACTGGGGAAGTACCACCTTACAGAAGACATTCCTTAATAATAACATTAATAATTTTAATGTTGTGTTTCCGAGTGTGAGTAAGGTCACCAGAACTCATTGGGGTGGCGGGAAGGGTCAGCAATACTTTTTTGCTGACTCTTAAAGCCGGCCGGCAACACACCCGTGACTCCTCTGGTGTTGCGAGTGTCCATGGGCGGCGGTGATCACTTACCATCAGGTGACCCACTTTCTCGTATGTCACCTTTTGATATAAAAAATGGGTAACTTAACTAGTTTTGTTATGACCGGATTTTGTTTTGGGTAAAACTTCGATTTAATTTTTTGTACCCCTCTGACAACGTGAGTGGAAAATTTGGTTCTCGTGTAAGTGTAAAAGATGTTGAGTAGTTCAGGCGTATAAACGTGATAAATAAACTAACTCACACTAACTAACTAACTAACGCATTGAATCTATAGTTGGGATATGCCAAGTTATAGTTTTTATACCAATTACACTTCTACCTTTCTAAATTACGCTCCACTTGGTGTCGTTTGTGTGTCAAATTTGATTAAATCGTAATACATATCTAAGCGTTCTTCAGACTGGACCGTTTTTAAATCGCAAAATTTCGAGACCAACTTTCATAGTATCACTATCAACAAAGCAGTGCCTATAAAAGACGTGAAACTTTAAAAGTTCTTAAAAATTGTCAATAGTAGTTAAGGGGACATGGATCACAACTTTTTTTAAATATTCCTGGTTGCAAGTAAATAAAATAAATAAAAAAAGGTATTTATTCACTTAGACTTTAAAAAAGCGCTTGTAAATAGTCAGAACATGTTTGTAGTAATATACTTATTATTTCTAGATATTTAGGTAAACGGATTATTAAAAAAATTATAAAATTTATTTTATAATAGCAGTGATAAAGCTAAGTATATAAAGATAAAGTAATAAAGCTGTATACTTGACTGTGTAGAAAATAGCTGGAGAAGAACTTAGGTTAGATAGATTAGATAGTTGAGCAATACTAAGCTAATGAAAATATAGTAAAGTAATAATAATTATATAGTACTTAAGGGGACATGTTTTGTGAAAGTGAGAAAATTGCCCTTTAATGTCATTCGAAATTCAAAAACATGCAATCTTTAAGTACCATTTAATTACTTTAGTATATATTCGTCAGCTTAGTTACGACTTATAGAACTTACGAAACAGAGTCATTTTAAATGTGAACTACCTACTTTAACTACTTCCTGTATTTTTAAACAATAAGTGTTAACCACAGGCTTTAAAAGTTTCAAGACAGGACAAAGCACTTATTAAACCATGCGAAATTAATTGAAAAAACACGTCCAAGAAATTTAGCAACATGTTCTAAAATTAATGTCGTATGTTGCGCCAACGGACCAACTCTCGATATTAAGGCAATAAAATTTCGTACTTTCGATTACCAACTCGATTTCCATAGGGCTTAACAATTACAATGCAATAATATTTGGAGCATATTGTTTCATAATGGCTGCATAATGGTCTGTTAACAATCTTTCATGACCAGGCCCGCCTGCCGATTGATTGGTACAATACTGTCGACGGTATCGAAATTGTATTGTTTGTATCGATTTTATCTTGTTACCGATACATATGTATATGTTTGGCGGTTCAAATTGTTACTGATGGGAGGGTTTAACCCAAGTATTACAGACCGGATAAGAACGGTTCTGCGGCGGGCCAGTTGGTAGATACTTATCTTTCACCCCGCAGGACGTGGGTTCGATTTCCATCCAGAACAGATATTTGTGTGCATGAACATATCTGGTTATCCCAAGTCTGGGTATAATTATCTATTTAAGTACGTATTTACAAAAGAAAAGTTATATGGTTTCCATAATACAAGCTCTGCCGAGTTTGGGATAAGATGGCCGTGTGAATAATGTCCCAGGATATTATTTAGTTATACTGCCCTGGATAGTCTTTTATGAAATACTCTTGTAAAGCCATTTTAAAGTTAAGTGTCTTTAGTGAGCCACAACCTGTTCTAAAACTAATCTCACATTACATAACCCAGAAATCACGGATAGCACAGGTCAATGAAAAATGCTCTTCGAGGATGCGCGAGCTTTTATGTCAGGTTCAAGCGTAGATGCATTTTATTTAAATAATTTTAAAGTTGATTTTCTTGTGCCTCAATAGAATCCTCTCCGCTGCGCTCCTCTCTGTCCGCGCTGACCCTTACGAAGATCTCTTGTAACAGGGTAAATCTTAGTATTCAAACAAGTCATATGAATATAAATGTCATTAATTAATGTTTGGAGTTGATCATACCAAAAAATTCGTTGTTCCATGCAATTTGGCAAATTTGGCAACCCCTTTGTTCCCCCTTAGTGTTGAATTTTCATAAATCCTTTTTTTTGCACATTTCATTACTTAAGGAATATTTGTGCAAAATGGTTCTGTACAGGGAGGTTTTAGCTGTACGTTGATCGATATGTCAGTTAGTCTGCTTTTAGTTATATAGATTAGTATAGCCATATATCTATACATATAATAAAATCGTAGGAAAGTCAAAACTGTACATTTAATATTTCTTAAAAAGGATACTTGGGGCGTAATCTAAAATAAATATCGAAGCCTAAAATATAGCTTTTAGAATTTTTGTCTGTTTGTCTGTATGTATGTCTGGGCTAAGCTCAAAAAGTACTTCATGGATTTACTTCAAATCTTGCATGAATAGTACTAAGAGGTCGGGTCAACATATAGGCTACATATTATCACGCTATCACCTACGGGGGAGGAGCTATGATAATTTATAAAATTTAAGGCGGGTAAAACCGCGGGGCACAGTTAGTATATATATATATATGTTATGTCAGCTATATATTATAGCATCTCAGAACACGTATTCGTTTGCGAGGTAGGCCGTTCCAATTGAACGTAGTACTTTATTTCTCTGAGAAGAGTTGATTCCTTTGCTGTTATTAGTAAGCAACCGGATTGTTAACAACGAATTATGTTACGGCTTACCTTAAAAAGCCAGGACTGGTGGGTTCCTTTTATTACTTTAGTACCAAAAGGAGGGTTGCGATTTTGACTGTATATGTATTCATGTAATTATGTCTCTCTGCCTACGCTATTTATGGTTCAGACCACACTAACACATTGCAATGGTAAAACAATGCAGTAGAAAATGGCTTCTTCCATAAAGTAAACTTATATTTTCCCCGTATAAAATTTGATTTGTTATGATTTTTTTATATGGACATTGTGGTTAAGATGCTAAATCACAAATAACAATAGCATTTTCCTGCTATTCAGTTAAATTACACCAATAACAGCCATGTTAGCTAACACACCAGCTCTTTTAAAGTTGGTTAAGAAACCAGTATATAGCTGACGGTAGAGTGATTTTAGAACTTTTTTACTGCTAGTTATTTCCGCAGGTGGCCTGCCACAATTTACTGAGGGTTTTTTGCTCCATAGTTCCAAGTCAGATTTCACTACAAATGAAATCGCCAATATCACCTCATTCTTATTAAATAAGTAGCATTATGCGTAAGTTTATTCGCAATCATAGATGTATTAGGTCTTTACCTATGAAATTGCCGTTCTGCAGTACTGGCCATTTCAAATCAAAATAATTTTTGTTTGGCTAAGAATTCTAATTTCAAATTAATTTTATTTTAAAAACATGGATTCTTTTTTCCAAAAGTAGTCATTTCTTTATTGATTAGTGTTACATTTTCACCGCATTTCAATCTTTTTCGTCATCATGGATACGTTAAAAATTCGAGTAATTATGGAATATGAGTACCGTCGTGGCAGCAACGCGGCACAAGCGGCACGCAACATCAACGACGTTTACGGAGCTAACACTACAAACCAACGCACCACCTGTTATTGGTTTGCTCGCTTCCGTTCTGGAAATTTCGACCTGAAAAATGAACCTCGCGGTCGTCCGAAGACTTTGGTCGACAATGACGAATTAAAGGCGGTTGTGGAAGCTGATGATACACAATCTACGGCTGAATTAGCAGCAGCTTTCGACGTTAGCGTCAAAACAATATTGGTCCATTTGCGTCAAATTGGCAAGGTAAAAAAGCTTGACAAATGGGTGCCCCACGAACTCAATGATCGCCAGCGCGAAGTACGCGTCGAGACGTGCCTTGCACTGCTCAACAGACACACAAATGAAGGAATTTTGAACCGCATTGTTACCTGCGATGAAAAATGGATTCTGTTTGATAACCGCAAGCGCTCAGCAAGTTGGTTGGATCCTGGTTCAGCACCTAAACAATGCCCTAAACGAAAACTTACCCCTAGAAAAGTGATGGTCACTGTTTGGTGGTCTAGCGCCGGTGTGATTCATCACAGCTTCTTACCAAACGGGGTGAGCATTACTGCAGATGTGTACTGTGAAGAACTGAGCACAATGATGGAGAAGCTGGCGCATCTCCAACCAGCATTGGTCAATCGCTCGTCTCCGCTGCTCCTGCACGACAACGCGCGACCTCATACTGCACAGCAGACGGTCTCCAAGTTGCAAGAACTGGGGTTGGAAGCTCTCCGTCATCCGCCCTACTCACCAGACCTTGCGCCTACAGACTACTACTTTTTCCAGAATTTGGATAACTTCTTGGCGGGAAAAAAATTCAATACCCGAGAGGCAGTACAAAATGCCTTTGAAGAATTTGTTGCCTCCCGTCCAGCTGATTTCTTTAAGAAGGGCATCAATAAACTGCCACTGCGATGGCAAAGATGCATTGATTGCATGGGTGATTACTTCGATTAATACAAATAAAAAAATTCATGAAAAAAATTCGTTTAAATTTTTTCATACAAAACGGCAATTTCATAGGTAAAGACCTATTATTTCCTTTCCCGTCACTTTCATAGTCTTAGGGAAGGCACTAACTCTTTAAATGTTGATTATGTGTTTATGTTGTGGTTGTGCTGGTTGTGCAGGGAAAAGTGGAGGGAACCAGATCGCGTGGTAGGTCACCTATGCGCTGGACTGTCCAAGTAAAATCCGCGGTAGGAAGCTGCGTATCTGATTGCGCCAGACAGTCCGCCAATAGAGAGAGATGGCGGGAGATCGGGCGGAAAGCTGTGTCCACCTTTACCACCAACGAGGATGCCTCGATGTGACCACGACCGCTCTGACAAGAACGTAACGAAAGAGAAGAAGATGTGTTTATGTTTGTTCTGAACCCGGGAACTGACCCCAAGCTTTCATAAGCAGGATTCGTTTTAATCATGTATTTTTATATAGGTTAATTTGTATGATAATGGTGATAGTTAGCGTTTATTTTACATAGCTTTCCAATCAATAAATTTCAAGTAATTTATTTAGCCATTATCAACATCCTCATATCTACCGACTGAGATGTCTACTACTGGGCAAAGGGCTTCCCAAAGGATCTCAACAATGCCCGGTATTGTGCATTATTACACTAGGCCTTGAATCAAAACCACACTCTCAAAATGTTATTTAAGTACCATAATTCATATATTAAAGATCTACAGCTGTGTGTGAGATTTGTACACTAAAATGCATTTGATAAATGGAAATCCCACAAAACATATATCAAAGTATCAATTATGCCTAATCCTTAACAATCCGGTTAGTAACGAACAACGACTAACTACTCAACTTTTCCTATATTTAATTACACACTAGGATTGGTATTAATTGCGACTCAGGGCGATAGAAAACATTAATAATCACCACACAAATCACGAATATCCTGCGGTTTCGATTTGTTTAATAATTTCTGAACGACGGACTTTTTTGTTACTCTTTGCAGCCTTGACAATGTTCTGTTTTACATTCGTATTTTTTACGACTGAGATAGATATAGGAAATTATTATGTAGATCAGTTTTGCCGAAATTGATTTGGGTACTGTCTCGAAATGATATTGCAAGTTTTGTAGGTTTTTAGTCTGTATTTGACTCTATGGGATTGAAGTTTAAAGATCACTTGTTAGCATATAATACTTGGGTATTAATATGTAGGGCATTTTTTGTAGTCTACGAATGCGGATTTGTAGCAGTGTCTTCTAGTATAGTAGACCATAAGTAGGTATAAGATTGTATATTCTTATTTTATCTCAAGAAAATATGGCTTTTTATCCTTAAAGTCATTAAGTCTGTTTACTGAATCTGTATTCTTAAATAATTGCATAATGACTCCAATTCCGACATGAACAATTTTTATCTACCTTTCGTGTTTTCTTAACTAAGTTCTTATGAAAATACAATATGTACAGCGTTCATTCGCTCGAAGAGCAGCCCGACTGGGGAAGTACCTCCACCTTACAGAAGACATTCCTTAATAATAACATTAATAATTTAATGTTGTGTTTCTGAGTGTGAGTAAGGTCGCCAGAGCTCATCGGGGTGGGGGGGAAGGGTCAGCAACACTTGTTGGCTGACTCTTAAAGGCCGGCAACACACCCGCGACTCCTCTGGTGTTGCGAGTGTCCATGGGCGGCGGTGATCACTTACTATCAGGTGACCCACTTGCTCGTTTGTCGACCTCTGACATAAAATAAAATATAGTATTGTTAACTGATGTATACTAAACCTATGGAAACGCATTCCACATATATAATTTAGACAAATAAACTCGGTGTTATATTTCGAACATTACGCGGCATTCAAGGGGAATAAGAAATGTTCCTAATCATCAAATATACAATACGTCCTTGATGGAAAAAGCACAAAATTGACGAGAAAATAGTGGTTTAATTTCAGACCATCTCTGTGCTTAAGACGGCACGTTAAGTTGTCGTTCCCAGCTGTAGTTGTTTGACAACAGTCGTTAAGCCATCTCGGAGACATTACAGGGTTGATAAATTTCACCCTAGGGTAACTACTGCACATATCATAAAATGATAGATGATAAAGTAAAATCTGGTTTTTATTACGCACATAGATTACGCAAACGACTAAACCTAATTCGCACGCCAATTAGGAATTTTAGCTACATAATTAGGAAGTTCCTGTCATTAATTATTACGTAAACACTAACTTTGGTGCTGAAAACTGATTTTTCTTACTCATTTAGGTACTCCAATAATTCTAGTATGTAATTGTAGGTATCCAGTTTAAGTTTCCGCCACGAAAGAGGGGATTCTTCAAGTTTGAAACTTGTGTCTAGAATTCTACCACTAACTCCTAAGCAAATAGTCTGATTTGTTTGCGGTTTTCTATCTGAGACACACCTTCTTAAAATACTGCTACGAATTAATCAGATTAGGATTAATTCATAGTTGAATTTTATTATTACTATTTTAGTTCTTAATCAAATGAAAAACGGCTGTATCGATTATGATAATATTATTATTCTGTCCGCCTTTTTGGGCCGCATAAGACGAGCTGCGACTGTCTTGTACATTATACACTATCAAGTTCCGGCCTCTTTTAAGTTTTAAGTTGTGGCTAATATTTGTGTGATGAGCACGAATGTTTCTTTCTGAGTCATGGATGTTTTCTATGTATATAAGTATTTACTATCTATATAAGTATGTATATCGTTGCCAGGTACCCATAGTACAAGCTTTGCTTAGTTTGGGGCTAGGATGATCTGTGTGACATTGTCCCTAGATATTATTATTATTAATGATACACAACGGGAACCGGAATGTTTTAGAATACGTGGATCTGAGTGCGGAAACGAATCAGTGAGCGGTGCGATTTTAGTATTTAAGTGTTATTATGTTTCTTTTGCTAGTTTGACAGATTAGACTGAACCTATTTTACTCCATGTCCAGTTAAAAATCTTTGTAAATGTATATGTTAAGAGACAATATTTTAGACTGATACTATACCGTCATTTCATTGACTTGATATTCCTGGGCTCTATGTTGGGACTTGGATATATTTTATTTCTGCAAAATCAACACTCAATGAAAAACAGCAATGTACTACCTTAAGCGGTCCTTTTCAGCTGGTAATTGCGTGTAGTATACCAATATTGGTAACAGTCCAATAAATACCAATATACCAGAAATATACACTAAATACTAAAATTTCATCAATTTATGTATGTCTTATAAACTGCGGAACCCACGCCCACCTTCTACTTGGAATTTGATAGCAGTTGGTGTAAAATGATTACTAGACCAATTACGGTAATGGCTAATAAATAATCGGTGTTTTTATGTAGCCTATTTCCTTAAGATTGTCTGAAGTAAACGGCGACGCGAAATTTAATGACGATTATGAATAGCTTGTATTACTATAACTAAAATCATTGAATTATAAAATATGGTAGCGAACGTAAATCATGATTTCTTAATCTAAAGTATTCTCCAGGTAAGTAACCGACTTAAAAAAGGGGACTTAAGTAAGGTTCTCAATTAGGTCAACATGTTTTGATTGCTTATAAATTAGATTTGATTGCTTATAAGAGATATTTATTGCCATAGAGTTAATAATAATTTTTAAAACAATATGAAGCAAGGATAGTTTCTAACTCCTTACAAACCCTATCCACCAAGCACTATCAAATTTTAGTTTTTAAGCATTATTCTAAATACAAGCGTAAATAAATTTAATTATATCCGAAAGGGTGTTTGCAAAATTCTGCCAGTGTGTACCGTTCGTAGCTTAACGCAGAGCGCCAACTCTGGATTGGAAGAGGGGGCTGGTTCTAGATCCACCGGCCGATTAAATTTATAATTTCCAATTATTTTTACGTTAGATAAGACTATCCTTTTATAGTGTTTATGGGACAATACAAAGACGTTGCCACCACCCTCAACTCAAGTAAATACTTATTTTAAAAATAAAACATATACTGTTTAATTATTAATCGATAATATTGTAAGCTATTAAATCATTATATATTACCATTATCAATCATTTTTAAGACTCGTTACCTATATACGTTGGGTCTAATTAAAATGACATTTAAGTCCTATAATTAATCTTCTATAACAGGCAATAGGTACTATGATTACGATATTCTATTGTCAGTGAATAAATAATGGTAAGTATTCATAGATTTGATTAAATCATCATTCGATATTATCTTTAGTTTACAAGACGTATGAATTGTTATGTATTAAATAAAGTTCATGTATTGAATGTATAATCAATAACATAATCTGACAACAAGATTGATATAAACCTCCTTCAAGGATAGTAATAAATGAATAGCTACTGAGATCACTTTTCTTGAAGAATGTGTTACAATAACTCTTATTGTAGGACATGAAAAAAAACATGCAAGGCAAGGGCCTCCTCTCACGATGAGCGGGCATAGTCTATGGCTAATAAGTAAATTTTAGAGAACTGTCAAGCATGCCGGCTTCCTCACGATATTTTCTTTCACCGTTTTAAGAAGGAGATAAATAATTGATTAAATTCTAATACACACATGAATTCGAATAGTCAGTGGGTTTGAATTCGAGACGACTGACTCCAGAATCCAACGGTAACCACTTGGCTATCTCGCCTGCAAATTAAACAATACTTTTGTAATTATAAACGGAAAGCTATAGGGGTGAATAAAAATATACGGTATAAAAGATATGGGGAAAAATTTTGTTTCGGTCTCTATTCTACCCAGAAATTATATTCACCACGTTGTACGGTATGTATAAGTTTGCCAGAGCAAAGTGCCCTTGTCATGTATGTACGGAGTAGCATTGGAACCCCGATGTTTTAAATTCATATTATATGTTTTGTTTTTATTTTCCATAATTATTGTTTTAAAAATGGAACCAATTTCTTCTTTTCTTAACTATTTTAAAATTGTTTAAAACAAAATAAAAAATAAATATCCTAGACATATTACACAGCGTCATCTAACCCAAAATAAGCAAAGCTTGTACTATGCATTCTAGACAAAGCATAAAAATACTTTTCTTTTGTAAATATATAAAGGTACACACAGAAAACACGCTTAACATGAAAAATATAGTCAGTTTCATGAATACATGAATCAGAATGTAGATTCACTGCTAACGAAAAATTATTGAAATTTTCAAAATCGAATCAAACCACATAGAAATAGCGTAACATACATATTATTATAACACAAATACAAACACACGTTTTTTCAAGTAATGGAATCAGGCGTTACAATTTGGAAATCCATAACATTCGAAATACAGAATCATATTAATTTTGTATTTCGTGTATGTTTATTAGGCTAATTGTCAGTTTAATCAAGCCAGGATGCAATATGCCCTCCCAAAAAATAAGCACATGCAAGAAGGTCAATATAAACATGCAAACTCGTAGCATCCCTTGAGAATGGTCCGTGGAGGAGTGAAAAGCGTGTTGGGTATCGCACCGGCGCGGCGCATGTAATTTGCATCTTTATACTTTGAGTATGCAGGCTTATTACCAGTCGCCATGTATAGAGAGGCCATTGGTTTCCGTACTTAACCTCCTGATTGAGCTTTTGCGCGTCAGCTTATTTGGTTAATCGAACCATTTCAGTTCTGTCCAGTCCACGTCGAGAGTCCACGCATGTGCTCAAGTGCCTCCTAAAACGACTTCAGGTCGTTTAGGAACTTTTGTTAGGAGATTGTATTGATTATAAACGCAGACTGCAAAAACACAATTTTTGTAGTCCTCGCTTATAAGTCGCTCTATAAAGAGTCTCTTTTACCGGTCCGTAAGTAAACAGGGAATAGGTATTATTTTGACATTACTTCTATTAACGTGACATTGTACATTGTACATGAGTTAAGCTCGCCCTTGTACATTAATTTAAAAATACACATGTATAAAATGTTTATTTTCTGTGTACAATAAAGAATAAGAATAAGAATTGTACAATACTATTTGACATTGATTATAATTCTACGAGTATATCTTATCTGACATTGAAACATTTACTTAATTAATTGATTATATTGTGATCTAATTATATATATATATATATATATAACTTGAGTTTAATAATTGCATTCGTCGAAACGAATATAACTAATTCTTGTTTGTTTAAATTTGTATATGAAACAATTTGCATGCCTTAGTTTTTAGGTAGAATACAGCGTTCAAATAAGTTTACCATGTGTACCATCCTCTGTAATACCTGTATTGAATTGAATTGACCCTTCACTCAATTCAATTCAAATAAAATTGAATTGAATTGAGTGAAGTATTTAAGCACATAGTTGGTCCTTATATCGGTGACCGCTAAAGTGGTTAATATTCTTAGTGCGTTAGTCATTAGACAAACACTACCACTGTTAACTGTACCAAAGACTATCAAAGTGTAATTTACTAACAAGGTACATACGTACGTACCATTCATTTTCCACAATCGTTTCTTATGAATTCAAGGCGAGCTTACAACACGCACATATGTCGCAACCCATAATACCCTATAGTGTAGTGGCCAAATCACGATTACTGTGAACAATGTTCATTGGCGTTCCGGTAACTAAACGTTCTAATACCAGTTATAGATCAGTTACACCCTTGGTTGTTAGAACGATTGGCAGAACGAATTGTTAAGCCCTTATTTCTAAATAAAGAAGTAGTAGCCAAATGTTATAAGTGCCGTGAGAAAATCGTAGTTTATTGATGGTTTTGTACATGCGTGATGGCTTTGAAGAGTATTACCTTATAGGTATTAAGAAATCTTTGTTATTATTATTGTTTTGTTGTTTTAGCATAACTACCATAGATACGTATACTTTAGATAGG
Organism: Pseudoips prasinana; assembly: GCA_951640165.1. NCBI lineage: Eukaryota > Metazoa > Arthropoda > Insecta > Lepidoptera > Nolidae > Pseudoips > Pseudoips prasinana. The sequence continues at coordinate 10,821,821 of OX621235.1, read as the reverse complement.
TACACTTTATTGCACATCACAGAGTAAAAATTGAGAGTAAAGATGTATAGACATAGTTTCAATTTATGTTCAATTGGTGGTCTTATCGCATAAGAGCGATTTCTTTCAGACAACCGTCGGATGGACTAGATTAGCAATTGAGGAAGGTGGCTAGTAATTTACTGTAAAATAACCTTTTTTTTTCAGATCGAGATTCAGGTTACATATTAGTTTAGGTAGTACATAATAATATGAAATGCGCTGATTTATAACCTCAACGAACCACCTTTAAATTCGATTTTAAATAGACACTAAAATACATAAATACTAAATAAATATATATCAATAAAATATAGACATAATAAATAATAATAATTTATAATTAATATCATTATTTATATAGTAATACATATATAAATAATAATAATATATATATATCTATATATATAAAAATCAATGCCACTTTTCGTTGTAATGTTATAACTCAACAACGCCTTTACCGATTTGGCTAATTTTGGTCTAGAATTATTCGTGGAAGTCCAGAGAAGGTTTGTACGTCGAGAAAATTTTTAAAAAGTCTTGAAAAAGTCTAAAATCATAAATTTTTAGCAATTTAAAATATTTTATGTTGGAATAAATGAACTTAATAATCATTTTTTTATTACTATGCCTTATACGTAGCGAAGCCCGTACCGGGCCGCTAGTACCATATAGTTGTTTAAATTTGGATGCTTTTATTATCCGGAGTGTATTCTCTAAGGTGAAGTGTATTCAGGTGTGTGTTCTGTAATCTTCAGTCGAGTCGATCATGGAGTGAGAGGACACTACGTTCTACTTACGTGAATATTGCTACGAGTATGTGAGTCATGTTTAGGGTTACTTACTTATCGTATGGGCAGTGGTTACCCTAGCGTTAGAGTTGTTCAAGCCGCCCAGTTGGCCTCTGACATGGCTTAACGACTGTTGCCAAATGGCTACAACCGGGACCGACAGCTTAACGAGCCCTCCGAAGCACGGCGATGGTCCAAAATTAAAACCACTTTGGCGGTCACCCATCTATGGACTGACCGCGAGCCCAATTGCTTAACCTCGCCAATCACTAACGGACTGGTGAGAGCATTTCGCTTGGAGCGCCTACTTAGGGTTACGATACCCTATGGACCAAAACTAGACCCACTAAATGTCATCTGATTTTTAACGATACGAAAATTACTCTAGTACTGAAGTGTTCTTTGTCATTATTGACACATTGTATTCTTTGACACATTACGCGACTCAAGATTATAATTATGGCACCGAGATGAACTGAATGCTTCCTAACTTACACTTCGTCGTTCCCAAAAGCACTGCTTTTTGAATCTAGTTCTTGATCCAACCATCTAACGTAATCCTCTTTAGGTGTTTTTCGAGGCTCTTTGCTATTAAGCCATTGATAGAAAAGACTATCTTTATGATTATTATCACATGTTTATTACCACTATTACTTACAATATATTATATAAGGGTATTTTAATACGAATACAACTCATAAAATATATGGTCTACATGGAGAAATTTTCCGCACAATCCTGGTATTCTGCATGTAGCTCTCCAGCCAGATATCAAGCCCTAAACTTGTAAGGTTGATTTTCCGGGATTTAGGAATAACTCCATTTGTGGATATACCAATAGGTATGAGCGAAGGTCTTTACTTATGCTAGAATACTGATTTTCACAAAGAAATCTATATCATTGCTGACTTATCACTAAACCAGTTTTTACGTCCTCCATATTCATAAACACGCAAATACCAGTAGAACTAAACTAACAAAAAATATATTTCATCAACATTTCTATTTTCACCTTAAAAATATGTCTAAACTTACTATAGACCTCGATACGGTGTACAATTTTAAACGGTAAGGTCACTGAATGCACAGATTATAAAGGTAAGGCATTTATTTCAGATTCTCTATGGTTCTTTGTCACTGTATTGTATGGGAAACGCAAAAGTGCACGACTAATATTCATAACGAGGTAAACCTGTCGTGTGTACATCACATGACATTCAAAATAATAGATGTAACGAAATTGATGTTAAATATTTCTGCAGCTCAACTTTAAAGAATATTAGCAAGAGGTATATGCTAAATATAACCTCTTCATGCTAAAAAGTGACAGCTTCAACCATTGATAACAGTCTGTATTTAAAAAGGTTTAGTTTGAAAGTGGAACGTTTAAGTGATTTGAGTTTGGAACATATTTTCTTAAACTTTATTGTATCGAAATATATTGGACGGGAATTTGTTCATCGTTCAGGGGACTAGAATTAATAGTACATTTTCAAGTACCTCATTATCTGCGATGGAAAACGCACCCGCTAGTCCATTAATTTCCGTGGGGAAATCCGTCATGGATTTCCCCACGGAAAAAGTAGTGTTTAGTAAAAGAGTTGCTTTAGGTAAAACAACGAGTTATGCATCTGGGTGACTAAAAGCCTATGGTGGCATTTATCAATACCTTTGGAAGAGCACCGGTAACTCCATTAGAACATCTCGGTGCCCTTCCTGTGTAATGCTGTAGCATCTCACAAAAGGAATCAATTTATTCCTTCTGTACTATATATACATGTGACAATAATAAGCTGCATACCATGCCGGAGCCATTTTTGAGTGCCTGGATACCCAACTTAAGACACCCATTGCTTCTATCTATGTGTTATAGAATGTTTACCGACATATTTGCTCTCGCACCCCTTTAGTCGCCACTTGCGAAAACCAGGGTCAAGGCATACCGTAGAACAATTCATTGTTAGCACTACAGGACCAGATCCCGCTAGATCTACAAGGCAGTAAGCCGACACATGTAAATTTAAATATTACAATCTTTAAACAGTTAACGTTTAAATTCATAGTAAACAACGGTAACTATTGACCATATTCGTATAAATAATATTATTTCTCCAACAACGGTTAGCGTTCCGCAAAGCGCCATATTTGGACGATGCACTAATTATCATAAATATCAGTTAATTTAACTCTGAGATCGTTGATGTCTGTGCGATTTACTTCCTGAGACGACGCGGCAACGATCAAGATATTCTTGGTGATGTTCTACTGAGTTTTGGAATGAGTTCACTGGTCACGGGTGGCCTTCTTGACTATGCAGTTTAAAATAATTTCTGTTTTTTTAATCCTACTGAGACTATAACTTTTTCCTCTCTGTTTTATTTTATTTTTGAAATATTCAGTAAAACAGATACAGCCCGCTGTTAGACAGACAGCGGAGACTTGGTAATGTTCAGGGTTCTGTTGGTATCCTTTAGGTTCGGAGCTCTAAAACATGTAACTTTGGCTTCAACGCAATATCTTCAAAACCGTTTCGTTCTTTGTATGTTACGCGATTGTTTCGTTCTTTGTGATCCGACTTCTACGATTGTTTTCTTCGATATTACTATCGATATAGTGGGACAATATCGATAGTATTTTCTATCGAAGAACACAAACGAATAAACGTTTTTGAAGTAGAACTTCTTTACGCACGTTTGACTTGGGGAGTAAGCTGGTGAGTACTTGACGAGAGCGTTACGAAAATGATCATGGGTGTTGAACGGAAGTTGAGAGGTAGATACATATAAGTTGGTGAGAATAGAAAGAGATAGAGAGAGTTACGTTTTGTATATTACTATACGAGAGAGAGAGAGAGAGAGTCGTGCGAGTACGCATTATCTTTATCGCTTTCTATCATAGCCAGGTTCGTTTCGTATATCTCAGTTTTTCTTCATTCGTGAGTTCTAAAGCACACTCGTTTTTTATGGTTTTAACTCTGCTGTACAACCATAATCTTAATATTTTTGTTAGATATCATTTGCCACCAGAATTACATTGTGACGGCGTTATGACTGCGAAGATCAAAACTATTTTGCAAAAATTTGGCTTCTAAAATAGTTTTACTATGCAAATGTTGGCTGAATTATTGTGCAAATCATGGGATTACTGCGGAAAGCCTTCTTTAGGTTTACGCAAACTTTTATGGGCATTGTTCGTAACATAATAATTTAATTGACCGCTATAACAGTAAATTACAGCGATTAATTGTGTCTGGTCCAAATTATCAGAACTACTCGTATATATGCAAGGACAGCCTGCTTTATCTCCGGTTGCCATTTGAACTTTAATAAACTGTGTACTTAAGAGAGGTAGAGCTGCGGGCTTTCACAGTACCTGCTTCTTGACTGGGCAGTATTTCGACCTTACAAAATATACATCAGGTTATTGCATTACGAGGGTTCAGGGTCATCTAAAGAGCATTGGAGCGGGCTATTCCGGAGTGAATGAGAAATGTCCGAATTCGGACATAACCCGAAGAATTATCAAACTGTAGTGGTAGTGGGCGGTGCATGTAGCTCGTAGAACTGACTGCTGCTGGGGGAGAAAAGTTCTCCAGTATTGACCATCAACTGGGACAAGCAGCATGAGCAGGCTCTAGGTGGTCTGACGACCTAACAAGGGTCGTGTGAAACCGCTGGATACGGGCATCGCAAGACCGGCAATTTAGGAGATTCTTCTTGAGGAGACCTTAGAGGATGCCTTTCGGCTGATATGCTCATCGGAGTGGAAGGATAGTTCAGTTACGCGTGAGTAATGTATGTGTGTCACAAGCTTCATAGGCTACAGTAAACGCTTACCGTTTTGGCAGTACTTTGTTGCCCATTCCCTGGTAGGGATACCCTCGGGACGATTTCGGTGCCCCCCACGGGATGAGATGGGGTGATGATATTCTACGCCGTCACCACACGTTGACAGACAGACAAAACATAATATTGTTTAATGAAACGTATGTGAAAGTTTAATTGCGTACATTATTTACATCTGCGTTTTACATTAATATAATCAAAGATAATATTTAGATCCCCAACCTAATATATAAACCAAACTGTCGTAAAGCATGGATTTATTCAAGTATTATCTAACAGTAAATGCAGTTTCATACAAAGGTGATAGTCGAAAAGGTTCGCCGGTTAACACAAAGGCCGTTGGCAAGGTTATGGAGTGGTTTCATTTTATACAAGCCAGTTACATTTGAGCCTTTCAAATGATGGCGCCACTTGATTTTTTCTCACAGCTAGTATAAAAATCTTTCTATTAGATTTAGTTCCAAACATGTCCGCGAGTCTAATTGGATTTCTTTATTAATATATGAATAATCCGTCAGAATTAGGTCTGTCCGGCTTGTAATTCTATTATCGTAACTTATAGAGGCATGCTCAGAATTTTGTGTTCAATAGCTAATAATTAATTTAACGAGTAATGCAATTATGTGGGTATATTGTAATTTATACTTATTTGAGAATAATTAATGGTCCGGTACTAGTGTCTAGGAAAACTATAGGGTTAAATAAGTGAAATAAATTAACGGACTATGCTTGTTACCAAATCACGATGTTTTATTATTGCCAGCAAGATTAGGGAACAACTTCGATTCAACTTTATTTATTTATTTTATTTATTTATTTTTTACAAATATATTTTCAAATGTTTGTACATTTGTCCCACAAAACCGTGTTATCGGTTTGACTGTAGGATCGAGTCTCTGTACAGCATCTATTTATCTTATAACCAAAATAACTAACTACTACTATAAATATTTACATAACATCAAATTAAATCTAATAAGTATTTTTTTAACTTAAATTTAAATTTATTTTTAACAGATTCATGCCGAATGTCATCCGGCAGACTATTTAGCAGGTACGGCAAGCGTTTTCTCATAATAGTTTGTAATTCTGGGTACTGTCAGTCTGCCGGTTGACATCGAGCGTGTATTGTACTTATCATGACATTCAATTCAACATGAGGGCGCTAAGATACTAATAGACTCTAATAACCACTGCACGACGAATGCAGTTAGTTATAATCATTCCTTCCAGAAATAAAATGTATGGTGGTAACGACTAAATAAAAACACCTCTACACCTGCTCTGTCACTGTGAGCCACTGATGCATAAACGTAACACCCACCGTCCTGGGCCAACACTTCTTGCACCAGGACGATGTTATCGATACTTCTGCCAAAAAGATTCTGCAATTTATCTATGTTGCAGGGTTAGACAGGGAAGTTTAGTTGGAGCGGCGAGCACAATAGTTCATCACTGGACGCAGTGTTACCAGGACCTCCGGGGACTGGAAATAGCCGCCACCAGAAGAATAAGAATAAGAACGACTAAATAACTAGGTATAATAATGATCTTCAGGTCGAATTTCAGCCATGGTGACCTATCTCGATTATACCAAGTATATGATGATGCGATGGGTTAATTCGCTGACTCGATAAGAAAGAGTTCAGGTAAAGGACGGCTTTATGTGTTCTCCGAGGCAGGGGTGTAAAACTGCCTATTCTAGATTCCGGGGCAGCAGACCAAGAGGCAGTCATAAACTAATAATATCCAGGGACATTATTCACACGCGGCCACCTGATCCCATACTAAGCAGATCTTGTATTATGGAAACCAGATAACTGATATACTACATACGCTACTTTTCTTATAATTACACCCAGAATCAGGGCAAACAGACATGTTAATGCACACGAATATCTATCTGAGCTGAGAAAAGTTTTTATTCGATTAATGAGTTTTTACAATAGAAATTTATTCGGTATTAATTTATAGAAATAAGTAAGTGTATGTAGAAATTATTAAATATTTTAATAATTAAATTAAATAATAATTTAAATATATGTTCGCCGGAAATCGGCTAAGTGTGTGAACTAGAATAAAGCCTACCACCAATGTACAGACGCCAGCACATCCAGCTACTCCAATCTGTCAAATTTCTTTTATAGATTTTCAACTTTATCACATAAGCGTAAGGTTCACTTTTAATTGGGGAAATTTGACCGATTGGGGTAGCTTGATGTGCTGGCGTCTGTACCTACCACATTTAATGCAAATAAAGAATCTTTATCTTATCTTATCCTGGGTGGGAATTGAACTTACAACGTGTAACGGCGTGTAAGGCAAGCATTTACCAACCACGCCCCAGGCCCGTCGAACAATGTACATATATGTCTAAAGAAGCGATGTGCGGAGAGGTTCTTCTACTTTATTAATGTATGCTTTGACTTCAATATCAGATTCATACTTAAATTTGCTTAACTACTTTACATTATGTAATTATTGCTGAAAACAACTCATTTCCGTTGCGATCATTATGTGTGCATTTGCACGTAAAGTCTTATTTAGAGTAATTGTTCAGCTGGAAATGAAGTCAACAGAGGTCATTGAAATGAATTGTGCTAGTAATTAGAGCATTCCTTTTAGAAGTAGGTCTTGAACACTGCTTACAACATAGCGGGTACAGATTTTAGTTTTTATATAGCCCGAGTAATTTTGGGTCCAATTTAAAATATGTGTTATATTTCAAAATTTTATGTATTAAGTTTTTTTGTCGTTGCCATAACCACAACATTTTCTATACATAGAAAAAATAAACTATGCATTTGATCATGTTCATCATCATCATCATGATCTTCAGCAAAATCTTGTGCATGAGCCCACGAAGGTCTCTAAGTTGGTACGACCAATCTTCGACAGATGGCGGCACTATCATTCCATTAAATTTCATAGCATTATATTGCAGTGGCAACGCGGGCAGGGTATAGCTAGTAGATAATAAATAGACAAGCTGGCGTTTCTCTCTTTAATGTTTATCCTTACTCTAATGTAGGTCATATGAAAAGAACAAGACATACATAGAACTGTCAAATGACTAAAACTGTGTAAAATATCCCACCAAAAACATAAATGTATAAAAGGAGAGCCAAGTTCAATACAAACATTATGCTTGGCTGTGGGCTTCGCCGCAAAAAGAATGGAGTGCCAAGTTCTATGCAAAATCCAAATATGTATTATAAAAAAAATAATAATAATACAACTATATTTCTTTGTTGTATTCGATACCTATAAGAATTGCTGTTATTTAAAAAAACCAGCCAAGTGCGAGTCGGATATAAAAACGAGCAAAATTTTTTTTAATACAATAAATTAAAAAAGGATTTTATTCACGTAGACTCTAAAAAGCGCTTACCTATAAATAGTCTGAACATGTTTGTAGTAACATATAATTAATGAATTAATTTATAATTATTTCTAGTACATATACATATTGTTACGTACACGGATTGTATGAAAAAAATTACAATACGATTTATTTTATAATAGTAGTGATATTTAGCTATTGTCAAGGATCATGTGTAGGTTGAACTAACGAAATTTTAAATTTATGCTTAATTTGTTGCAATTCACGTTTGTTGTATGGGAGCCCCTTAAATAATATTTAATTTTGTATTTTAGTATTTGTTGTTATAGCGGCAACAGAAATACATCATCTGTGAAATTTTCAACTGTATAACTTTTACGGTTCATGAGATACAGCCTGGTGACAGACAGACAGACAGACAGACAGCGAAGTCTTAGTAATAGGGTCCCGTTTTACCTTTTGGGTACGGTACCCTAAAAAAAGATATCTTAAAGTAGGTTAGATTTGACTTCGTGAGTATAATGACAGTAAACAAAGTAAAATATCTGTTCGTGAAAAATGGAATTCCATTGTCTCAGGGAATAGGCGTGAGTCAGCTCAATAACTTAATACAAGCTAGCTAAATATCACTACCATTATTAAATAAATTGTATAAATGTTTTAACATTCCGTGTACCTAAATATCTGTAATAAGTAACTAGAAATAATAACTGTATTACTACAAACATGTTCTAACTATTTACAAGCGCTTTTTTAAAGTCTTGGTGAATAAAAACCTTTTTTATTTTATTTTTTATTTAGTCTATGTAGTTATATTAATTACGATTTTAATATGTTTTTAATGTACACTGGTCATTCGTCTATTTAACTACAGCGTCAAATGAAGAGAAGTATATAATCAAGACCACTCGAGATAAATCACCGCTAAAATAATCATAATAATAAAACATTTCTATTTCAAGTCTCTTTAAGACTTTTCAGTGAATCTACAATTTTTGCAGCTTTTACTTCTAGAATGACGAAGCGTTTACGTTACATCAACACATTTTAAGAGTAATTTCATATAGCCTTCAACACCGACAAGTGTATGACTTGCAAAGTCGCAACTCGTAAATTATGCGGAAATCCTTGCGCGAGCAAGTTCGCGCGTGATTCTAGATCACTTATCGAATTCCATGCGATGTTGCATTGGCTAGTGGGTGATGTTCATCACGTTTCGGCATGAATGAGAGCAGTCAAGATATGAATGACTTCATCTTGATACTTTGGTTATGTACAGGGTGCTATAGTAAAGTGTGGTCACTCAAAAAAATTGTAATAAAGTCCTAAAGAGATGACACCAATATCTTTTAAAGCATTTTATTTGATGACGTAATTTTTTTTTTATCCGGAGAGGGGTGTTATTGACCGCCTGTACCACCAAAGGACTTGGATGGTGAGTGGCAGAGTCAAAGTTGTTGACTGACGATAAATAATTTTCCTAACTTAAGAAATTTAATGAATCTCGTTTATATTATTGAGTTTAGTACGGATACAAACTTTTGTCTTCAAAATTATAATAATTATAGTGAGATTTATTTATTGATAACTATACCTATATGTTTTTGGAAGTGTTTCTCACGCTGCCATATCATACACAGCACGGTAAGGAAAAAACATTGAGGTTTTCACATTTTAACGAAACATTATTTCATATCTATAATCTAAATGTAGTTTTCTTAATAACTACAGAATAATTAAGACTATTGCACGACCAACAATTTTACTGCTCTATTAAGTTGTGTAGGCTTTCAGCGTCTACCTTGTTTTTGAGATATCATTAGAGAAAGACATTAGAGAATGAGTATTAATGAAACTTTTCCCATTTGTGAGATCAAATGGGAAAAAGTTTTATTATAGGTCCAATATTGACAGAACAATCTTTTGTTCATACTTCACGATTACACTCTCCTGAAAAGCTAAAAGAGAACTGTTATTTAAAACAGGTTAGCTTAATACCTAATCTATTTATAACTTTTTTTTTTTGGTAAAGCAAAAGGTATGTAAAAAATGAAAAAGTCCAGCAAGTAAGATGGTCGGAACGCCAAGGGAGAATCGGCAGTCTGCCTCTTTCCAACAGGTGGGGAAAACGGTACTATGGGGGCAGCTGGAGAACATCTGACTCAATTGGTTCCCTAAGACTGCGAGAGCATGACCCATGCCCTACCCGTTATTCTATCCGGGCCAGGGGCGGTGTTACGGGTCGAAAGTCACCGTACTGCACGGTCCAACTCCCCTTCCACCACTAAAAAAAATATTTATTTCCTAGATCATTGATTTGGCTTTGTGGCAACTTCAGTGTTTTAAGTTTTGATGAGTGTATATAAATTATATCAATACTTTAATAAATTCTCATCATCACGATGAAAAGTCGAATTATTATTAATTATTGTTTGACTTACTGAAGGTCGGGCCAATATTATATTGTTGTAATGTAATATATCAAAAATAGTCATACAGTATGTACAGTCAGTCGCAAAGTTTCAGTATTGGGTCATATATATCCAACCCAAAGGTCCCAAACCTATCAAGAAATCTTCTAAAATTGGTGGCTCCATCTGTGCCGCGCCGGGTTGTAACATGATATTCATTGACACATTGTTTGACACTTGTCGCAGATTTGGCACTTGTAGGCTGAGGTTTTCTGGCATATTTCCTGTGCTGTAACTCAGGTGATGCCGCTATAAAAATAATAAGAATATCCTGGTGTTTAATTCCAACATCACCACTCCATTGTCAACATATATACATTTAAAGAAGAAATGTTTAATATTGAAATCCAGAAAATTATGCAACGTATTTACCTTATACGTACCTACATATATTCTTTTTAAAGTGAAAACTTCTTTAGGTACGTTGAGAACTTTTTGGGCGATAAAAAATAGTGAAACTCGTGTCATGGTCACCGCACACTTCCTATAAGCTATACGTATATTGTGTATATATGGGCATTGATATCCCTCCGCGCGTAGTATAAATTAATATACGAAGAGTATCTATGTCTTAATGTGAAGTGGCAACTATCATACTGTAGATTATTAGAAGTGTAAAAAATCGTTTTCACTTTGTTGGCAGTCCCCAAAGACGCCAACAAAGTTATCATATATATATTATATATATTGCCAATTTAACGCAACCTTTTTAAAATTTAATCTTATGAATTCTAATTAATACCCGCGTAACTTTACAAGACCCCAAATCACTCTTAACAATCGTAAGTTCTTGAACTTTTTACGAAACCCTAGTTACTTACAAAAAAGTCAATTAAGAGCATAAGTAACAAGAGCAGATCATGAAGTGATTTATTAAACGTTTGATGAAATTATTACAATACATACTTTAATACAACCATTATAAGATGACCTCGTGAATTAGTACCACTGCTTTGCACCGTAAGTCATGTTTAATTGGTTCGATGAGATGGGGCCGAATGATAACAAATTGCTTAATTATTATTTCGACAAAGAGCTAATGTTTTTAAGCAGCTCTGTGTGATTGAATATCTTTCGAGATAGTGTTCTGAAAATAGAATGTTTGATAGGCTGCGGACCGAGGTTGGAAGATCATGAGGGATCATGGGCAAGTGGGAATATGCTGACACATTGCCTTACAATAGCGTATAGAAAATATGTAGTATAGCTCATGTGTTGGCTCAGCCATGCACCATCCAAGTCTCTTGGTGGCTGCGGTGGTGAAATATACCCCGATCGTCCTCTCCCACAAGAACTGTCGTAACGCACATACACACATGCCTCTTGTGATCACACGCAAGGTTACATATCAATCAACCACTTCGACTTTGACACTTTCATACAAAAACATACTTGGGACATGCGACTTCGCCTTAATTATGGAGCTCGTACACCGTCTCGTCGTCTTATCTAGACTGCAAAAACTAGCTGAGCGCGTCTATCCTGAGGCACAATGTGGCTTCCGTCCTCAGCGTTCTAAAGTGGATATGATCTTTACACTTCGCCAATTACAGGAGAAGTTTAGAGAACAAAAGACTCCCTTGTTTATAGCGTTTGTTGACCTTAATAAGGCCTTCGATACAGTCAGCAGGGAAGGTCTATACTATGCATTGGAGAGCATTGGTTGTCCGCCTAAACTCCTGAGCCTCATCAAATCTTTCCACAAGGGCATAAAAGGCGCAGTAGTTTTTAACGGTAACTCATCTGAGCCGTTTGACGTTCGCAGAGGCGTGCGCCAGGGCTGCGTGTTGGCACCTACCCTGTTCGGAATATATTTTTCGCTAATATTACAATCAGCTTTCGGTGAAGGCCGACAGGGTATCCATCTACATACGAAGGCTGACGGAAAGATGTTGAACATCTCTCTCCTCAAATAAAAAAAAAAACCGAGAGGATCTTTTCGCTGACAGTCTTCTCTTTGCTGACGACGCAGCCTTTGTGGCTAGTTCTGCGGGCGAGCTTCAGTTAATGGTGGATAAATTTTCTCAGGCCTGTTCTCTGTCTGCCATGTCTATAAATACAAAAAAGACAGTTGTGCTAGCACGGTAAGGCACACCTGTGGCCCCAGAGATTTCTCTGAATGGCACGCAGTTAGAGGAAGTTGATTGGTTCTGCTACCTTGGATCGATCGTAGAGAATAATCTCTCACTTAACGCAGAAATAGATGCTCGCATCTGGAAAGCGGCGACCATGTTTGGGAAGCTTGGCACCAGAGTATCTATACATATAATAAAATCGTAGGAAAGTCAAAACTGTACATTGAATATTTTTTTTAAAGGATACTTGTGCCGTGATCTACAATCGATATCGAATCCAAAAATATAGTTTTTAGAATTTTTGTCTGTTTGTCTGTATGTATGTCCGGGCTAAACTCAGAAAGTACTGCATGGATTTACTTCAAATTTTGCATGAATATTACTAAGAGGTCGGGTCAACTTTTAGGTTACATATTATCACGCTATCACCTTCGGGGGAGGAGCTGTGATAATTTATAAAGTTTAACGCGGGTGAAACCGCGAGGCACAGCTAGTGGCACAATAAACTGCTCACAATGAAGACCAAGATGATAGTCTTCCAGGCCTCCATGTTAAGCATACTCTTGTACGGAGCAGAGACTTGGACGTCGTATGCGAAACAGGAGCGCCGAATAGGTTCCTTTTACATGCGTTGTCTCCGTAAGATCTTGGGCATTACATAGCAAGATAGGGTCACTAACGAGAGAGTTCTAGAAAGCACAGCACAACTACCTAGCCTGACAGCGTTTCTTAAACAGAAGCGCTTACGTTGGTTGAGCTCGTGCCTGCCTAGTTTGTCTGTCAAAGCACTGAAAGTCTTCTAGACTAACTATCAACGTTATACCTATATAAAAAAACGAGTGTGCCTTAGACCACACGACTGAAGTAAAATTTCTTCAGCTCTATCTACGAAACAGCTAGGCTATAGCTCTCTCTCCCTCTTTCTATCTTCACTAACTTATATCTCCCTCTCAACTTCAACTCGCCTCGCCTGATCACACTTTTCGTAACGCATTCACCAGCTTACTCCCCAAGTCAAACGTGCGTAAAGAAGCTTTAGTTCCGTAAATAAAAACATAATAATACCTAGCATATGCATTTACTACATTACCTTATCGCTCAAACCAAATAGTTACAATTACTACTTACATCCAATTTGAAGGTAGTAGATAAACTTTAAGTAGATAATGTGTGCTTTTATAATGCTTTTGGTTGTCCTTCATTTGAATAACTATCATTAGCATGTAAAGATCATGACCGTTAGCATGGAGAGTTGGAATACTTTGGTATATGTACTTAGATGTTAAAGTAACTACTATTTAGTTTAATTCAATTATAAGTAGCTCCTCATCTGCAATCTTCATACCACGACGTGGACTAGACATATCTATTTATTAGATGAAATAATTCGGTGAATTAATATTTACAACATCGTTCAACTTATTTCTTTCCTAATACGAGTATATACTTACTTGAACTAAGCGTATATAATTATATATATATATATATATTTTTTTTTAAAGACATAGCCCGCACTAGGGAATCTAATCCTCGTGTAGCGGGGTAGTTTACAAACATATGATTAGACGGACACAAATTACATCCAGACTTGGAACAACTATTTATGGGTCACACAAATAGTTGTCCAGCGCGGGACTCGAACACTCGATACGAAGCGGCGAGGCGACTGTCTTAGCTGCTGCGCCACACGTGCCGTCATTGCTGGTTTAAAAGACATAGAACCGTCTTCAACTTTTCTATATAACAACCGATATAAACAACAAGTGTATAGGACCATACCGTCCAGGAAGCATTCTTCATCAAGTAAAAAAAGAAGAGATCGCTTAAGGCGATAACATTGTACCTTATGTTCTTTATATTATATCCGATGTATTTTCTTTCCGCCTGAGTGTGTACAATAAAGACTTATTCTATCTAGATAGATAGATATCTATTATAATTATTTCACAGATAAAAGAAAAATCGCGTAATATACAAAAAAGAGAATATAATAAATAAATAATATTTTAGGACGATGAACCTCCTTCTGTTAAAGTCAGTTAAAAATATAATTTTCCAAATCACTCCAAACGTTTCTAAACTATGCATTTGCATACAGCCTTAATGTTTAATTTTATTCCTATATATGTATTGTAAGGCAAATTATAAAATTATATGAATATTAATATACATTCTATGAATATTAGATACTATGAATGTCTATAGTCTAAGCATTAATGCTGTGCTATACTCTACCTAGCATAATATTTTGTCGCCCAGTGATCCTTCACAGGTTTAATTAACGTGTAATAGTGGTTCAATTGGTATTGTTCAAATTCGTTGGCAGGATATCCCATTTGATAATTATGCTTCACATTGTATGAATACTTTAAAATTTCTCAGTATCGATTTTTGTGCTTCAAGCTCCGTTCATATAACTTACGAAAAGGTCTGGAAGAGATCGCAATATACCACGTACAGACGCCAGCACATCCAGCAACCTCAATCTGCCAAATTTCTTTTTTTAGATTTTCCACTATATCACAAAAGCATAAGGTTCACATTCAATTGGGGAATTTTGACAGATTGGGGTAGCTTGATGTGCTGGCGTCTGTACAAGGCCATTAGTGCTTTATGTTTTAAAATAATATTTACTTAGTTTTTGATGCAATAAAGTACATTTTAATATACATTGATAACTTATACCATATCGCAGGTTCAAGTCTTAGATTATGACCACGGAATAATTTATTCCGTGATCATAATCAATAGTAAGAGATAGACGCGATAATAGATCTTTTACAACTAGTTACTAATATAAGGACTGATAAAAAAATATTTATGCATTAATTTCGAATGTGTGTACGTCAAATATCCCTGTGTGCATTAAATCTATTGTTCTTAACAATAGATTTAATGCACACAGGGATATTTGATACACAGGGATATATGTGGTCAATATAGATATGGTCAACAAAAGAAGTAATTTCACGGGGACTATTGTCTGTGTCGAGATTATTATTATGGGAGGTGAGGTAGAAGGATAGATAAGTACACCAAACGGCGGCCTGATCACTAAATCTAGATGTGGTCTCTTCCAGACAACCTAGGCATGGATTGGAGTATGAAATAACAGTGTGGAGGTAGTTGTTAGTGTACACAAATGATGAAATGGTACACACTGGTACCATGACTAAAACAGTGAATTTAATACTTATTACAATTTATGTAATTATACACACACCAATACTGTCTAGGGATATTTTGTATAAAATTCTTAAACTCAAAAAATACTAGCCAGTTTAAATTATTTTAAATAAAGCTTATTTTGTAAACCTTTTCAACGATTCTAAATTTGAATTTGAAAATATAAATTAAAAACAAAAGATTTACGGCATAATGATAGTGAAGTCCGGAGGTTTCATTTACCAACAGTAATTTTTGGCTCTTTTTGTGTTAAATTTAAGTTTAATAACAAATTATCGGTTAATTTCAAATTAATGTTAATGAAATTAAAATAGGATGTTAGGTTTACTTCATTTCCTTTACACGCTAATTTACACCATTCCATTTATCGTTTCTGGATATTTAAAATTTTATAGAATTGTCCACAATGTGAAACGTAATGTAAACTCCAAACTTGGAAACTATAAATTTAATCGATTGACAGGAGTCGAACTTGCAATTTCCGGGATGGGAACTAGTAAATTTAATCTATCGGTGTGTATCGTTTGTAGTTTAACGACAGGGCACATAATATGGATTGGTTCAGGATGCAGGATCGCAAAAATGCAATAAATTTTACGATTTTTGAATTTCCTTTATAGTTGGTGTTACGTAAAGGGTCAAACGCACCACTAAACATTATTGCTAAAGTAATAATAATAAGTTTATTTCCAATAAAATATCAATACATCATTAAGCGTGGTCTAGTCCTTGCACTAGGATTCCCTGTGTTGCGAGTGTGTTGTCCTTCTTATTGTGGTTAAACTAAGATAAACAAGTTATTATTCTTATAATATCGTAAATTATTATGAAAATTATATCTAAGCATGCATTATAAAACTAGACACAAAAATCAAAAATAAAGGAAATTTAACTTGTTGTGTATGTCTGTATGAATTTTTATTGAATAATTTGTGGATTTAACTATGTTTATGTTACTATCCGTTATGTAACTTGTATAATTTGTTCGCAAGGCGTATAATTTAAGTTTTGTGTACCAAACTGATTGCGCTACTGTCTCGTATTATCTACGAGCCATGTAGTGACAGATTGCTCTTGTATCACCTATTATTACAATTAGGAAACCAACGATTTAATAGCGCGATTAGCTAACAGTTCATTTATTTGTTAGTAGCAGTTATTAGGGCAGTGCGGGGCTAAGATTTATACAATGATTTGTTTCATTATGGCATACGGTATAATATGTTAGTAATGACTTATGTGCAAAGGGCCGTTAGGTCATGGATTCGATTGTTAGACAAAAAGTTATTAAGTTTTCTGTCATCAACTGCAATCAATCAGCGAATACTTGGATGGAATCTACTTTAGATAATTAGTGTTAATCCTTCAAATTGGACATATGGTAATAATATTGCAGTTAAACATAGAACAATGCAGAATATTTGGGTTCTTCCAGTCGTTGGTCGAATAGTACCCTCTTTACTCTTACTCTCATAATCGGATGACAGGACCGACAACTTTGCGTGATCATCAAAGCACGGGCGTATAACACAACCAACTTCCAGACTACTGGCTGCTATATAATACCTACCTAGATGTTGTGAATTGTAATGTTAAGTACCTTAGATAAGAATATAAGACGAACCTAGCTATTAAGTATGTTTGTCAGCTACACAACGAACTACAAAAGTAGCACGCACAAGCCCAAGAGGTTGTTGAGTTACTATTATTGTTTCTATTTATAATAATAAAATGTATCTTTTGTGTTTGGTAAATAAATAAAAAAAACTAAAGTATTTAAACTGGGTAGGTTAGCTTAAACTTAGTTCAATGATGAGAAAATAAATTCAAGCTATTTTTCTGAACTTGAACAGAACGCTTAAACTTTAGCGTCAATTAATCGCGTTTAATTTTAAAGGTGAAATTGGCTCTAAGTGCTTTTGTTAAAAAATCCCAATGAAAATGACTCGACCCGGGACTTAACTCCAGTAACTCTTTATCTGCAGTTGAACTCGCTACCACTAGCCCAACGATGCCGTCAAAGATAATTCGAAGACTAATTAGCCAGTATAATGTAATATAGCCACTAAATTAGCAAAGGTGACGATGTAGTTGTTGTTACTACCATGATTACATAACTACTTTACTGAGTCATAATATCAACATTGCCTACTTTTTAGTCTTGTTACCCAAACGTACCTTTAAACTAAGTGCATATAACAATTAGCCTAATGATTATTTAATTTGGCGGTATGGTAGCATATCTCGCCTACTTGTTCGATCTAGATATGATATAACATATAACGAGAGTGCTAACTTCTTACATTTAATTAAGTAGGCAGGTACCTAGTTATTTTCTTCATTCTGTTTATAATGTAATGACTAAGAGACTGTATTTAATGCTTAGTTTACAAAGCTAGCGAGTTGACGTTTTCATTAGCTTAACGCTAATGAATACTGTCGCCCATCCGCGATACAAGAATATATTATATTAAAAATATATTACATATGCTACTTTTCTTTTACAAATACATACTTTTATAGATAATTACACCCAGACTATAAATATAATTACAACAGACGAGTTCATGCACCAAAATATCGTCTGTGGAAATCGAACCCCCGACCTCCAGCGTGAAATTTACCAACCACTTGATACTGTTTAGCCTAATATGTGTGGCTAAACATAGTATTTGCCAGTATTTTCTAATGATATTTAATTTTCAAACGAAGTGCTTCAATCTCCTCCCATTTGGATTTTAAAGACTAGGCCTGTATTATTTTTTACAAAATATAGATATCTGCTACGACTGTGCTCAATTGTCCCGTTTGCGTGGATATTACAATTTATGTAGAAGATAGGAATGACCAATAATCATTAAAAAAAATGTGAGCCGTCACGTGACGCCTGGCAGATGTGAAACATCGTCATTGTTTTGTAAAAGTAATATGCAGAAGTCGAAGTCTAAGTATAAGTCGCAGTCGAAGTCGAAGTATAAGTCGCAGTCGAAGTCGAAGTCGATGTCGAAGTCGAAGTATAAGTCGAAGTCAAAGTCGAAGTCATGTCGAAGTCGAAGACGAAGTCGAAGTCGAAGTATAAGTCGCAGTTGAAGTCGCAGTCGAAGTCAAAGTATAGGTCGCAGTCGAAGTCAAAGTCGAAGTCAAGTCGAAGTCCAAGTAGAAGTCGAAGTCGAAAAGAACATATTGTGATAGGAACTAAAAAAAAAAAAAGAAAAACCACGGCATGCGTCGCCACGCCAGAAATCTGTTTTACGTGCGGCTATAGTAGACCAGGGTCGATAATTTTTAAAACAAAAAAAAATAATAGTAGGATGAAACCCATTAGAAAAGGAGGGGACTATTATAAAAATGAAAGGAAAAATAATTTACGGGCGATCTGAGGTCGGGAAGGGGATGGGGGTGAGTTTTTAAGGGTAAAAAACGGTTTTTCTCGATTTCCGGCAAAACTAAAAGTCCTATCGAAAAAAGTCAAATCGCAAAGTTGTAGGTAATAAAAAGATCTAAAACTTTTGTATTTACACTTTTTTCACATAACCTCAAAATTTATGCGAAAACTTCAAAAAACCAAGATTTTGGTTTTTTATTTTTATCTTTTACAATTTTTTTTCTTTTTTAACGAAATTTGGTGAAAACTTACCTTTTTATGTCCCAAATACGCTGTAATTTATTTGATGAAAAATATTATTTTCACCTTATTTTTTAATTAATATCGAAAAAACACCGTAATTTTCAATCAAAAAGTCACCCGTCAAAATATCAGCTTTTTTCAAAAAGTTGGTATGTTTTCTGTTCGTTGAAATCTCTTCTTTCCGATGGTGAAAAAAAATAAATATGTTACTATAGTAAATCTTCTCAGAAAATGCAAAAAATAAATATATATTTTTGAATTATTATAAAAAATTTTTTGCTATTTATTAAAATTAACACTTTAATTTAATTACTCGAAAAACATGAGATTACATGTTACATTGATTAAAAAAATGCAAATAAAAATATACTACTATAATTAACAAACAAATAAGTTAATAAAATTAATATTTAATAAGACATCTACAATATTTGGAGAAAGTTGTCGAATCTTCTTTAAATTATATGCGTAGATGTCTATTTATATTTTAAGATAAATTATATACCTGAGTGACCTACGAAAAATAGTAGCCCAGGTATTTCATGGAGAAGTGGGGAAGAGGCTAGGCGGGTCTGGGTCTTACTACATACATACTAATAATAATCTCCTTAATTTTGCACAAACAAATTTAGTTAATCCCATGAAAAAAAAAAAAATTCAAAATACATAAAAATATATTAAAAATCTATAAAAAATATATAATATATATATCGTAAATATATTTTTAATAACAAATGTTTGGCCGATTTTCATATATATTTTATACTTTTCAAATATATTTCAGATATATTCAAAATAAATGAAATATACATGAAAATCGGCCAAAAGTCATTTATTAAAAATATATTTACTCTACATATTTTTTATATATTTATAAATAGAATTCTTAATTTTTCATTTTAAATAGATTTCTTTAATATATTTCTGTTTAAAAACATTGTAATGAATAACGTAATCTGAATAAAGTATCTACATTTAATTGTACGATTTATATTTATATATAATGAGATGTTCTATGACATAAATGTAATTAGCATTAAATAAATCAATTTTTTAATTGAAACAAATTGCAGCAATCACATTTTTAGATGATTTTTTTTATAATAATTTAAAATAAAATTTCGAATTCGAGTTTTTTTCGACTTTTTGCATTTTCTGAGAAGATTTACTATAGTAACATATATATTTTTTTTCACCACCGGAAAGTAGAGATTTCAACGAACAGAAAACATACCAACTTTTTGAAAAAAAGCTGATATTTTGACGGGTGACTTTTCGATTGAAAATTAGGGTGTTTTTTCGATATTAATTAAAAAATAAGGTGAAAAATAAATATTTTTAATCAAATAAATTACAGCGTATTTGGGACATAAAAAGGTAAGTTTTCACCAAATTTCGTTAAAAAAGAAAAAAAATTGTAAAAGATAAAAATAAATAACCAAAAGCTTGGTTTTTTGAAGTTTTCGCATAAATTTTGAGGTTATGTGAAAAAAGTGTAAATACAAAAGTTTTAGATCTTTTTATTACCTACAACTTTGCGATTTGACTTTTTTCGATAGGACTTTTAGTTTTGCCGGAAATCGAGAAAAACCGTTTTTTACCCTTAAAAACTCACCCCCATCCCCTTCCCGACCTCAGATCGCCCGTAAATTATTTTTCCTTTAATTTTTATAATATTCCCCGCCTTTTCTAATGGGTTTCATCCTACTATTATTTTTTTTCACTTTTTATTATTTTTAAAGGCTTCTACCCTGGTCTATAGATGTTTCACATCAAAACTCCGGAAAAATTATTGTCTAGTAAACAAATCTGTTGAAACAAAAATAATAAAACTGTTATTCATGCCCTATTTAGTTGTCGATTCATTATTATAAAAGACACTTTTAATTTTTTATATTGTTGAATTCCTGTCAAGGTCAATAAACAACATTAACGAGCTGCCAAATTGACATCAACTATACAGTAATTGCCAAAATTTCGAGGACTCTATGAGAACTATGCATAGAACGCTACTTTAAAATAGTATCCTAAGAAATAAACTTCTGTCACAGCCGCCATACAAATTGGCAATTGTATCAGAAAATGTGGCACTTCCAAAAAGTTGTCAAAGAATCGACAACAGATGGCACTACAAGTAGATGCGTAGACTTCTAAGTGCAAGCAGTTGATTGCCACTTACGAGAGTTTATCTATAAAAATGGTAGACCTATTAGCTGAAACATATTTGTTAAGCCAGACGGAGACCAATAATTATGTCTTTTGAGGTGCTCTTGGAGTTTTTTGACGGGTAGAGTGACATAGCGTAATAAATTAAATACTCTAACCTACGGTACCTTACTCTTCTAACTGTAACAACGCACAAATGTTTTTTGCTTATTAAGCCTTGTCTACTTATAGCAATATAACATAATAAGTAGACAATTCATAAGCAAAAGCTACTTTGTAAGGAATTCCAGTACCTTTTTTTTGTTAAGGCAGATGTCTCAGCATGCCACCCGCAAAAAGTGTCTGCGGGTGGGTATGTCGAATCTGCACCGACTGAACCTAACCGTGGACTTCTCTTGGCGCCTGTTGGAGGGACCCCGGGAACGCTGTTAAGCTGATCCAGTGCCCACCAGTTTCAGCTATAAAATTCGTTACCGGTACCTTAAATTAGAAAACGATGATGTTAACTGATATACCAACGAAATTGCAATCATAGTACTATGATAATAATTAGAAATTATTTTTAATACTTATTTATAAAAGCAAAAAGCGAAGGCCAAATTTCAGTAGTCATTCATTTCAGTTCTTGTTATTAAATAATCATAAAATAATAAAGTACAAACTTTAATAATACTATAATAATAGAATATATAACACATATAGTAACTATATATATATTCATATCATCATCATCATCATATCAGCCAAATGACGTCCACTGCTGGACAAAGGCCTCCCCCAAAGATCTCCACAATGGCCGGTCTTGCGCTATCCGCATCCAGCGATTTCCAGTGCCCGCACAAGATCATCGGTCCATCTTGTAGGGGGCCTGCCCATGCTGCGTCTTCCGGTTCGTGGTCGCCACTCGAGAACCTTTCTGCCCCAGCGGCCGTCGGCTCTACGAGCTGCCTGTAACCTTCTACCTTTCTGCCCTGCCCACTGCCACTTCAGCTTGACAAGTATTACTTAGTCTTACTTTGGTTCGCCTGCGGATCTATTACATATAGTATATTTATTTATGTAACATATTTTTGTACACAACATTAAGTTATAATGCGATTTGATAAGTAAAATCATTCAAAGGTAAATAAAAATAATTAATTAGTCGACGTAGAAGTTATTGATATATTACATTTGATATACTACACAGTAAAAAAGTGTTATCTTAAACTTTCTACTTCGTTACAAATTATTAAGAACTTTCTTAAGTACATCATATATTTAATGGAGATATAATAAAAATCACCTACTAGTAAAAGATAAAGCCTTATTAAAACAGACTAACAAACATAAGCAAATATGAATGTCTATTCTATACATGCATACATAATACATATACAGACTCATGTCTATTACCCAGAGGGGTAGGCAGAGACAACTGATTTCCATTTGTCACGATATTTGCACTTCCATTGCCTCGTTTTTTCTCTTTATATTTTCATACATGTTCGCCGGTTTAGGGTACATCTGACCTGACCTTTCTAGACATCCCTATTATTAATTTAATAAGCAATATGTATTATTCATACCAATATCTTTCAAAACTACATAAAATCAAACAAACTAATGTCTAAGCTAATATTGTAAAGACGTACTCGTAAACCCTGAGTGACGGACTCTTTGCTGAAAATACCAGTGGATGAAACTATTTTTAGTAAAGACCAGCAATAAGAAAGGACGGAAATCCAGGTGTAAAATCCAGGATGTTGGTGTGTATGTAACTCCCGCCAATTTTGAGCGCAGTAATTTAAAAATTGGCGTATATTAAGGTAAAAAAACAAATAGCTCTTTCAATTTTCGTAAAACTACTTGTATAATGGTAAAAAATATAAGGGTTTTTTTTTGTTTATTGGCTCACCAACAATTGTTTACACTAATACAGTTGAGTAATTACAGTAATATTAACAAGCCTAGTGTAACAATTACTAAGAGGTAAGCACCACACAAAATAATAAAACAAAACTAAAACACTAAATTAAAATAAATAAAAAACTAAATACAAAAATATATATAAAACTAATAAATACAATTTTCAAATAGGTTATAAATAATTCATAAAAGAAATAAATTTTAAATTATAATAAGATATTATGTAAAAATAAATGTAGCTTTTTTAAACTTCTGAAACGAGTCGTAATGCCAATCCACCCGGTCACTGTAGCTATTGACTAATTTACAAAGTCGGGGCATAACAGGACTAGCACCGAGGACAGTCCTACGAAGAGGGGGATGCAGGGGTGTAATAGTGGTCCGCGGATATCTGGCAGGGGCTTGGAAATTTATTTTCTCCAAGAAAGGTGGACACTCAATTTGAGATCTAAGTAGCTTGAATACAAAATGACAGTCGGATATGTTTCGACGTTTCTCTAGGGAGACCATTTTAAAATAGGCGAGTCTGGTCT
The DNA here is from genome assembly GCA_951640165.1 of Pseudoips prasinana. Taxonomy (NCBI): domain Eukaryota; kingdom Metazoa; phylum Arthropoda; class Insecta; order Lepidoptera; family Nolidae; genus Pseudoips; species Pseudoips prasinana. The sequence continues at coordinate 10,797,857 of OX621235.1, read as the reverse complement.
CATATGACTTTTTCCTTCTGGCAGGCCCGGAGGAAAAATTTCTAAGTACCAGAGGAAGCTTAAAAGCTTTTATAGGTTAAATTTCTTTAGTTAAATCATGCAAAAGAAAATTTTGTACGAACATACTTTTTTTACGAGAACTAACAATGTAGGATGATTCTTCCAATTATATATAAGTTCGTATTTAGACTAATGTTTAGATATAGCGCCCTCGCGACTTAACTCTCTCATTTGTGTGATGACTGCTAAGCCAGAGGTCGTGGGTTCAATCCCTACCCAGGACAAATCTTTATCTGAATTTGCTGTATAAAAAATATCAAGTAATATTTATATTAATCTAACTTCACGTTAAATAAAACTTAATTTCACTGTTCGTTAAAAATAACGAACTGTAACATAAAAAACGATTTAAGCATTAATGAGAGAATACTGGCAAAAAAAATAGCTGAAACTATCTCCATACTAATCTATGAACCATCTAAATAGGGGTATTTAGATGGTTCATAGATTAGTATAGAGATAATGTGAATAAGGCTTTAAATTATTCCAATGTAAAGCCTTATTTAAGGCTAAGTTTACTGATTGCGAATTCTAAGAGTAATTATTTCGCTCTGAAAGTCTAAATATTCCAAATCGTAACTGGTATGAAATAATTTGAATAATTAGTATCTTAGACTTACTGGATATTGTTTAATAACAAGAGGTTTCACCTATTATGTCATGACGTCATTCTGCGCGTGCGTAGTTAGGTTAATTAAAGTCATTAACCACAGGTTTCATAGTTGAACTGGTCTAGTCAAACAATGATTTTGACATTTATTGCGTGAAAATTGATTAGCGTTAGTGAAAACTAACTTAACTAAATCAAGGTGGTTTGTTAATGTTTCTATGCCACCAAAGTTCAACTAAAGGTATTAATGATTTTATAGTATAATAAATTCAGATATAATTGTCGAATATTGCAAAATTAGGACAATATGTGAAAGTGTTACTCAAAAGTGAGGCGATGTAGGTAATAAACTGTCTCTTTGGTCTAGCGGTAGCCTTTTCAACTGAAAATAATGATGTTCTAGATTCAAACTTCGGTTAGGATCAAAAATAGTTTTTAAGATTTTAGTAACAAGAAAAACACCGAAGAGGCAGAAGCTGGAAGTTGGCGGATTTATGTCCCGTGTCTCAGAGAGCACCTAAAGCCGCCGGTCCTACGCCTGATCTCATCTCCGGTGTATTGATAGCCATCCCATCAGATTATGATAGTAAATGATAGAGAGTTCTATGAGAGCAAATATGATATATATGATAATATACCTTAGAGGGCATATTCACCTTGTCATGAAGTGAATTTTTGGAGAGCTCTTAGGCATACAGGTTTCTTCACAATATTTTCTTTCCTTTACCTTATATATTATATTATATTTTGTACTTAAATACAAAATAATTATTTCTAATACTCACATAAATTCGTGAAATTAGTGGTGCATGCCTTGAATTAGAGACAACTGACTGATAAGTAAGATGAGATAGCCTTTTTTTGTTTTGTCAGGGAATGCATTCCTATACCACTCGTAAAACAGTGTCGACGGGTGGACATGTTGAACTTTTACCGACTAAACCTAACCTGCCGTGGACCTTACATGGCGCCTGGTGGGAGGAGTGACAGGAACGCTGCCCCGGTGCCCTCTTTTGCGCCATGCCCCAGGTGCGTGGGACGCGTAACCTGGGAGGACTTTGATTGATCCTCCCGAATTGCCAACTCCTGCCAGTCAGGCACAGCGACTGTGCCACAAAAAGAGCGCACGGCGCGTCGAGATTTTTAAAACTGACCCAAATAAAACAATTAAAAGTATCAATGAACGACTTAAGGATCAGTTTTATCATGTTTAATTTAATTTTCAATTAATTCACCGCTCTCGTGCTACTTTAGCTCCTCCTAACCACATTTAAGTTTACATATGGCCAGTTAACTATTTGAATCATAGTCTACCTATACAAAGATTACTAAAACTGACTCAAACTATGAATTAAAAAGTAAAATAGCATCGATTTCAGTGCCACCCACTCTGAATAAAGCAGATCATATTAATTTTCAATTAATTCAACACTCTCGTTTAGTCAAGCTCCACCTGACCGCTTTAAGGTTTGCATCTGGCCAGCACGATCGTGCAGTTATGTGTGTCAGAAATTCGACCGCCGCCGGCGGCGCTCGCGCGAAAATGAAAGTGTTCCGCGGCCTACTAAACAATTTTGGGCAATTGCGTAACGTTGTATAGCACGATCAGAGTTTCAGTTTCGATAAGCTATTGTTTATGGTGTATTGTTTCAGTTGATGAATGTGGTGGTATAGCACAACAGTTTTCTCTAAATAGACCTAAGGGGGAAGCTTTAAAATACAATACTGACATTGATGCATGTTGTATGCACCACGGTAGTGAGCCCTGTTTAAATATTGAATGATGCATGTTTATAAAACGAACGCACCACGGTAGTGTGCCCTGTTTAAATATTGAATGAACATGTTACACATGCTAGTAACTTAGTCAATAAAATGTAATTCAAGCTTCGAAGATCTAATGATGTGTGCGGTTTTCAACTGTAAAAAATAAATAATGAATTCAGTTGGAGGTCAGAAGTACCATTACTGAAGCGATTGTATCAATTTACTATATAAAGTATCTATTATTATTAGGCTTTGTCTTGAACACTTAATGACAGTTTTAGTCTATTATAATGATAATGTCCTTAAAGGTAATTTTATGTCGTGGCAATCTGTTTCATAGGGTCTAGATATCTGCACAGAACATATGTATGTGTGCACTAGTGTATGCGCTATCAAAAGTACACAGTGTATTTATTTATTGCCATAGTTCAATGAGAAGGGCATGACTGATTACACTAGAGCTTAAGTTCCTTCCCTATGAAATTATCATTTTAGTCAATATTAACTTAAATGACAATTTCAAGGATTTGTCTGCATTTATGTAATCGAAAAATGTGATTATAGTCAATGAACTTTTGTATATAATAGAAATTCTTTGATGCTAACAAATTTTGGGCCGATAATCAATAACATATTTAGAGGTGGTTTTCAACGCATCATCTGAAATCAAATGTGATCCCCGTAAAGAGTAATTTAAAAAAGAAAATAAATATGTTTAATTTTATGTAATATTTAGAATAAAAATCTCATTTCACGCTAGCCCGAACTAAAAATCGTTAAATTCATAGCACAGCCACGACTGCCACTATTTACAATGAGACTTAATTATGTCCACAATATAATCACAATAATGTATTTCTGGGCAAAGAACTAAACTCATTACTTCTTTATATAAGGTTATGGTGTTATCATGGCACTACCGTAATCTATTATTCATTTATATTATATTATGAAATCTATTTTGGCTACCGAAAGCCCAATATTCCACTTCATTTAGATTGAAAGTGGAAGTCAATTGTGTAATTGCTTCTAATTGCAGCGATTAATTGCCATTGTTTCCGAGGTTATTTCTTGAATAATTGATTCAATTCACATGTTACAAAATAATTATTTTAAAAATATAACAAGGTTAGAATTAAATGTCCATTTTTGATGAAATAACTCCATCATAAATGGACAACATGCAGTTACTTAACAAAGTATTGACAATCTAGAACTTGTAGATAGTAAAGTAAAAACACATCTTAAACTTTTATATAAAGCTTAAATAGAAATAAAAGTGCCTAAAGTAATAGATTACGTTTTTGGTATAATTGTTACAGTCAGTAGGGTAATACATCCTCCAACACGCATTCCTAATCTGATGCATTGTAGGCACCCTTAAGTCTTGTAACAAAATCTACCTACATCTACACGCCCAGTATGTTACCTCCAACAAACTGTAATTTGAAATTTTATTTAATTTATAAAAAAATGTATACCTTGATCTGTGTAAAAAAGGTATAACATATTATGTTTAGATCATCTTATATAATTGTATTTAGAACTAGCTTTATTAGAAAATTAAAAATTGACAGGACTATTTTATAGCGCAAATTTATTTAAAGCGTGCGGAATTTTTTGGTACTGATATATGATAGTGAAACAATCTTATGATGTTTCAAATTGAATAAGACACCATAAAATGTTAAATCACATTTTTGTGACAATTCACAAATATAGGAGTATGAGTAGAATGTAAGTATATTTGATTCTCACCGGGCACCAATAGTCACTTGACGCAGATTCAATTTTCATATTTATATATAAAAATTTCATTTGCGGTGACTATTGGCGCCCGGTGAGCCTAGAACGGTGAATCAACTGATTCAGTTTGATAGTGTTGAATATTAATTTTTCATTCATTTTCCAGAGTATTATACTACAGGCATTTTTGTGTTTCTGGTTGTGAGCAAAGGTGTCAGCTTTCGTTGGGGCAGCAGGAAGTGTCGGCAACACGTGACTGTTGTCATGGATCTTACAACAGTAACCGCTTACCATGACATGGGTCGGATGATTATTCGCTGACAAAGTACAAAGTATGTTGTTGTATGTTAAGGAAACTGTAAGTTCACAAGTTTGATGCTTTATTGGTATAATTATGTGAAAATATTAATTACAACGTGAATCGGCTTTTAATAAAATAATATGTCTTAAAAAAGCTATTTTTTTTTCAATTTAGTTCCCTCGTGTATTAGCAAAACTACAGCTTCATCGGTACAATTGATACCATAATATTAGGTCTTTACCTATGAAATTGCCGTTCTGCAGTACTGGCCATTTCAAATCAAAATAATTTTTGTTTGGCTAAGAATTCTAATTTCAAATTAATTTTATTTTAAAAACATGGATTCTTTTTTCCAAAAGTAGTCATTTCTTTATTGATTAGTGTTACATTTTCATCGCATTTCAATCTTTTTCGTCATCATGGATACGTTAAAAATTCGAGTAATTATGGAATATGAGTACCGTCGTGGCAGCAACGCGGCACAAGCGGCACGCAACATCAACGACGTTTACGGAGCTAACACTACAAACCAACGCACCACCTGTTATTGGTTTGCTCGCTTCCGTTCTGGAAATTTCGACCTGAAAAATGAACCTCGCGGTCGTCCGAAGACTTTGGTCGACAATGACGAATTAAAGGCGGTTGTGGAAGCTGATGATACACAATCTACGGCTGAATTAGCAGCAGCTTTCGACGTTAGCGTCAAAACAATATTGGTCCATTTGCGTCAAATTGGCAAGGTAAAAAAGCTTGACAAATGGGTGCCCCACGAACTCAATGATCGCCAGCGCGAAGTACGCGTCGAGACGTGCCTTGCACTGCTCAACAGACACACAAATGAAGGAATTTTGAACCACATTGTTACCTGCGATGAAAAATGGATTCTGTTTGATAACCGCAAGCGCTCAGCAAGTTGGTTGGATCCTGGTTCAGCACCTAAACAATGCCCTAAACGAAAACTTACCCCTAGAAAAGTGATGGTCACTGTTTGGTGGTCTAGCGCCGGTGTGATTCATCACAGCTTCTTACCAAACGGGGTGAGCATTACTGCAGATGTGTACTGTGAAGAACTGAGCACAATGATGGAGAAGCTGGCGCATCTCCAACCAGCATTGGTCAATCGCTCGTCTCCGCTGCTCCTGCACGACAACGCGCGACCTCATACTGCACAGCAGACGGTCTCCAAGTTGCAAGAACTGGGGTTGGAAGCTCTCCGTCATCCGCCCTACTCACCAGACCTTGCGCCTACAGACTACTACTTTTTCCAGAATTTGGATAACTTCTTGGCGGGAAAAAAATTCAATACCCGAGAGGCAGTACAAAATGCCTTTGAAGAATTTGTTGCCTCCCGTCCAGCTGATTTCTTTAAGAAGGGCATCAATAAACTGCCACTGCGATGGCAAAGATGCATTGATTGCATGGGTGATTACTTCGATTAATACAAATAAAAAAATTCATGAAAAAAATTCGTTTAAATTTTTTCATACAAAACGGCAATTTCATAGGTAAAGACCTATTATAAATTTTTTTTTTTACATTGTGAATCGATGTTTTTATAGCGAGTCTTGGAAAAGACATCAACGCACGCGCTAGTCGTAAGATTTCAAACTTGAACCTTTGTATGTTATGTGTGCTTTAATAATAGTTGCAAGTTACTATGAATCAACATACAACTATTATTCATTCATCAAATCTTTCCAAAATCTGAATCTGATAAATCTATCTAAAATCTGAATGTACAGAAGCAGAAGGTTACCAATATAAAAAGACATTTCTACCATTCTACCATTGCACATCTAGCCATCAACAAAGAATTCATCCACACACTCTAAAACCTTTACGATCTCGTACGGTACAGTTTCCTCTCACGTACGCTGAGGCTGTACTAATTAGGTCACTGCCACGGTTTTCCTAATAAACTAATTCCTAATAAACTTTATTGATAAAAGTTAGCAACGAGTGAGTAATACTCCAGGTATTGCAAGCTTTCATAGGCTGCGGTTACGGTTCGGCTACGGTATGCTTGTTGCTCTCTTAATCGTATAGGAGCACCTTAAGAATAATAATAATATCCTGGGAAATGATTTACACACGGCAATCTGATCAGAAACTAACCAGAGCTTGTACTATGGAAACCGGATAACTGATATGCTACATATATACATATATAGATAATATATTAGGTTCTAATATTTGTTAATTAAGTTACGTAATTTTTGACTTTAATGACTGCACGTGTGGCGCAGCGGCTAAGACAGTCGCCTCGCTGCTTCGTGTCCCGGGTTCGATTAACGCGCCGGACAACTATTTGTGTGACTCTGGATGTAATTTGTGTCCGTCTATTATATGTTTGTAAAGTACCCCGCGACACAGGGATTAGATTCCCTAGTGCGGGCTTTGTCTTTATAAAAAGTAATATAAAGTACTCCGTATAATAATAATAATATCCTGGGACATTATTTACACACGGCCATCTGATTTTAAACTAAGTAGAGCTTGTACTATGGAAACCAGATAACTGATATACTACATATACGACTTTTATTTTGTAAATACATTCTTATTCAGATAAATACACCCAGAATCAGGACAAACAGACATGTTCATGCGCACAAATATCTGCCCTGGGTGGGAATCGAACCCACGACCTCCAGCGTAAAAAGCAAGCATTTGCCAACCACGCCAACAGGCTTATTAACTTCTTAACCTTAATAACTTTACCTCAATATTGATAAATTTGTCTGAAGAGACTAAATTAAAGCGTCTCATCGAATCATTCGAAGTCGCTATGTGAACTTTAATAAATTGTGGGCCAAAAATTGCTTTTCATATTTTTTTATCATTAAATTGATATTTAATGAGCATTTCTGACATAATTTGATCATAACTTCCTTATAAATTCACTGTACGAACAGGAAACACGCCGTGATATTTAACTTATGGTGAACTTAATATGGGGGTAATTGTTTGAGGATATAATTTTTTAAATGTTTTAAACCCGAGATAAAATACCTTAACGTAGTTATAAAAGAAATAAGTAAAATAACTTCATGTTTCTAGTTCTTTGAGGCCGTAACTTGTTTACAGACATCGCCTTAAATATGGCACTAAAATGCAAACATGAAATTCGACTACTACTGGGATTGAACCCAAAACTCGTGGACGCTGAGAAGGCTTTACATGCTAGGCACGAGGGTATAATAGCGCCAACTACCAGACTTCGGGCTGAGATTTTTTCTTTACAGAAAATGCTCAAAATCCTATAATCGCTTTTTGGCCTGACTCGTGATTTAAACCCAGGACCTCATTATCTGTCTGACCAGCGACGACGACGGCCGGAAAGACAAAAGAGAAACTGTTTTTACAGTTTTGTGAGACTTTGTTTAATTCATAAGGTCAACACTAAATAAATAAAAATAAAATAAATAAAAAAGGTTTTTATTCACGTAGACTTTAAAAAAGCGCTTGTAAATAGTCAGAACATGTTTGTAGTAATATAGTTGTATACATTAGATATTATTTCTAGTAACATAGATATTTAGGTACATCTTGTATGAAAACATTTATAAAATTTATTTTATTACAGAAATGATATTTAGCTAGCTCGTATCAAGTTATTGTCAAGAGATTATGTTTAATTATCTAGTTTAAGTCTAATATTTTTACTACATATTGTCAATGGTTCTGTCTATATTAAAGGTATTATTATTATGACGGACCTTGTGTTAATAACGACGGTCGCGCTTTAATGCTACCACCGGATCCAATGCGCCCCAACTGAGAAGACCCAGCGAAACAAACTCAGTGGGTTCATCTACTACCGGTTTCAACACGACCCAGTTGAGACGGTCCGGCGAAACATACTCAAGCGGGCATGAACACGGGATTTGGTCCAATTAGAGTAATTATTTAGTAGGCAAACACAATATATGCTCGATCGGTTGTCTGAATGCTTATTATTTTAGATTATATTTAGGTATACAAAAGAAAAACTTCGAAACAATAACATTATTCATTTTGAGACAGAGTCAATAATTTTAAATTAAGTATATGATAGCAATCATTTACAGATAGTTCACGTAACACAGCAGATCAGTCATGTCTATATGGCTACAAGATCTCCAGCGAGCAATGTGCAGGTAGGAAGTGAGAGCCAGACGTCTTTGTCATCGATGTACTCTTTAGTGGTGTAATAACCCCTAGCCATAAGTACACTGTATATAATAATTATAAAAAATAAAAAGAAGTCCTGTCGCTAGTGGTTAGTCTCCATTGTAACTGGCCGCCGTGGCTTAAATTCGGTTAATTATAAACAAGGCCTAGTACCAATTTGTTCGGGACCTGGTGCCTTTACCAAAGGTGAGTTTTTTAAAAGGGTTATGTAAATGACTTATATAAAACTTACACTTAAATTAAACTTTTACTTTGAACAGGAATAGAGCGACCGTTTGTGATTTACTACTTTAGTTACTTATGGTAACTTAATTTCATATGATATTTGATATACTTTTTGCAATTTTATGGAACATATTTTATACACATACTTACTTATCGTATAGGCAGTGGTTACCCTTGTGTCAGAGCTGTTCAAGCCGCCCAGTAGACCTCTGAAATGGCTTAACGACTGTTGTCTAATGACTACAACCGGGAACGAGAGCTTAACGTGCCCTCCGAAGCACGGAGACGCTCAGAAATAAAACCACTTTGGCGGTCACCCATCTATGGACTGACCGAGAGCCACTTATGGACCGGTGAGACCATCTAGCTATGAGCGCCTATATACACATATAAATATACATTATTGAGATGTATAATTCGGTTTATGTAGGAACTAAGTTAATCTACATCAAGTTTCAAGTACTTGAAGGTCGTAGCTGTATCTGAGTGTCGATTAAGACGGTGCTTAAAGTAGTTATATCGGACATAGATCCGCGTAATTAGCATAGCTCCAATGATACATATTACTGAGATCATGACATAATTGATTTTTATTTAATTGAAGTAACATTAAAACATCGGAAATTAATTAAATCACTGTATCCAGATGATTTAATTAATTCTCGATTAATCAAATTAGAGCTCCGTAACATACTTTAGGCCAAATAGCAAATTAACTAAAGGTTATTTTATATTTACGGGTTTCATTTCTTATTGTCAATTCTTATTGTCAATTCTATTACAAACGTTAATGTCACAATGTAAATACTCATGTTATGTAGCTATATATGTTAGTTTAAGGACTGCCCTCCGTTAAGGCATTGGTCCCGGTTTTCATGAGGACACCAATGACAATTGGTATAGAATCAGTAGCCAAATAGAATGTAACATCCAATCATCTTGGTTATTTTTTATTTCTTCGAAAACCAATATCTATAGAAAATACTATAAATATTAATATAAAAATACTGCTAGACTAATTACCGGATTTCACGGAAAGCGACTGATACACATTTGAAATGCATCTGATACTACTAATTTATTTGAATCGCAGCTTAGAAGCATTATATTTCACCAAAAATTAGTATAAATTGTATTTATATGAATACCATATCGTTTAATACCTAGTTACTTAAGTAGTTGAAGTCATGATAAATATGATAAAAGTAATTAATCAAATTAAGGCACACCTGCGCGCTGCCTCCGTACACACGGCTACACATCAAGCTATACATTTCCAGTATAAGCTCATCTCGCGTTGTATAGGATTACCATACAGTGATAGGTCAGCTTTTATTGGAAATGTATAGCTTGATATGTAGCCGTGTGTACCACCTCGCTTTTTTGCTTACTCGCACTATATACGAAAGTAGTCTATAATTAGTGAACGAAATTCGAATAAATATAGATGGATTAAATGTTGGCGTTCTTTGGGGAACGATAAGTGCAGTTTCTGTAAGGTATTGGGTCAGTCAATCTTATTGCACAGTACCCTTTATGAAAAGGTGCAATCAGCCGAACGCCGTCGATGAATTGTTAGTTTCTTATGGGTTCTGAGATCAGATGACATCACCATCTCAGCCAAAAGATATCCACAGCTGAACAAAAGCCTCACCTAAACATCTGCACTGTTGCAAATCTTGCGCTAGCCGCATACAACGGCTGCATCATTGAGGCCATATTTGGCTCGCTTGGCAGACGGGTCGGCGATCATAGTTTGACGTTTTTAGTCCTCAGAGAAACGTTTTAGAAGATAATATATTCATTCGGACGACTCTTAAGTCTACGGGGAGTCTCTTAGTCCTACGGGATGAGATGTGGTGGTGATATCCACACAGTTGTTGTCAGTCGCTTGATCAATTCTAGTAGCTGGCAGCTACTGGGAGTCAGCTACAGTAAAAAAAGGAAAAAGGATAGCAAAGATGGATAAGACTTGTTAATTTATGATATTAAAAATAAGTTACTGCGGTGTTGTTTACAAAAGATTTTTTTTTATTTATATATTCTCCACACTTACAACTAGTTTTACAGGTACAACCCAATACAATAGAGTAGCAAAAAAACTTAGGCAACCTAATTTCTATAACTATTTATATACAATGTTATCCTTGTGAATTCACTCGGTGTACAGGCAAACATGTCTATATATATATATATATATATAGATCATCTGGTGCCCAGATTTATTAGAATGCTTAAAAATGTAACCATGTTAAGTAATATAGTAATATATGTACGAAATTATTATCTTATGCAATTAAACAAAATATATTTTCGAAATTCAGTGCACCACAACCATAACGTATATTTCAAAGCACCTAACAGATTTTATCATGCAATTTCAGTGCGCTATTGTACGCATATTTATGGGCAAAATGGGCAATTTCAATAATGTAAGTTACTTCGGCAGATACTTGTCGGTCGGAATGTGTTGCGTTATTCCCCGATACATATCCGCCTAACGCCAAATCCCTGACATTTCTCGCTCACTTCCGTAACCCTTGGGTAGGGAGCTAGTGTTAGCGATTAGGAGGTAGCGGGAGCGATTTATTGTTCGAAAGTTGTGGATATACCTATACATGTTGCCAATTTAATTATAAGGTCATCTTACCTGAAATGAAACTGAAAATATATTTAAAGAATTATCAACCGGTGATTCTTGTGATACATTTCACAATAATTAAAATTACGTTAACGGGAATAAATATGGAAAGTCTGCAGATTTGATGCTTAACAATAATTGTTCTTAATCAGAATTGTATTAAGCGTATGACGAAATGTCGTCAAAATTTACTATAGTAAAACTACTAACCGATTTGTCACTAGCTAAGGTCTAATTCGCTGTCACCAGTACCCGGCCCTCAAGCCTTCAAGTTTAACAATTGTAACAGGCTCCCCACCACAGCTGCGCGGGCGCAGCAACTTCGTTGGGCCAACACTCTCCTGAGCGCGCGCGCTGAGCTAACGCGCGTTGTCCGTGTAATATGCGTCGGTGGTGACAAGTGCCAGTGCTGTGTACGATAACCCTTAGCGTGATCTGTGAAACACGAACTACAACCATGAGGTCTTTCGGCGCTGCGGCGCTTTTTACTCTAGCGATTATAACAGGTAAGCTTACCTATACAAATATAAAATCTTTACACTATTTTCTAAGGAACGCCTTCGCTAAGAATGAAACTTAAATTAAAAAAAATGTTCGTTCGTTTAATTAATTTATTTCAGTGAAAATTTACGACTCATCAAAATGAATTGTAGGAAGCTTGATTCACTCGATTGTCATAACTTTGTACGTTGTCACGCTAATAACCAACACTTTCCCGCGCTCCATACTTGCGTAATTTCATTTCCTAATTACGTTTAAAAAATACAATTACTCGTGTAAATAAGTACTATAATGCTTCATATAATTATTCATATATTTTACAGTTAAAGTCTTTCTTTCAATGCATAAAAATTTTACATTACTTATAAGCTCCCTTCGGTTTACGCCAGACTCGTCAATAGAAGACGCGTGACCTAGGTCGAGTTTGCGCTATAGAGTCCATTTTTTTTTAATTTTATTAAAATTATTGCAGCAGATATCCAGAACACGGTCATATATATAAATAACAGTCACTTAATCGGATTTTGACGACTGTAGCGCTTTCAATGTCGAACAAATAAATATTAAAATCTTAATGGATATAACAGTTAATAGAATTACATATATATAGACTTTCAAAATGTTGCAGTTTTTATGATAAATAATCAACTAGTAATAAATGTGTGTTTATAAAACACTTTCATTCTCAAGAACCTGTTGCGCTCGCGCCTGCAGAGTTTTCATTGCGCGCATGGGAAATATGCCGACATTAATGTTTCTTAAGCAACTTATAAGTAATGATATACTCATATAAATTACAATAGATTGGCTAAGTATTTTTATATGCGTAAGTAATAATGTTTTATGCGCACTACTAATATATTTTAGTAGAACGCGTGTGCAGCCGCAAAGTAAATCGCGCCTAACTAGCGGTAAAAAATTTCTATTCGTTTTCTTTTAGTGCCGCGTTCATTGCTTGTAAACAAATTACTTTTATTGATTACACGACTTGTTTGTAGTCTTACTATATATTTTATAAAAGGAGATACTGTTGTGTAACATATAACAAAGAACTCAACTGTCTATCTATATTTATTTGAATCGGAGCTTAGAAGCACTCTGTTGCGCCAAAACTTAAAGTAAATTGTATTTATATGGATACCATAACTGTTTTGGTTGTAAAGCAATAGTGCATAGGGAATAATAATATCCTGGGACATTATTCATAAACAGCCATCTGATCCCTAACTAAGCAGAGCTTGTACCATGGAAACCAGATAAGTGATATATTACATATACAAATTTTCTTTTTTAAATACATACTTATATAGATAATTATACTCAGACTCGGGATTAATACATGATACAAATTAACATTAGAAAACCTTTACATGTTTCTTATCTAAAGTCAGATTCAAAATTTCGACGAAAAATATAAATTACAGTTACAAATATATGCGTCTAAATAATAATTTATTTATAAGTTACGACGTATCGACCTGTTTCTAGTCGAGATCAAGAAAATTATGTAAATATTTTAGTTCAAACCCACCACTGGCTTTTCAATGTCACCCACATTATGTAGAAACATGATGTGAAGAATCATTGATTTGTGCTTTTTGGCTTAAATGTGTCTAGACATACGAGGCGATATTTAAAACTATAACAAAAATAAAATCGTAATTAAAAACTATTACAAAGATTATAAACAAAAATAACTTAATTAATAACATTATAAATTTCGAATAGCATTACTCTGCAATAATCAAATTGTTTATGTGCTCTCTTAAAACTTGAAGTTAGCTACATACGTCAAAATTTCTGGAGATATCGGATGCAAAATCTCCATGAGTCCACCCAGTTTCCCCACCTTTCTAATAGGCATTCTTCTATAGAGTAGAATAGTCTCTGAGAGTGCATTCTCAAGGGTCAGGAGAGTCGTTGATGTCGCATATGTGCAGATAATAGTGACGTCACCGCTTCAAATATCGTGTAGGATATTCCACTTCTTAAGATTTTACACTATTTTGGCTCGGAAATATAAAGGAAAGTACCTAAGAAAACCATAGACACGTTTAGCCTTCATCGACTATCCTATCCTATTCTAAATAATAATAAAAAAAACAAGAAATACAAAAATGATTCACCAAATGCCGTAAATGATCTTCAAATATTCATATAGTTCAATGTGACAACAAAAAAGTCAGTGTTGTTATAACAAAAAATTGGGAACTGTTATAAAATGCGAAATAAAATTGGGTGAATTAGGCCATAAATTAGACGAACACCTAAAGTTTTTGAAAAACTTGCCTTGTAGTCAATCCGGTTATGAATATTATGTCTGTTAACAGACTGCGTATTACGTAGAATTATTTTATTTTATTACCTCGTTGGTCTAGCGATAACTTATTTAACTGTAGATCGTCATCATCATTCACGACATCATCAAAGATATCCATCATTTGAAGGGATATGCCATAATCGCTACGCTTATCAGTCGGGTTGGCGATCCCAGTACTATATTCTTCTTATCATATAGGTAGTGGTTAACCCAGTGTCAGAGTTGTTCAAGGCGCCAATTAAGCCTCCGACATGGCTTAACGGCTGTTGCCAAATGGTTACAACCGGGACCGACATCTTAACGAGCCCTCCGAAGCACGGAAATGCTCAGAAATTAAACCTTTGGCGGCCTTAGTTGCTTAGCCTCGCCGATCACTTACGGACCGTTGAGAGCATCTGGCTACGATGATCATAGTACACAATGTATAAGATTCTATAACAAACTTCCCAATGATATTAGAGAATTGTCTACGAATAAGTTTATAAGAATGATTAAAGCCAAATTGTGTAGCAGGGCATATTACTAAATTTCTGATTATCTATATACATATAATAAAATCGTAGGAAAGTCAAAACTGTACGTTGAATATTTTTTTTAAAAGATACCTGGGGCGTGATCTATAATCGATATCGAAGCCAAAAATTTAGTTTTTAGAATTGTTGTCTGTTTATCTGTTTGTCTGTATGTATGTCCGGGCTAAACTCAAAAAGTACTGAATAGATTAACTTCAAATTTTGCATGAATATTACTAAGAAGTTGGGTCAACATATAGGCTACATATTATGACGCTATCACCCCAGGGGGAGGAGCTGAGATAATTTATAAAGTTTAACGCGGGTAAAACCGCGGGGCACAGCTAGTTTAAGTGATAAAAGTGCTTGGGATTGAGTTGTTCTGAGTCAACACAGATGATTGTAATTAATCTTAAGTATATTTTATTTTAAAAAAGGATTCCTACTGATTTTTTTGGCAGTTTTTCTCAGTAGCTGCCACGTCATCACTGCACGGCAGAGTAAAAAAATGACGATTCCACATAACTGTAAAATTTTTACGGAATAATTAATTTTTGACTTTGACTTTGAGTTTCTGCCAGTTCTCTGGGAGATATTCCCTCGAATCAACTTTTATGACATGAACATATGGGCGGTGCTATTCTTTGCTGTCAGTCACACAGCGTAACCGTATTAACTTTAGATATTTTTTCTGAAAATAAAAACAGCATTATAGATTAAGAGTGCGGGAACACAGGTGCACGTGTTTTTCTATGCCTGGGCATTTAACACTGCTAGTTTCCAGACTTCGATCTTCTTCTGCTTGTTTCTTTTGCCAAGATTATATTTCTGACGACCTTTGTCCCTCATTAACTGCGGACAAACAAGCTGCCTCTAAACCAACGAGGCAGAATAAAATTGCATAAATCTGCATGACAATAAATAAATAGTATGTATAAAACTCATACATATTCATAGATTTTATGATAATGCATCTGTCTGTCACGAATATGTGCACGGATCTAGTCTGCGATCTATATAGTTCACTTAACAATGCGTTTGCGAAAAATTGTATTCAGACGCAGACAAATGCTCTCCTTTGTTACCGTCACGACACTGGACAACAAATGGCAAACATTTCAAAAGTCACACACATGCGGCAGAAAAATTGATACGGACACGCGTATTTCCACGAAAATGCACAACAAAGGCAACAGTTACTTCATCCATATACAGAGATTATCTATGCCGTTTTGTTAAGTAAAAAATCCAGTTGTGGTCTCAATGCGCGATCGGGAGGGTCACTTTCCAGTGTTGGTCAACTATGTTACGTTACTTTCATGTAAGTATATAGGTAACGATAGCGACACGTCCCTTGATGTGACAATTTATATGCCGCGTACGTGCGATATAACTGCTTATGTGTTTATGAGATTATGGCGTTATGGTTTTTGATGAAAATGTAGTAATATTACATTTACGGCGATTTTATGGGTACTGTAGATGTTATACATATTGACGTAATTTGTGACTGAGTGAAATAAAACCTCAGTTGTAACCGAGTTTGATCAGTAAATTTTAACGGAGAATATGATATATTATGACAATAATATCATATTATTGTATATTACCGCATGATATACAAGTATGCAGAAGTACTGTTAACTCTCATTTCTTACAGTCTCCTAATACAGCATGACTTAGGTAATTACTGATATTTTTTCCTTAATTTTTTTATGAGTTTGTTTGGCCCGGACAGGGATTCAAACCTGAGAGCTTATTAGAACATGTAATATATTAGCTTACTAAATTGTCATAAGTTTTTCAAGACTGTTTTTACTTTGTCTGTTGTATTGTTGGTGATACTAGAACATATAGCCAGAACAACCATTTATGGGTTACACAAATAGTTGAAATGCGCGAGGATCGAATCCAAAACACGAAGGCGCTATGATACCAACGCGACCTTAACCACTGCGCCATACGCATAATAACACAATAAATTATCATGCTTCCGTTTCAGAGTTATGTCAACTTATTTCATAAACATTTATTTATATTATTAACACATATCGCAAATTATTACATTCGGTTGCTATAACACAGAAGAATGTGAATACAAATAAAATTTACATAACAAGGATAGTCTCTTCCAAATATTTCTGTCGATGCGTGTCACACATGGCTTTTACGTCACTATTTTACAAATATAAGGTCTATAGGCGAATAGATTTTTAAATGATTGTTTTTAAGGTCTGAAACACATTTACCAGACACCAGATGTTATTTTATAGTCGTAAATCGACAATAGTGTCCGATAATGTCGGCCAAGGCTACCGGCTGCAGTTTCACAAACGTATTAGTGATTCGTGGCATGGCTGTGTTTGTCTCGTCCTAGGCACACTCTAGACACAAAAGAATCTGGGTCATTGAATCCAGATCTTTCAACCCTCAAAAATATTTTAAAAGCCCCGGTTGCACGTAATTAATACTTTGTGAAATTGCAAGTGGTCTGCAATGTGCCAATGTGTGCCTTTTTGTGGTGAATCGTTTTACACATTGCACCTATCACTTATTAGCGCTACTGTCCATACGCTTGCAGCATAACAAGGTGTAAAACCAGCCCTCCACCTTAAAGTACTTACGTGTGTAATCTTGAGTGTTTAAAATTTAATAGAATACGAGGGTCGTCTTAGGGAGTATTCTTTATCTGGACTGTGGGTCTTGTGGTAAGTGACCCTTACCACAAGACTTTGCTCAAACTTTACTTACGTAAAACTTTGCTAAATGTATGCTAAGCTTATACTTTGATTTGGTATTTATAGACTTTTTGAAGTTAAGATTATGCTTAGCATAAGTTAAGACAGACAAAGTCAAAACACCAATTGTAATTTCGTTACATGCATTAATTTCTGTTTAAGTAAAGTCTGAGCAAAGTCTAAGTACGCTCTATAGATCTCAGCCTTAGTGCTAAGCCAGAGGTCATAGGTTCGATCCCCGTCCAGGAATAATCTATATGTGATGAGCATAATCACGCGTTGAGTCATTTATCTATAATATGTATGTATTTAGAAATATATAAGTATGTTTATCAGTTGTCAGGTGGCCATAGTACAAGCACTACCTAGTTTGAGAGGGTGTTAGTTGTCCTAGGATAGTTATTTATTTATTTTACGTCAAAGTTAAGAATGAAGGGATTGGGACAGATTGTTACAATACTTTGTGTATATTAACAGCGTCGTTAAAAGTTCGATATTTGAATATTCAAGCCAGAAATAAGACCAGTAACAGGATTTTATGTAAATGACAGTTCTATAGCTTTATGGAAGCACTTAAACCATTGTTATTGGGTCAGATTATTACATTGGTTAATTCAGGTTCTTGAATTGTGGAGTAAGTAATTAGCAAGTGGTTTGTGTTGCAACACATACTTGTGTACTATATCATTGAATAGAATCGAATAGTACATTTATTTTAGACTATGACTCATGTAGTGATAGGAATAATTAGTTACATATATTATCGTTGCATCATAGGTATGTCACGCCCAGATGGATGGCCACCATGGCCAAGGTTCTACTAGTAGTACAATATTACTAATACGTTCTATTGCCTCATAGAGACAAGATAAATAAGAATTTAGAGAGACATTTAGTAATTTCCAATCCCAAATTCAGCGTACAGCGTAGTCAATATTTTCGTCACCTAGTATTAGTAATTCTAGACCAAACTTTGATGCCTGAAATCTGTGATTTGGTCTGCATTACAATGACAGTTTTTGCTAAGAGTTAAGAAACTGTCTGTGCTCAATATACTGAAACACTCTTTGTTTTTAAACAGAGTTATAAATATTTAAGTTCACCAAAAAAGGTAAGGTATTCACTTTATGTAAGAACGGATGACACAACTGATATTTGTCCTCATTAACCTCTTTACTGCTAGTCTTGACATAAGGTGAAGAAGTCCTCTCTGGCCACCAGTCAACGGAGACTAGCTATCACTCATGACTCGCTTAGCTCACTCCCATGATCCGATGGGACAAACTAGTGAACACGCCCAGAAAGAGGTCAGGTGCAGGACCAATAACTTTACGTGCTCTTCGACGCGAGGGAGTGTATACATTTTTCTAATATAGTTCTCACGAAAAGGACGGAGCATCTTTAGTAGTTTTAGGTTTGGTGCAAAATAATAGGTCTTTACCTATGAAATTGCCGTTTTGTATGAAAAAATTTAAACGAATTTTTTTCATGAATTTTTTTATTTGTATTAATCGAAGTAATCACCCATGCAATCAATGCATCTTTGCCATCGCAGTGGCAGTTTATTGATGCCCTTCTTAAAGAAATCAGCTGGACGGGAGGCAACAAATTCTTCAAAGGCATTTTGTACTGCCTCTCGGGTATTGAATTTTTTTCCCGCCAAGAAGTTATCCAAATTCTGGAAAAAGTAGTAGTCTGTAGGCGCAAGGTCTGGTGAGTAGGGCGGATGACGGAGAGCTTCCAACCCCAGTTCTTGCAACTTGGAGACCGTCTGCTGTGCAGTATGAGGTCGCGCGTTGTCGTGCAGGAGCAGCGGAGACGAGCGATTGACCAATGCTGGTTGGAGATGCGCCAGCTTCTCCATCATTGTGCTCAGTTCTTCACAGTACACATCTGCAGTAATGCTCACCCCGTTTGGTAAGAAGCTGTGATGAATCACACCGGCGCTAGACCACCAAACAGTAACCATCACTTTTCTAGGGGTAAGTTTTCGTTTAGGGCATTGTTTAGGTGCTGAACCAGGATCCAACCAACTTGCTGAGCGCTTGCGGTTATCAAACAGAATCCATTTTTCATCGCAGGTAACAATGCGGTTCAAAATTCCTTCATTTGTGTGTCTGTTGAGCAGTGCAAGGCACGTCTCGACGCGTACTTCGCGCTGGCGATCATTGAGTTCGTGGGGCACCCATTTGTCAAGCTTTTTTACCTTGCCAATTTGACGCAAATGGACCAATATTGTTTTGACGCTAACGTCGAAAGCTGCTGCTAATTCAGCCGTAGATTGTGTATCATCAGCTTCCACAACCGCCTTTAATTCGTCATTGTCGACCAAAGTCTTCGGACGACCGCGAGGTTCATTTTTCAGGTCGAAATTTCCAGAACGGAAGCGAGCAAACCAATAACAGGTGGTGCGTTGGTTTGTAGTGTTAGCTCCGTAAACGTCGTTGATGTTGCGTGCCGCTTGTGCCGCGTTGCTGCCACGACGGTACTCATATTCCATAATTACTCGAATTTTTAACGTATCCATGATGACGAAAAAGATTGAAATGCGATGAAAATGTAACACTAATCAATAAAGAAATGACTACTTTTGGAAAAAAGAATCCATGTTTTTAAAATAAAATTAATTTGAAATTAGAATTCTTAGCCAAACAAAAATTATTTTGATTTGAAATGGCCAGTACTGCAGAACGGCAATTTCATAGGTAAAGACCTAATACTAGGTGTGAATAAGCGACATGCTAGGACCTTGTGTGCCCGGTGCGGGTATAACGGAATTTTAGTTGTTTAGCAATTCTATATATACCCTGTTCTTTTCAAACGCGACATATTGTAGATACATATAATGACATTTAAATTAGTTTGGTGAAAAAGACAGAATCGCCAAATTGTTTTTGACATCTTTATATATTTAATAAAATTTCTAAAATTTCCTATGAATAAAAAGCCTTTGGGTCGTGCAATTTTGGATATATCAAAAAGATATTTTATTGAATATAAAATCTATGGATATGTTCCATCTATAAGGAGATATCTATATAAGTATGAATATCGTCGCCTGGTACCCATAGTACAAGCTTTGGTTAGTTTGGGGCTGGGATGATCTTTGTGACATTGTCCCGAGAGATAAGGAGAAATCGATCAATCACGCGTTCGATACTTACTATGCCTTACAAGTTTGATCAATGAGCCGAGTAAAGTATTGTAATTTAAACACATATATTGTACGTAATAGTTTTTGCCTCTAACGACATTCTCGTGAACATTATAAATAAAAAAAAATACGGGTGAATTTTTTTAATACAACCTATTGGAGCAACATTTTTATTGAACCATCTGGAAATCATTTACGGTTATAAATAAATAACAAAGAGACGGGGAGAGAGAAATCATGTACTTAAAAATACGTATATCCGAATCGATAACCTTCTTTTAACTAAACTAACTAGAATATCAGCGTTACAAGCGTTGCAGCAATTCATACAGAAAAGAATCTGAAGTTGGTACCAATTTATGTTATACTAGTTGTGTCCAACGGTTTTCCCCCGTTAAACTTTATAAATTATAGACAATGTGTTATTCAGACGCTATACTACTACGCTATATTACTACAAAGTTTCATCAAAATCCGTTTGGTATTTTTTGCGTGAAAGAGTAACAGACATACTCACTCACAAACTTTTGTCTTTATAATATTAGTATGATTTAGTTCACAACAAAATAATATTTAGTTCTAAGTAGATACTATGATAGGTTGCATATTATAAATTAAAGTAAATAACTATCGTGGGCAAGTAACATGCTGCCATCTGATCACAAACTAGGCAAAGCCGTTACTATGGCAACCAGAGCAATATAAAGCAATATACTTGTATATTTCTAAAAACATTCAATATCTGTCAGCTGAATTACGTCCACTACTGGAAAAAGGCCTCCCCAAAATATTTCCACAATGGCGCTGTGTCCATCATTTGGAGAGATATGCCTAAGGTTCGCTGTTCTTCTAAACAGTATTTTTATTACACATTTATCTTATATACAAGCAATATACTTGTATATTTCTAAATACATTCAAAATCTGTCCGCCGAATTACGTCCACTACTGGAAAAAGGCCTCCCCAAAATATTTCCACAATGGCGCTGTGTCCATCATTTGGAGAGATATGCCAAAGGTTCTCTATTCTTCTAAACAGTATATTTATTACATATTTATATTATAAAGATGCCGGTACTTAAGATTAATGTGTGCTCTTATCAATCTAAAATATCTTGTTAATCATAATTGACAGATGTTTGACACAAATCTATGTGTAATGCCTTTGACGTCTACGAACGGTTTGTAGAGCTGTCGTTCTGCTCGGCCACTTTAGTGAAGCTGATCATGTTATTAAAATAGTTATTAATCGGATGGTTGTCAATAATTTGAAAGTTACAATCCTCTTTGTGACATAAGTTAGTTATAATAACTTATTATTGTACTCTCACAGATAAATTATGATACATACCTAAAGTCTAAGATTTTGTTTTAACTTTTACACAAAAATATGTATAAAAGTGTTCTTGGCAGAATCCAGTTACGGCACCCGTATATAAGTCAGTCAGTATGATATTGCAGTTGTGGTGGGCACAAACATAAGTGCACTCTTTATTCGCTCAGTTGCTTAAACCAATGGGATGAATATCTGACACAATCGGGGAGAGATCAGACGTAAGATTTATAGCTTTAGGTGCTCTACGAGGCCGTATAACACCGTCAAATTCCAGAACCCGGGTTGCCACTGGGTGTTTTACCTGCCGGAAAAATCCCAGTAACACTTTTGGCCTGAGCCGAGATTGGATTTAAGGATTTCATTATATGAGGCTATAGTAAGTAACAATGCAGTAAAAAACTTCGTTCCAATCTACTATATAAAAATAAGTCGGGTTTTCCTTCCTGACGCTATAACTCCGGAACGCACGAACCGATTTCCACGGTTTTGCATTCGTTGGAAAGGTCTCGGGCTCCGTGAGGTTTATAGCAAAGAAAATTTATAAAATTTAACGCGGGTAACACCGCGGGGCACAGCTAGTATTATATATATATACTGTGAGTTTGAACCCTATTAAATCTCTCTGTATCAGTTCTCAGATCACGGATTAAGTAATATTAAGTGAGTGTCCATGGGCAGCTGTGATTACTTACCTCCTTTATGTGACACGCTTGATCGTTTACCTTGCTATTATATATAAAAAAAGTATTCACTTGCTACCTTCTAAAGTAAGATAAAGAGGTCTAATTAAGGTTTACGGTTTATTTTTTATCTAAGTATCTGAACTGGAGAAGATCTTGTCGCATAGTATTGATTGCTGTTCTAACTTTTTTAATAAAATGGCGATTATAGTTAGACAGCACGTCTTAACTAGGTCACCGCACTGCAGAATAGCAAATTAGACGATAATCTACGCAACCCATGCTAGAGGTTCTTTGGGGTTCGATCCTCAGCTCAGGGCTGTTATAATCCATGTTATAAAAATTATAAAGACGTGTGCAAAGATTGGAAATCCGTTGTCTGTGCCTACCCCTCCGGGAAACAGGCGTGAGTCTATGTATGTATGTAATATTATAAAAACGAAAGTTTGTGAGTATGGATGGATGTATGGATATTTGTTACTCTTTTACGCAAACACTACTAAACGGATTTGATGCAACTTTGTAGTAATATAGCTTATATATCCGAATAACACATAGGCTATGATTTCGACGGTCACCGTAGCCTAGTTAGTAGTGCCGCTGCCTACGAAGCTGGTGGTCCTGGGTTCGAATCCCGGTAAGTGCAAATATTTGTGTGATAAGCACGAATATTTGTTTCTGAGTCATGGATGTTTCTATGTATATAAGTATGTATATCGTCGCCTGGTACTCATAGTACAAGCTTTGCTTAGTTTGGGGCTAGGATGATCTGTGTGACATTGTCCCCAGATATTATTGTGTCAATACTAGAAATAAGGACAAACTAGCTATACCAGCCTTTCGAGTTAGCAAAACTAATAAGTCATTCATGGGAAATTGTATTAGGTTTTATAACAAGCTCCCTATTCATATAACTAAACTACCTGATAATAAGTTTAAGTCGTGAACTTATGGCTAAGGGTTACTACACTACTAAGGATTACATTGACGATAAAGACATTTGGCGGTCGGCATCTACCTGTACATAGTCCGCTGGGGATCTTATAGCCATATAGACATGAGTAATCTTTTATGTTACATGGACTATCTGTAATAAAACTATGTATTATTCAAATATTCTACGAATTTCAGAACTGTTGGTTGTGTCTCGAAATGATTATTGTTACTTTTATTATGACGTTTTTATTTTCTCTTTTTAATATATTAGACCTAAAATAAATACTTAATCAGACAACCGATCGAGCATATATTGTGTTTGCCTGCTAAATAATTTCAGTAAGTGGACCAAATCTCGTGTATATGCCCCATTGAGTATGTTTCGCCGGAGCGTCTCAACTGGGCCGTGTTGAAACCGGTAGTAGAGACACCCGCTGAGTTTCGCTGGGTCTTCTCAGTTGGGGCGCATTGGATCCGGTGGTAGCATTAAAGCGCGACCGTCGTTATAAACACAAGGTCCGCCATAATAATAACATTTAATTCGTACCTTAAAGTAATATAGACAGAACCATTCGACAATATGTAGTAAAAATATAGCTAAAATTTAAAATTTTTATAATTAAACCTACACATGAACCTTGACAATAACTTAATTTAAGTTAGTTAAATATCGTTACTGTTATAAAATAAATCTTATTGTAAATTATTTCCTACAATCCGCGTACCTAAATATCTATGTACCTAGAAATAATTATAAATTAATTATATATTACTACGAATATGTTCTGACTATTAACAAGCGCTTTTTTGAAGTCTACGTGAATAACTCTTTTATTTTGACTTTTCTATTTTTATTTATTTTATTTATTAAGTTTGATGCGGGTGAAACCGCGGGGTACAGCTAGTAGTTTATAAATTGTTATTTTTTATGAAGAGAGCTTCATAAGTACCGTACACTCTTAACGCTGTAGAGACACCTGGTATCGTACAGCATGTGACGTTTACGCATGTTTTAAGTAAAATTTACATAAGAAGAATAAAATGTCGATGGGGGTCAAGGTTGCGCATAGCATTTTAAAATACATCTTTACGAGAATGACACAAAATGGCTGTATAATGTTATAATTAGTTGCCTAAATAATGTTCTCTTAAATGCTAGCAATACATAATGATAATATGCCGGAACATTATTCACACACGGGCATCTGCTCCCAAACTGAGTAGAGCTTGTACTGTGGAAACCAGATATGCTGATACACTGCATATAGTACTTTTCTTTAGTAAATACATACTTACATAGATAATTACACCCAGACTCAGGACAAACAGACATGTTTATGCACACAAATATCTGTCCGGCGTGGAAATCGAACCCATTAACAACCACGCAGGCACAGGCACTTAAACAATATAATTATTTAGACACCTATTAATGTTCCGTGAAAGTCACTCGGCACCATCAGAATTACTAGCGCTAGAACAATAAAATGCTGAGGTGGTACCATTTCAGACTTGCACGGACAACAAGTGCCTCTGTTTATCTTTTTATTTTATCTTTGGTTTTGATTGTTATTTTATATTTTTGTTGTCGGTGCAATGTTTTCTGAATAAATCTTTTTCTTTCTTTCTTTATTTCTTTCTATTGTAGATTTGGGTGGCTACTATGAACATATCCGGTCTCCGTGGATAATAAATTAAGTAATTACTAAGAGATGCCAATAGATGGCGCAGAAATTAATACGAAAACGATACATTTCTCTCTATATACTCTTATGGCAGAATTCACTGTGGTTGATTTGTTTAAGCATCATTTATTATAATCGCGAACCCGTCTGCCAAGCTTGGCGATGATGGCATATGGAGATATGGAAATAAGAATGGGGGGCCATTCTTTGGGCAGGCTTTTGTCCAGTAGTGGACTTACTTGGGCCGACATGATGATGATGATGTTATCTCCTTGTCCAAAATTCTATTTTACAAAACAAAATTCCGATCGGTCGTCCAGGTACTGAGTACTTAACAAAGTAAATGGGAACCTTGTACATTTATATAGTCATTGGATGCTTATTGTCGATATAATTGAACTAATGATCGTAAAAATGATTCTAGCTGCAGGTCGATTTACGGTTCTTTGTCTCTACGATTGTTAGGGTACTAGAATAATTAAGTGGGTGGTACTGTCTGTCAAAAGCAATACAATCAACTCGTTTGTGCAAGTTTTCAGAAGGCTAAGTCATGTGTGCCTACGATTATATTTAACGCTAGAGTAAGTCACTATTAAACCTCAGATAGTTTAGGTCCCGGGTTTAGATATTTGTATGCATGAACATGGCTGTTTGTCCTGAGTCTGGGTATAATCTACTATATAAAAATAAGTCGGGTTTTCCTTCCTGACGCTATAACTCCCGAACGCACGAACCAATTTCCACGGTTTTGTCTACTATATAAAAATAAGTCGGGTTTTCCTTCCTGACGCTATAACTCCAGAACGCACGAACCGATTTCCACGGTTTTGCATTCGTTGGAAAGGTCTCGGGCTCCGTGAGGTTTATAACAAAGAAAATTTATTAAATTTAACGCGGGTAACACCGCGTGGCACAGCTAGTTACCTATATAATTATGTATTTACAAAAGTAGTATATGAAGTATATCGGTTATCTGGGTCCCATAATACAAGCTTAGCTAAGTTTGGGATCAGATCACCGTGTGTATATAATGTCCCATAACCCTAAACGTTAGTGATACTATATTTTTATGTTAAGTAAAATCTCAGTATCAGACTAGAGATTGGAAGTTGGCAGTAATACATCCCGTTGCCTTGGAGACAACGTAAGCACGGTTGCCGTTTTATTTAAACATGAAAATTAGGAATTAGAAAGTGCACCTTATTTGCGTATAGAATAGTGCAATAAAATTATATCCCACACATCTGTGGATAGTCAGGAGGACATTCTTTATTAATTTATTGTTGAATACAAACATGTTTTCTATAAGCAAACTACACAGTAACACACAGTAGTTTGTTTATAGACATCTAGTGGTAGATTCTTAATCAAAATCACAATAGCTAATGATTTATACTACATATTTTTGCTAAGCTATGGCAGATGTGACGGAAGTTTGTAAATTATTTTACACTTTCCAATGGAAGTCAACTTTCGTAAGCTTTTGTTTAGGGGTTTGCAAATTATTGGTCATTGTTAACAGGAATGATATTGCTATATTTATGGTGATGATATTGCTATTTAATCAGTATTACTTGGATCGCCGAGCTCCACCGCATGGCCCAATTAGGAGGCTAAGTGTGGAAACCTAGTGCCAAACTAACTAACTAACGGAGCTCCGCACATAAATGAATTTTGGACATGTGACTAAATTGAATGCATAACTCCTGTTCGTCTCTGTTTTGTGAAATGATAGAGCAGTAACAAAATTTAAGTGTACAAATAAATGGCCGGGATATATCACACAACGCCATCTAGCTCAAACTCAGCAAAGCTATCAATAAGCTATGGATTTTAGAGAACGGATAGATATACTCATTTACTTTTTTTAAATATTATACAGAAAACACTCAGAGCAAGACAGATAGACATGCTCAAGGACAGAAACATTTGCTTTGTGCGAAAAACGAATCCGCAACCATTGGATCAGGTATGGTCACTACCTTGGTTTGCCGTATTCTGGTTCACAGATTGTATAAATTCTATTAATATTATAAATGCGAAAGTTTGTGAGTATGGATGTTTGTTACTCTGTCCCACAAAGCTGCGAAACGAATTTGGATAAAACTTTGTTATATATAACTCATATGTATATAGGCTATAACTAATATACTTTAACGCCCGTGAAACCGCGTGCCACGGTACAGCTTGTAAAATATAATGGCAATCGATATAAGAAATATTGACTTATGATCCATATATTATATAAAGAGCTGCAGGCAATAATTGTATTTGGAAACAATAGATACTTATTAGTTTATCTATGTACTTTGTGTAAAGTAGTTACAATAATAAACTCATGAGCATATTCGTTCGATTATTATCACATGTCAGCGCGGAGACTGTGATCGATGGTTCTTATGACCTTATACCATATGCCTATTGTTGCGATATGAAGGGTCACCGACTAGCCTTTACAGTTATTGCTATAAAAGTCGTTAAAGATATATTTCGACACGTCGTTTAATTGCTGCAACTTGTGTTTATAGGTGTTGTACACAGTGATGTAGTTATCCTTGTCAAATGTAGGTAATGTAGTTGAACATATCCAATTAATATAAGCATAACATAAGCACCAAAGTAAAGGGAGACAATAATTATTACGTCTAGATCTTTAGTAATCGGGAAATAGTTGTAATCATACATGTGAAATACATACTCATGTCTTTTGGTCTGGTGGTTAGTGACTGTGACTACTTAGCCAAGTCGTGAGTTTGATCTCCACCTAAGACAAAAATGATTGTGTGATATTTTTACCTGTTGTCTGCTTTCCTTAATACATGTTCTGCCGGGTTTGGGAACAGATCGCAATGTGTTAGTGATCCCAAGATATCTACTGCCGTGATATCTACTGGAAAACAAAAAGATTAAAAATAATAAAATATTTTAGATCCATTTTATTTCGTTGCTCAGACTTAGAAAGACTCAAACACAAGCATTTTAGTTAAGTGATTTGAAACTTTATGATCTGGAACTTAATTTGCCTTTAACAGTTGTTTCAAAACTCTTTCTAGACATCGCCTGATAATATCATACATTTAAATATATGATCAAAAATAAGTCACAGATAGACGGTCCGGCTGGCGTGGTTGGTAGATACTGGCCTTTCACGCTGCAAGTCGAGGGTTCGATTCCCACCCAGGACCGATATTTGTGTGCATCAACATGTCTGTTTGTCCTGAGTTTGGATGTAATAATCTATGTATGTGTGTATTTACAAAAGAAAACTTAACAGATATTCTACTTACACTACGTAGAATATCAGTTATCAGGTTTCATTGTACAAGCTCTGCATAGCTTCAGATCAGCTGGCCGTATGTGAAAAATGTTCCAGGATATTATGTTATATTACGGATCTAATAATTAATTGTACTAAGAATTAAATATATATAGACTGACGGTTAACTGAAGCTTATATATGATATGATAATTGGGTTCCATTGTCACCCATTGCACCTGGAACCCTTCAAAAAACGTTACAAACGTAAAAGTAAAGCAGGTAAGAACGTACGTGATACACTTATTGTAAATATCTATCGAATCTTATGCAAACACGAAATAAATACAGTGCGAGAGATATAAAAAAGCGGAAGTTAATTAATTGCAAAGATAAATGTTACAATATACTTTATTATTTTTTTAACTGTATACATAAAACAGTTATTTATTTACAAGTTTAATGAACTAAGTCATGCTAAATTGTATACATCTGGTTAAATGGAACATTGCGTAACTAAGCTCCAACTATGGCGAGCAACAGAGTGCAAAACAAACAAACACACGAGTGCAAGACTTTCGAACTTAATGGCTAAGATTAATTACTTAACGTAAGAGAGATACACTTAACACTTCAAAGTGGCTAACACGTGTGAGTTCGTAACTAAGTACTTACTTAGTTATATGAATGGACCAATAACGTTGTATTGTAAAATCATATTACTATGTCAAGACGGTAAAAATTGTTACTTTTAAAAATAATAAATTTTACATGTGTTTTATTAAAAACCGTAAAATACCATGTATGTTTTTGAGGGTTTTTAATAAAGTTCATTCATATTTTCTATTTTTATTTAATATTAGCTGTGCTAGCGGTTTTACCCGCGTTAAAATTTATAAATTATCGCCTATGTGTTAATCCAGGGTATCAGCTAACTCTATACCAAATTTTATTATAATTACTCTAGCCATTTAGACCTGAAGAAGTAACAAGTAAAAAAAACATACACAACCACACACTCACAAACTTTCGCCTTAATAATATTCGTGTGATAAGATAAGTAACTACACTGAAGTGGCCACCACCTCGCCGGCTGAATGACCTCTACTGCTGGGCAAAGGCCACCCCTACAATTAAGTTGTGACGACCATTTGGAGGCATATGCCATAATCCTCACGCTTGGCAAACAGGTTGCCGATCGTAGTACGATAGTCATAGTACACAGTTCCCTCGGGATGACTTCTACGATATCCTTACTGTGACAATCCGGAGACTCCGGATGAGTCTGTTCAGAGATTTCCACTGTCATAAATGTATAAAACTACTACACTATAAAATTTTATGTATACCTATCTATATCTTCAAACATCTTTAAATCAATTCACACGTAACATTGGGAGCGTGGATAACATGAATGGGCATTAAATAAATTACAAATTGAATTAGAATAATACTATGCAGTTGTTAATCAAAAAGAAATAGAGCTCCGGCAAAAATATTCCATCATATTCGTTTTAATAATTGCTTTGAAGTTACCACAATGCCGGCGGGTGGTGATTATCACTTACATAACAAATTACGCTGTCCGATGTAAAACTTGTCACGGAATTGCATATTTTTTTATTGTTCCAACGTTCCACGCACTTCACGGTCATGTGTGGGTGACTTTCTTTTGCGGGCTCATTGTTCGCGATTATGTGTTTTCTTCGCGCAATGACCGAGCAATGCAATGTCACCATAGGTAATTATTTCGGCTAATCACGGATGATACGTTACGCAACAGTTCACGTAATTGGTTTTAAATTAAGAACTTTGTGAGAATTGTCTATTGTTTTTTTTTTTAATAAATTCACTATAATTTATTAAGAAACAATAGACAAATTGGACGTATTATAAACTTTTTAATTTGAGTTCTATATTTAATATTATTTCAGTTCATCCATGATTTATATTAATTTCCATGATTAAACTGTTATCGTCTACTATTATATTTGGGATATATAGTGGGAATAAATAAACAAATATTCATACAAGACAAAATAGGGGGTGCTCATAATTTTTGTTAAGGTTTTTCTGTTACTGACTGTATAAATACTAATAAACAAGCAACGTCGTGTTCTAAAAACAACGCCCTAACGGTTCTGGTTGAGTCTCAAGTTTGGAAATTCTCTTGCAAGATTAGCTAATTGAGGGAAGTTCGATTGTCTACGTAACCGTAAGTTTCGATAAAATAAAAAGTTCAAGTTTAATTAATTGTTAATACGTAATAATAGGTCTTTACCTATGAAATTGCCGTTTTGTATGAAAAAATTTAAACGAATTTTTTTCATGAATTTTTTTATTTGTATTAATCGAAGTAATCACCCATGCAATCAATGCATCTTTGCCATCGCAGTGGCAGTTTATTGATGCCCTTCTTAAAGAAATCAGCTGGACGGGAGGCAACAAATTCTTCAAAGGCATTTTGTACTGCCTCTCGGGTATTGAATTTTTTTCCCGCCAAGAAGTTATCCAAATTCTGGAAAAAGTAGTAGTCTGTAGGCGCAAGGTCTGGTGAGTAGGGCGGATGACGGAGAGCTTCCAACCCCAGTTCTTGCAACTTGGAGACCGTCTGCTGTGCAGTATGAGGTCGCGCGTTGTCGTGCAGGAGCAGCGGAGACGAGCGATTGACCAATGCTGGTTGGAGATGCGCCAGCTTCTCCATCATTGTGCTCAATTCTTCACAGTACACATCTGCAGTAATGCTCACCCCGTTTGGTAAGAAGCTGTGATGAATCACACCGGCGCTAGACCACCAAACAGTGACCATCACTTTTCTAGGGGTAAGTTTTCGTTTAGGGCATTGTTTAGGTGCTGAACCAGGATCCAACCAACTTGCTGAGCGCTTGCGGTTATCAAACAGAATCCATTTTTCATCGCAGGTAACAATGCGGTTCAAAATTCCTTCATTTGTGTGTCTGTTGAGCAGTGCAAGGCACGTCTCGACGCGTACTTCGCGCTGGCGATCATTGAGTTCGTGGGGCACCCATTTGTCAAGCTTTTTTACCTTGCCAATTTGACGCAAATGGACCAATATTGTTTTGACGCTAACGTCGAAAGCTGCTGCTAATTCAGCCGTAGATTGTGTATCATCAGCTTCCACAACCGCCTTTAATTCGTCATTGTCGACCAAAGTCTTCGGACGACCGCGAGGTTCATTTTTCAGGTCGAAATTTCCAGAACGGAAGCGAGCAAACCAATAACAGGTGGTGCGTTGGTTTGTAGTGTTAGCTCCGTAAACGTCGTTGATGTTGCGTGCCGCTTGTGCCGCGTTGCTGCCACGACGGTACTCATATTCCATAATTACTCGAATTTTTAACGTATCCATGATGACGAAAAAGATTGAAATGCGATGAAAATGTAACACTAATCAATAAAGAAATGACTACTTTTGGAAAAAAGAATCCATGTTTTTAAAATAAAATTAATTTGAAATTAGAATTCTTAGCCAAACAAAAATTATTTTGATTTGAAATGGCCAGTACTGCAGAACGGCAATTTCATAGGTAAAGACCTAATATATATACCTACCTCATCAAAATATATAAAGTATAACGGGTAATTCCCGTAACGAATTTAGGTAAAAATTAAAGATTGTTTTCAGGCCGAATGAGACTTGAAATCCCACAACTTAAATTAATTACTCCGTTACCCGTTACAGTTTTCACATTGGTAACTTCTCTTGTCAGTTTTGATATGACATACCAACCTGCTCTGTTATGATGTAATATAATAAAATCGTAAAAACTGTACATTGAATATTTTTTTAAAAGAATACTTGCGGCGTAATCTTAAATCGATATCGAAGCCAAAAATATAGTTTTTAGAATTTTTGTCGGTTTGTCTGTATGTATGTCCGGGCTAAAGTCAAAATGTACTGCATGGATTTACTTAAAATTTTGCATGAATATTACGAAGAGGTCGGGTCAATATATAGGCTACATATTATCACGCTATCACCTACGGGGGAGGGGCTGTGATAATTTATAAAGTTTAACGCGGGTCAAACCGCGGGGCACAGCTAGTGATGTAATAAAATAAAATCACGACTTTACCTAGTACAAATGATTTATATCTGGCTGAAAAAAAGCCCTACAGATATAAAATAGGAACTGTATTTTCCCGTTACGTAATAAGATTGTTAACTATTGTTTGACCAGCAGGAAGCTTAGGGACTAATTGGTAATAAGTGTACATAATCTTGAAAGACACACCTGCGCTATTAGGACCCTGTGTATGTGCTGACCTTAGTTTAATCAATAGTAGGTAGTTAGTGAGTTCCGGGTTCGAGTCTCACCCAGGACATTTATTTGTGTGCATGACCATGTCTGTTTGTCCTGAGTCTGGGTGTCATTATCTATATACGTATGTATTTACAAAAGAAAAGTAGTATACGTAGTATATTAGTTATCTGTTTTCCATAGTACAAGCTCTACTTACTTTGGGATCAGATGGCCGTGTAAAATGTCCCAGGATAATATTATTATTATTAATGAAAATGTTTATGAATGATGTGACACCGTGACGAAGCGCAGCATGTCATAGACAATACGTTTAGACAACTAAATAAGAAATTTAATTAGGAATCAAACAAGAGATAATTAAATTTACATGTATTTTAAGCTATCGGGTATATATTCATATTTACCAGGCTATTTCTTATAATAGGTCTTTACCTATGAAATTGCCGTTTTGTATGAAAAAATTTAAACGAATTTTTTTCATGAATTTTTTTATTTGTATTAATCGAAGTAATCACCCATGCAATCAATGCATCTTTGCCATCGCAGTGGCAGTTTATTGATGCCCTTCTTAAAGAAATCAGCTGGACGGGAGGCAACAAATTCTTCAAAGGCATTTTGTACTGCCTCTCGGGTATTGAATTTTTTTCCCGCCAAGAAGTTATCCAAATTCTGGAAAAAGTAGTAGTCTGTAGGCGCAAGGTCTGGTGAGTAGGGCGGATGACGGAGAGCTTCCAACCCCAGTTCTTGCAACTTGGAGACCGTCTGCTGTGCAGTATGAGGTCGCGCGTTGTCGTGCAGGAGCAGCGGAGACGAGCGATTGACCAATGCTGGTTGGAGATGCGCCAGCTTCTCCATCATTGTGCTCAGTTCTTCACAGTACACATCTGCAGTAATGCTCACCCCGTTTGGTAAGAAGCTGTGATGAATCACACCGGCGCTAGACCACCAAACAGTGACCATCACTTTTCTAGGGGTAAGTTTTCGTTTAGGGCATTGTTTAGGTGCTGAACCAGGATCCAACCAACTTGCTGAGCGCTTGCGGTTATCAAACAGAATCCATTTTTCATCGCAGGTAACAATGCGGTTCAAAATTCCTTCATTTGTGTGTCTGTTGAGCAGTGCAAGGCACGTCTCGACGCGTACTTCGCGCTGGCGATCATTGAGTTCGTGGGGCACCCATTTGTCAAGCTTTTTTACCTTGCCAATTTGACGCAAATGGACCAATATTGTTTTGACGCTAACGTCGAAAGCTGCTGCTAATTCAGCCGTAGATTGTGTATCATCAGCTTCCACAACCGCCTTTAATTCGTCATTGTCGACCAAAGTCTTCGGACGACCGCGAGGTTCATTTTTCAGGTCGAAATTTCCAGAACGGAAGCGAGCAAACCAATAACAGGTGGTGCGTTGGTTTGTAGTGTTAGCTCCGTAAACGTCGTTGATGTTGCGTGCCGCTTGTGCCGCGTTGCTGCCACGACGGTACTCATATTCCATAATTACTCGAATTTTTAACGTATCCATGATGACGAAAAAGATTGAAATGCGATGAAAATGTAACACTAATCAATAAAGAAATGACTACTTTTGGAAAAAAGAATCCATGTTTTTAAAATAAAATTAATTTGAAATTAGAATTCTTAGCCAAACAAAAATTATTTTGATTTGAAATGGCCAGTACTGCAGAACGGCAATTTCATAGGTAAAGACCTAATATTTGAATTTCGATGTCTTCAATAGAAATTTCGTAAATCACGCTCATCGAGTCTACGTGAGTTGCCAAATGTTAGCTGAGTTTAACCAAGTGGTGATGACAGGTGCAGATCACTTTTCAAAAGCTGTTCTTAGCAGTTGTAGAATATTTTTTGATCAGATGGTAATTGAAGATGTGGTCAAAGGTGGACCCCGTGTACCTATAAGATGCCTGTTCACTCTAGCCTTGAATAAGCCCATGTTATATGAGTCTGGAAACACGTCGTGAAATGAAATGTCACCAAGTGTCAAATTATAAAAAAAAGTATGATACAAAAAAAGAAACTCAGTAATATCTTAGTTTGTTATTTCCTAGAGTTGCTACTACATGTTATGGTCACGACTTGACATGGACAACATATATTTAAACATTGCGTGCCAGAAACGTTATGCTACATGCATTATGTTTATTATGCGCAATATTTAAATATTGTCTATGTACACACAGCTACATATCAAGCTATACATTTCCACTTTAAGCTGATCTCTCATTGTATGGAAATCCTATACAATGCGGGATCCGCTTATACTGTAAATGTGTAGCGTGATGTGTAGCCGTGTGTACTATCTAGCTGTAAGCCAGAAAAAAGGTTGGACTTAAATATTTTAAACTAATCATATTAACTATTCCGATACAAAACAGGAAACATCATACATCACATCTCAATTTATGCATATCACTTGTGTAGGTATAAATCGTTTAAACAAATAAAAGTGCTAATGAGTCGTACAATAAACTGATTATACGATATTTACTGAACTAATATACTCTTGAAATGCTGCCAGCACGTATAATTTGAGTAAACTCAACACGAGGTATGAACAGTGTTGCCATTTGCTGGCCCAGAGGTAGCATCAATGTTTTAGTAATTCTAAAATATCTGTTATATTATTTTTTACTAGCTACGCCTCGTGGTTTTACCCGCGTTAAATTTTATAAATTATCACAGCTTCTCCCCCATAGGCGATAGCGTGATAATATGTAGCGTATATGTTGACCCGACCTTTTAGTAATATTCATGCAAAATTTTAAGTAAATCCATGCAGACCTTTTGGATTTTAGCCCGGACATACATACAGACAAACAGACAAAAATTCTAAAAAATCTATATTTTTGGCTTGGATATCGATTGTATATCACGCCCCAAGTATCCTTTTTAAAAAATATTCAATGTACAGTTTTGATAGATGAGAGAGATAATGCGTAATCAGAAAGCTTTGTGCAAGGATGGTAAGCGGAGTGGTCATCTTAACTTGGTGACCTTAGACGCATATAAAAATGATTAAGACATGTTTTTAAGCAATGGATGTAAGTTTAGATGACACATAATAATAATGCAATAAGATTAATTAATGAAATACACGAAAAAGTGGATTTATAATGTTATCATGTATTGTTGAGTGAATTCGTAAAAGTCCTGTTAAATGTAGTTAGTTACATGAATAAAATTAGTTTAAAATTTAGTTCCATAATGATTTTATAATTTTAATACTAACACTATCGCATGAGGCCAAGACCTGTATGTAATGAATAATGATAGATGTTAAGGAGCGAGATAAATAAATATTTGGTTGAGGATCTAGCTTTAGCGATTGGTATAAACTTCAAATAACAGCTTGAATCGCGTCATCCAAATTTAAATATTCTTATATGAGCGTTTAACTTTGTTTCCGCTGTTTTATGAAATACTTTTTGTCTCATATTCAACAATCAATAATTGCCGTCAAGGTTTTCTTCAATGTCGGACCTAATCATATTTTACGGATATGATTAAGTAGTTAGCAATATTTGTTTACTTAGGTTGTCAGTTTATGAGGCTTTAAGGAAAAAAGTTGGTATTAACTTATTACTGAGGCAATTTTTGGATTATTGATATTTCTTGTAGATATTTTTATCATATAATTAACAAAACCTTGCAATATTTACGGTATTTAGGTCAGTAATGCTAACCGTTGCAGGGAGGTATTAGTCCCTTTTATTGTGTATCATTGCAAGTTTATGTTAGACGAACACCTGTCTGGTCTCTAAATAGTAAAGTTACTAACATTAGGTATACGATCTCTTTGTTGTACTAGCTCAGTATGGACGTAACTGACCTGTAATAAAGATTTATTTTATTTTATTTATAGTCTGTACTTGTCGCCGTCTACCTACTACTTTATTCTAGGTTACGACAAAAACCAGCTCTTGTCAGATTATTTGCCTAAAAGGTAATAATTATAAACTGTGAATACTAATAAAATATTTTGTATTTTAGTATTATTTATTACAAATATTTCAGTGCATTTTAAGATTATAATGTAAGTAATAGATTTAGATGGAAACTAATGTCGACGACTTGGTGTACAGATAAAGAAAATTCTACTGAGTTTATGTTCCACCTAGTTTAAGACTCTTATGTCTTTTTGTATAACTGTTGAAATAAAATAATAATAATCTCACTGCACTGCAATTCTTATTCTAGTTGGTATCGGCATTATACGACGAGAAGTCTTGATAATGAAAAGAGACGTCAAGGTATGTCAGAGGCCTAATAGGTGGCTTGAACAGCTCTGACACAAGGGTAACCACTGCCCACGCTAAAAAATAAGATCGTGATTTTATTTCTATTTTTCGCCATACTTTATATAATTTTAGCAGCCAAATATGGACCTCATATTTAATCGGCGTCTATACTTATTAACGACTTTGCGTTCTATTTATTCCGTATTTAAATAATGTGTGAGCCTGTAAGGTGGCGTCAAGTCTTTGAATATACTATGAAATCTAGATGTAATTATAAATAAATATCTTGGGACAATTAACACACTGCCATCTGACCCCAAACTATGGCAGAGCCTGTTCTATGGCAACCAGACATCCGATAAACATACTATATATTTATAGATACATACTTTTAGCCAAAGACGCTCAGACCCATAACAATTAAACGTATTCATCACGCAACTTTGCCTTGGGTCGGGATCGAACCCACGATATCTCACTTAACAATCAGGGTCACTAGTACACTAGACTAACCGGTCAGTTGAGAGGAAATATTGAAAATTGTCTTTTTTCAGTTTCCATTGCACGTTCAGCATAGCCATTTCATAGTACACGATAAACGATTTATATAGTTTCGCTCAGGCCTTCTCTTTTTCGAAGAAAACACTTAAGGATCAGATTTTATATGAAATTTTGCATACTGTTGTTAAGTTTGTCATTAACCATATGATGGGGGTGATTTCTCATTAAATGAAATTCTTTACTGTGACGAGCCTGTTGGCGTGGTTGGTAAATGCTTGCTTTCACGCCGGAGGTCCTGGCTTCGATTCCCATCCAGGACAGATATTTGTGTGCATGAACATGCCTATTTGTTCTGAGGCTGGGTGTAATTATCTATATAAGTATTTATTAACAAAAGAAAAGTAGTATATGTAGTATATTAGTTTCTATCAGTTTCTCTTTCTCTTTCTGTCTAGATTCCATAGTACAAGCTCTGCTTAGTTTGGGATCAGATGGCCGTGTGTAAATAATGTCCTAGAATATTATTATCTTCGGTTATAATAAAAACTTAGGGTTTATTCTGGTCGACGAGGAACATCTACGCATCTATCTAGCATTGTTTATACCCATGTTAAACTTACAGCCCGAATGAGTTCTTGGTCCTTGTAGTTCTGTCTACAGAATATGCGTAGCTAAGTTAGCTATACTTAAGTATTCGGCTAATACATATGTAATCTCAAAACAGTGGGTGTTAGCCTTTACGCCAATATGCAAAGTCAGTGAGAAATCTCGTCATAACACTCGGTGAAATGGAACTTTCGCATTTCTCGAGCTCGCGTCAACTTACGTTACGGAATGTCATCTAATTACTTCATACTGCCGAATGTTGGATTATATGGTTATAATCATACACTACTACATTGGAGAAGTGAGATTATTAAGGGGCTATGTATGTAGTTTGTTATGATTTATTGCAAGTCAATCGATTAGATGGAACTGATCAATCAAAGTCCATGCTAGTGAAGCCCACGTTATGTTATCACATGATGTAAATAAAGTATTTTATGGGTTCCTGTTTTGTTTTTAAATTTTAATTTTGGAACTTGGTTTTTTTAAAGGACTTGTGACTCTTAGAAATCCTCACGTAAGGATTAAACGTCATGGTCCATGTATGAAACTCTCCTTTCTACCCTCTCGTATGCAAGAAAACAGTCTGTTTTTATTACAAACGTGTGTGTGCAAGTATCAAGATGACAGTTGTAGAGGTATAACCTTAATACTAAATGCAAGTTGTAAGCCGGTAATAATAGTTTTACTAGAAATGTTATTACAACCACATTATCTGAAATAACATCAGTAAACAGTTGTTGTTGTGACAAGCTTAACATTTGTGCCGCGATCATCTCAACGATAGGCCGACGCCATTGATTTACTATTATAATAATAATAATTATATATAGGGACAATGTCACACAGATCATCCTAGCCCCAAACTAAGCAAAGCTTGTACTATGGGTACCAGGTGACGATATACATACTTATATAGATAGATAAATACTTAAATACATAGAAAACATCCATGACTCAGAAACAAATATTCGTGCTCATCACACAAATATTTGCACTTACCGGGATTCGAACCCAGGACCACCAGCTTCGTAGGCAGGAGCACTACCAACTAGGCTACGGTGACCGTTAGTTGTTAGCTTGCAGTTTTGTAAGTTTAATAGATGATTGATGACCTTTCTTGCCTAATCCTCACACTGCGTAAGCGTTTAGCACATTCTCAACTCGATAAACCACAAAATACCTTCTTAGACATGTCATTTGTGTTTGCTCCGTATCTCGTAAACTTGACCAAGTAATTAACAAATGGACAAATATGTATTTACATATATTATCATAACGGCAGCATAATGCTTCCTTCCCGAGGAGCTATTAAACGACACTTTCTTTCCTTTATTAATACTTCTAATTATTCGTACGTAAGGATTGCACAACGTAGGAAACGAATAAAAATGCTTCATGATCGGCATATTGCCATTTTCCTATCGGAGATGAATGGATAATTAAGTTTTTCCCGCATAATTAACTATGAGAAATGTGGGATATAAGTGGTGATTATGAGTTTGTATAAGTATAGATTATATGTGTAATGGGGTGGTGATTATAACCAAATTAGCTGTGCCCCGCGGTTTTATCCGCGTTAAACTTTATAAATTATAGCTTATGTGTTAATCCAGGGTGTCAGCTAACTCTATACCAAATTTTATTAAAATTGATCCAGCCGTTTAGCAGTGAAGAAGTAAGAAACATACAGATTCACACAGTCACACACTCAAAAACTTTCAGCTTTATAATATTAATCATCACATAGGTAATTGACATCATAATTTTATCATGCACATTATTGGTACTCTTTCCTATTAGAACAAAATACATATAACTAGGGATCCTGGATGTTGGTGATTGTTCTTTAAATTGCTTATTCGTTTATTTAATTGTATTTACTACGATTTTCATAGATGCATTCATATATACCAACTGAGGGTAGTCGCACAGCTAACCAGGGGATCTACCGGCTAAGTCGCCGAACATCGATTTATTAAATGGCGTTCAAATAAATAAAGATAAAAAATGACTTAATCAATCGGTAAATCGGATTCCATGAGCACATGTGACGTCATAAATGGTCTGGAATCGATTGTCAACGTTGAAGCCGATTTAACGATTGATGGAGTCATTTTTAGCCTTTATTATTTGAACGCCATTTAAGAAATCGATGTTCGGTGACTTAGCCGGTAGAGCCGCAGGTCCCGAAATAAATCATTGTTATTAGCCAACTTAAATTAATAAGAGGTATGCTTTGTATTGTACGTATGTTATGTGATCTTTATTGTTTGTAAACCGAAGGGAAATGCTTCCATTTTGAACCTTTAGAAATTATTTAAGACTTCAACTTGTATGTGTATATTTTTTTCTTAAAATTAAAAAACTTGGGATATATTTTATGATTAAATACTGCAACTGGCACTCCTACGCAGTTTCGGTACTCTTGGTCTCTTTTAGAATGTAGGTACATAATAAAGTTTGAATTGTAGAGTATATAATACAAACCTCATCAAATGTAATAGCTTTAGTAATTTGTGGCTAACGCAAAGCTTCTTCGCACATTATATTAAGCAATGCATATCAATTTGCTTCACCGACATAATTCATCAGGCAACAGTTACTAAACATTAACTAATATATTGTTACTATAGATATCAAACATTTCTACAGAGGTCAAAAAGTTCAGTCACCGGTTAACCCGTTTGTAAGAAAACCTCTCTTGAAAATGAATTAATCATGTATTTTTTTATCTGCATAAATTAAGAAACCAACCAAGTGCAAGTTGAGCTACGGCCTATTTGGTTCCGTAGATACATCATCGCAACGACCCGAGAAAGCAAAACAATTTTTTTTGTACATTTTACAACAATTGCACAATCAATGTTCTCAGAATTACTAGATCAAGTGAAAAATACTGTACTGTAATGATAATAAACATTATTAATATTAATACATTGTTTATTTTCAAAATCCCAAATTCCTAATTAGTTTCATTATTTATATTATAGGCAACGACAGCGAACCACTTCTACGTCTGTTTTTGTTTATAAACATATAAATGATAAAAATTTCTTATAGTCTACCCGAAGAGCTTTAAAAGAATAAATTTGACGTGCTGGGCAAGTCAAAATATATAACTAATAAAATTTTAATATAAGGTTTTTACCCCCCAACTGGGAACCCAATGAAAAATATTAATAATAAGCCAATAAAAAAAACGATGGTTCTAAATTCTACACAAAATACTGACAGCACCGTGACTGCCAAAGGGTTTCGCTTTGTCCTTTAGTAAAGCAATCCTAAAAACAAGTACTGGGTACTGGGTTGCTTTTTATTTTTATTATATACATTAGCGGTGTAGGTACTTATTTTGGGACTAAAATTAATCTTATTTCGATCAGGAATGTTAACTGATATTTTACACAGGATATTCGTGTTGTTATTTATGTTCAGAGCCCACCAAGTTGTGATAATTAATTTAAAGTTATAAATTATTATAGATTTATGTTTTAAGTAGGTGTGGTAATTAGCAGTATAAGGTGAATTTTGACCCCTACGCTATAACAAACTAATACCTATTTTTAATGCTTTTGCGCACATGTTTTTTATTTACCAATAATATTTATTACACCCACGCACTTAAGATAGATATTTTATACCTCTGTAGACAATGGGGAGGTTATCTTTTTTGTATGTATGTGTCACTATTCCTACGTTACTTGTAAACCGATTTTGTAAAAACTAATCTTGTTGATGGTAAATGCTTCATAAACTTTGTTCAAATCAGATCTTAAAGAAATTAGCTGTGCCCTGCCCGCGTTAAACTTTATAAATTACAGCCTATGTGTTAATCCAGGGTGTCAGCTAATACCATAGCAAATTTAATTGAAATCGCTCTAACAACATCCATACAATATATCACCCAGAAAGAATGGATGGGATCCATGTCAGTAACAACCACTTCATTCAATTTGTATGTAAGTAATATGAGTACAAAAAAATTATGTCAGATGAAAATCTTTTGAAAACAAATATGGTATAAGTTATGAGCGTTATAGAAAATTCACACCAATAGCTATGAAGAAAAAGTTCACGCACACAAAGCTATATACTATACATATGTGCTTCAATGCGCTTGCGATGCAGTGTAATTGACGGTACATCCGTGGATACACTTAAAATATAAAATCCCCCTTATTGCTTACATGATAAAAAGACTGTCAATATTGAAGTCTATGCACTGACGTTACATCAATCGTACCATGTTTTCACTTACCTTGTTAAAAACTGAAGTTAACGTGTGATATTATGTACACGGTTGGCGTGCATTTCCATGGAGTGAGTGTTTCGTTTGCGAGATATTAATATGGACCCACTTGACGACATTTTCT
Source organism: Pseudoips prasinana (assembly GCA_951640165.1). NCBI lineage: Eukaryota > Metazoa > Arthropoda > Insecta > Lepidoptera > Nolidae > Pseudoips > Pseudoips prasinana. Next base: position 10,755,198 of record OX621235.1, on the reverse strand, counting down.
GAACTTAACACAAGGGTAAATGTTATCAAAAAATCAAAATCAAATTCTTTATTCCGTAAAAATTTGACATTTGATATTTTTACCCTACCGTGCAGTGCATGACGTGGCAGCTACTGAGAAACACTGCCAGAAAACTCAGTAGGAATCCTTTTTTAAAATAAAATATACTTAAGATTAATTACAATCATGTGCGTTGACTCAGAACAACTCAATCCCAAGCACTTATATCACTTAAATAATCTGATATTTTGTAATATGCCCTGCTACACAATTTGGCTTTAATAATTCTTTTAAACTTATTCGTAGACAATTCTCTAATATCATTGGGAAGTTTGTTATAGAATCTTATACATTGCCCCATAAAAGAGTTACTTATTTTGTGGAGACGGGTAGTATGCAATATGAGATTATTCTTATATCTAGTATTTACATTATGTGTATCGCTCCTTTTACAGAAGGAATCGATATTTTTATGCACATATAGTAGGTTTTCATATATATACTGAGATGGTACAGTTAGAATGTTAACCTCTTTGAACTTTTCTCTTAGAGACACTCTCGGGCCAAGATTATAGATAGCTCTTACAGCTCTTTTTTGCAATATAGGTAAATATGGTGTTAATGTCAGCAGAGCTACCCCAGAGAAGAATTCCATAGGACATTAAACTATGAAAATAACCGAAATAAACCATCTCAGCTGTGTCAACATGTACACAATGAATACATAATAGAAATGAAACAACTCGCCCATCGAAACAAATAAAAACATGAAGAAGGAAATATTTATTTACGAACCAAATAGGCGCTTATAGACATATTATAACAGTACCATAATATATATACGTATTGAAAATATAATATAATATACATAATAATGTAGCTTAGTCTCTTATGTCAAAAATTAAGCAATAGTTGCTACAAGTATAGTTTAGTATAGTTTCGCCCAATGTTAACCGTCTAAGGTCTTGCGACTTTTTAATTGAGTGTGAATTCGAGTGTCCGCCGACAGCTTTTGCCCTACTAAGAAAATCGATTAGATTTCCTGGTGCTTTGTTATGTTAGGTTTCTCTTCCTTCGTCCCAAATATTAGTAATATTGGTTCAGTTGCTGTATACTTACTTACTTATCGTATGGGCAGTGGTTACTCTAGTGTCAGAGTTGTTCAAGCCGTACAGTAGTCTTCAGAAATGGCTTAATGCCTCTCGATAATGACTACGTCCGGGACCGACAGAATAAAGTGCCCTCAGAAGCTTCACCCATCCCACCCATCTATGGACCGACCGCGAGCCTAGTTGCTCAATCGCTCTGTAAGTGATTACGGCACGGTGAGAGCACCTATATTTGAGCGTACTGTAGTGGTAAGATACAAACAAACATACCAAGAAACAGACACCTTTCCCCACTTAAATAATAGCATAGATCCTCAACCATAATTTGCTTTACTTCTGAAGCGGTCAGACTGTGCTCTATCCCCAAATATAGGTAACTGAAATTACTCTTTTAAAAGACAAGAGAAAAATTATTATTTCCTTCTGATAGAATGTATACTACTATTCGTATGAAATTAATTATAAAATTAACGTTGCATAAAATATATGCATATTGACCCACACGCATTATTGTGGCAATTTTCATAATTTCTCTTATCGCGGATCTGTTGGAAGAAATTTCTTACAAAATAAGAATTACCTTTGTACAGACAGCAGCACATCAAGCTACCCCAATCTGTCAAATTTCCCTTATTGAAAGTGAACCTTATGCTTATGTGATAAAGTTGAAAATCTATAAAAGAAATTTGACAGATTAGGATATTTGGATGTGCTGGCGTCTGTACATAGTTGCTGCATAGTTATATAAATAATTAGGTCTCAATTGCTGAAATAGATAATAATATCCTCCTGGTCGCATTTTAGCCATGGCGGCACTGAGTCACAATTGAGACTAGTCATCTCTGCGGGACATACGTACAAGTGTATGCGCAAACAAATAAGCACTTTCTATTCCGTCACTTTCATGATACGATGGGATGATTAGCGAAATGAATGGAAAGAGGTTAGGAACAGTATCAACGGCTTTACGTGCTCTCGGAGCCACAGGGGTATAAATATTGCCGACTCCCAAACTGCGGGATGAAACTGAGAGAATTTTCTTTACAGAAAAATCCCAAAATTACTTTATGACAGTTGTAGACTTTGCGTATAGTTGAAACCAATACGTTGTGTATTTGACAAACTCATAAGTTCAAAGATAGCTTGTGACCTTAAATTCTGCATCTCTAATGAGCATTAGCAACCCAAGGTTACGTTTTGCGTATTATGTTATATCGAAACATTTCCGTCTGATTTCCAACGCGTTGCAAACGAATTGTGCAACTTGTTAAATGAATAATGTTTTTTTCTTTTCGGTTGAGAATTTCTATAACAGTTAATGAACTTGTTTTATATGTAGCTTATAATAATACTAAAGGTCGTTGTTTTGTTTGTTTTATAAAATTTTTGTATCAAATGATAAAATGAATAATGTTTACATCTTTTACAAAACGTGGTTCAGACGCCAGCACATCAAGCTACCCCAATCTGTCAAATTACCCCAATTGAAAGTGAACCTTATACTTTTGTGATAAAGTTGAATATCTATAAAAAAAAATGACAGATTGGGGTAGCTGGATGTGCTGGCGTCTGCACAATTATTTCTGTAAGAATTTTCACTTATGCTAAAACATACTTGTATTTAGAAATTCCGCACATTTCAATATATAATATTGATGGTTTTATGTGATTGTATTATATTTTTGTTTTTATTTCGTTATGGCACTCACGGCTACATATCAAGCTATACATTTCCAATATAAGCTCCTCTCATTGCATGGAAATCCTATACAACGCGGGACCAGCTTATACTAGAAATGTATAGCTTGATATGTAGCCTTGTGTACACATGTATAAATGTTGTATAAAAGTTTCCACTGTTACTTTTTATCTTTGGTAATAAGTTGTTGGAAAGAATTAGTTATACCACCCCAAGACTTTCAACTTTTTTTTAATGTCAACTCGTCGACAAATACTTACGTTCGCTTTCGCCACAATTATGTAAAATTTATGTACTGAAAGTACATAAGAAACTTAAGTAATATTGTGTAGCTGTATTGCACAGGAGATTAACTTGAATGGTGTAGGATGAGCGCCCGTGTCAAAAAATGTCCCTCTTAAAACTATCTTGTTTCATCGTCAGTTATTTTTAAGGAGTTACACAAATCTATCGTTTTAAGAACTTAATTACCTATATTGCTGTCGTCAAGCTAGAACGTCTAACATGCTTTGTGGCTGACGGCAGAGATTAATTCCTAGCAATATCAAATTATTTATGAACATTGTGTCTGTAAGTACCAAGATATTTTATATTTTTCCATCAACAATCTACATATGCCTGCCTCGTTAGTCTAGCTGATGCGTGTTCAACCGTAGATAATGAGGTCCTGAGTTCAAATCCCGGGTCGTATTTTTTTTTTGTTTTTTTCGTATTTATCCGTTAAAAGAAATTTCTCAGTATCAGTCCGAAGTTTGGGAGTTGGCGGTATGCCTCTGAGAGCACGTAAAGCCGTCGGTCCTGTACCTGACCTCTTTTCAGCCGTGTCCTTAGTTGTCCTATCGGATGGAATAGAAAGTGCCCATGTGTTTGCGCATGCAATTGTGCACTATAATATGTTCTACGCAGTTGGCTAGTCTCCATTGAGAGTGGCCGCCGTGGTTGAAATTCTGCCTGGAGGACATTATTAAATGTAAGCTATGTCTTGTGACTCGAGTGGCGACCACGAACCGGAAGACGCTAGACGCAGCGTGGGCAGGCCCCCTACAAGATGGACCGATGATCTTGTGCGGGTCGCTGGAAATCACTGGATGCGGATAGCGCAAGACCGGCAATTGATGAGATCTTTCGGGGAGGCCTTTGTCCAGCAGTAGACGTCTTTCGGCTGATATGATGATGATTATGTCTTTTGCTTTTTAGCACAAAGTGCTTTACGGGCACATTTTCATCTTGGTGTGCCAAACATTACCTTGAAAGTTGTTATTCAATTATCTGGTAATTCCATGCAACAGAACTGCACCACAGCAAAAGAAACACTTTTTTATGAATGTTTGCGTTGTTGCCTTCTCATAATTATTAGTACCGAAGTGATATTTTTATGAGACAAAGTATGGCATATATTTTCCTCTTCGGCTCTCATACTAAACTCAACTGTACGTACATAAATAATATATTTTTGTGATGTTATGAAATAGTATTTCCTTATGGCAATGTCACTTATCAAGTACTGTCTCCGGGATCCCGTAGTCCAAGATACCTTGGAGTTTAAAACTGGTTTCGTTGAATTTATTAAGAGTTTTATAAGGGGTTTGTTAAAGCTTCCTGTTTGTTAGTACCTAGTGTGTAATGAAAATAATCTATAGTAAATCTCTAAATGGAGTCAATTATATATTTACAAGTTTTTTTATTATGACGTTTACATTTTGCATAGGTAGCTTTCACAGCCTTATTGTACAATTGAGGCGAACGGGGGCTCAGGCTGATGAGGGTTAATATTACATATAATCATAATAATATCCTGGGACGTTATTCACACACGGCCATCTGATCCCAAACAAAGAAGTTCTTGTAATATGGAAACCAGATAACTGATATACCATATACACTCCTTTCTGTTGTAAATACATACTTATATAAATAATTACACCCAGAGTCAGGACAAACAGACATGATCATGCAAACAAATAAATGTCCTGGGTGAGAATCAAACTCACGACCTGCGACGTCAAAGGCCAGCATCTACCAACCACGCCAACCTATTTATTTATCTATTGGAATAGTAAATTTTAATGAAGTAGTACAGTCTGAATAAGTAAGGAGCGTAATCTCACACATACATGCCGTTTGGTCGATTTAGTTACAAAAACAAACTTAAGTAAATGTTAACACTTGAGCAGTTAGCTCGAGAGTTTAACTCAAGTTTGATCTCAAATAATGAGCCATTAAGTTGATTTACCTACTTTTATTTATTTTTTCATTCGCTGGATTATCTTTATCTAGGTGGACAAATCTAACTTTAGGGTCAGTGTAATTTAGTAATATTTTATGAACAACTTCTGTCTATTCGTTAATTATCTTTAGCACGGTTATCGGTGCAGCCTTTTTAATATGTCTCTGTATAAAACCAACTCCTTTGATGTTGCTCCTGTAGAATGTGGCTGTCTAGAATTAAAATTGCAAAGGACAACATAAATTATCTTAGCACAATAAAGAACAGTGATACTAATAGGAAGCTTTGTTATATAAATATTGAGATCTGTCATAATTCTATTCAATAAGGAGTAAATGTCAAATTCGTGAGTTTGTTGTGGGTGTATTAAAATGAAACGTCAATCTTTGTATATTAATTTCATACCTATTGTTGTATTTGTAACCAGAAGTAACCAAAAATGTTTACATTTAATTTATTCAGTTTAGCTAGTAGAAGGAATGTTTGATTTACCTGGGTGTGCAAACTGCGCAAAACAAATTACTAATTATTTGTTGCCTGTTGGCGTGGTTGGTAAATACGCTGCCTTTCACGCCGCAGGTCGTGAGTTCGATTCCCACCCGGGCCAAATATTTGTGTGCATCAACATGTCTGTTTGTCCTAGGTCTAGGTGTAATTTATCTATATAAGTATGTATTTAGAAAAGAAAAATAGTATATTTAATATATCAGTTATCTGGTTTCCATAGTACAAGCCCTGCTTAGTTTGAGATCAGATGGTGGTGTGAGAATAGTGTGCCAGGATTTTATTATTATTATTGATTATTAATTAAGTTCTGTGTAAATAATTACACAATACTTAAAAAATACCATCTGCCTAACGCTGGCTTTATCGCAGCAGAAGGCTTAATTATAAAGGGGTATTTCGCCAAATATTATTTGATATAATCTACCGCATAACTGGAAACAAAGTAATGTATTATTTGGTGGGTGTCGCCAAAAATGGATTAATGAAAAAAAGACGAATGGGTTACCTAAAAAAATATACCACCAATTGACGGTCACCGTAGCCTAGTGGGTAGTGCTTCTGCCTACGAAGCTGTTGGTCCTGGGTTTGAATCCCGGTAAGTGCAAATATTTGTGTGATGAGCACGAATATTTGTTTCCGAGTTATGGATGTTTTCTATATATATAAGTATTTATCTATCTGTATAAGTATGTATATCATCGCCTGGTACCCATAGTACAAGCTTTGCTTGGGGCTAGGATGATTTGTGTGACATTGTCCCTTGATATTATATTATTATAATTACAGTTACAGTATACATCAAGGTACTGAAAACAACGATTCTCTAATGTGTATTATCAAACTATCATAATGCTATTTAAATAAGAGAAATGAAAATTATATAGAGATTTACTGTCATTATAGATCCGGTTTGTGATCGACCGATTCGCCTATAAGTCATTCAACGTTTGTAAAAAAATGTAATTTGGCTTTCTTTTTACGCCAAATTATTTCAAGTCATATTCAATAACTCCTATTACTAGAAAATAAGACTTACTTTTCAATGAAATGTTTAAACCAGTAAATAAATTTTAATGTGTTATGAACTTTCTTGAGCATTTTTAAATATGTTTACTTTTGACAGGCTCTGCCGATTTTATTCAATCATCAATACACACTGTGAGTCTAGATATAACCAATATCAGTAAATATACTTTAACGTACATATTCTAACGTAGAGCGACTGTACCGACTGTCCATGCGTCTTCCTATCATTAACCGCTATGACTCGAGATTCGTAGACCGATGGGAGTGTGGGTTACTTAGTTTGAAGCTTGTTTTTTTAGACTGATTTAACATCCTCTCGCCTCTTTTTTATATCAGAGGGCGACAAACGAGCAAGTGATCACCGTCGCCCATGTACACTTGCAACACCAGAGGAGTCGTGGATGCGTTGCTGGCCATTAAGAGTCAGCAAACAAGTGTAGCTGACCCTTCCCCCCATCCCGATGAGCTCTGGCGACCTTACTCATACGCAAAAACATAACATTAAAATGATTCATGTTATTATTAAGGAATTTCCTCTGTAAGATAGAGGTATTTCCCCAGTCTTTTTCGCTCTTTGAGCGAATGAACGCTGTGCCCTACCTCTATTGTTGGATGAAGCAACAAAAGCCTTCAAAACTTACTTAACTTCTGAAAAGAAACTGGCCCTTCCAGGGTTCCGTACTACAACAGATAATATTTAATTTTTGGATTTTTATCTTTATTTTGTTATTTGTTGTTATAGTGGCAATAGTTATACAGACTCTGTAAAAATTTAACCTATTACAGTTTATAATATACGGCCCGTTGACAGATAGATAAATGGCATCTGGATCGAGAACGGAGCTTTATTATTAGGGTTCAATTACAACATTATGGGTACAGAACCCCAAATAAAGTATATAACGCCCAGTTATAGTTACGAAAACGTGGTGCAATAATCACAACATCACTATTTCTATATAATATGTATTTCGCAGAGGCAAGGAAAATAAATAATAAAACACCCAAGATCTATTCAAATACACATTTCTGGTTTTACATCGAAACAACTCAAATAGTCATTTAATCTGATGTCATAAAGAATCAACCGCATTTTAAAGTCGATGATGCAATTGTTAAGAAAGCCTTAAAAATGAATTACACCTATTTTATCATCACTAAAATTGAATAAGATTTCGCCAATGATATTAGTGATTATTTTTAATGTACGTCACAGAAAGTAGAGTGTTACGACGTTAGTCTAGTGCTGCGTAACTGTAGATCTTTGTGTCAGTCAGTGTGTTCTATCTTTCAAGCTGATAGAACAATATCAATATTATAAGGCATTTTGAACTTTCCATGGATTCACCGTGCGGAAACCAGGTCCATCGCGTGGTAGATGAGGAAACACTCGACAGAGTCTGAGGCTGAGATCTATAGAGCGTACTTAGACTTTGCTCAAACTTTACTTACGTAAAACTTTGCTAAATGTATGCTAAGCTTATACTTTTATTTGGTATTTATAGACTTTTTGAAGTTAAGATTATGCTTAGGATAAGCTAAGAGAGACAAAGTCAAAACACCAATTGTAATTTCGTTACATGCATTAACTTCTGTTTAAGTAAAGTCTGAGCAAAGTCTAAGTACGCTCTATAGATCTCAGCCTCAGACTTGCGTTTAAGGGGTTCTCCTGTGATGTATTGGTGTAAACTAATTCTATTATATTCAATAAGTATAGTATTCAATATATTATCTCCAAGTAACGTGTAAAAAATATCAAAATTTTTACAAAATAAAAACAAGCCAATTGAGATATTTCTTGCAATATTTACCACCGTAATAGGAAAAGGGTAGTTGGTGTATTTTTGAAACAGTATAATAATGCTTTTTAATTATCTTTACTAGTTGAGCTTTTCTTCTAACTTTTAACAATGTACTATTTTAGGTAACATTATAACTTAATCTTTGACTTCAATATAAAACTGAGTAATACAAATTTTAATGTTATTTGTATTTTTAGTATTAATTACCATCTTATACCGCCAGGTATTACAAAACTGTGCTACATACGAAGTGAGATCATCAATTAGATGGGTGTTGTACTAACTGGGCTTTGTTCTAAACTCTCACAGTTGCGAATATGCAATTAGCTGCCTTCTCACACAAATGTTGCCAACCTCAGTGGTGGTTATGGGTCCGTTTTAATATTGCAAGCAGAGAAAATTGGCAAATAGGATATAAACAACACACGTAGTATATCAATGAATTAATAATTTACATTTATATTTTGGTTTATAATAAACAATTTTACCTTACCTTGTTTTAATGGTATGAGATCCGACGACTCTCTCTTGAACTCAATGTATTCTTATATTGTTATATTAGGTATTTAATTAGTGCAATGGGCCGGTTGGCGTGGTTGGTAATTGCTTGCCTTTCATCGCCCGTTATATATCTTTATATTATACTAGCTGTGCCCGCGACTTCGTCCGCGTGTTAATTAGTTTATTTCGTTTTTTGGTAAAATAAAATACTTTTTCTAAAATAAAAGTAGCCTAAGTTACTCCTTATTACATCAGCTACCTGCCAATAAAAGTCCCGTCAAAATCGGTCCAGCCATTTCAGAGATTAGCCGGAACAAACAGACAGACAGACAGACAGACAAAAATGGTAAAAAATGTTATTTTGGTGTACGTAGCGTATATATATACATATTTATGTAGTAAAAACCGGCTATTTCAATATTACAAACAGACACTCCAATTTTATTTATTTGTATAGATTAAGTAAACATTTAGTATTGTACTAGCACTACCCCCGTCCGTGCGGGACTACCAGGGTTGCCAACTGAAAACCAGCGCTAGGTGGAACCCACCTAGCTAGTGCTGAGGCGGTGACCCTTTCGGCAGAACATGCAAGAATCGTAATTGTGTGTGTATTTTCTTCAAATCTATGTATGTTATGTCTTGTAGAACTGTGTGTTGTATATTTGTACTCCTCATTTTCTTGTGTGTTATGCTGAATTAAAAGTTTTTCATTTCATTTCATTACATTTATAGATAACTGTAACTAGAGAAATTGGTTCATGGATCGGAGAGTGACAAAGTTTTAGACAATTTCTTTACAGACTATTAAAAAACTTTTTTCTCTTGCGATTTTCACATTGATACTCCCTTTTTTCACTTATAAATTTTCAAGAGCTTTCATATGATATGTTTATTAAGTACTGTGGGTTATTCTAGAATACTTTGCCCCAATTAGAATATTAATTTACTAATATTAAAATACATGTGACCATATTTTAAATAGCACTCCAGTTCAAATTTACATATCTAATTATCCAATGTTAAAAGAAAAATCATGATAACGTCGTCGTAAATTGTAGTACCAAGAATTTAAATATACAAATTCCTTCTTATTTTTATTTATGGCTAAAAACACATGGACGTATAAATTGTGTAATCATATCTTGTGTTATATAGTTATACATTCCATTATTAAAGTTTAATAAAGAACCCGCTTATAATGCTCACACAATCATAGGTATCATTTATGAGCGGCACCCATATCTAAGCAAAATGCGCATGCCCACTCGCAGCACCATTCACCGTACGTCCCTGAAGCCAGATGTACTCAACCGTTTCCCATAAGAAATGCGGTTGCGGTCGCAAATTGTCCCTCATTTGTTCATGGATTACGTAGAATTAAAATGAGCTGATCTAAGTTCTTTGTTGTTACTGATATTGCTGTAAAATGGCATAAAGCTTGCGTATGACCCGTATTAGGTAATACACTGAACGAAAACTTAAAAGAACATGGAAAATGTGATCCATTTAAATGGGATGTTATTCAAATTTAATAGAATGAAACTTCGTGTAAACAAAAGAAAATACCAATTGAAAAATATATCTACATGCCTACATATGTATAAGTTACAATTTTATACGGTGTTTGATCGATGATGATATTGCATTAATGATACATTAAATTTGATAATTGAACTGCATATGAATGGTTTCTATGATAAATTACATATAAATAAATACTATTATTATAAAATACATTAAGACGTCCACAGCTGGACAAAGGCCTCCCCCAAACATCTCCATCTAAACTTTATACCTAATCCTTATCTTATTTAAAATGCAAAATATTTTTAGTCAGTAAATCATCTTTTTACTCTTTTTATTAAGCGTTTCTCTAAATAAACACATTATTAAAAATATCTACATTTATGTTAATTAATTCTTTCTCTTTGCTTTCTATTTAAAACAAAGAAAATACTTTAATTGTAAAATGTATGTGACTTAATTTGCTTTCTAATGTCAACCTTTTGTTTTTGCAGGTAAATATTTCACTGATCAAGTTGTACACCGCACCGTGGGAATTATACGGACGCATTAAAGTATTAATGAGAATAAACGCTATATAAGGGCAGCTAATATTGCAATTTTCTTAAGGTAAGTCATTTCGTATTATTTCGTCACCTTTTTGGTGTAATTAGATCAACAGAACTTGTTCAAAAAGTTATGCATTATGGCCGTCCAAGCAATCTTCTTATTCAATTATTTTAATCTAATTGCAATGTGGTTGTAGCAAATTATGCTGCTTAAAATTGGTGGCAAAACTTAATATAACTTTATTTCATTACCCTGCGCTTGAGGTCTGTGCATTTTTAATTTTTTAATAATCTGTTCAGCGCTTCATACCTCTGCAAAGGCGCCCGCTAAAACTAAGTCGTACGCTTATTGGCTGAAATGGTTATTAAAGAATGATTGCCATTCTCCTAAATCTATTACTTTTATATTCCACACAACATCTATGTCAGGTCAGGCCAGGCCTTATCCGAAGTTCGAAAATAACCATCTACGTAGTATTCGTTTATAATATCCGTTTTTTTTTTAATTTAACCTTTACGGATTTTGTGTATCCGCTATATTTTTATTGTGGATACGATTTTAGCCTACTTTGATCTCTGAGAAAAAATAAGAGGTTGCCGCAAAAGTATATAGTATATTTTTTGTTCTTACGTCATTCACATGATGACGATGATGCAGCCCATTCCTGTCCCACTGCAGGACAAGGGCCTCCTCTCATTATAGCTTAGTCCAAAGTCAAACACACGTGCCAAGTGGATTGGCAGAGTTCATCAAGAATATTTATATAACTCTCAGGCATGCAAGTTTTCTCACTATGTTTTCCTTCAGCTTTTTGAGTACGAGATAATTAATTTCTAATAGGCACATGAACTCGAAAAGTCTGCCATGTGCGCATAGGATTTAAACTCGAGAACACTAACCACAGTCTACAGTTAAACGAATAGGCCAGTCGTTTAACCGTTGAACAGTGGACGTTGTTGTTTTGTTTGACGTATCAGTCTTTATGTCGACTGATACGTCATTCACATAATATGTTAGTATATGTGAAACACAATATGTTAAGACTCACTTGTTTTGAAACATCTCCGCTGTCAGATTTCCCATTCAAAAGGTTAATAGTTCTTTTAAATCATCATTTAATAACACGTTGTGTTATTATGTGATGTAATTAGGAAGACATAAGACTTACTATCATCTGGGTTATAAATAAATGGATATTTTGTAAGTGTATATAAGTGAGGTTGCGAGAGGGATTCAGAGGAAATTAGCGGGCTAATGTAGTGTACTATGAGCTGGCGTCATAGTGTTTGATGGTAACTACATTTCTTGTGGGAATAACTATGGACATCTTGAAACTATATTTTAATCGAATTCAAAAGAAGGAGACTATAAATTCGACTATATGTTTTATGGCAAGTATGTTTACCCTTTCCCGGTTAGTGGGGATATCAACATCATCATATCAGCCGAAAGATGTACACTGTTTGACAAAGGCCTTCCCCAAAGATCCTCTCAATTTCCCGTCTTGCGCTATTCGCATCCAGCGGTTTCCAGCGAGTGTAATGAAGATATATATATAGTAGATTTAAATAATAGATAATAATAAATATCTAGAGACAATGCCACACAGATCATCTTAGCCCCAAACTAAGCAAAGCTTGTACTATGGGTACCAGGAGACGATATACATACTTATAAATACTAGATAGATAAATACTTAAATACCTAGAAAACATCCATGACTCAGAAACAAATGTTCGTGCTCATAACACAAATATTTGCACTTACCGGGATTCGAACCCAGGACCACCAGCTTCGTAGGCAGGAGCACTACCAACTAGGCTACGGTGACCGTCAAACATATTTTGAACTTTATTGGCTCTGTTGAATTTCTATAAATTTATGTTTGGAACAACTTAACTTCTCTCAGTACGAGGTAGACAAGGTAGTCACTTAACTACAACCTCGGCGTCCACGCGTATTAAGTTCAATCTACGTACAAGACAACTACTTGTGTTATTCTTCTTGACTGATTCTGGAAACGTACAGTCGCCAGCACATCCAGTTACCCTAATCTGTAAAATTTCTTTTATAGATTTTCAACTTTATTACAAAAGCATAAGGTTCACTTTCAATTGGAGAAATTTGACAGTTTGGGGTAGCTTGATGTGCTGGCGTCTGTACGTAAACGTAATAATGTTACATTTATGGGGTATCGTCATTTTTTAACCTTACCGTCCAGTGCATAACGCTGCAGCGATTGAGCAACATTTCCAGAAAAACTCAGTAGGAATCCTTTTTAAAATAAATTTTGTTTAATATCAATTATTTAGTTTTTATAAGTGTTGCATAAAATAATTAAACCCCAAACACTTTTGTCACTTAAATAATAAGAAACTTTGTAACATGCCCGGCTACAAAATTAGGCTTTAATAATCCTTTTAAATTTATTTGTAGACGATTCTCTAATCATTGTATGTTTGTTATAGGATTTTACACCTTCCTAGTAAGGTTAGTAAGGTAAAAGTATTTATGGATCCGTCATGCTATAAATCAAAATTAAGTATGTAAATCCAATTGAAATAAAAAGAAAAACTCCGTAATACACTTATTTTTATGTCGTTGAAAGTTCGGACGCAAAACTGTTATGCATTGTGTTTTTAATAAATGCTTGAATAAATGTTTAAAAGTAGTCTTAAATGAGACTAAAAGTGTCCGCAAATGTGAAATGTAGTGGTTCTGCGTTTAGTCATATTAGTCATACCACTTTCGATCTCACTCTTATCTACATATAAATTCGTAAGTTCATTGCCACCTTTACGACCGTAGTTGCTATTTATAGGTTTATATAAGAATTTTAATAATTATCAAATAGTTATATTGGATTTAAAAATGAAGTTTTGTTGTTATACTGGATTTCCGTATCTAGAGCCCATTCAAAAAGTTGTTGTATGTTTATATTTTTTTATGCCAACGGGCTCACTAAGGTTGTTTATCGTGACTTTGGCTGACGTGTGGCACAGTAGTTTAGGTAGTCGTCTTGCTACTACTTAGTACGTTAATATTTTGGGTTCAACCTCTTAAAGGACAATTATCTGTGTTATAAATGGTCGGTCTGAGTCTGGGTGTACTTTGTGTCCAAAATATTATTTTGAAGTGAATTGTTATTCCGTCAAAAATATTATATATTAGCATTTTGTTATATATAAATGAAATAGATATAGTAAAATGCTAGATGAATCATAAATAATAATAGTAAATAGTAAATACATTTTCGGAACATCAACAGCGCCATCTAAATACTTTTATGTGAATATGTAACTTGTAATACTCAGAAAACACGCTGATCAAGACAAACAGACATGTCACTCAAATATTTGATCGCGCGAGGATCGAAACCGCTATCTTTGGATCAGAACACAAGTTCACTAGAAACTGAGTCACGGCGGTCGTCCATCTTCGAAACATCAGAGACCCAGCAATCAATTAACCCTTACAATTAGGAATAGGAATGTGTTGAAATATACTCTCGTCACACTGTACACAATCCGTGATTGTAATCGCTGCCGGAAAAACTATAGACCCGTGACTTTTCGTATTAAAGTAGAATGTCAGTTCCACAAAAAACTACGTCGCAAAGCCTACCAGTAACCACTGGGCGAGGTTTTAACCCTTAACCCATAAGTTCGAGGTTTATATTTGGCAAGATGACTTGACCCAACGTTCATTTCTATTGTCTGATGAAGCAGTGAAAACCTTTTAGGCAAAATGTAAACGTCATGTTAAAAAATATATTTTATATCCTAATTAAGACTGACCTTTCCAGTCCATCAAAATAATTACCATAACTTAAAACGTAAATAACCCAGTAGTTTGAGGTACTTCAGTATAATGTGAATTTGTCTTATTTCTAAGCTCAAATAGGTGTCGTAGATATTCGCAGTCGACGGATTATTTTGCAACAGAGTAGCAACTACCTGTGTTGACGGCAACTTATGTGTACATGATTACAGACTAGAATTGGTTAGATTCAATGTAAGAGCGGTGGCGTTTTGAAGAGTTAGTAGTAACGTACAATCTATAGGTACGCTATCTGTAAAATAGTTAAGGAATATGTAAATAATTTTGGTAAATAAATCTTTATCTTTATCTTATCTTATAGGTATCAAAATAAACGCTAACCTAAATCTACATGACTATAAATAAATAATCAAAAATAATATCCTGGGACATTATTTCTGTATAAATTTACAAAAGAAAAGTATTATATTATGTAGTATATTAGTTATCTGATTTTCATAGTACAAGCTCTGTTTAGTTTGGGATCAGATAGCCGTGTGTAAATAATGTCCCAGGATATTATTATTTGTTATTAAATAAGTAAAAACTCTTTATTCTGTTTATTGATTTACTCCAATGACTAATAACAAGCGATGTTTATGAATATTGTAAAATTGCTCTATGGTACTTGGAAGAAATTTTTCAAGATTTCTTCCGAGTAACCGTATTTTCTTTTATGTTTACCCCGGTTTAAAGATATTTTAGTAAATAATCATTCACATCTAAAAAAATACGGGGCAGTCTTTATGGACTGCCGATAGAAGTGATACATATGGTTAGAGAGTGAACATATAGCTGGGAAGCGTGGCTTGCCGATGACGCGAGTTACACGCTTTTTGTTCACCCAAAAAGTATATTCAATGAAAGCAAAGTTTTGACGTGGTAATTATGTCCTGGTTTTACCGGGTTTAAGCATTCAAAGAAGGCTATTTAAATTTTAACAATTTATGATGTTAAAGATGTATTCAGATTTAAGTTTATAACTTGCTCTTGGTGGTATGTTTTGCAAGCAACTTATAAGAACCAGTCAGCCGTCGTCGTTAGTTAGAATTGAGCTCAACACCTCAACTACATGTGTTCCATTTTATTAATATTATTGAACACTATTAAAGCCATAGATCGCGTGATATAAAAAGGTAGTAATATTGATATAAAATAAACACTTTCGATACAAAAAAATACGTTTATAAGCTGGTTCGCTGATGCCGGAAAATTAAAAAATTCTATAGATAAACCATGCACTCTTTTTCTGAATCTCATCATTCTTCATATCCTTCAATCTAAGATCATTTTGAGTAATTTGTATTGTATAGGCGCGTTAGCTCGATCTACATATATATAAAACTGTGATGTTACTCACGGCACTCAGGGGTAGATTAATATGTATATGATTGCTTCATTGGTCTAGCGTTAGCGTGTTCAGCCGCAGATGACGAGGTCCTGGTTTCAAATCCCGGGTCGGTCGTAAAAGGTATTTTTGGACTTTCCTGTAATTTGTCATTATCAGCCCTGGAAGTGAAGTCTGGAAGTTGACAGTATTATACCCCGTGCCTCGGAGAGCACGGAAATCCGTCGGTGCTATACCTGACCTCTGTCCGGTCATTTCACTAGGCTATAATGAGGGATATATTATAGTGCACAGGTGTGTGCTCAAACACAGGGGCATATTTTTATTAGTTATTATTACTATATTTTTAAATATGCCTACAAATTTTTGTTACGTATAGTAAACACGTTGCTTTAGTACTAGAATCCAATTAAATTAGCATACGTATGTGTTGTCTATTAGATACAATTTCGATACTTAATGTATTTCAAAATATTTTGCAATGAACCTGTACGATTTGACCAGTTGTGTTTGAATGTTAATTGAGCTCAAATATAAAGCGACGATTATTCAAATATTGGTCAAGTTTGCACGCAAATATAGGTGTAGCTACGTGATGAGATCTTTTCTTAATGGAATCTAGCCACATGGCAATACAATATGTTATATACAATGGCACTTTATATTCCATCACTGTCATGATCTGATGGGAAGGCTAGTGACAACACCGGAAAGAAAGTCAGACATCCTATACTTCTGGATGTCTTTATCCAGAAGTACATGATGTACGTGCTCTCCTAGGCACGGGAGTATAGTACCGCCAACTCACAGACTTCAGGCTAATACTGAGCAATTTTTTTTATAGAAAAAATATCACTTTTAGCCTGACCGGGGATTGGTAGCCGGACCTCATTATCTGCTTTTAAACACACTATCACTAATCAATGTGGCCGTTGTTTTTTTAATAAGGACATACGGTGGGCAGTGTACTAATAAGAACAAATCAAATCGGTAAGACTGGCTTACCGATCCTGGGAAATCGTGATCTACGGCATCAAATGAAAATGGTAAAAGCGTGAATAACATTTGTTTCGTAATATGTGTCACTCACTAATTGGGGATTCAGCTCATAGCTAGGGTTGTGCAAGCGCAGTGATTCAGTGTTAATCTATGCGATACACAAGTTACGCAGAGCCAAGGATGTCCGTACAGGTCATAACATTGAACATTGCCTAACAGTCGACACAATAAGGCGTAAATACAAAATATCTACGCAATTTGCTGGAAATTGCGATGATATTTTGCGAGAGAAATTCTAAAAATATATATAATTAATAATTAACTCCTGGTGGGCCGTGACAACAAAAGTCGCAAAGTGCTAATTTATCAAGAGCAAAATGAAATTTTTCACTTAAAAAGAGTTCAGTTTAAAGTATGCCCACATTCAGGCAGAATTTTTCTTTGTGTCATAAATTCGTTCAAAAAATGTGTTTCTAGAGTTTGAATTGGGAAAAAAACGGGAATCGATCCCGCGTTTGCAAGTTTGAAGCGACCAACCGAATGACTTACCGCTATATTATAGAAATTCCAAATATACAATTATCACTTCAGCGATCAAGGTTTGCTCGCATTATTGTTTTTTTTTTGGAACAATACGATATTTTATTGTTCATTTAAACTTATAGCATATTGTACAAAGGAGGACTTAATGCCAAAGGCATTCTCTACCACTCAACCTTAGGATGATGTAGAGTTAATATGGTAGGAGCATTATAGAGAAAGTATAATATTAGATACTTCAAAACATAATAGTTTTCTTAGAAACTATATTGATATTTATTTCCAAAAGTTGTAAATTACTACGAAATTGATAGAGCTGGAAACCTATTTATAGAAATTACAACCTGCAAAATTTTTAAAGGTAAAGTTTAGGATAACGTTTTATTAATTAAAAGAGGAAAACGTTGTGCATTAAAGAAAACAATAAGTAAAGTACTTCCGAATAGGAAAGATCAAATACCTATTCAAAAACGTAACGTACAGGTTATTAGTCTCCAAGAGAAAATACAAGAAAAGTTATTAATATCCGACGTAACTTCTATACAAATAAGCGTCAGTATTGTTTCCTTCCGACATGACGAAGTGTGCAAAAACTCTATACATGAGGTAACATATACCTACCTCGATACTTCCGAACTGTGAGAAAGATTATATCCGCGTACAATAGTCGAGAACAATAGGTTACCTGGTAATTTGAATGGTAACTTTTTAATTAATTGTAAGATTGCGGAAATTATTGTGTACCTACCGTATAATGTATACCGTATAGTGTTTATTAAAATTCTCTATGGTATAAGTTGAGACCTTGTGTTAAGAGCGAAGTTAGTGGAATTTGGCTAAGAGGGATACTGCGACATTTAGCATGATTTGTGGATTATGTTAAGTTCTTTATGTGTGATGATTATGTGTGGTATGTTAAGTTAATAACTATGTGTTCACCATTCTCGTACTAGTGAATAAAATTCATGTATTGCGGGGAATTTTACAAAAATATAATTCACGGATACAAAACGCACTAACACTCCGAACAAGAATTTATAGTTTACACATGTAGTTTTCGTGTGCGGGACTCGAAACTGAAACATAATGGTACCTAGATAGTAACCGTGGTAATATGTTTAATAACCCTTTTAACTACACGTGGCAGTCAAAAATATTATTAAATATTTTTGAAAGGCAAACTTATCGAACAATTATAGTGCGGTATGATGCTTTGTTCTAGAAATAAGTAGGCTTTTTAAACTTCAAGTGTAACCGAACGAAAACTATTAATAAGCTTTACGGAGTGAGCTAAGGATTCAAAAGTATTTAAAGAAGGAAAAAAAATGATATATAATTTATTCCTTCAACACATCGATTTACAATTATTAAATTACTTCTGCCAAACTGGGGTAGGTGCTGTGCCTTAAGCTACGTACGACATACACTGGCAGATTTCCCATTTTTGAGATTAAATTTTCACTTTACATTGCGAATAATGTAAAGTGAATTGCGAATGGGCATATTAACAGTGCCATCACTTTATATAAGTGAAGTGGCAATATTTGTTAAAAGCAATGAGAACCTTTTTGAAACCTACCCAGCTGGAAGCCGTCGTGAAAACACGATTCGTCATTTAGCATGCAAAACGCAACTGCTCCGGGCCAGTATATTCTGCATGGCACCTATAATCTTTAACAAAATACCGCAGAAGATAAGATCAATTTCCAACGTAAATATTTTTAAAAATAAACTGAATGCACTCCTTTCTCAAAAAGCTTACTATTCTGTCAATGATTTTTTGAAAGATAACTGGACTTTTAGTATTTAAATGGTATTGTGTTTTGTATTAATTTTAATAATTTGTAAAATTGACATTGTACTCAATTTATATTCCTCAATTTTTGACATTTTTTATTTTAATTGTGACTTTTATTTCTATTTTAATCTGGTATTCGGAATTCAAGTATATTTTTTTTATAATTAATTTGTAATGTTAAATTTGCATGCCTAACCGGTAAAATATGGCTGAACATCAATAAATTGTAACACCTTATATGTATACCTATATTTGCAAATAAATTATATTGTATTGTATTGTATTGTAATAATGTTAAAAATATAAAATATAAAAATGTTGTTGTTATACGTTTCCTTAAAGAATATCTTTAAAGAAACGTGATGTTAAGAAGACTATCGCTTTCGAAGCAAGATGACTGACTCGATACTAACCTACCTACTAATAACTTAGCGTAGTAATGTCATCATAGTTCTCTGACGAATTATTTCTTCATATTTTGTATTTGATAGAATTAAGCGAAGGTCATGTTTTATTGCCAGTATTTGCCTTCAATATTCGCCATCTACTAAATTCCATTATGCAAATGTGCTTGGCAGAGTTTTAGATTTTATTGAAACGTATCGATAAAAAAACTGAGAAATAATATACGAATTAGAGTAAAATAGGTGCTATGTATATAGTATTTGGAGGCACGCAGGCTGAGGCAAATATAAATATTTGATTGTCACCCGCGGCTTCATCTGCGTGGACATAATTATATTGCGGAAGAAGCCTTTACCATGATTTGAACTATTAGATTGCCAAGTTTTATAATATTAAAACGGATGTATCGATTTTACAGTATTTTGAAAAATGGTTTAATACAAATCTAAATAAAGTTGTTCACGAGTAAAAGCTCTACCTAAGTCGTATATCTCAGTTGCCTAGGTAACTTGAATTCATCTGATATATATTTGAAAACATGGCAGTCAGATTTAATTTTCATAAGTTTAGTTATAATAATATCTACGGACAATGACACACAGATCATCCTAGCCGCAAACTAATTAAAGCTTGTACTATGGGTACCAGGCGACGATATACATACTTATATAGATAGATAAATACTTAAATACATAGAAAACATCCAAGACTCAGAAACAAATATTCGTGCTCATCACACAAACATTTGCACTTACCGGGATACGAACTCAGGACCACCAGCTTCCTAGGCAGGAGCACTACCAACTAGGCTACGGTGACCGTTTGAAAGAATAAAAACAAACGTAACGTATTTAAAAAGTCTGTCAGTTTTTTTAATAACGTCACCTATCCATTTCTATCTTTTACATTACAAAACTTAAAACGGAACACACTATGCACTTCTCAAGTTAAAAGAGATTGCGATCCAGTTAATCCAAGTGTAGTAATTACGCACATCACTGACAACAGAAGCGTTTTTACACTTAATCGTGCAGTCCATACATATTAATTTTAATTTATACGATATCAGGAAAGTATTCCGGCATGAAAATGATTGACGACATGATCGATGTAACTTGGCACGTGAACATGGCTTGAGAATAAAAATTCTGGGTAAAACACAGACTTACATTTTATTTGCCGCTTAGCACAGTTATATTTCTATATTTCCGCAAACAAGCATACGGCCTACCCAATTGTAAGTGGTTACCATAGCCTATGACGCATGCAACACACATGGCATCACTTGCATGTTGCCGACCCTTTCCCTTCCCCTATAAAAAAAAGGTGGACCAATTCCCTCCATGGTGGACTGAAGCTATTACAACGGTTGCGGGATGCCGCTGGATGCGGGCACCGCAAGACCGGCAGTTGTAGAGTTCTATGGGAAAGTCTTTTTTGCTGTATTTTCTATGCTAATAAAAGAAAATATTACATCTCATAAATACGTTATTACCTGAAATGTGTGAAAATGTTTTTACAGTCAAGGTGCTCATAAACAGAATGAATACTATGCTCTATCTAACTTGAAGATCGAATATAATAGAGTACCGTTTAATATACGCTCTCATTCTATACTAAAGTTTTATAAATAAAATACTATCGTTGGCAAATGCGTCATTTAAGAACGGCTGAAATTACTTGGGGAAGTATTTACGGGATGGAATGGAAATCTTGCCCGGTAAAATAGAATATTGATGAACACTAAAACAAATTTTATGGGATAAATGCATTTTCTATTCCCCCCCTCTCATGATATGTTGGTATTGCTAGCCGACACCACCAAAAAGAGCTCAGGTACAGGAACGACGGCTTTATTACGGCTCTGTATCACTGAAATATCATACTGAGATCTTTATAGAATAATCCTAAAATCACGTTTTGGTCTGACACTGGATTTGAAACCTGGTCCCCAGTATCTACAATTTTAAACGATCCCGCTCGGCCAATTTGGCGTTCAATGGTTTATTACTTCGTATAGTATCGCGTTGTTCCTATAGAGTCTACTTAACTAGACGAAGTGTAAACCTGGTTTTACTTCGTGCGTGCGTTGAAATTCTTGAGAAACACATTAATTGCGTTTCTCAATACATTATCAGGGTGTGAACTAAGAGATTTATGGTGACATAGAT
This sequence comes from Pseudoips prasinana, assembly GCA_951640165.1. Taxonomy (NCBI): domain Eukaryota; kingdom Metazoa; phylum Arthropoda; class Insecta; order Lepidoptera; family Nolidae; genus Pseudoips; species Pseudoips prasinana. Next base: position 10,733,171 of record OX621235.1, on the reverse strand, counting down.
TTGACAATGAAAGATTAACTCATTTAATGAATGATTGATGTCAACAAAAGGTTACTAGGCAAACACAGCAATTTTGGAAATTTATCAATATTATTGACACTTACAAACACAGTTTCGACTTACGCATTAAGAGTTTTTTACAAAGCCAAATGGTTGGCAACTGCGTGCTTGTCACGCCAGAGGTCGTGGGTGGATTCGATATTTGTGTGCATGAACATGTCTGTTTGTCCTGCGTCTGGGTGTAATTATCTGTATAAGTATGTATAAAAGAACAAATAGTATATATAGTATATTAGTTATCTTGTTTCCATAGTACAAGCTCTGCTTAGTTCGGGATCAGATCGCTATGTGTATATAATGTCCCTGGATATTATTTTTATTAATACACAGTCACATGGACCACATGATAACCTTATTAACCTTTTAGCTTATGGACGCTTTCGATACTGATCTCTGGTAACTTTACCCATAGAAAAGAACATAACATTATAACCTGCATGGGCAAGTGCAGGTTATTATGTTCACAATGTTTAGTATCAGGCAAGTGGCCGTCTACCACCGTGCGTTTCACAAGAAACTTATTACCGTGGACGACCACTGTGTGGAATCAATTTACTTTGGAGGTATTTCCATTCCGGTATGACTTGACAACCTTTAAGAAGCGAGCCTATTCCTTTCTTAAGGGCATTGGATTGGCTGAATGTGTGCAAAGCATATTTTTCTACGACTACCAAAATCGACAACGTTATTTAAAAATGTAAATAACAGAAAAAGTGTGCAATTGATTGTCACGACTTCGATTTTAGCTATTTTTATTTACACGACGGAGATTTTAGCTATTTGTAACTAATTTAGTAGGCTAAAATTGACGAACAAATAAGCTTCATTCTATTGAACTAGTTTTCTATTGTTTAGAATTTTAATAAGATAATGTTGCCAATTTTGATACAAAAACAAAAATGAATATTGCAAACATTCAGCCTATATAGCAAAGTATATTAATATAATATTGTATCCATCTTAAGTAGATATTTTTAGCATACAAAAAAAGATAATCTAGAAATATGCGAAACTCCTTATTCAAAAATGTAAATATAGATAGAAAATCGTTAAAAATAAAAAATGATATTCATAGACAGACTGGCAGACTAATAGACGATTTGAAATCACATAATTGATCTGTTCGTCCGTACTCGGAACGCATATGACCATCAACTCTAACTTGCTCCGGAAAGCAAAATCGTGTACAGTTTCTATCTAATATGGACATTTGTATACAATAAGGAAATGAAAATTTAAATATTTTATAATATTTACCGCCAAAAGATAAGAGGCACGAAGAATGATAATTAAACGTTATTATCATTAAAATTGGAGATTTATATCATAATAGAAAAAAAAAGAATATTTAGATGTATTTCGTGACTGTAGTATCAAATATATAAAATGTTAATGACGGATATATTTCATTAAGTCATTACATCATGAGATGCTGTAACGGAAATCATCCAACGAAGGTACACAGACGATTGTAGTTGAGTCCGTGTCATTCTTAGGAGTCAAACAGCTCTCCGAGGTCATACATTTGTTCAAATAGAATAAAAATCGAGTGGATACTTAAGTAAACACTTATCTATTCATGTTTGAATGAATAATTTATATAATCGATTTCTAAGGCGACGTAGCGGTAATATTACATATATTCGACCACATACGACGTACAACTTGTCTATCTATGTATCAAATTGAAGAGATATGCTATTGTCGGTGGAGATTTCTCCCTTTCTTGCTGGCTTTGGCAGGCGCTTTGACATCTTGATATGATTCTACTTCACTTTTTTTTAAAGACATCGCACTATGGAATCTAATCCCTGTGTCGAGGGGTACTTAACAAACATATAATAGACGGACACAGATTACATCCAGACTCGGAACACACAAATAGTTGTCCGGCGCAGGAAGTCGAACCTGCGTCAGGAAGCGGCGAGGTGGCAGACTTAGTCACTGCGCCAGACAAGCAGTCCAGTTGATCCATTAAATTGAACTCTCTATGGTGTTTAGAATAAATCTCTTTTCATTTGATATGCACTCATTCCTTTAGGCATTTGTAGGTATAATTAATTGAGACTAGTGGTAATAACCAACTAATAATAATCGTGTCTTTTTACAACTTAGTTAGCAAACAAGTAGTAGATAAAACACCCGAGCTATCACCCGGGCGTTCCTGACCATATAGAAATCATATGACAGCTCTTTCTTATTTTCAGTACTAATCAATGGTCAAATTCATGTCTGATTAGTTGGAAGTTACTCTGATGTTAAATAAAAAAAGTAGTCAATATTTCACATGGCTAGAACATTGTTATGAAATATTACTTTGTTTAGTTAGTTAGTTTAGTCTTGCTATAAAGTGAACAATAACGCGTAAGAATATAAGAAACGAAAAAGGTTCACCGCATTTGAGAGTACGTAAAAACTTTAATTATACCATTGTTACGTACATTATCACGTACTTAATTAATTCCACATAATAATATGTTGGCTGGGTCATAACTTCATAATACATTATCACGTATGAACATACGAGGGAATGTCTACTAGAGGACGGGCAGTAGCTTCTTTCTGAGTACTATGACTATCATACCCCGATCGCCAACCCGTCTGCCAAGCGTGGCGATTATAGCATACCCCTCAAAGATTCGGGAGCCTTTTGTTCAGCAGTGGATTTCTTTCAGCTGTTAAGACGATATGAACTTAATAAATAAGTAATAATTAAATATCTTGGCACTATTAACACACTGCCATCTGATCCCAAACTAGGCAGATTCTGTACTATGGCAACCAGACAACTGATAAACATACTTATATATATATAAACCTATAATATATATAATAATAATATCTAGGGACAATGGCACACAGATCACCCTAGCCCCAAACTAAGCAAAGCTTGTACTATGGGTACCAGGCGACGATATACATACTTATATAGATAGATAAATACTTAAATACATAGAAAACATCCATGACTCAAAAACAAATATTCGTGCTCATCACACAAATATTTGCACTTACCGGGATTCGAACCCAGGACCACCAGCTTCGTAGGCAGGAGCACTACCAACTAGGCTACGGTGACCGTCAAACATTTAAAACTGATTTGCACTTCTGGGACTCACCATGGTAGGTAGCTGAAAATTAGCGTTGCAGTTGGGCTCTGGCTGTAACAGTGTGCTGAGCTGCCTACCAATTGAACACATTATATATTAATTATTCCTTGTTATTTGTTTCTTTTTAATGTTTTTTTTCTTAATCATGTTTAGTTTTATGGTAGTATGTAAGTAAATATAAGATTTGTACAAACTTTATTTCAATATGTGTGTATGTGTTCAATAAAAACATTTTCTTCTTCTTCATAATATAGATAAATGAAACCCAAACAAAGAACAAATAAATAATCGTGCTCATCACACAAATTTGTCCTGAGTGCGAATCACACTCACGATCTCTGACTTAGTAGTCGGGTCACTAGACCAACTGGCCGGTAAACATGGTAATAATCATAATTATTCTGGTCTAAATTTAAGTATCTATATTCTATCGATACATATAATAAAGTCGTAACAAAGTCAAAACGGTACATGGAATATTTTTTATAAAGGATACTTGGGGCGTGATCTAATATCTATATCGAAGCCAAAAATATAGTTTTTGGAGTTTCTGCCTGTATTTCTGTTTGTCTGTATGTATGCCCGGGCTAAACTCAAAATTTACTGCATGGATTTACTTCAAATTTTGCATGAATATTACTAAGAGGTCGGGTAAACATATAGGCTACATATTATCACGCTATTACATACAGGGGAGGAGCTGCGATAATTTATAAAATTTAACGCGGGTAAAACCGCGGGGCACAGCTAGTTTTCTATAAAAATGTCGATGCGTTATTAATATATTATGTAGCGTGGGGATTTTTTGTACCTACAAATTGGCAAACGAGGTTTCTACTCATATGTTGGTAATCTACCGCCGTGGTCTATTGGCTTTAAAAATAAATATTACACCCGCGTTGCTGAGCCTCTCACTGCCCTGAAAAATCCTGACGTCATACACTTAGAACTTATTTAACATATATACATATAATAAAATCGTACGAAAGTTAAAACTGTACATTGAATATTTTTTTAAAAGGATACTTGGGGCGTGATCTACAAATGATATCCAAGCCAAAAATATAGTTTTTAGTTTTTTCGTCTTTTTGTCTGTATGTATGTCCGGGCTAAACTCAGAAAGTACTGTATGGATTTACTTCAAATTTTGCATGAATATTACTAAGAGGTCGAGTCAACATATAGGCTACATATTATAACGCTATCACCTACGGAGGAGGAGCTGTGATAATTTATAAAATTTAACGCGGGTAAAACCGCGGGGCACAGCTAGTTTAACATAAAAATGCTATTACAATCATACAATATATAAGTTCACAACATAGTTCTGCAAAACATGGCTGTCTTATTTAAGTAAACCTTACCTAATGGGCTATTTATCATGTTGTGTCACTGTACTAGTAATGAATAACTAGGCGGAGCCAAATCCACCCACATACTACCAAACCAAAGGCCTTGGATAATTGGTGGCTAGTAATAAAGTTCAGTATAACCATACTTAAAGAAAAGGTTTTGTATTTTAATATAATGAATGAATTTTTTGACAAAAGTATACATCGCATAATGGAGGCTGACATTTTCGAGCATGTGCATGTTTTATATGTTACAAAAGAAACTATTTGTCTACTGCCTACGAAGCTGGTGGTCTTGGGTTCGAATCCCGTTAAGTACAAATATTTGTGTGATGAGCACGAATATTTGTTTCTGAGTCATGCATGTTTTCTATGTATTTAAGTATTTATCTATCTATATAAGTATGTATATCGTCGCCTGGTACCCATAGTACAAGCTTCGCTTAGTTTGGGGCTTGGATGATCTGTGTGACATTGTCCATATATATTATTATTTGACCTCATTGACATCTCATCGGCCCGTATGTGATCGGCGAGGTTAAGCGCCTAAGCACACGGTCAGTCTATAGATGGGTGACCGCCAAAGTTGTTTAATTCCTGAGCGTTTCCGGAGGGCATGTTCAGCTATGTAGTCGTCCCCGTTGTAGTCGATAAGCCAGAGGCCTGCTGGGCGGCTTGAACGACACTAACGCTAGGGTAACCACTTGCCAATACGATAAATTAAGAAACTAATAACCACAATCACAACAATCTCTCAAACGTTCACCGAAATAATAATTTATTATATTTGATAGATTGTGTAAGATTAAATAAATAAATGTCTTAGATCAACTAACACACCGACATTTGATTTCAAACTAGGTAGAGCGTACATAATAAATAAGTAATAATTAAATATCTTGGCACTTTTAACACATTGTCATCTGATCCCAAATTAGGCAGATTCTGTACTATGGCAACCAGACAACAGATAAACATATATATATCTTAATACATACATATTGTAGATATGACACACAACACAAATATTTGTGCTAGGTGGAGATCGAAACCACGACCTATGGTTTAGCAGTCAGTGACACTAACCACTAGATAAATAGGCTAGTTAAATATTTAGTACTAGCTGCGCCCCGCGGTTTTACCCGCGTTAAATTTTGAAAATTATCACAGCTTCTCCCCCGTAGGTGATAGCGTGATAATATGTAGCCTATATGTTGACCCGACCTCTTAGTAATATACATGCAAAATTTTAAACAAATCCATGCAGTACTTTTTGAGTTTAGCCCGGACATACATACAGGCAAACAGACACACAGACAAAAATTCTAAAAACTATTTTTTTGGCTTCAATATCGATTGTAGATCACGCCCCAAGTATCCTTTTAAAAAAATATTCAATGTACAGTTTTGGCTTTCCTACGATTTTATTATATGTATAGATTCCAAAATTATAAGGTTTCACTTTATATGTTTTATACTAACCAAAAGGAATAAAAAAACCTGCTTTTTCCATATTTAGTAATGATTATAAAAATATCAAAATGAAATTTTTATTTATTTTTATTTTTATTTAATAGATTTTGTACACACAGAAATAACAAAAGTAGATGAAATGAAGAAGAGACAGGAAGTACATGGGTGCTGCTTATTTCAAAAGAAATTTCTTCCAGCAGACCCGCAAGAGGAGATATTACAGTAAAATAGGCATGTGCGTAGGTTTATAATATCATTACATAAACTACATACTAAAATACACAGATACTTATAATGGGGCAACCATATGCATAAACTACATAGACATAAATATATATAACTAGGATGAAGAGGAGAGATAGTAATTTTTTACTTGCTTCTTAAAAAGAGATAGTGTTTTGGAATTACGGATGTTAGGAGGTAGGGAATTCCACAATCTGACTGCCTGAACCGTGAAGGAATGAGAATAGAAATTTGTTGTATGCAATGGGAATGGGAATTTAAGAAGGTGTTTAAGGTGTGACCTACAGGGGGCATTAGGAACACGAGAATAGGAAAAATTTTATTCTGAATATTTTAATATAATAGGTCTTTACCTATGAAATTGCCGTTTTGTATGAAAAAATTTAAACGAATTTTTTTCATGAATTTTTTTATTTGTATTAATCGAAGTAATCACCCATGCAATCAATGCATCTTTGCCATCGCAGTGGCAGTTTATTGATGCCCTTCTTAAAGAAATCAGCTGGACGGGAGGCAACAAATTCTTCAAAGGCATTTTGTACTGCCTCTCGGGTATTGAATTTTTTTCCCGCCAAGAAGTTATCCAAATTCTGGAAAAAGTAGTAGTCTGTAGGCGCAAGGTCTGGTGAGTAGGGCGGATGACGGAGAGCTTCCAACCCCAGTTCTTGCAACTTGGAGACCGTCTGCTGTGCAGTATGAGGTCGCGCGTTGTCGTGCAGGAGCAGCGGAGACGAGCGATTGACCAATGCTGGTTGGAGATGCGCCAGCTTCTCCATCATTGTGCTCAGTTCTTCACAGTACACATCTGCAGTAATGCTCACCCCGTTTGGTAAGAAGCTGTGATGAATCACACCGGCGCTAGACCACCAAACAGTGACCATCACTTTTCTAGGGGTAAGTTTTCGTTTAGGGCATTGTTTAGGTGCTGAACCAGGATCCAACCAACTTGCTGAGCGCTTGCGGTTATCAAACAGAATCCATTTTTCATCGCAGGTAACAATGCGGTTCAAAATTCCTTCATTTGTGTGTCTGTTGAGCAGTGCAAGGCACGTCTCGACGCGTACTTCGCGCTGGCGATCATTGAGTTCGTGGGGCACCCATTTGTCAAGCTTTTTTACCTTGCCAATTTGACGCAAATGGACCAATATTGTTTTGACGCTAACGTCGAAAGCTGCTGCTAATTCAGCCGTAGATTGTGTATCATCAGCTTCCACAACCGCCTTTAATTCGTCATTGTCGACCAAAGTCTTCGGACGACCGCGAGGTTCATTTTTCAGGTCGAAATTTCCAGAACGGAAGCGAGCAAACCAATAACAGGTGGTGCGTTGGTTTGTAGTGTTAGCTCCGTAAACGTCGTTGATGTTGCGTGCCGCTTGTGCCGCGTTGCTGCCACGACGGTACTCATATTCCATAATTACTCGAATTTTTAACGTATCCATGATGACGAAAAAGATTGAAATGCGATGAAAATGTAACACTAATCAATAAAGAAATGACTACTTTTGGAAAAAAGAATCCATGTTTTTAAAATAAAATTAATTTGAAATTAGAATTCTTAGCCAAACAAAAATTATTTTGATTTGAAATGGCCAGTACTGCAGAACGGCAATTTCATAGGTAAAGACCTAATATTAACCTCACACCTAACTTGACTGAACCACAATACATATAAACAATTGTGTATAGCTTGTAAAACATCTAAGGGTTCGATTTGGGCCTAAATATCAATTGGTTAGATTAGAAAACTAAGTTATCATTGGCATTAGGAAATGCAGCACATTTTATTTATTTTTATTTTATTTATTTATTTAGACTTGCTAACATTTGTTTACACTATTACATCTACTTAAAAATGCTTATAAAAAAATAATCTAAATGCAACAAATAATTACAGACGAATACAACATGTATAGTAACGTACGACAATGCATCTATGCTTAAAACTAAATTAAACGTTAAAACTAAGAAATTACAACAGAAATATTAGGGAAAATTAAAAATAACTAAAATAAAATAAAACATTACACACATTCACTATTTTATGATAGAGTCGAGAGATACAGAGAGATGATACGGTGATGAATACGGCATTACGGCGCGCCCTAATTCACTTAAATACCTACCTAAGCTACCACTACATTGCTAGTACTTTATCTAATAATCTACAGCGGTGTTGGTACTTGTAAAGCATTTTCATCACCATCATCATGTCAGCCGAAAGACTACTGCTGGACAAAGTCTGTCCCAGTGACCTCCACAATTGCCGGCCTTGCGCTTCCCGCGACGCTCACAAGATCATTGGTCAAAATCTTGTAGAGAGCCTGCCCACGCTGCGTCTTCGGGTTCGTGGTCACCACTTGAAAATCATTCTGAAAAGCATATTAGTTTTACTTAAACTTAATTTTAATATTTACTGGCTCCACATAGTTCGCTGTTTAGCATCGAATAGACTACGTGCCGCTATCATCATTTATTTAACACGAAGACAAAATTTGATTTTATTTGTTGTTTATTATAATAAAATACATTAACAGAATCATTACGGGTCTTAATAATAGTTATTTGACAATCGTTCATGTATAATTTCGTGTGTAATATATTATCTGTTAGCAATTTAAATTGTATGTATCAATTTAATTAAGTAAAGGTCAGTGAGCCTCCAAGACGACGATTACCTTTAGTATTTCACAAATATGGTGGTGTCTGGTGAATCTCCATAGATGATGACGTAATTCAGTTGAGTATTTTTGCAGAGTTTGTTGACAAAAATTACTTAACTCTAGTTAAAAACTGTAAAGTTAAGCTTTTTACAATATCCTGGGGCATTATACAATGTATAAATGGAAACCAGATAACTGATATACTACTTTTCTTTTGTAAATACATACTTATACAGATAAATTACACCCAGACTCAGGACAGACAGACATGTTCATGCACACAAATATCTTTCCTGGGTGGGCATCGAACCCTAGGCCTCCGGCGTGAAAAGCAAGCATTTGCCAACCACGCCAAAAGGCAATAAAGAATGGTGGACCGAATTTTCTAGAAAACTGTGAATTACATAAAATACCTTGGTGTCGTTAAGACTCATGGTCACTTAAATATACTCAATGCAGTGAAATTGTAGGCTCTAAAGGTGTCTAATATTTATTTATTTGGGAATGCAAACACATGTTCCTACATTGATAATTAATACATACATTTAAGATAATTAAGCACAATTTATAAAATAGATACCCAACAAAATTTTCCTTGTCTTAAAAAAGAAGTTTAATAATTCAATATTCTTTGAATTTCTTCTTTAAATTTTATTCTAATGAGTAAATATCAATCTTGTTTTAATTAGGAATATTCTTCTGTATGATCCTGTCTTGAACAAAATGTTATCTATACATTAATTTAATAAATTAATGCAAATAAGAAAATATCTATAAATAAGTATACATTTAGCATGTTGGTAGTAAATGTCCTCTATGACTAATTCTACCGTGACCTCTGCTATTTTGAACAATTTAACGGAATCCGCGAATTGGACGCGCCTTGCTGACTGCTTTTGTAGTATTACAACGACACAATATGCGTGTATGCATGTCTATTTTGTCTATGCTTTGTAAATGTTGCAACATAGAACAGTGAGCAATGCCGTGAAAATTGCTAAAATGTCGCAGTAAAAAGGTCTATGATATTTGTCTGGCATTTTCACGAATTTGACCCTAAAACCTTTAGTCGGTTTTGGACCACCTATTTGTTGACCTCCATCTTAAATGTGGAGTGTTTATGAAGAAAAAATTCTTTACGCACGCTTGACTTGGGTAGTAGTTGGTAATTGCGTGACGAGAGCGTTACGATAAGTGCGATCAGGTGAGGTGAACGGAAGTTGAGAGGGAGATATAACTTAGTGGAGATAGAAAGAGAGAGAGTTATGTTTCGTATAAAGAGAGAGGTACGAATACACATTTTCCCCCCTCTTAGCCAGTTACGTTTCATTTATCTAAATTTTACTTAAGTCAAGTGTTCTAAAGCACACTCGTATTTATATTTAATTTATTTTTTAGTAAATATGAATTTATTTTTATATAGCAAGCCTCTGACATGACCTAAACGACTGATATTTAATAACTACCGCCTGGACTGAAAGTTTAACTACTATACCATCCTGCGAATTAGGCGATATCATATTTGCGGTGCAATTTCTAGACTAACCGCACGGCGCTTATATTACCACCACATCCCCGGGGTACACTACATTAATACGAAAAACTTTATTCCGACAGTCACAAATACGAATTTCAAAATACCGATTTCAATAAATCCGAATGGTTCAGAATTCCGAATATTACAACTCCGATTTATCATTACTCCTTATAAGGCATGCAGGCATGCAACATGCAGCAGGCATGCAACATGCAGCAGGCATTGTTTCTGTCACGGCTCCGGCGCTGCGGGGTTTGGGCGGGCCCACGCGAGCTTATCGTCGCAGATGGTTTTAACGCTCACCACCGCAGCTTCGGCTTGCCTCAGCCTCAGCCGCGGCGGCGGGCCTTCAAGCCACCTGCACCTCAGCTCGCGGGCCGCCCCACCCCTCCGCGCCTACGCGGGCTCAAATTACACTCTAGGGTAGGGCAGACAAGACTACGTGAAGTCGGTTGTGCAGCGATTCATTTCTGTCACCAAATTTTGTAGCATAACATGTTGACTTTTAGTTTATTCGAAGTATTGAAAATCGGAATGTCGTTTTTCGGACTGAGAACCCTTCGAGCATTTGACTCTTCGAACGTTTGAAAATCGGAAATCTAACAAATCGTATAAAATTAATTTCGTGATTTTGAATAATAGACATTACAATTCTTAGGTATTATGAAATTCGGACTTTTGAAAATCGGAACATCGAAATTCGGAATAAAATGTTTCGGAGTATTTGGGTGTTCCCCACCCATCGTTTACGAATTTATGGTTTATGTATATTCTTTTTCTTTTTATTACAGATTTTAGTTTTGTCATAGATGAAATATATTTAATTTATGGTTTTGATATACTTAATCCAAAGATGCATTTTTTTAACTAATATATTAGACATTAAACCTTTATTTTGCGTGATAGACTTTAGAAATTTATTGTAGACATTTTTAAAGACGTAGGTATTATTTTTAAGTCCTAAGGTCTTCCTAATTAAATACCTATATAATCATCATAAAATTCTTCTAAATATCTTGGGATAACTAACACACTGCCATCTGATCCCAAACTAGGCGAACCCTGTACTATGGCAACCAGAGAACTGATAAACATGCTTATAGATTTCTAAATACATACATTGTATAGATAAATTACACCCAGACACAGAACAAATTATCGTGTTCAGCACACATCGATTTTTCCCAGGTGGGAATCGAACCCACGACCTCTGGCGTAGCAGTCAGGGTAACTAACCACTAGACCATCAGGCCAGTCAAAAAATTAAATCCGTAATGACTAAAGAGTGAAAAGTGGTTCACGGTTAAAAAAAAGAACCAAGGTAAAATCGTCTTCAATAAAATGCATGATTCAACCTTATATCACCCGTAAGAATAAAAACTGGTTTTAACCACTTCGCAAATATTTTAAAGGTTACACTTTTTATTTGAAATTTGGGCGTAAAAAGATTGCTTTAGCTAAGTTATTAGGGTTGGGTCTCGAAATTTAAGTACTGAAAATACAACAGGCGATATATACTCGTATTTTGAGTTGTAAAGTATTAAGTTTGACGTGCGTAAGGCCCCGATTCTGCCCTAAATGAACTCAATTTATTTTAGTTTTTAATCTTATGGCTTTTGTAGTAATAACAAGACCCTCCCTGTCTACTGTAATCGTACTGTGTGAAAATAAGTATGAGTTTAGTGCCTTAAACTACCGATGACAGCCAGATAAGAAAAATAAAGAACAGTCTTTCTCATTTCGAGAAAGACTGTTCTGTATTCTATGTATAGTGATTAAAAGCACTTATGAGAGCCATAAGAAAGTTTATAATTTAGAGAAAGATTGTCCTGGATTCCTTCTTTCTCAAGGTAGCTTTAAATGTTTAGCCACAGTGTTACGCGGCCGGGAGAGTTGGCAAGAAACCACACAGGAATGCTCAAAGTACACAGATAAAATGAAAATCGCCTGCTGATTCTCTCGCTCGCACTCTACTGTACCTGAGCAGGCCATTTTTTCAATCTCCCTAGCCAAATGGTTGGCCATTTGGCCAGGGAGATTGAAAAAAATTTGAATTGAATTTTGGGTGAAAATATGATGATTGATATGATGATATGATGAAAATTATATTTAAATAACTTAGTTTATTCGTATAAAAACAGAATTGCCACCAAAGTTGTAACGTAAAGAAAAAAAAAACAATAAAATAAATAAAGCAAAACCAGTTAATTGATTTCGAAGAGCTTTTTATAAAAGTTAATATCTTCGTGGTTAGATTCCATTCAGTTGCATAAATCACAAAATGTTTATTAAATGTTAAAGCAATAATTCAGTTTCCAACAGGCTAAGCTTTATATTTAAAATGATAAAAGAAATGGCGGACATCTGCTGTGAATGCCCTTAAAACTGGTTCTTTGACTCCCTACAAAAATCAGGATGTCTTCAATACCTATCTATCATTTGCATGTAAACGTCAGCCTCTTAATTAATTTCAATTATTTTTTAAGAAAAGATAAGAGAAGAAAATAAATTTATTCAGTATATGCGCTCCGTTCGCTTTTTATCGAATGTCAAAAACAAATCCAGGTTAATCATTTACCTGTAGTTATCTGAAGCAATTTTACACTGCAAAAACGTGTTGTTTGTTATTGGACGGTACAGATGGTTACGTACCAAAGTTATCGTCATTTACAAATATTGGCGAAACATTGATACAGTGACAAATGAGCTTTATGGTTAATGAACCCGAGAAACACTTTTTATACGCGCCAAAAAATTTTAGAGACACTGCACCGTTATTCTAGGTCGTTCTGTAGCTTGTCTTGGTATTCGATTTTTAAAACTTCATCTTGTTTCTTTTTTATTCTAATCGATATATGGCTATGAATAAAATTTTATTTTGACTTTTATTTAGTCAATCTGACAGTAATTGGTTTATAATAGATATAAAATACAAATCATAGAAATAAGAGTCCGTGGTTTTGTATGTGTTCAACAAGAAATAACTTTGTAAGCTGATACGGACTCAGATACAGATTGAAAATGATTGACAAGAGTTTACATACATATTTTGCTGTTAACTTATGTATAAGTTTAATATCGGTATCTGCCTTCAAATAATAAAACTTCAAAGTATTCTCACCAGACAGCTAGGCCATTTTGAAAATTACAGTTGCGGATTTTGGGAATGTGCACTGCAAAGTTTCTTTAACCTTTAAGAGTTGGTGGTCCTGCCAGCAATAGATGCCATTTTTTACTATAACTACGGAAATGTGTGGAACTTAACGTTTTACCCATGAGATAAATGTTGTGAAATGTCACAATTAACGAATTTATTTGTCAACTTTTTGTTACAAGTTGTCACCTATTTGTAACTGAGTTATCTAATTGTATGCAAATATTACTCTAGGTTACTAAACAAGCATGTATGTGCCTAGAACCTTATTGAAGTTATACTTCTTTTGGCGCGATGGAGAAAAATGATGAGAGTGAATTTTTACGATGCGCGCGCACACCGACACCAAAAAATTTAACAGCATGAAGTTAGTTCTAGGTGGTATGAAAATGTATGAGAGTGAATTTTTACGATGCGCGCGCATCGTAAAAATAACAGCATGACGTTAGTTCTAGGTGGTATGAAAATTGATAACTATGTTCAAGTTGTATATTAAGAAGTATAACTTCTAACGCGTGTACATAAGTACACACAAGTTTTTTTATTCTTTAAACTAAGTCTGCAATAAAAATATCAAATTCTTCTGTATTCAAAAATTTGCTAACATATAGCAAATCGGAGTTGTTCTTAAGAAAGGTCAGGTCAGAAGTACCCTTAATCGGCGATCATGTATGAAGAATATAATGGCATAATGTAACGAGACAAAAGAGGTGCAAAGATCGTGACAAATGGAAATCCGTTGTCTCTATCTACCCTTCTGGGAAACACACGTGAGTATGTTAATGTTTAAAAAAATTGCTATATGGAATCTCAAATAAGCGCATAATTTGATAACTATTTTAACTTCACGCCACTTAGTTAAGAGAAATACAGGATGCATCCGAGGTTAGAATAACTGTTAAATAACAATTGAATGCACCTCTTAGATATTAACCTTCACGCTTTGTTCGGGTGCTTAATTTCTATTGTAGCCATGACACGGAGCACGAACCGCGAATACGTACTAACAGTTGTATTGACTTGGGTTGGTGTGAGATTAGAAGATTTGCCAGATAATGCATCTTTAGTACTTACTTCGTTAGGAGCTCTGTAGTTATTCATGGGCGTGTCCTCTGTTCTCTCTCATCATACAGATCATCAGCCTGATATCAACCACTGCTAGACATAGATTGAGGGGTTTGCTGTTGTCGCCGCGCTTGACATGCGAGTTGGTGAGTTGGTGACCGCAGTTAGGTGTTAGCTAGTACACTACGCGTTACTGCCCGACCTACTGGTGTATCCATTCGTCACGGGATGTTATGGGGTGGCCCTGTTTTTTCTGGGAAACCACACGAACTTCCCTCCTCCCAAATCCTCAATCGGATGAATGGCATTGCAACACGTTCCTAAAAGTCGACTCTCTCATGGTCGGGTTCAGTTGTTATATTTTATATCAAAAAACCCTGTTGTGCCTGATACCCTTTTTTATTATTTCAAAAGCAGGACGTTTTCATGCGGACTGTTTTTTATATTTCTTTTTTTTTATTCATAGAAAATGATACCGGAATTGTCATATATTTGTTAAAAAAATAGAAAGTTATTTCTACCCGCAGTAGCAGTAATAACTACTACTGTACATAACTGAATTTTTAAAAAATAGAACTCAATATTTTTATAAGTTTCAGTTACACCCTCTTGTGGTTTGACTTTTTTTAGAATATTGCATCATACCGCACCTTGAAACGGTAATCAGAATCTCAACTTAATTTATGTACAACGTCCGAGTTGAATATCCTCGATTTCATATCTCCTGTATTTGGCGGTAATTTCTGTTTGTATAGATGGTTTCAACTTTTTTAAAACTCGCAGACTTAGCAAAAAGTATTGATCTTAAGTAATTTGCAGCATATTCTTTAGAATTACGATTTATGGATTGTTCCTTAATCAGTTTTTGGACATAAGTGCCTTAAGACATGTATGTTAACGCATCTAATCAATCATTTCCGTTATTCTAAACTGCCAAATATGTATCAAATCAATTTCGGGCTTTTATTAAAGAACCTTTTGTTGTTTTAATAAACCTGTTTTATAGCATTTAATAATACAAATTACCTCATTGTCTCTCTATATTTGGATATGATAATATCGTTCTCAAATCACAGCTTGTTGATTGAATTATGTGTCCACTTTCGTAGGCGGCATTAAGTAATTTGTTCTTCATGTCTAATTGAGATTGAATGACATCACCTTAGAAGTCGAACTAACGTAGTACATAGGAATTTACAACTTTTATTATACTTTTTATATATTACTTGTGTTATTATTTGGTTCTGAATGCTAGATCCCCTATATTTGTTGGGCTTTCGACCTGGATTTAAGCCTGGATGTAGTGTGTAGAAATTATTAGTTGGAAAACATGGGGATCTTTGGTGAACCCAAGTTGACTACTGTATCGTTGGTAAATAAATAATGGGAAACTCAAATGTTTCTAAAGATTTATCGGAGGAAATGAAAGTATATGACGATATATAAGAAACGCTATGGAAAATTAACCTGGACTGTCCAACGAGCGCAATTATTCGTAAAATAGCAAAGCAGAGCAAAACCAAAACATAACGATTGTAGAAAAATCTATAGGTCGAAAGAATTTAAGATTGTTAATGTTTTCGTTATGCCACTACCGCCACGGTGTGTTGTGAAAGCGACACATCTTTATGTGACAAAACAAGAGCTGATTAATCGGCTTATTAGTCAATTCTTTCCGCGGCAGCCATTGTAACAATGGCGGACATGCTGGCTGAATGCAGTTGTCATATACGCATTACGCAGTGAAAAAAAGTTGCGTAACATTTGAAATTTTTCATTGTGTACTGTCAACCTTATTACGATAGTGATAAAGTTCATTTGTCATGTATGAAAGATTTGTGTATCTGATAATAAAGCTGACAGGAAGCATTGAGATGAGAAGCAGGAAAATTATAATCTTTAGAGTTATGTGAATGTAACTGCACGGCGCAGTGGTGATAGTCGCCTCGCTAGTTCGTGTCTCGAGTTCGATTCCCGCACAGGGCAACTATTTGTAAGACCCATAATCCATATCACTTTGTGTTTGTACTAAAGGAACGAATAAAAACTCAAGTGTAGTCAATAGTGGTAAATTTACTTTTTGATATTTAACGTTAGCCCAACCCAGCCCATAGGGGCTGTGTTTAGATTTCAGGTTAGTTATGAGTTTTGCAGCAGAGTACAATTCACCTAATGGAACTCGTGATTGCATTAAAGATTTTTTTACGAAACCTTTTTGTCAGAACGGAAACAAATGCCTTTTATTTATTTTTAAAACACTAGAGAGTTATTCAAACTATTAATGTAAGTTTGCGTAAGAGACGTACCGTTTAGAGTACTCAATTGAATTTTATTGATAGATATTATTCCGTTAACTTTCTCGCGACGACCGAAATGATTTTTTTATATATTACTTGCTTCCGTAGTTACAATCAGCTGCATTAATGTATACATGGTTAATTTGTATTATGTTGCAGTGTGTATATTCAATTTAATCGGTAAATATTATTCTATATGTAGTGATGTGTGGCTAAAGCGTAGCGTAGTGTAGAAATGTCCCGAGGAAATACTTACGAGAAAACGGGCCGCAGCATCCCTTTGAGTACTATGATCATCCTACTGCTATCGTCGACCCTTCTGCCAAGCGTGGTGATTATTGCATACTCCTCCAGAGGATACAAATCCATTGTACAGATTTTTTGCGGTGGCCTTTATCCAGCAATGGAAGTTTTTCGGTTAATATGATGAAGTGTTTCAACTTTTCAGAATACACTTCGGTTAACGAATAACATTATTGAGTTAATGCTGTGTTTTTCTGAGTGAGTACGGTTACCAGTGCTCGTCGGGGTGTAGGGAAGGGGTAATGTCTGAGTGGCAATGTATATTTCAAATAGGCTATATGATATGACCGCTTAACATTTTTTTGAACTCGGCTAACAGTTTTAAGCTCATCACGTCCTCAAAAAAATGCTTTTCGAATCCAAGATAAAATGACTGTAACGGCTATCTCTCGTTATTAACGAGAGTGAAGTACTCGTTACATTTTCACTGTTAAATATGTTTGTTTGCCCCCATTGTAGTACACATAAACCTACTTCGAATTTCCATAATTTCATACGCGGCATTATGGAAGGCCATCATACTGTCGGAAATATATGCATAGTTAAGTATCTAACTTTGACTGGCTTTGTCCACTTAGTAAATTATTAATTCCTCATTCTTTTAAAATTTTCCAATGATATCAAGCAGTGGATGTAATTTCAGGAAATGGCTTCATTCTACCATGCCGGAAATGTACATTAAAGTATCTAATTGGAACTGGATCTTTACACTTAGTGTAGAGAATCAATTATTAATTTCTTATCCTTTTCAAATGTTACAATGATATCAAAAATATGGATGTAATTTTGTGAAGAGTTGTTAATTTACCATACATACATATATGAGGAAGTATACTAATATGTATATCTTAATTTTCCTAGGCATTTTGAGTTATCCAAGACAGGTAATAAAATAAAGAATTTGTATAGAAAGTTAAACTTTTGCCGTGATTTTTATCCAAACTAGCTTCCTAGTAGCTTTAGTTAAGTACCAATGTATGTTATACTAGCTGTGTCCCGCGGTTTTACCATCATTCAATTTTTTAAATTATTACAGCTCCTTTCCCGTAGGTGATAGCGTGATAATATGTAGCCTATATGTTGACCCAATCTCTTAGTAATATTCATGCAAAATTTGAAATAAATCCATGCAGTACTTTTTGAGTTTAGCCCGGACATACATACAGACAAACAGATAAACAGACAAAAATTCTAAAAACTATATTTTTGGCTTCGACATCGATAGTAGATCACGCCCCAAGTATCCTTTTAAAAAAATATTCAATGTACAGTTTTGACTTTCCTATGATTTTATTATATGTATAGATTTTGTTTTAATTAGTTCAGTAATCGATTATCAAATATACAGACTCTTCATTGTTAGAAACAAAGCGTGCTATGAAACACGCTGATTACTACCTCTTAATATTGGAATGATAAACTATTACTGAATTCTTTGGACCGCCCACAGCTGTGGTTGAACAAAAGATTAGAGACAAATAGATTAAATGACCGCATTTTTACAGTAAAGTGATTACAGGTTAGTTCCAGTGGGTAAAATCAAGTAACGACTGGTTATAATTGCTGCCATTATTCTAATATAGCAAAACAAATAGGCTTAATAATTTTCTCTGTAGTGTTTAGTATACTTTAAGGCCACGCCATGTCTATCAGTCTATGTAATGTCTATGTTCACGATAAGCTCAAAATATACTGAAAAAATTTTCGTCATAGATATATATATATATATATATGTACTATATGGATATACAATACGCAAAGAAAAGAAATATAAGACACATGAATCACTCAAAAGAGACTTACCAATGAAAACTAATTAATAACGGCCTAAGATTATAATTAAACCATTACAGGAGATTGTTGACAGCAATTTGAAGGTTTTAATTGATATAACATCGAAACAATCGCAACACCCACTAATGGCTGTAAAATAAACACTCAATTAACAAGCTTGTAATCGATTTATAAATTGATTTGTGAAATCGAGGGCATTAGTTTAGCGATTATCAGGGTACGCCCATATACTAGGTACTCAATTATTTGTATAAAAGAATATAAATATATTATAAATAATGACTATAAGAATTTGTTTTTTTTTTGTAATCTAGTCGTAGAATGGGGAACGGTTCTAGCAATTTAGATAAAATTGATAGTTATAAGATTTAAGAAGCGAAACATCTTTATTTGTCACTTCTACAAAAATACCTTCATGATAAATGAGCGGAAAACTATAATGTTTTTCTCAGCGGTCCACCCTGTGACTAAAACGTGGTTTATGGATGGCTACTTATTAGAGGAAACTGGTGCAAAATTATTATGTAAGGCGCAGTAAATAATCGGTAGTTATGTGGTTCAAAATCTATGGTAATACGAGCGGAACGAATCGATAGTTATGTCGATTAAATTTATAATTTATGGTAAATCGTGGTCAATAATGTTAAAGCGTTATATTATATACGTCTTATATATTCATAAGACTGGGCTTAATAATACATAGTAAATTATGTGATTATAATATTTATTTCTAAGAGTAAGGTTGCAATCTTGATATTTTACCGACTCCAAAAGAGGAGGTTAATCAATTCGATTTCTTTTTTGTGTGTATGTTACGCGTTCTCCTTTGTCTGTGAACTAATATTTATTATCAATAGGAAATGCTTTCAGAATGATTGAAATTTAGTTCAAACCGGTCGTTGATAAAAACCATGCAATGGGACGAAGCTGTATTAAAATTATCTACTGTATAAAAATAAGTCGGGTTTTCCTTCCTGACGCTATAACTCCAGAACGCACGAACCGATTTCCACGGCTTTGCATTCGTTGGAAAGGTCTCGGGTTCCGTGAGGTTTATAGCAAAGAAAATTTATAAAATTTAACGCGAGTAACACCGCGGGGCACAGCTAGTTATTCTATAAAATATTAATCAACCGATTATTCCACGGAATATTCAACCGGCTACTCTGTGGTCGAGATATCGTCTTTATAAGGAGTAATAATGAACTATTGAAAAATGTGGATGGAACAACTTATGCTTTGATACCTATTTTTCGGATCAATCAGTACCAATGGTCAGGTGTCATATGGTGACCGAGGAGTTGACGTTCAAACGCAAAATTTAGATACTTTATGATGAGGAGTATCTGAATCACCCCCATGTATGGTCTACGATTTAGCGTTTTCGAGATAGAATTTTCTTAATGATTTTTCCGAAAAAATTTAACCTAACATCATTTTTCGATGTTTTTCTCGTTCTGTTGAACATTTCTGGTTCAGTTTTTTTTGTGATAACTAATTAGCATAGTTTAACATAACACCCCAAAAAGTATGGTTTATCTAATCATTGCAGAACTGACTTAGTATTTGTTTGAAAGTTCAAAATTAGGGTTTGAGCTCAGGACTCATAAAATTTTTAAAGTATCAAAAAGGAAATAATGCGGAAATTATGGTTTATCATACTAAAGTATAAATAAAAAAAAGTATAAATCATCATAAAGTATCTGAATTTAGGCCACCCTGTATATCCATTTGCGGGGATTGAACCGCAACGGGCACCAACCTTAGCCACTGCGCCATCCAAGCAGAAATTATATCAATTACTAGGAGTTCTCATAGGCGTGCATCTATAGATGGGATATCGCAATATGTCTTACTTCTGAGATTTTCCTGAAGTCATTAGACAGAAGCCAGGTCAGACACCTTCTGGCCGACTTTAACACCGATCACTACCCATACACTAATAAACAATAATTTTATAATTATTCTAATGAATGTAAATTATTATTGTTACAGGTAATCATTACAGTCACGTAGCCGCCCACACAACAAATCAGCAGCACTGCAATTTGCGCCAAATGCTTTAAGGTTAGCTAAGGTTGTTGGATTCAAGTAGAAGCAAAGTTAATTCTATTTTCGAACCGGCTATGCCTATAGTTTTGAATTTAGGAGCACCGGGAGATCCTAATGAGGTCAGAGATGCACTTTGTAAATATTTGAGGACTGACCTCTACATACTCGTAATTAAACACGGTGAAACTTCGCGTAGAACTTATAATAAATGTATCGTTCGTAGCTTCACGCAGAGCGCCTACCCCGGATTGGTAGATGGTGAAGCTTCGAGACCCGCCGGACGATTAAATTTATGATTTCCCATTGAGATTAGATAAACGCTTTGCATTGCGAATAATGCTATAAAACTCAACCAAGAAAAACCAACCTAACAACCTGCTGTTAAGTTTTTGCCAGCGTTCACTAAGTATTATATTATGTCCTACTCACAAATGGGGACACCCATTTGTATACAGAGAAAATCGAAGCAAAATTACATTATTAAGTGGCCGGTGAAAGCCTATAAATATATCACGTTTTATTCCCAAACTATTGAGCAAGACGATAAAATAATTTTATATTTGTTTCTCGGGTCCAACTTACAATTTGTATTCGGAGTGATTATCAGTAGCTACTGTCCCTTGCTTAGCTGCCTATAACGACTGTTATTAGAGGTATATAAAAACTAAAAACTGTTGTAAAAACTAGTTTTTTAGAAGTAGAGGTTTGACATTGAGTGATCACTCGCCGCGTGTAAGTCATCTGAACAAAAAATACAGACATATTAAATAGGCAGTCAACGATTTAGGTAACCTTAAAAACGGTAATATGATCATGTTTGTGGGTGAAATCATCGATTTTTGTTATGTTAATCGTTATGAAATCTTTCATTAATTTCGATGTGTTTCTGTAAATTAAAATAAAATATGTTTAATTATAATCTGTATTCTAATTATTTAAAATGTACCATTGAGGAACAATTGTTAAGGTTTTAAGGTCGTTTCCTAAAAAACAATTGATAGATTTAAAAAAATAAATTAAGTAGTCGATAACACTAAGATATAAGTCAAAGTACAGGCACAGACATATGGATTATATAAATTACATTGTATGATGATGGTGCAAATCGAAGGATACTGTATTTATTTATATCAATGAATCCATTTAGGTTTTCTTAATCTTTATTTATTAAAGAGGTTTTCATCACAATGCCAACCTCATAATAATCGAATTGCAAATGTAAGTACATTTATGGGCATCTAGCTGTACCCCACGGTTTTGCCCGTGTTAAACTTTATAAATTACAGCCTATATGTTAATCCAGGGTGTCAGCTGACTCCATATCAACTTTTATTAAAATCGCTCCAGCCGTTTAGACGTGAAGAAGTATCAAACATACACATTCACACACTCACAAACTTTCAGCTTTATAATATTAGTGTGATGAATGTCTATTTACAAAAACCACTTTTCCTATCGTATACAGCATTCCTCTGACAAAGGGAGAGCGAGAATACTATTACAAATTCCAACATTGTAAATTTTTGAAGCCTTTTAGGTTACAAACTCAGAAATAACCCAGTGTTGGTTCAGCGGATATTTCCCCGACGTTATTTAAGTGTTATATGTAGCGTAGAAAAAAAGATGTTGTAACTGAACACAAAAATATATTACCGGTAACATAAAAATATGATACACAAGAAAATTAATGTAATTAATGCAGACTTATTGCGACATACGTTATAAGTTATATATATTAACCGATCAATTTTATTTTTTTGCCTGACCCAGATTTTAATAATGATAAAGCAAAAACCTTTAAAAGCGTAACTGTCGAGATATTATATCATTTAATAAATAAACCGTAGGTACTGAACGTATGATATGTAACATAAGTCATGTGGTCTACTTAAGCAGATCAATTTAGTCGTGAACTTGAACCACTTGTAGGACATCAGGCGAAATACATATTAAACTAGCTGTGCCCGCGACTTCGTCCGCGTGTTAATTAGTTTATTTGTATTTCTTTTGTTTCTTTTTTCAAAATAAAAGTTTTTTCCAAAATAAAAGTAGCCTAAGTTACTCCTTATTACATCAGCTACCTGCCAATAAAAGTCCCGTCAAAATCGGTCCAGCCATTTCAGAGATTAGCTGGAACAAACAGACAGACATACAAAAATTATTAAAAAAAATATTTTGGAGTATGTACCGTATATATATTCATATACATATAGTAAAAATCGGTTATTGCAATATTACAAACAGACACTTCAATTTTATTTATTTGTATAGATATAAAAAATATAAAAAGAAGTTGATCTATCTATACCAGTCAGTAAATATGATCTTGATTTTTCGTTTCAACCTCTTCGATGTCTGATTTTGACTACCACGCAGACGAAGTCGCGGGCATAAGCTAGTAATATATTATATAGTGATGTTATATATAGTTCTAGGAATTGAATCTGATCTATATAGTGCATACATGAATGAACTAAACTGTAATTGTTTTTTTTTAAGACAACGCCCGTACTAGGGAATCTAATCCCTGTGTTGCGGGGTACTTTACAAATATATAATAGATGGTCACAAATTACATCCAGACTCAGATCAACTGACCCATAGTCACACAAATAGTTGTCCGGCGAGGCGAGACGAAGAGGCGAGGCGACTATCTTAGCCGCTGCGCCACACGTCGAAGACAACTATCTTATGACTGAAAAAATAATAAAACGTGAGAGACAGAAAGGGATCTGTGCAATAATGTGGGTCATGATGGCTCTCATCTCTGGATAAACCCTGGGTACATTATATAAGTTATGCGTAAGTTGATTGATATAAATACCTACGTCAAACTATTTCACAATACTGCCAAAAGCATTACTTAAATACCATTTCGTCAACTTGTTCCGTCTCTATTGATAGCCATCTGTCATAGATATTGTTTCTTTTAGTTAAGACCATAAATCAATCTAATATAGTTGAAAGACATAACGGTACAAGGCATTGAAACGTTTAGTTGGCAACACAGACATTAATTAAAGCCTCTTTGGATTGTTATGTAACTGAGCAAGTAGGTTAGGACTTAAGATTAGCTGTTAAATGCTTTTTTAATCTATTCTTATTATACAATTTGATTTTCGAACAATGTAAGTGGTACACTTTTTTAATAATGTTGAAAGTAGGTTGCATTAAAAACTAATGAAAGAATTAAGTTAAATTGTATCTTCCATTGAAATCAGTCTTTTGTTACAAAATGACCAAAAACACAGTAGTAGTAATGATTGAAAAAGTGCCTAATAATTTGTTGAATTAAATAGTTATGAATTAAAATTCAAAGTAAGTTTTTTTTTAGTTAAACTTTATAACCTAATTTATGTACTAGATTTAAGTAAATTATTCCACTTAATTTCCAGTAGTTCAAGGTATATTCTAGGTCACGTCGAATAAAAAGTGTGACGCGGTTGTTAAGACAGTCGACTCGCCACTTCGCGTCCCGGGTTCAATTCCCGCACAGAACAACTATCTGTGTGTTTCATAAGTAGTTGTACTGAGTCTGGTTGTACTTTTTATCCGTCAATTATAATAATAAATAAAATTATATATTTGTAAAAGTACCCCGCAATACAGGTTGTAGGGAAATGACAAAGCGATGACCTTAAAAAAAAAAGGATACCAGACAATTAAAATTTGTTTATGGTTATTTTTCATGTACAGACGCCAACACATCAAGCTACCCCAATCTGCCAAATTTCCCCAATTGAAAGTTAATCATATGCTTTTTTGATGAAGTTGCAAAACTATAAAAGAAATTTGACAGATTGGGGTAGCTGGATGTGCTGGCGTCTGTACTTACTATTACTTAGCATTTCTACGAAGTTCCTAATACAACAATAAATATTAAACGATTATTCACGTGTTCAAAACAAAACTTAAATGATATAATTAAGATTTTCAAGACCAATTCTCTATATCTATCAATTAGGTTAGAATAATGTTTAGGGATTTAGGACCTGAACTAATATTATAGAGAGAAAAGATTTGATTTATTATTTTAGCTGCATTATCAACAACTAAAGTAAGCTGAAATTTATTTTGGAAAAATCTGAGATACTTATGAAAAGTATAATAATGTAATGTAATCAAAGTCCTTACTTGGCATTAAGTATTAATTTATCTTGGCATGCGAAGCCGGGGCGAGTCACTAGTATATTATCAGGTTATTTATTATATGCTGCTGACCTGATCTTACTGACAATGTACGTTATCAGTACTCCAAGGTCTTAGCAACCGGTACCTACATTATTAACAATTACCTACTGTCCCACTTTCAATAAAGGACTGAGTAGATTATACCTACGTTGTTAGACTAATAGCCAAAGTTATATGAACAAAATGTAATGGAATTATTATCTTGTTGTAACATAATGACGTAAGTTGAAATAATTGATATTTATTATAAGTATGAACTTTAATGCGTAAGTACTGAGACGTAGGAAAACAGGAGAGTGGTGTATTAAATACATCTTCAATTAGATAAGATAAGATAAGATCATTTATTTGCGATAAAACATGGTTACAGGATGGTACATCTTAATACAAAGTTCAGCATGTTTTGCCTATTTAACGGCATGCAAATATTTAGGCTTTACAAATTGAAAATATATCCTAATAAACATCACAATTAAATCATAATACAGCATGGATAATAATTCTCTATTGCGAAATTAATCACTGTATCGCGAGGGACTTTACTAACTTGCAATTTAGGGACACTAAACACACCGAGATTCGAAACAACTAAATATGTCCCGTATGGGGATAGAACATGAAACTTGCGGGTTGCGAGGGAATAGATAAGAACAACCTTACATATACAGTAGTCGCTCCTATTTCAGACAATGTGATGATCTTGAATTGAATATGGACTAGAGTTCGAAAAGATATGTATTTATGTATAGATACTTTTATCTATTGTCTGGTTGCCATAGTTCAGGTTTTGACTTTCATAAGTCTTTTGACTGAAAACGAAAAAGGTTAGAAGTATTCAAAATCATGCAGAGAGAAAAATATTTCTATCCCTACACAAACAGCCATGGTATAGAATACTAGGTGTAGGATCTACCCATGGTGATGTGTATACACTATCTATTCAGGTGAGTAAGGAGGATATATGTACACATCACTATAGGTATATTCTGCTTATTGAGTCATGTACCATTACTGGACAGTGCATACTAAACGAACTCCTCTTCGAGTTCGGTGTCGCGGATACCCCATGTGTAGGTTGTATTAAAGGAAAGGAAAACCCAGCAAAAGTACGCAAGCGTGGACTGGCCTATGGGCTAAGTTCCTGAATAAACCGAAAACGTTGTAGAAACACTTAAGCACATTCGAGGTCTCTTCTGACAGAACTGAAATGGTTCGACTAGCGAAATAAGAGGTCACACATAATGGCCTAATGAAGGGGCTAACTGAGGAAACCAATAGCCCGACGATATGATGCAATAATGTACCTATATTATTCTGCTAGGTATATATAGATATACACTGTTAGCCTTATTACCATATCTAGCTTAACTTATAAGGGCAAAACGTGAGTGGACCATAATGAGTTTCAAACAACTGTATTTCACTTGAAATAGCCACACGTAACGGACACTATGTCCTAACTTAGACTTACATTTAATGTAAGTCTGAGACACGATGTACTGTAATAGGAGATACACACATTGTCACTTAATATATGCCTTATTATTTAGCAAACTGATGAAACCAGTTGTGGGCCAAATTTATTACATAGTATATATACTAACCTATTGCTAAGTATAAGCGAGAGTATATTTGATTAGACTTGGACTTTACTTAGATATGCAAGGCGTAACATCAATGGTGGCAGGAATTTAGGAAGTGTAATCTATCCATGAAGCTTAAAAATTAAAGTAAACCTGTTTGTTGTAATACTTAAAAACATGCTTTGACAGTTGGCTGGTACAAAATTCGTCAGCTGATTGACAGTTTTGTATAGCATAATAATAATATCCTAGGACATTATTCACACACGGCCATCTGGTCCCAAACTAAGCGGAGCTTGTGCTAAGGAAACCAGATAACTGATATACTACTTTTCTTTTGTAAATATATAGTTACATAGATAATTACACCCAGTCTCAGGACAAACAGACATGCTCATGCACACAAATATCTGTCCCACCCACGACCTGCGGCATGAAAGGCAAATATTTACATCCACCAACCGGCTGTAGTTGAAGTTGAAGTGCTCATAGTGCAAAAGAACTCTGCTCTATATTCTGCAAATATGAGTAGGTACGCGTATACGGTTACTAGATTTTAAACCTACGCCCGAGAGATAAGCTTAAGCATTTGTAAATGTAAAACATAACGACACTTACAAAATGTATCGGCTGAAATAAGTAAATGTATATACTGAAAAGATTATTGCACTACTATTATTAACCTCGGTAATACGAGGTATTACATAAAGTGCACTTGCTCCAATTAACCTGCATTCGGTCAGAATCCGCTGACAAACGGTTGCGAAATGTCGATATAATAATTTATTTGCTTATCGATGAACGGTGTTCTGCGGTATTTGTGGTTTGATATAAATCGTCACGTTCCATGGTTTATCAGGAAACTGGTGCGATGTAACACTTCATTTTGGCATTGTGACAGCGCTGTAACGGATAATTTAATGTTTGAAACAAGTTGATCGATATTAAATTGGTTTTGATATAATCGTAATCTTTCCCGTGACAGTGTTGTAAAAAACAACAAAATCCGGTAGCCTGTTTCATTTATTTGGCCGAGGTATTATCTATCCTATATTTTACTAATCTTTTGTGATCAATGATATGATACGGCTATATCTAAAATAGACAAATACATATTTGTATTTCAGACACGAGTGTTCATTCTTTGTGCACAAAACTAATTAAACTATTTAGAGATATATTTCAATACAAACTTATATATATATATATTAATTAACTAAATTAGAATTTCAATAAAAAGTGATCATTAAAATTATTGTTTTGATTAAATTAAAGCGATAGAGATCATTCAAACTTTAGCTCAACCGTGTTATCAACTTGACAAGCAGGTAGATTCATGGGATCGGACTTTAACCCCAGTACTGAACACAAGTTTCCATCCGCGATATAAAATATTAAAAGAAAATTGTAACTTTGGCTAGATTGATTTTCAAGCTACCTTGGTACCACCTCACTTAAACTAATTATCTAATGAAAAAAGGTAAGTCGAAATTGTTATATAAATTTGGCAGATACAATGCCACGGGCGGACCGATATACAGACAATCGTTCAGATATCATTTGTAGCTAAAAATATTAAAATAATATTTTAAATCTTATAAAAATCACATTAACAACAAATAAAAAGTCACAACAACGTAGTCCAATGACATTTACCGTCCATTTATTTCCGCGTAAAATGTAGACGCCGAGTAAAAATAAACGCGATTTGCTCATAAATTTCTAATGAGGCATTCATGCCAATCGAAACAGACAATTTACTGGCAAATGAAGAAACAGTACATTTTTAACTATCTTTTACATCTTGGTATCGATTACGTAAAGAAAATATCGATTATTTCGCAACACTATTATCGTATCGCAAATGGATATCAACAATAGGTTACGAAATATTGTCCAGAGTCTTTCCTGGTTTGTTACATTTAAATTTATATCTATCTTTGGACACAATACAGTTTTCGAACCATTATTTTGTTTTGCTTTAGAAACAAAACGCTATAGGCATTTTGTTAAAATATTGCAGTAGTAATATCGTTGGTAATTATTTAAATGGCAAACAGTGGCTAATTGGGCAATCTATATAAATTACAACCGGCACAAGTTCTTTTAAGTGTCACAAAAAAAATAATTAGTTCACTACACGTTTCGATATATTTGAGTCCGGTTTCTGCGTTACCTAAGTCTAGAATAAAGAAAAATATATTTTTTTAAGTCACGAGTTGAAAGATTATGAACTAACTCATATGGTGCCATTCTATTCCTCCGTAGAAACTAGATTCTATGTAGATCTTTTAAACGTCAAAGTTGGCAAACACACACTCGTGTTGCCTACACTTCTTCATGCCCTTGAGTTCTGGGGTTCCACGGTCTTACTTATGGCTAGGGAAACCATATTAATACCTGCACCGGTACGTAAGTGATCGGAGAGATAAAGTACAGACGCCAGCACATCAAGCTACCGCAATCTGTCAAATTTCCCCAATTGAAAGTTAACCTTATACTTATGTGATAAAGTTGAAAATCTATAAAAGAAATGTGACAGATTGGGGGAGCTGGATGAGCTGGCGTCTATACCTAGGTACACGGTTACCGCGGCCGGTTCCGGTTGATGTCATTAAAATATAATTGATAAGCCATGTCATAGGTCTGCTGGGCAGCTTGGAAAACTCTGACATCAGGGGTAAAGAAAGGAAGGTCACAATTTATTACCTAGAGAAATTCCCCGAATTCATAGAGTGAAATAATGTCATGCTTGTCAATTCAGTTAATGCAGCATAGGGATTTCTACTTCAGCTCATCAAATGCTTGGTGCATTTCTTCGAGTACCAGCGCCATCCTGCTGATTTATACCGATCCGTTTCTAATTCTAATATCTAATATCTTATAATAATAATAATATCTGTTTTCCCCCTAATCTCAATAATATTGATACAGAGAATTATAATAATATAGAGAACTTAGAGAATTAATTAATCGTGATAACGATTGCATCCCGTTTGGCTTCCGGGGCAACTTATCAAACTCAATTCAAAGACTAACTAGTAGATAAATCCAAAAATAATTAACAGATGTAATGTGGCAATTATAATCAAAGTAGGCAATGGGCTGCAAATAAGTTATTAAAATTCTAATGAGATAGACCTTTAATGGTGCCTTTTGCAGCAGTTAATGTTAATGCATAATAACGTACATATTACACACGTCTATATAAACGTATCTAGAGTCATAAAGGTCTAATAAACTTTAATGGAATATCTAAACAAAATATGATAGATACGATATATTTGGACGTTGGCTATCTGACTTGAGTGATTTTATTATTAATTTTGTGAATTTTCACGCACTAAAGGTCTCTGCACACAGCGGGCGCGGCGCGGCGGGACGGGACGGCGACGCGACACTGAGGAGTTGTAATGTACTAGATATTACGGACGACGCCACACAGAGCCGTCCCGCTCGACGCGACGCTGTGTGTGGCGTCGCCCGTAATATCTAGTACATTACAACTCCTCAGTGTCGCGTCGCCGTCCCGTTCCGCCGCGCCGCGCCCGCTGTGTGCAGAGACCTTAAATTAATTTAACCAAGAAGAAGACAAGTATTCTTTGTAGTACAAGAAAGAAAAACAATGGATATTGAATAATCATATCCTGGGACATTATTCACACATGGCCCTCTGATTCCAAACTAAGCAGAGCTTGTTCTATGGAAACCAGATTACTGCTATACTACATATACTACTTTTCTTTTTGTAATACATACTTATATATACAATTACCTCTAAACTCAGGACAAACAGACATGTTCATGCACACAAGTATTTGTCCTGGGTGAGATTCGAACCCACGACCTGCGATGTAAAAGCAAGCATTTATCAACCACGCCAACAGACCCGTCAAATAAATTAATTAAGTTTTAACATAATTGGCGGCCTTAGTACTAAAACGTTCTCTTCCAGGCGGTCTAGTATATGTACGGCAATATACCTATATAATACTAAAAATTTCGCAATGTAACTTAAACATTCTTGTGCATGATCTGGTATTCTGTCGCTAGTACTTAAGTAACAACTTGTTCAATAAGGTAGATTATGTAACAATAACTGGAGCAATGCAGCATGAATTTCACCACTTGATTCCAAAGGACTCGAGGCGGTTTGTTTGAAAGCACTGTCCACTTGATCGTAACTTGCATCACTAAAAACTAAGATGGCATTTATTTATGCAGCCAATTTGGCATCTTAGATTATTACGTCGTGTGACTGGTATTTCCATTTTTTGGCCTTTCCTGATAACCAAATTAGCGGACACCTTAAGTATAAAAATACTTAAGTTAATCATGACATCAGAATAGAATAGAAAACTCTAATTTATGCGTCATAAGAATACACATTGTTACATAACTTAACACGTTGTCCAAAAAGCGGTCTTATCAAATAGAGCGATCTCTTTCAGATAACTTTAGGACGAATAGTAACTGAACTTTACCTAAAAGCAGTATATGTGCAACAAGAGGTGTAGGTAGGTACGAATTGATTTACTTACTAATTATTGACATGTAGTGTTTTCCTAGTAACTTAGATAGAATTACCGAAATGTATATTTATAGAATTTACGTAAGAAAAAAAAAATAACATGTTACGAGTAGGTATATTTTGTGACTAGTCAAAAAGTTAGTTAACCGTATTTTAGATACAAAAATAGTATTGAAAATAATTATAGAAAAATTATGGCATTCCTAAAACTGGCAATTATTTATCGCATGTTTCTTAATATCAATAGAAAATATTAATAACTATGGATTAAAAAACATCAACAATTCCCTGATAATGGGAGTTCAGAATACCGTAAAATATAAAATAGATTAATGATATAGGAAATGGTTTTTAGTTATAATTCTATTCAAAATAGTTAGGGGACTCAACGATAGAATTCTAAGGTAACTAATACAACTAACCTTAATCCAGGTGTTACGTAGGTTTGCATTATTTCCCCATTAAGTGTGTCGCAGCCACTTTTAATATTTAAATTCAGACCAGGCTTATCAAATAAAAAGTGGATCGTATTGTTTCAGAATAATAAATGAAGTCTGAACTTATTTGGATCAGTAATGTGCCCCAGTTTATGAAATATCCAAATTTGCAGCTACCCTCTATTTCGTAAGCGATGTAATTGAGATAAAGTGTTGAATATCATGTAACTGCTTCAATAACTTATGTACTTGAATCTTAATTATGTGCTATGGCCTCCAGCCGATATTAACAGATACTATGATAGTTAGATAGAAATTTATGCCATACGGTATATAATGTAGATATTGTACGTGCGCAATGGACTTAGTATCTTTTTTTATCTAAGTAAATGTTATGTATAATAAAATTATATTTAAGTGCAATCTGAATGTGTGCAAGACATATTATTCTTTTTCTACCACAATCAGCAACATTCGTTCAAAATGCTTAGGTATCCATATTTATTGGGATATTATATGGGACTTTAAAAAGCACATGTTATTAATATGTGCTTTTTAAAGTCTATGTATTCTTGTATCTTGTAAAAATAGTATATATATTATTATAATTTTCCAGTCACTCAAGACATGGTTGTGATATTACAAGTTAACTATATCTACATAATTAATTCTATATCAGCGGAAGCCTTCAAGTGACATAAACAAATGTTTATGTCACTTGAAGGCTTCCGCTTACCATTGCGCTGACTTATTAGTATATAAATATGTAATTATCAAAAATTTACAACTAGGGTTACTAAAATTCGAAAGCAGTCAGCGTCGAAATGCTCATCCGCACCGCCATTAACTGGCTACTTGCCCAGAAGGCTGGCAGCATTATTTTGCTAGGTAACAATGCAGATCCGACGTGCTAGAAAATTCAGCTTCTCGGTT
The DNA here is from genome assembly GCA_951640165.1 of Pseudoips prasinana. Taxonomy (NCBI): domain Eukaryota; kingdom Metazoa; phylum Arthropoda; class Insecta; order Lepidoptera; family Nolidae; genus Pseudoips; species Pseudoips prasinana. The sequence goes on along the minus strand of OX621235.1, from coordinate 10,700,396 downwards.
CAGCCCCCATAGTCCGGACTCAACTCCAAACGTCTGAAATATAATAATAATAATGTAATATAACTATGATTTGTAAATAAGCGGAAGACTTCAAGTGACATAAACATTTGTTTATGTCACTTGAAGGCTTCCGCTGATATAGAATTAATTATGTATAGTTAACTTGTAATATTACAACCATGTTCTGATTATTAAGATGTGCTTTTTAAATTCTATGTATTCTTGTATCTTGTAAAAACAGTTTTATTTTTAAAATTTTCCAGTCAATCAAGACACGTGTTTCCTAACGTAAACAAATACTAAGCCCCTAAAACCCTACCGCGGCAGTAAGCTGGCCAAAGTGGAATATTACCAATTAACGAATATAGCGTGCAAAACCACTTTACATCACATTTAGATAACCAACCGTGACCGAGTAACCAACAACAATACAATTAATCATATTAATAACATGTTGGCGTGTCAATGATGCAACCACATGAAGGGCGGACTCCATATTTGATAATTCTTAAAAGGATTTCATAATAACAATAAATAATATAGGACATTATGTGTTATGGCTCATTTTCAGTTATTCAAAGCGTAATTTGCACGGTGAAGTACAGACGCCAGCACATCAAGCTACCCCAATCTGTCAAATTTCCCCAATTGAAAGTGAACCTTATGCTTATGTAATAAAGTTGAATATCTATAAAAGAAGTTTGTCAGACTGGGGTACCTGGATGTGCTGGCGTCTGTACATTTTAAACTTGTTGTGTAATATGTTAATATAAAATGAATGTCAACGGATGATTCGGATTGCAAAACTGATTGGCGGCCGCAAGATTCTATTTGGGTTTTCCTGTACACCTTTAAGTAAAGTCAACTAGAAGCCACTAACATACCTACTAAATTATTATAAGCTGGCATAATGATGTGCTTTTATTATAAATAAAATAAAAAAGGTTTTTATTCACGTAGACTTTAAAAAAGCGCTTGTAAATAGTCAGAACATGTTCGCAGTAATATATAATTAATTTATAATTATTTCTAGGTACATATAGATATTTAGGTACACGGATTGTAGGAAATAATTTACAGTAAGATTTATTTTATAACAGTAACGATATTTAGCTAACTAAAATTAAGTTATTGTCAAGGATCATGTGTAGGTTTAATTATCTAAATTTTAGCTATATTTTTACTACATATTGTCTGAATGGTTCTGTCTATATAAAGGTACGAATTAAATGTTATCATTATGGCGGGTGTTTATAACGACGGTCGCGGTTTAATGCTACCACCGGATCCAATGCGCCCCAACTGAGAAGACCCAGCGAAACAAACTCAGCGGGTGTGTCTACTACCGGTTTCAACACGGCCCAATTGAGACGTTCCGGCGGAACATACTCAATGGGGCATATAGGTACACGAGATTAGTAGATTCGTTGTAGTAGATTCGTTATAGATATTTAGACACTGATTATTTAAACAGGTAGTTTGTCTCATGCTCTCGAGTGTAAAATCAAATTTGAATGAGAAGACAAAACTCTGAAGTTTAGCAATCATATAATTTTATACGAAATAAATACTATAATAAACATATCCTGTAGAATATATTGGAAAGATGATAAAACATTTGGTACAACAAACAGGATTCACCGTAGCTTAATTTCCAAAGTATTGGGCGCTTTGATCCGATCAAAATATAGGTCCAATTCATGTTGGTGTCCTCATAAATGAAGGGGTCTCCGCGAGCAATTGGACCGAGATGATATAATTCATTTTTTAATTCTGAGGTTGGTTGTCTAATAGCGAAACTGCCTGCGGCATATAAGCAGAAATCCATTTATATTACAAAAAACAAAAACGTAGGTTACAAAAATAACTTTAATACAGAAAATTTTAAAATCACATACGTTACCTGACAGGGTACTTTACTTTCGTCGATTTTTCTATGTAATATATTTAACATCCAAAATAAAATCTATTTAACTCACATCTATCAAGCTAGAGCCCGTGAAATAAAGACGCACAAACACACAAGCATAAAGGCATAATCTGCATTGTTTTGCTTTGTTAAATTCAACTTTCTTCTACAACTATTGACACGAGGGTAACCACTATCGACACACCTTTATAAAAAAAAAACATTCTAGGAAATTAGTATCTATAACAGGGATGATGCTTTCTGAACTAGTCTTGATTCCATTTCTACCACTCATTAACTGGTATCATAGTAATCAAAGTTAAAATATTGTTGACATACTCAACATTTACAGGTGAGCACGTCTGTATGTATATTTGAGGTAGTAACATAGTCTAAAATATTAACATTAACCTCTCGGAAAATTCCTCCTGCTCCATCTTGGAATTCCAAATTGTTGCATAAATATCACGGAAAGCCCAGACATGATTCACTTCAGAAATACCATCCAATAATGATGTCAATATTTTTGCGAGATTCGATTCTCTGAACCACTTCATACATTATGATATTTTATTTATTGAATGTCACAAAGAAATTATGTTTTGTATTATTTTTATTCGTACGAAATCGACAACGTTGAATGATGGAGAGATGTAAAAAGATAAAGACAGGCTATTATAAAACACAGCTGGACTTGATATTTATATCCTGCTGGAATATTGACGAGTTCATAAATTGATCGGTTGATTAAAAGCAGAGAAATGACTCGGCATATTCACGTAAATAACTTACGGTGATACAGTATAGGCCATGGACTTATTTATTTATGCAAATGGGAGGTGGCTAGATTAGCGATCGAGTTCAAGCCAAGTTGTTATTGACGACAGCTGGTAATCACGATATAATGTGCCCTCTGAGGCACCCGGACGCCTACATAGTAAACATGTCTTCCATCTATAGTGACCGCACTGAAGCGGTTGACCTCATCAATGGCTTATGGAACATTTTTATATGACGTTTAAAGTAAGTGAGGTGAGGGTAGTTGCAACCCTTGACGCCCTCAGTAGCGTAGCAACATCGCTTCCCCAGTCATTTAGCCCGTGACCACGATCAATGCAACATTGTAAACAATGTTATATCATTATTGTAGAACTTTCAGCGATGCAAATTTCCTCATGATGTTTTCCCTCACCGTTTTAAGCACGAGATAGTTAAGTTCAAAACACACATGAATTCGAAAAGTCAGTAGTGCTTGCCTTGTGTATGAACTCAAGGCCAATGACTTTCCAGTCCAGCGGTCTGACCATTAGGCTATCTCGTACTACTAGCCCAAAAAATCATGCACTATTTAACTTATTAGCCTTTAAATGTCACATTTAGAATCTTTTAGGTTTCCGGTTGTGTATATGGGCCCGGTTTTGTCTTAAGTTTCAACTAGATTGCATAAACTCGAGTCACGAACTTCTGACGAGGCGTGATATCTTGCGGTTGCAACCACTTAGCAGCTTCCTTTGTTTAGGATGTTGAAAAACTGTTCACTATTATCTATTAATATACCTTCAAAAGTACTTTCAAGCACACAGTTACCTACTTACCTACATTTAATAGGTTAAGGTCTAGCCAGACTACGAACTGATCTTACGAATGTTGGCAAGGAAAATAAAACAATTGACACTAGCCCCAATTCTAACTAGCAATAAGAGAACATTCGTATCATATCTACATATACTATTTTCATATCATTGTATTATTTTCTAAGCTAAATATTTTAGGAAGTGGTAAATCTGATAATGAGTGTTCACCCCACCTATGGACACTCCATGGACTTTCCTTCCTGTGTGTTCAGAGGGAGCCACTCTGTTATTTGGTGGTCGGCAACGCACTTGCAGCCCGGCCCTTGCGGGTTGCAAGTGCGTGGCCGACCTATAAGGAAAAAGGCTCGTTTTTAAAATAAACTTAGTGCTTGATGTGAGATAATTATAAACAAAGTGGCTTCTTCTGAATACACAGGATGAAAAGTCATATAAGTTTATCAGTTAGATTGTAATACAAATAAAGTACTAAGTAAAAGTAAACTACTAGGTAAATACTTTTAATAATAATAAATAAAACTATTCCAAAGTAGTTTTGAGATAAATCATAAATTCTTATTGCTCTATCTTTGATAATAACATTAGTATTATCATGTAGACTTGAAATATAAATATGAACCTTAAAAATGTATCTTTGTGTAAGTGTTGTTACTCGGACACATATGACTGCACACTGCAGTGTAAACACTAACCACTTCCTCCGTATAGCTAACCACCGTAGAGATTTAACCACGGAAGAGTGGTATCGAGATACATCGGGCAGTGAAAATGCATTCCTTGCGGTGCGAGACACGCGGAAAGCGGAGAGACCACGGGACGGAACGGTTCGCGCAAGATATAAATGGACTGGATGTGAATTCTGATTTATGAGTGATAGAAGTCGTATGTCATTGTTTTATGTTCAATACTTGCAGTGGAGCGCAAATATTTAGGTGAGAAGAATTCATTAAGAGGACGGAAACAGTAGTAATAGTGAGTCATGTTTGAGCTAGGTACACTAAGTGGTATTTAAGCAATTAAACCGAGGTCTCTGAGTTAATTTATATAAATAGGCGTTTGTTAACGTATGTGCATTGGTCCTGCCCCTTTTAAGTTATTATTGATTATGTTATGCTGTTAGGAAAGATTTAAGTTGGTGATTTTTCAGATCTTGAAGTAAACAGAATATAAAATCGCCGCGGGGTTTTCTGTGGCACTGAAACATTAGGTATTGCCATAGGTTTAAGGTTTATTTTAACTATCTCATAAACAATCCTGAAGTTAATTGTGATTATAGCTGACTGTGATTACAAGTAAAAACTTCTGTAATGTTGATGGAAGAAGTTTATGAAGAAAAAATATAGAAAAGTAACGCCAAACAAAAGTTAATATAAGTTCTTTTATTTAAATTATCATTTCTAGTAAAAACAAAAAGAAGTGACAACAAAAATTTTAATCAGTTAACAAATAACTGAAATTGGGTTATACTAGAACACTCTGGTCTTATCAATTAAGGTATTTTTCAAACTTTTCAATAATAATATCCACCCATATTAATAACCCACCTATACTCCACGGTTAATAAATAGCTATTTTAATTTCTTTAATCATAGCTTTAAAACTCCCGCCTGTTCCAGTGAATCATAGATCATCGACTAATTATCCTCCCAGTGCAATTAGACGTGAAGATGAATCCAGGCACGCGTGATAAAACAACGCGGAAGAGTAATCTCAATGAAATAGAAAATATTTGCTTGAAAATATCGACAGTAAGTACTCTTTACTAACACCATGTGTAATAAAATAAAGTAGTTAGGCGCGATCCGCAAAGGACTGCATGAAAGCTGCTGTCAATTTGAGACAAACACATTTTTTTCAGATAAGATAACAGTTTAATATATTAGGAACAGTAAACTTAAAATAAATGTAAGTATTTAATTAACACGCACCCAAGTGTTAATTAAATACTTACATTTATTGTACAGCTCGTTAATTGTACAGACGCCAGCACATCAAGCTACCCCAATCTGTCAATTTTCACCAATTGAAAGTGAGCATTATGCTTTTGTGATAAAGTAGAAAATCTATTAAAGAAATTTTACAGATTGGGTTGCTGGATGTGCTGGCGAATGTACAATTAACGAGCGCTCTTATAAATAGGCTGACGAATGAATCGTCTAAGGACGTCATACTGAAGTTTTATTCTAGACAGCGTTTCGAAGGCGATTGAGGATTTGTTTTTTTTAATGGCCGATGACTTAGTCGACATGATAAAACATTATCATCATCATCATATCATAACAATGATCTCCACAATTACCGGTCTTGTGCTATCCGCTATAATAAAACATAGTCACACCAATTTGCTCCGAAGTTTGTAAGACAAATTAAATATATATGTCCACTATAGACTATTACGAGAGTGCTTAATTATAATTGATGTACAAAAGTTTCTTAACAAATATTAAAGAAATTAAGTCAGATACGAAGAGTGCTTGATACAACTAAACTTTTGAAAGCTTCTCCACCTGGACACCTTATGCTTGTTAGTAAAAGGGAAATTCTCAAATAATCCGTTCCCTACGAACCGGAAGACGCAGCGTGGGCAGGCCGACGATGGACCAACGATAAATCAAGGGTCGCGGCAAGCCGCTGGATATATAATATACCCACAATATTTTCAAATTTATCAAAATCGATTCACACACAAGTGATAAATCACCCAACATAAATAAAAATGCTCCGTCCTCTAAGTGAAGTATTTTAAATTGCCTTCATCAGAAGATTTACTTTTAATTTAGATATTTTAATAATTTGACGCAAATCAAAATATCTATATTAAAACTACTAATAGATTTCACTAATACGTGTAGATGTTAGAATAGTAATATATCCAAGATCTTCATTAATATGACTACCTACTTTTGTTCCATTTGGTACAAATTTTATTTCCTTACACACTTTTTAATTTATCGATAATAGACGTAGACATGCATTCTTACTTTTTTAATCTAATATTGTTTTTATATTTGAGTCATGTTATTGATTAATTGCTTTTTTACTGCTTCGATAGTAACTACACTGAAAATATTTCATTATGCATATATTATAAGTAAGGTTTCGTAGCTGAATGTACTACGCTATGATATGAAATTCATGACTAATAAATAAGTAGTCTACCTATTCATACCGAATAATTATAGTTTTATTAGTAGTTTAAGTACTCATAACCAGGTCCAGGCCAGTTAAACAATCGGTGAAATTAGGTACTGCCCGCTGTCAGTCTGATGATGGGTCACAAAGTCACAACCATAATTAGATTGATTAAGACATATTAATTTTTCAGCCCGGGTAGTAAAGACTTCCTTAAGCCCTTTTAGACGGCTATGTTCGAGATTTTAAATAAACGTTTAAAGTTTGCGTTGAAGACTTTCACGACTTCACTTGACAAGAAAAGCAAGCGTGGGCTCAATCCATGAAGGAGCATGTATATATATATACACTTTAAGCAACAGTTTTACATTTTGATCAAATCTATTCAACCACACAGGATATTTCGACATCCAATACCGGTCATGTATCACAGAATTAGCATGCTGTACCTTACGAAAATGACTTGAGGCTGTAATATACATGTATAAGTGGTACATAGTATATAGGTACTCACGATTTACGATATTATATAACTACTATAAGAATATAACCTAACATTCGTGACAAAACTTACATCTTACGCGACACATGTTTCGTATTATTACGTCTAATATGACTAATACTCGTAATAGGGTTATCAAAGCACTAATTTAGTGTAATTTAACATAACCAAATTGAATTCTTATGTATGGATTTCGTAAGTACTGTAAAACTGAACAAATTCGTGACTAAATTTTAAAGCTGCTAACGCAATGTAATCATTTATTGGCTTAGAATGAAATGAACTATTAAAATCATAAAGTAGATTTTATAGATGATGACTTTATAAAGACATTCTTTGCCTCTCGTTCATTGAGATTTTGTAAGACTCTTATCCATATAAATCTCTTACATGTAATCTTTGTTTATAATACTGAAAAGACACGCAACAGTCTCATGCAAGATATGAAGATCGACATCCAAGGACCAAAAAAATACAAGATAGATTATAAGGTTGTTACTACGTTCACTCTGACATTACTTACCACAGATTAAATCTGTGTTACTTACGTTTGTAGTCTATATCAACTCAGAAACGGATCGTAACTGTGTTAACTCGAGTCGCTCAGTATGCTTTGTATGAAACTCCCTACTGCAAAGCACACTATTCGGAATCGTAACGTAAATGACTCGCCTCGGGATAAGCTAACTGTAAGTGCGGCGGCGCCTGGTCGTAGTCGAGGCTTCGCCTAGCCGTAGCAGAATCGATGTATCTTGCTGAACTGCTTTTGCTACGTGCTTTTCTGCTTTTGTTTTAGATTGACGCCTGTTTCACGGCGAGTCGAAAGGTGATACCGTTACGATCCCTTTGCGATTTGATATGTGTGCTGACTCCTTAACTAGTTAGCTAGCTAGTTGGCTAGAGCATCTTAGGCCAACTGTAACCCACTCAAAAAAAAAGGCTGGCTTTACAAAAATCTGAGAGATTAACGTGGCAGGATATTTGTCTTATCACAGAGTGCTATATCTTTGCACCCCTGAGACAGTGAAGCAAGTATGTCTGCAAGAGAAACAATCTTATAAGGCACTGTTTCTTTATTCTCAGGAAACCGTACCATGTTGCAAGTACTTTGGTGTGAGTCAATATTAATCCGATTTCATTAAGTTTTGTTCGTAATTTAAATCTTATGTTGTAATGCATAAGATTCAATTATGGTCTGATTTTTAATTATCATAATGCAATGCATATACATGGCGCTGTAACAAGTTGTATTTATTTGTGTGTAAAGCGCAATACGCAACACGGTCTGAAAATGTCGTTTTCGTAATTGGTTTATTAAAACTTGTAGATAAAATATTAATTTGAAATACATGCCTACCTCGAGAGTTACATAATGTTCTTTTAGTTTGTAAGCTAAGCTACTTTGGCTGGCCATATAAGAAACGAGGATTCTGTAGGATAAATCTGGAGGAGATCACATTGAAGAACGCCTATTTCAGAATACCAAATGTTACCTTATTTTTTTGTATTTTGGTGTAAAATAAAGCGTTATCTTATTTTCTAAAGCAAGTATCCAGACGAGCATGTTTTTTTCTTTTGAATTACAAATAGTATTAAAAAAGAAATGGTTTGTTATAAAACCGCAAAACATACATATTATTTGAAGAAAACTTTAGAGTCGTCTTAAAATAATATTTATAATAGTGTTACAATTTAATAAAAAAACAATTTATTCGGACTTTTATTGATGAGTTTAGACTTTTTGTCTGTTTGAGCATCACATTATAACTACGGTTCTGATTCCGATTGTTGCCGAGGGTTGTCGGATGTAAAGAATAAAACGACTTGGAAATCTATGGCAAGTTATTTAACGTGCATCAAGTTAAGACTCACTCCACCCTTGTTTGCATCCAGCACGTATCCGTTACTTGTGTTTACGTTAGAGTATAAGTGTTTCATTCTGCAACCCAATGAAATCACACGATTATTGCATCAAAATAAATCCGAGTGCAATATAGGAGGTGTCACGTTAAACTTATCACAGATCTGAGATTTCACATTTTACAAATTGTATGCAATATTTCAAGTTTCAAGCCTCCAAGTAATTCGAGTCGAGGTAATCCGAGCCCACCCGAGGGTACACGAAGTTATTTCGTAACGCATGCGCACATGTTTTACAAGTTTAGTTTTAATTAAGCTTGGGAACCTAAAGGCTGGAGTATCGATATGTGGATGAACAACTTTTCGATTATCGATTTTGAATTTTTTTTAATTACACAATATATTATGTACATAGTATGAAATATATACTAGTAGAGTTATATATTTTTAAATTTAGAATCACATTTTTTGCGATTTTGTGCTTACTACGAATGTTAATACTGAAAAAAATAACCAGTTACTCCGGTAACTATTTGTACCTGTATTTTTGGGAAGAGCCCTGTGTTTACCCGATTTATCTTAAGACGTGTTTACATTGGATACATTTGACAACTGACAGGATTCTCCATAGTTAAATTATAGGATTTCCCCAAAAAAATGATTAATATGCTGCTGTGATCTTAATTTATTGATGACAGAATACAAACTGTAAAGACCTGCTTTCGAATTGTGCAAAAGGATTCGCCTTCTCGTACAAGTAGGTACTTCAGCGGAACGAGATGCTTATAGGAGAAAAGATTATTATTGCGTGTTCTTGTTATTTACTAGATTTTTGTAGATCACTTATATGGAACAGACGCCAGGACATCCAGCTGTCCCAATCTGTCAAATTTCTTTTATAGATTTCAACTTTATCACAAAAGCATAAGATTCACTTTCAATTATTGGGGATATTTCCCAGATTGGGGTAGCTTGGTCTGCTGCCGTCTGTACATCAAGAGAAAGAGTAAATATCCCACGACATATTTGATATAGTAGAAGAAGTTTAATCTGTACCATCCTCTGTAATACGTGTATTGAGCAAATAAAATTGAATTGAATTATAAATAAGTATAACAACATACACAATACACAGTACACCTCCAATTGTTCACTTCACTGGCATCAATTTATTCCCTCTTGCATAATCATCAAGCAAATGCCTTGATTTAGATCAAGGTGATCTAAATCAAGGCGTTTGCTTGAAGCAATATAAATGCAATATACCAATCAAAAATGTTTACATTTAACTAATACACTGTTATCTAAACTAGCATCTCCCAGCGACTTTGCCTATGCTTTTAATATGAACAAAAATATCACAGAGTATGCGCACTGAAACTTGAACAATAAACTGAAATTCGATTGATACAGAATCAGCTGTTTCAGGATATAAGAAACACTCTCTTATGTCCATTATCACCAGGAAGAGCATTTAAAATCTAGAGTTTGTCCTATCTTCATGTTTACAGTCAGAGACTCAGGAGCTTTTCCGTGATAATGAGACATGAAACTTCGTCGCTGTGCTAGATCATTATATCATAGAAGATCAGAACCCTCAGTCACTAAGTAAAATATCACCTAAATAAAGTAACAGAGTAAAATTACAAAAATACTTAATAGAACACTTTTTTATATTCTATCCCAGAAACGAATTTGATGTAACGATTTATATCTGGTATATTATTATAAGATCATTTAAAGATAATATTAATGCGAACACTAACGACGACCGTCGTGACTCAGTAGTTGGTGAACCTGCCTTTTGATTCAAACGTTGCAGGTTCAATCCTCGCACAAGACGAATATTTGTGTTCATGAACATGTCTATTGGTCTTGGTCTGAATGGTTTCTGTGTGTTGTATGAAAAATAAGTAAATAAGTTTGGGTTAGATGGCGCTGTTTGATATGTCCCGGATATTAAATTATATATATGTAAAAATCTATTTGACTATATATAATATTATCTTATTTATTTTTGTAACTAACCTTATTGACATATTTACCGTGTTACCAAGAACTTATGTACGAGTAGGTATATAAACCGCATTTCATTCTAATGCAGATTTATATTAATCTAGATAATTCTATTATGCTTTGCGAATATGTTGATGATGATGATGTCCTCCCGACCGAATTTCGGCCACGGCGGCCAGTCTTAATGGAGACTAGCCAATTGCGCACGATATATTATAGTGCACAAGTGTGTGCGCAAACACAGGGGCATTTTCTATTCCATCACTCTCATGATCCGATGGAACGCCTAGCGACACGACCGGAAAGAGTTCAGGTACAGGACCGACGCACGCTCTCCAAGGCACGGGAGTGTAATACCGCCAACTTCCAGACTTCGGGCTGATACTAAGAAATTTATTTTTAAAGAAAAAACCCAAAATCACTTTTTGGCCCGACCCGAGATTTGAACCCAGGACCCCATTCTCTGCGGTTGAACACGCTACCGCTAGACCAACCCGAATATGTTAGTCTTAAATCGAAACGAACGATACTCTACGTCACTAGAAAAAAAACACGTTTTCCAAAGACAAGGTCCATGACATATACGCGGAAGGCTTAAACAAGTGTCTGGTAATAAAAAAAAGAACCGGATCTCATTACCATTGTCACCTGAATGGGTCTGAATGTAAATTTGCCTCGCGGGGAAGTTCGCAGAACTCCAAAAACTAAAAGAATGAAACTAAAATCTTACGCAATGCGAATAAACGTTGCGTATAAAGAATACACTCATTAACTCCAATTAAAACCATTCTATAATAACATACTCTCTTGTTTTATTGCGCTTCCTATGAATATTCGACATTACAATACGAGGTCACTTCTTACGCCCATGTAATTATTGTTATGGTCTTATTCATAGGGTCAGTTATTGACATTACATATCAAGATCTGTTCCGCCGGAAGGCGAGGCGGACGCACTAACCTTGCCATCGCCTTTATGTATTTAACATTTCTTTTTGATATAGATGACAGATCTCGAACACCTACTTTAGTTACAAGGTCGAATGGAGCCGGTTTGAAAAGTAAAGCTTTATAAAACTGATCGTATTATGCAAAAGCGGTAGAATTACATTATTAAGTTGCGCTATTAATGTATCATAGTGTCTTGTGCTGTCAGAATTAATATAAGTTACTCGTACCGTGTGAATATCACGACTTCTTTTAAATAAGTAACTGATATGACTTTATATCAACTTGCTATAATATATACACTGCACCATCCCCGGCATTTTTATACATTTCATTCCTATCCATCCAAAGGTTGTCTGGAAGAAAAACGCTTTATGCGATAAGACCGCCCATTGTACATTATAATTAATGTTTCATTGTTAAATGTTCTTTTATTTTTTGTGTACAATAAAGTGTATTTTATTTTTATTTTATACACTATTTCTTGTACATATGTTGTATAGAATATCATCATCAGTACATCCACAGCTGGACAGAAGCCTCCCCTAAGAATGGGGGGATATGCCATAACCGCCACGTTTGGCAGACGGGTTGACGATTGCAGTTTTCGTCATAGTTCACAGAGTCATAGTTCTCTAGTAAGTATTCCTTCGGACGATCTCTACGCCCCTCACGGGATGAGATGGGGTGATGATATTCTATGCCGTCATTACAAAACAAATATCATACTAGATGTATGTATACTATCGAATTCTAGTTTAATAGCATTCTTCGAAATTTTCTAGTCCGGCTGGATCGACATAAAGCTGCGAATGATTCATGATCACAGCTCCGTAAATGATCGGCAAGGTCAAGCAACTAGATTCCCGATCAATTCATAGATGGGTAACCGTCAAAGTGGTTTAATTTCTGACACTCGGAAGGCACTTTCGATCCCGTTTGAAGCCATTAGGCAACAATCGTGAAGCCATGTCAGAGGCCTACTTGAACAACTCTGACACTATGGTAACCACTGTCATTACGATAAGTAAGTAATTCATGCCGGCATACCCTTACGGGGAATGTAGTTACTATCCATCGATTTTGTTTTTAGAAACATGGTTGTTCAATACCCGCCGGACGATTTACCCCGTCTTGACGTTCCAATTTTTGGCATTAGATGTATTTTATTCTATGTTCTTACAATAACGTTTCATCAAAATCCGTTCGTTAGTTTTTGCTTGAATGAGTAACAAGCATCCATACATCCACCCCCACCCACAAACTTTCGCGTTTATAATATCAGTAGGATATTTAGTTGATTTTGTAATGTTGGCTGCACCATTACTGCTTACCTACCTTGTAACTAATTAGAGCCACTGACGTCAATGTCGTGATTCAAGGGTTGACATATGTCACTTAACATATGTCACTTAACATCAACGTTCTTGTTTCAATTAGTTGGAACCAATGACAGCCCACGTAGATTGGATATCGATATAACTTTGTATGCAAGTTGACGTCTTCAAAAAGTTACGTCAAAAGGCCGCTGTCGTAAGGGCGCATGTGTAGAATAAGTAGACAACGTCCCACTTGTGAAATGTCAACATCTTTGTAAGTGTCAATAAAATGTTAATCATTTTGTTTCTGTTTCAGGTAATTGGTTACGTTGATTATTTGAAGACAATGCAATGCTGGGTAGAAGTAATTTGGGTTCGCGAGATAGTAGTAAGTTTTATACCTACTTTTATACACTAGATAATTTTTTATATAATATTTCTATTTAAATAAAAAGAGAAAAGTACTGATAAGGAGTTATTGTTCAATGTTAAAGTTTACACATATTTGTTTTGTTTTCTAAAGACACAAATTACACGGGCCTGAAGTTTTCTTAGGATGAAAAAAAATTGTGTGTCACACAAATAAGTGTTCTATGTGAGAATCAAACCCATAGTACACGGACCTAGTAGTAAGTTTAGTAAACAGGTATATGTAAGATAGTTATTAGTTATCGTGTTTTACAAATAAAAAAAAGCACTTCCATTTTTGGTGAATTTTAAAAAGACATTGAAATTGATTGGCGTTATTCCACAAATAGTAAAATAGGTTTACAACACTCCTATCGATTCATCAATCGATTCGAAAATGATATATGAAGTATAACCTAGACGTGTGGTCAGTCTTTGGATGGTGATGGCGTCAGTAGTTTTATTTCTAAGTATCTCGTTGCTTTGGATGGCTCTTTAAGCTATCGGTTCCGGCCGGAGTCGGTATATAATAGTTAATATCACAAGTCTACTGTAGTTTTTGAGTTACTTTGACGTTAGGATAATAGCTGTCCATACGAATGCTTGAACACCTCTTTGTTTGACTGCAATATACTAAAATATACTGGGACATTATTCACACACGGCCGTCAGATCCCAAACTAAGCAGAGCCTGTACTATGGAAATTCAGAGATTAGAATAACATTTCTTTTGTTAATACATATATAGATAATTTCACCCAGACTCAGGACAAATAAACATGTTCATGCACTCAAATATCTGTCCTGGGTGCGAATCGAATCCACGACCTGCGGCGTGAAAGGCAAGCATTTACAAACCACGCCAACCAACCAACTATATTAAGTAGTAACTGGAGATTGTTCCTGAGTTGACACAACACATACAAAAAGCGTCAACATAATAAATGGGCCATTTAACAGCGTTTACGTCTGATACTCAGTATAAATTTCCAATACGAATCTCGGAATTCGGGCAGGACCGTACAGACGCCAGCACATCCAACTACCCCAATCTGTTAAATTTCTTTTATAGATTTTCAACTTTATCAGAAAAGCATAAGGTTCACTTTCAATTGCGGAAATTTGACAGATTGGGGTAGCTTGACGTGCTGGCGTCTGTACAACATAACTTATGCGCGTGTATTTAAACTACAGCAATTCAAGAGCCTGTACATGCACGCGGAAGTCCAGTGGCTTGTCAGTGACCACTAAATGGCTTGCTCTGAGAAGCCTTGGGCACGCGAAGGTCGGGAACTGGTTCCTTCATCAGCCTTTCACCAGCTGCGTTTTGATTGATATAAATGATAGATTTACGAGCCAATTAAATGTATGAACTCATTTTTTATAGTAACGTATAAACCTATGTATACATAACATGCAATATAATTTAGATTGCATGTTTTGTTTTCTAAAACTGATAAATACTTATAAAATTTCATTCTTATGCTGAAATTTCGTACATACATACATACTTAGACTCACGCCAGTTTCCCAGAGGGGTAGGCAGAGACTACGGATTTCCATTTGTCACGATCTTTGCACACATCTTTTGCCTCGTTTACTATATTTACATTTTGTATACAAGTTATTACAAGGTAAATCCCGTATTATATCACGATCATCTGTCTAATACATAGAGAATATTATACTAGAATTGATAACGTCTCTCTTTTTTAAGATTCGATTTGAAATACTAGACACGTTCTAGTATTTATTAAAACTTCGCGAAAACGACTATGGTTTTTATAATTATTCAAAGGCGTAACGCTTTACTATACACCATACGAAATACACTATTTCGTTAGAACACTAATGTATTTCTAATCGTACTGCTTACAGTACGATTAGAAATACATTAGTGTTCTAATTAGTGGCTTACCTTACAGTGCTAAAATTGCGTCAAGTTCCATCAATCTGCTTTACCCACTTTAAAATAACGTAAGTAAAAAGGCGCATATTACGCAAAAATTATCTTAAGTTGACACCTACCTAATGAATTATTTTCCCACAGACTTAAGTATTAAATCTAGCCTGCCCACTAAGGCGGGACCGGTAAGCTTTTTGCATAATAAAATCTGTGCGTACATTTGTGTTACTAGGACTGAGTCAAAAGTGCCATAACATTTAATGTCTATTTGAGCTGAGGCTTAACTTAGAACCTATTTTTGGTGTTACCGGTTACATAATCAAGTTTATAGTTTGAATTGTACTATTATAGTACCAAGGTATATGTAATGAGGTGAATTACAGGAGAAGATATGCTTAGGAAGCGTGCATAGTCAGTGTTCAAAAGTGTTAGCACCTTAGGTATTTTATTCCCTTATAACACTGAGAGACTCACGATACTTTGTTTATAGGTGTGTACGTATCATACACGAAGTTAAAGGCTATATATTTATATATAAAACTATATTTCTGACCTGACAGTTGTATTCGGATTAGAATG
The DNA here is from genome assembly GCA_951640165.1 of Pseudoips prasinana. Taxonomy (NCBI): domain Eukaryota; kingdom Metazoa; phylum Arthropoda; class Insecta; order Lepidoptera; family Nolidae; genus Pseudoips; species Pseudoips prasinana. The sequence goes on along the minus strand of OX621235.1, from coordinate 10,684,225 downwards.
TGTATGTACTAATTTAGAAATGTCTTGATATTAAAAGGACACAAGTGAAATATTAATGTCAAGCTACTGCTTCGTTTTTAGGGTTCTGTGCCCGAAGGGTAAAACGGGATTCTATTACTAAGACTTCGCTGTCTGTCTGTCTGTCTGTCCGTCTGTCACCAGGCTGTATCTCATGAACCGTGATAGTTAGACAGTTGAAATTTTCACAGACGATGTAGTTCTGTAGCCGGTATAACAACAAATAATAAAAAAATATTAAATATTTAAGGGGGCTCCCATACAACAAACGTGAAATTTTTGCTAATGTTTTTATAGATAATGGTACGGAACCCTTCGTGCGCGAGTCAGACTCGCACTTGGCCGGTTTTTATGTTGGCCATGATCTAATAACGATACTGCCACTTGTTGTAAAGACACTAATTATCATAAACTGTAGCTGAGTTTTACATTAAGCCGATATTAAAAAAGTCTATATGGCAATAGTACTATTCAGGTTTCTGAAAGTGCTATTAGTGGCTGCTGTCACCTGTGATCAGCGAGTTTAAGCACCTAGGTCAGTCTAATGACTGCTTAAGTGGATTAATTATTGAACGTTTTAGTGCGTCGGAGGGCAAGTTAATTTCTGTTGGTCCCAGTTGTAGTCATTAGAGAACAGATGTTAAGCTATTCTAGAGGTCTATTGGACAGGCTGAATTACTCTTCCATTAGGGTAACCTTGCTCTGTGGTGGCGGCATAGAATATCATCACCCAATCTCATTCCGTGAGGGCCGTTGAAATCTTCCGAGGGAGTACCTACCAGAGAACGGGCAGCAACGTTTTTCTGTGAACTATGACCATCAAACTACGATCGCCAACCCGTCTGCCAAGTGTGGCGGTTATGGCATATCCCCCCGTTCTTTGGGGAGGCTTTTGCTCAGTTGTGGACGTATTTGACTGACATGATGATAGGGTAACCACTGTCAATACGATTAAATAAGTATGTAAAGTATTTTTTTAAGCAATTGTCTTTGTTTGTCCTTAAATAGTGATGTGAAAATATGGTGTCAAGAATTTGCTCAATGACCTTTCTACAGTTTATTATTGTATATCTAACTTTAAGACCCATTGCTTCCTTTATGTATAGACCAATTTGAGAGCAACATATAGATAAACTCGAACATTTTTTTGTAGAAGTTATGACCATCCGAAATTCAATAATAAGGCCAATTTTACACTTCCGAAGATAAATGTCTGGTAAACATATCTGGTAACTGAAAACTAAAACATAATTTAAAAGTCTGCCACAACCGTTTTTCTTATCCATCGTTTACTGATTAAAAAAATCTGTTTCGTTTTCAAGAAAGAAAGAAGATACATAAGTAAGCTCGCTTTAGACGATTAAAGTTGTGTTTTCTTTTTTACACGTATGTATGCGTGGAGAGCGAGACAGTCTCGGCGGTTGAGATTCCTAAAGCTGCGTTAAAATATATCACTCAGTTATTTTCCCTGAGCAAGCATTTCCGCGTGGTGACCGTATGTACAAGCACATAGCTACGTAGCGTACGTACAAGGCGTGGCGAGGCCGTCTAGTCCGTTCACTTGCGCTAGCCCACTTTAATATACACGTCGTTTGGAAAATTCTCGTGATATAGATCTAAGTATAAGATTTTATTGTTGGCATGCTTGGTAAATGCCAGCCTTTCACGCCGCAGGCCGTAGGTTCGATTTCCACCCAGGCAGATATTTGTGTGTATGAACATGTCTGTTGTCCGGACCTGGGTGTAATCACACTAAAATTATAACGGCGAAAGTTTGTGAGTGTGTGAGTTTTGGGAGGGATGTTTTTTATTTTTCGACGTCTAAACAGTTGGAGCAGTTTCAATAAAATTTGGTATGGAGTTAGCTCTCACCCTGGATTAACACACATAGGTTAATCAATATAGTTTAACGCGGGTAAAACCGCGGGGCACAGCTAGTAAGTAACACAACAATGAATAACAATAATTCGGTGCAAGTGCATGCACAACACACACCTAAGCATTACATTTAGTTTCTAGTCGTAATTTTAACTAAATGATAAAAAAGCCTTTTCATAACAAGCCGTAATTTAATTAAATACATTGTTTAATACTGAAAAATACATTTCTTGCATAATATATAAAACGTTCGTACGACTCTTCCGACAGATCGTAATTGTTAAAATTTATGTAAGTAGGCACCGTGCGTGTAGACAATGATATAACATGGTTGCTTAATGTATCTGCTATATCTGCATTTTGTTATAGACAGAGGAAAATAATTGACTAGGTCTAATTAGATTTCTGTTATTGACTTGTTGACTTGTAAGGAAAAAGTAAATTTAACCTATGTGGGCTTTTAATAGACAAAACAAAAATAAAAGGAAACATGACCGCAAATATATGTATAAATATAAAAAAAGATTACAACTGTACAGTTTTACTAACTATAAATAAAAAAAAATCGCCACAGTGGGGACTGTGGCGATTAGTAACATTAGATTTCCTTACTTAAAATTATAGTCACTTAGCTCCATACATATTCTGCGATATACACATCCAAAGGTTGCGGGTTCAATCCTTACACAAAATCTATATACATATAATAAAAACGTAGGAAAGTCAAAACTGCACATTGAATATTTAAAAAAAAATGATACTTGGGGCGTGATCTACAATCGATATCGAAGCTAAAAATATAGTTTTTAGAATTTTTGTCTGTGTGTCTGTTTGTCTGTATGTATGTCCGGGCTAAACTCAAAAAGTACTGCATGGATCTTCTTCAAATTTTGCATGAATATTACTAAGAGGTCGGGTCAACATATAGGCTACATATTATCACGCTACCACTTATGGGGTAGGAGCTATGATAATTTATAAAATTTAACGCGGGTTTAACCGCGGGGCACACCTAGTAATAATATAAAAGTATATAATAAGTATTTACACATCTAGCGTCTATAGCTCTGAGCTTTGCTTAGTATGGGCTAGATGGCACTGTCATGACACTGTCCCGGATATTTATTTGTTTATTATTTATAACATTGGCCTTAGAATTTTAATTAATAAAGAAAGGTGGTTTAGGTTACTGTCTATGTATTGACTAACATAGGTGTCTAAAAATATGCAAGAGGCGCGGAAAGGAAGGCATAATTATCTTAAAAGATCGAGACAGACAGCAAAATTATGCGGCAAGTTATAGGATTATTACGGTAGAAAACGTTGTAAAGTAAATTTAAAAGTCTCTTGTTTTTCCTAAAACATCATATAGGTACATATGTGCAACGTAGGTTAAATGTAGCTTTAATTATAACCTCAAATTTTAATCTTAGAATCAACCTCAAACTTTACCTAACATACGGTTTTTCTACCTATGTGTTAAGTCGTCATGGTCAATTTGAAACCGCAAGAAACAAAACTTTGATACTCAAAGAATTTAAATGACCAAATTTTGTTTGGGTGCTGAAATTGGGTCTAACCTTGGAGACTGCAATTTGTAGCAAAAACGATCTCGTTCTGGTAATGGCTAAGTCTAATTGAGTTTTTGCAATAATAGAAACACGATTATCCTTACTAATCGTCTATCCAGTTCTGGTCATTATAGTGCAATGTCATTAATTAATTAGTGGGTATGGTACAGTCAGCTACATAATTCACATGCCTTTAACTTTTATAATCTCCATTCAACTCTTAATTTACATTTGTATGGATAGACACACCCTCCTCTAACGAGCGACCAGTTAATTTATGTTGACCCTCTCTCTCTGACTCAGATTACTGACTTTAAGCACATTTGTAGTCCTATTTTCTAGACAGCTTGCTATTATCCGGTGAATCAGTGCAAGTTTCCTAGGATAATTGTAAACGTTAGATATAAATAAATAAATATCTTAGGATAACTAACACACTACTGATCCCAAACTAGGCAGAGCCTATATTATGGCAATCAGATAAATTATAAACTTACCTACTTATGCAAGTTCTACAAAAAGTGGGATATAGAGCTCTCCTTATACCTATCCATGAAACTGAACTAATTAAACAAAACAATTTTCTAAACCGGAAAATCCCAAAATCATATTTGCACACGCTACCGTTAGACTAAGTATCGCATTTTTCTGATTGTGTTACTTAAGATTTGCCACCGGAGGATTTTGCATCTCTTCTTGTCTGTTTACCACTACTGTTTCTTCTATTGTGGTCATAGACTACGTTTAGGTGACTTCCAGTTTCGATGGATATTTGTACTAAGATCTATATTACACATTACATCATCAGCCTGATATCGTTTACTGCTGGACATAGGCCTCGCCCAAAGGTTTCTATAACGTAGCCGTCACCGCGCTTGGCATGCGAGTTGGTGACCGCACTTAGGTGGTAGCTAAAGTACACAGGTGGCGCTGCTGCCCTACTGCTTGCTGTAACCCGTAGTCGCCCTTTACGACACCCACGGGATGGTATGGGATGGTCGTATTATTCTTTCTAGACCAGAAACCGGACGGCTATCTATATCATAATCAAGAATTCACAACCTATGCTTTGACTGCGTCCATTCAAGAGCTTAGTTAAAGAAAACGAATGAGAGCAATATTGATTCGATTTTGATACAATAATAATCTTTTAAACATATCTTAATTCAAGGTTTCTTCCAAACATATTGGTAACTGACTCATGGAATGCGTAAACTTTGACGTTTAATTTAAATACACCTTCGTAGGTAGGTATGTAAATGTCTCTACATTTTTTTACACGCCTTCACACACCTTGACAGTGAAATCGCGAGAATCTAAATCATCGTAGCAATTACGTGAATGAGAGGGTTAGGAGATTAATCATGGTGATTTTCGATCACGTTAATCACATCCAAGGCGAAAGTGAAATGGGATGTACAATAACATAATTGCAGTCCCCGAAGTTAGTTGCACGAATTTTATGTATATAGAGTCGGTTGACGTGGTTGGTAAATGTTTGCTTTTCACGTCACAGGTCGTGGGTTCGATTCCCACCCAGGATAAATATTTGTGTGCATCAACATATCTGTTTGTCCTGAGCCGGGGTGTAATTATACGCTTAAAAGTTTCCTAAGCAGTACCAAATACACACATCAAAAGTGTCGAGAGATAATTTTTAACTATAGAAAGATATTCAATTAATATTTACCAAATACGCAAAAACAGGCTTAAGTTGTTAACTTAAACATAGGAATTAAAATAAATAGCCAGTCTGGAAGATAAGATTTGGTTATCATCATCATCATAACAGCTGTAAAAAGTCCACAGCTGGACAAAAGCCTCCCCCAAGAATCATCTTGAGGTTTACCGGATATGCCATAATCACCACGCTTGGCAGGTAGGTTGGCGATCGCAGTATGATGGTAATAGTACTCAGAGAGACGCTGCGGGTCGAAGTCTACGCCCCCCACGGAATGAGTTGGGGTGATGATATTCTGTCTGATATTCGCGCGCTGTCATAGATTTGGTTAATATCTACTTAATATTTACCAAACCTAGTAGGATAGGGTAGGATATTTTTTTTTAGTAAAAAATGTACTTGATCCTTACACACTTCGATGTGTGTAGTAACCCCCTTAATGGAAGTAATGGCATATAATGTAGTTTAAAACTAAGAAGCGAGATATCGATTGCGTTTGTATACATATACTGAGCATGATATATTTATGTGTATACGTAATTCTCTATACCGTTAGAAGTTTAATAACTTCTAACTGTAACTTTAATGTATTACTACCCATTAGTTCTTTGAAAGTTGTCATTTAATGGCTTAGATTACATAGTTCTAGAGCGTCTTTTGTTTGGTTAATCCGTTAGATAAGAACTGCTTTAATTATTGCAACATGTCAACGTACATTGTACAGACGCCAGCACATCAAGCTACTTCAATCTGTCAAATTTGCCCAATTGAAAGTGAATCTTATGTTTTTGTGATAAAGTTGAAAATCTATAAAATAAATTTGACAGATTGGAGTAGCTGGATGAGCTGGCGTCTGTACATTGGCGGTCGTAATGTGCCTGTCCTCCTTATTATGTCAATGTAACTATTTACCGAATGGTAGTTTGTTTAGTTAGCCTAGATTTTCTGAAGCCCTATACAAGATAATTATATAATAACACATAATTATATTAATCTAGCTAATGGAAGGTTATACCAATTACAATATTAGCAGCCCGCTGTCTTTTACACCAATAAACTAATAAATCACATGACATCTAAAATTACTCGTATATAAAGACAACTCCTGCACTAGTAAATTTAATCTCTGTGAGGCGGGCTTTACCGCCATATAATTGACCGATACATACAGGCTCAGAACAACTATTTATGTGTCACACAAATACTTGTCATGCCCGGGATTCGAACCCGAGATACGAAGTGGCGAGGCAATTGTTTTAACCACTGCGCCACACGTGCAGTTTGTAGGTAGATAGTAATACTTTGTCGCACATTACATAATTAAAAGTTAATAAAATATTTATAATTGATGGTCTTAACGAATAGTAGTGATTTCTTCGAGGCCGCCGTTGGATGACCTAGAATATTGGATATGAAAGGTTAGGTCTCATTTAATTACTAAAATAATAAGTTATTACTGTTGACAAGATCTAATCATGCTTTTTTTTAGTAAAGCTCTCAATACTTTTGCCAATTCAGCTGCTGTGAATTCTATCAGGTTGCCGAATTCCAAAATCAGTATTTCGAATTGAGGTCGCTTTGATCTTTGCGTTTGCGGGCATTAGGCTTAAGCGGCAGTTTCAAGTTTAAACTAAACACATCTAAAATTTCATTGAACGACACGACTTTCTCAAGAGGCAAAAACATTCAGAATTCATTAATAAACGGCTAAACTGATACAAAGTTCACGACCACATGTCACATAATCCGACCAGAATGGAATGCTAGCCTTTGCTTTAGAATAGTAAACTGTTTGAATGTTACCTCATTTGGCCGGGTTACATCTATGACGTGAATACTTTCACCTTCTATGGAGACAGCACAGTGGCAATGAACTTGGTGCTATATTGTATAATGGCTGTATAATGTCGTTTTGCGACTAGTAAACATATAGTTACATGATAACTTAAGGTAATAACTTATCGTAAGGGCAGTGGTTACCCAGGTGTCGAGAGTCGAGAGTTGTTTAAGCTCCCCAGTAAGCCTTTGACATGCCTGGTACTTCAAGAAAGTATTATCTAAAGAATATCTAGAATTGACAATATGTAGTAAAAATATTAGACTTAAACTAGATAATTAAACATAATCTCTTGACAATAACTTGATATGAGCTAGCTAAATATCAATGCTATAATAAAATAAATTTTATAAATGTTTTCATACAATTTGTACCTAAATATCTATGTTACTAGAAATAAAAATGTATACAACTATATTACTACAAACATGTTCTGACTATTTACAAGCGCTTTTTTAAAGTCTACATGAATAAAAAAAACCTTTTTTTTATTTTAAAAATATAGAGCCGAACCGAAAGCTTAACGTGTCTTTTGTATCAGAGACACGCAACACGCTCAAAAATTTGGTGGCCACCTATCTATGGACAAAAACCGTGCTTAGTTGCTTAACCTCGGCGATCTTTTACAAACCGGTAGGAGCATCCGGCTATGAACACTTCAAGGTTGTATTTTTTCTATCTAGGTCATACCTTTCCTAGGTATACTCTTAATCGAAGAAAGTTCAAAATATTGTATGATTTTTAGAATAAATTAATTTCTTATTAAATCGTTTGACCAAAGAATTAAAATAACTTTCTTTTTATTTTTATCCCTGCACGTTCCCATGTTCCACTGGTTTGTCTGGTTAGCTCCTATCCATACATGGAAGCCTAGTACCTACACGAAATTTAATGCTAAATGTTTGTAATTTCTCGGTAGGGACGAATCCTAACTATTGATGTTAAATTATAATCTACTAATTTTTTTGTAAGAGTAAAAACTGACTTATATGTCAATATGGAGACAATGACACAAGCATAACATCATTAAGAATTATTGTCACTAATATTATAAAAGTAAAAGTTTGTGAGTGTGTATGTTTTTTACTTTTTTACGTCTAAACGGCTGGAGTGATTTTAATAAAATTTGGTATGCAGTTAGCTGACACTCGGAATAACACATAGGCTATAATTTATAAAATTTAACGCGGGTAAAACTGCGGGGCACAGCTAGTATCAAATAAGCTTTATTTTTATTAGAAGCTAAAATGCACCTATATGTGACTACGAGAAGTCTCTCTTGTTATTACGGAAGAGAAAAACTGCCAAAAGCATTGGCCATTTGCCGTACTATGTAATAATAATAATGTCCTCCAGGTCGTTTTTTATTGTCTTGTTTAAATAAGTCTTTCGCACGACGGCGCATACGCAAGCGCCCTTCCTATTCCCTCCGTCCCATGTCGATAGGATAGTTATCTAACATGACTGGAAAGAGTACTAGTACAGGACTGACGGCTTATACGAGCTCTCCGAGGCACGAGGGTGTAACACGGCCTACATCCAGACTCCGGGTTGCGACAGAATTTTTTTTCGGACTAAAAAATATCAATATCTCTTTTTTTGGCCCTAATCGGGATTTTAACCCACCACGCCATTGTCTGCCGTTAAAAACGCTAACGCTACACTAACAAGGCGGTTAATCATAGAGTTTTAAGTAATTCGTGAACACCGTCCAAATTGGTTGTGCAGATTTGTTATTAGATTACGATAACATTAAAAAATAAATATATTTCCACCCTTTTAATTTTCCTATTTGGTGTTTATTCAGACTTTGTGCCTATGTGTAATTTACTTTAATCTAATACTTTTAGTTTAAAAATTATCGTGTTTAAAATAATATAAAACCAAATTTTATAACCATTCGTTCCGCACAAGTAGGTACGCACATTAGTTAAGAATTCGGCCAATATGACATCTACGAGGTGTTATAACTCCATTCATCTTAAGCAAAATTAAGTAACATATAAACGTCTCACGTTAAAGAAGCGAGCGAATAATTCAACGGTAAAGGAATGATGTCACATGCCGAAAGTCGTTAAAATTTGTGACAAGGTTTCTTTGCTCGTTTTCCTTTGGCCGGTTAAACTTTTAATGAGATAGGCAATGCTTAGGTAGTTGAATGTTAAAATTCTTTAACTCGAAATGCCTACTTGTAACTCTATCATTGTATATGAGGCGAATTAGTTGTAATGCTTCTGTCCTTGTCTTCACCTATTCCTTTCTTTTCATTCATAACACTCGCTCTATCTCTTTCTAATTATTCTGGAAATATCTAATGTCAATTTTTATATTAAGAATGTTGTATGTCCTTTTCATCAGCTATCCTTTTTCTTTATTATCTAGAACATTCTAGCGCTGTTCCAAAAGCCAACAAAATCCCTCACTGATACTAGGGTTCGAAGCCCGAACGTGACAATACCGTACTGTTGCTAATGCCTTAATATTAATGCTGACTATTATTCTTTCTTTCTTTCAACTTACGCAAATAAGGTTACATAGAGTGACAACACATATGCAAATAACGGAAAGTCGTAGCTCCATTTGTAGGAGAAATAAGCCAAGATTGATAAGGGATTGTTAATTATAAGCTGTCATATTATGGAAACGTTTGGCGAAGTACAGTGTAAGAATTTAAGTGATAATATGTAGACATGTACAAGGAGTCCCATACAAAATGCTGTAATGTACTGGGATATTATTCACACATGGTCATCTGATCCCAAACTAAGCAGCGCTTGTACTATAGTAACCAGATAACTGATTTACTACATAAACTACATTTCTTTTGTAAATACATACTTATATAGATAATTACACCCAGACTCAGGACAAACAGATATATTAATGCACACAAATATCTGTCCTGGGTGGGAATCGAACCCACGACGGCGTGAAAGGCAAGTATTTACCAACCGGCCCGTCAATCTGTGATTTTTAAGGCTAGATCTTTTGTTTTGCAAGTGCTACAATTACTTGCAATGATTAATAAAAGTTTTTACTTGTTTATAAGACTAAATACCGTCATACTGTATAATAACTTGAGGAGCGCAAGATCTACCAAAGAAACTGATCTAATTCAACAAAAATATTTTGTAAATGATAACTTAGTGCAAACATAAATAGTGAACAATCTAGAAGTATGCAAAATATTTGTAAATTGAAATTCTTTAAGGTATGTTAAACGCTTACGGCCTTATTTAACATAAATAAATTCAGAAATAACACATTCTAATCGTAATATATACTTATCGTTGGAATAATCAGAGCGCTATCCTTCGCGTAAATATTTGCAGAACATGATTTAGATGTAATCGTTTGATAGTGGCATAGTTTTTGTAATAAAACCTTCAGTTTAATATTTCCATTTTTTCATAATCTTAAACATGGTCGCGCTCCGTTTCAGATTGGGTTGAATTTCATTGACTTTTTATACTTAAATATTGTGATCAAGATTGAAAGTGTAATAACAAAGGTCAGAATACAAGTCTAGATCAAAATATGATTGTACTTACCTTGACAAATGTTATAGTTATTAATATCATTTATAATAACCCGCTGGTTTGAAATTCGGTTTTAACATTGCATTTCAAAAGCGAGATAAAGAGACTTTTATAAAGTTTTTATGTGGGCCAAGAATAATACCTAATGACACAGTTGACTCCATTTTCAAGTTCCAATTTAATTCCACAAAACAAACGATTTAGAAGAAACAAAAGTTAGCATTATCTAATATTCAGCCACTGGTGTGTTAAATTGCAAAATAAATTACATTTCTGTGTAGCAACATAGCAGCACTACAGGAGACGAATTTAGCACCTTTAGGTATTATACAACAGCCTCTTAACGATCTATTGTCTATACAAGAGCGGAAATTATATTATTTAGTTCCGCACTTCCACGGTACTTTGAGACGTTACAACATCAATTAAAATGCATCTTGGGCTCATTTGTGATGAGTATTGTATGTAAAGTATAGGGTTTATTCATTGCTATTCATCCGTCCAAGGTTTAGATGCATGGCCTCTGCTTCCTCTGGTATTCTTCACTTGGACAGTACAATGGCTGTACATGAGGCATTGTTGCCAGCGTCCATGCCGCAAACAATCGAGCTCTATCTCAATGACATCTGACTTTGCCGATCCGTCTATCGTGTTGCTTGTTAAAACGTCTTGTATGAATGAAAAACGATGTTTATTGGACTTATTGAAATTGAGAAAGATTCGGATCCAACCAAAGTGAATAACAGCTTTAGATCATTGATTTAGAATTTGTAAATCTAACTGATAGCCTGACAACTTCTGACTGACTAGCATGAAAAGGAAGCAGTGGCGTCTGCTGTTTTATTATTTAAGAAAATGGACCAAGAACCCGAAACGAATCTGCTTATCGTTAATATGCAATTGGTTGTACTTAAGATTATAACTGCCTGTTATGCGTACGTATATAAAACTTACTTTCGATCCCTGTAACAGTAGAGGTCAGCTATTTGTATGACCTAGTTTTGGGTCCGAGTGTATGTTTGTTTTGTCCCCCGCGATACAAGGATTTCTCTAGCTTTGTATTATGTATTAGCATTCAAGCGCAACCGTCATAAATGTTAAACGGGGTGTAACACTGTAACCTTTCTGAATTCGGGCGGCTACTTAAATGTGTTTTGCCAGAAAAATCTAAATTCCACTTTTTGGCTGGAGAAAACGTGGTAACAAGATTAATAATGCCGTCGTACTAGCGGATTATACAGAGTTGTCAAGCCATTAACCCTTTGTATAAGTTACTAATTGGTTTTGAACTTTAACTCAAAATCATAGAGTTCAAAATAAGGTGGAAAGATCCCGATAGAGGGTTTAGTAAGACCCAAGATCTCGAAAAATTTAATATTCTATAAAATATCTGAAATATTTTATAGAATATTTTTTTGTGCGATATCTCCAAAAATATGCTTCGGTTACGCTTTGAGGTCAATAATTATTTTTATTTGTGGCTATAAAAGTTGAAATTAATCGGTTAAAAAATATAAAATGGTACTTTGTTCTGCATATTTTGGAACATTAATCACACAATATGACCAAAGCATACATGATATAAAAATATTGTTTTTTCAAAGGTAAATACAATAGTTTTATGTACTGCAAAACAACTGAAGTCGAGGGTGAGCTGCGCCACTAGTCATTTATCATTACGTTTCTGTTTTCAGTGTGTCATACTTCTCATTTCCTGTATTAAGTGATTCCGTGTCATTACGACGGTTACTTAGTTGGATGGTCCACAAAGAGAGCCATTTATCTTTGTCAATTGTCAACATTTGTTAGTACGAAGACTTCTTTGACAGTTGCAACATATGATTTTTCAAACTGTTATAAGTTTCGCCTTGAGTTTCATTTATTATTGCATCCGTAATATTCACGTAACATAATAATATATATACACAGTGTACAAAACATCGTGCATTATCAGAACTGTACCTCAATCTGAATTTGATGTGGGCCTTACACTTGTTTATGGTGCTTGATGTATTGAATTATTTATTAAACCCACTTTTTAGGGTGCCGTAGCCAAATGGCAAAAAACGGAACCCTTATAGATTCCTCATGTCTGTCTGTCTGTCTGTCCGTCCGTATGTCACAGCCACTTTTTACTAGGTGTATTCTGTGAACCGCATTAAGATTTTTATACAAAAATAGAAACAGAACATTAATTTTGGGGGGTCGCCATACATAGAACTGAAACTCAAAAATTTTTTTTAGATTGTACCCCTACATGTGGGATGTCTCTGGATAGGTCTTCAAAAATGTTATTGAGGTTCCTAATATAATTTTTTTCTAAACCGAATACTTTGCGCGAGAGACACTTCCAAAGTGTTAAAATGAGTGACCCCCCCTGTAACTTCTAAAATAAGAGAATGATAAAACTAAAAAAAATATATGATGTACATTACCATGTAAACTAACAACAAAAATTGGTTTGAACAAGATCTAGCAAGTAGTTTTTTTTAATACGTCATAAACCGCAATTTGCTTTCATTTAATCCACTGAAATACTTGCTGCCACGGAACCCTTCATGTGTGAGTCCGACTCGCACTTGGCCGGTTTTATTTATTATTGTAATGTTAACTTGTTGTTGTTTTAACTATTTTTTTTAATTATTTTGTTTTTGCATTCGGAATATCTATTAAAAATTGTTATTTCAATCGGTTGGTCGGCCAAAAAAGTGAATGCAGTATGTTTGATGATTGATAGTTTGATTCATTAATGTGTTTGTCTATTCTTTTAAAATTAATTATAAAATTAATGTTCTTTAAGATTATGTACCTCTCTTTATGATTCGAATATACATGGATATTTTTAATTTTTATCACATTTATTTGTAGTAAATTCAATTTCTCCTTCCTATGCCCGTGTTGATGAAAGTTAACGTTAAATAAGAATTTTCATAAATCCTTTTTGTTTTATGAATTCATATCTATAGGTTATAGACTACGCTGGTTAAAAATAAAAATCATGTAATTATAATTTGTTTGAATAATCAAATTAGATAGAATCAAAATAATTGAAAAATGTTCGTGTTTTGAATTGTATTAATGGAGATTTTATAATAATGCATTAATTTATATTATATTATTCTGATCGGATCCTTTAGTTTGCATTACACCCAATCACACCATAGGAATCATAAAAAAAATTGTCAACAACAACTTCATACCTTACTTAACATTACCATCGTCCTAATATTATAAATGCGAATTTTTTTGAGTATGGATGTAAAATTTGCGTGTTGTATATTTGTAGTAATGGAACGTATATATTCGAATAATACATAGGCTATATTTTCTAAAATTTAACGCTGGTGAAACCGCGGGGTACAGCTAGTATTTTATATTATCATCGACGACTTTTCGTTAAGTTCAACTCACGTTTAAGCAACTATTTTGTTTCTCCTGGCTCACCGTTAACAAAATGCAAATATTTGAGTACAAAGCAGTCAAAGTACCGGTAACAATACGTGAATGTATCGAACCTTGAACGTCGCCTTCTAACGCACATATTTTCATACTAATTCGGAAGAGAACGAATTTGCATTTTGCAATGTCCTTGTGACCTATTTTGGCTGCTGTATACTTCTAGCTCAGAATAAATAGTGTAAATATATTGCAGTTACTTTTTTTTTATAGTGGATTTGCTTTTATTATTCTTTTAACTGAATTTGGAAAGACCAGGGTATCATTAGTTCTGTCGAAAGACTCCCACTGCTGGACAAAGACCTCCCCTTAAGATATCCACAATTGCCGGTCTTGTTTCATCCGCATCCAGCAGCTTCCAGCGACCTTCCTTTCTTCATTTATTTTTTATCGACTCATTGTAATTTTAATTTAATAGAACAATGTTTGTATGAATGGAATTTAAAAACTATGTTTGGACGATAAAAGGATTAACATACTTTACTAACTTCTGTCTGTAAAGACAAAATAGCGTCTAGCTAAAATATTAAGTTGAGTGTATGAAATAGAAGACAATAAAATATTAATCTTGGTTCAGGGAATTTCGCCCAATTTAAATATGATAAAGTTAAGTAATATGATGAACTAATATGAGTAGAAAATATATAGTAATAAAATAAAATATTCTCTTACAGTGATGCTGTTATATAAATTATATATATAAAAATAAAATTGGTTTCTTCTTTGATATGAAGCAGTAGCTTTAGTTTCCGCGTCCTCGATGAAGATAACCCTCCAGAGGCAACATGTCTTGGGTGCAAATAAAAAGTTAGCATTTAAGGGCTACTGGTCACGACAGTTAATGCCGATTTTAAAAAGTTTGCTTAAGTCCCGTTACCGTGACAAAAATGTCCTTTGTATAGCGCTCACGTTTCTGACCTTTTTAAACAATGACGTATAGTAATGTACTCGTAATACGCAAACAAGTTTTTAATCGGAATCGATTTTCGAATGGCGATTTTTTTGGCAACACTTTTGGTTGACTGCTATCGTTGTCTTGCCTTATTGGAGTTCTAGGAAATATTTTTATGTGAATACCAATTTTAACTATAGAATATCAGTACTCTGGTAGAATAAAATTAAAGTTCATATGATTTGACTATTGTTCTAGTGGTTAGGGATCCTGTCTGCTAAGCCAGAGATCGTGGGTTCGATCCCCACCTAGGGCAAATCATTGTTTGATGAGCACTAATATTTAGTTCTGTGTCTGGGTGTAATATATTGAACGAAGTTCTTTGAGTTCCTAATCGTACTCCTCCTGAATGGCTGATATAGTGACCATACTTGTGAAAGGATGTATCGGAATTCATAAAAATCGGACACCTCACGGAGTAATAATCGCCGAAAAAAATATTTCATTGCAATTAGTGTAAAAGTACAGACATTTGCTTAACTACACTCAGCTCTTCTTTTTTATAGAAACAACGCCCGCACTAGGCAATCTAATCCCTGTGTCACAGGGTATTTTACAAATATATGATAGACGGACACATATTACATCCAGACTCTGAACAACTATTTATGGGTCCCACAAATAGTTGTCCGGCGTGGGAGTCGAACCCGCGACCGTCTCAGCCGCTGCTCCACATGTGCAGTTATTGCTATGTATAAAGTACCTGGAATAGTATGTCATTGCTGTATAAGGACAATGCGCGCACTAGGAAAATAAATTCCTGTATTACGAGAGAACTTACAAACATACAATATACATACTTATGTATATATGATATATGTACAGACGCCAGCACATCAAGCTAGCCCAATCTGTCTAATTTCCCCAATTGAAAGTGAACCTTATGCTTATGTGATAAAGTTCAAAATCTATAAAATAATTTTGACAGATTGGGGTAGCTGGATGTACTGGCGTCTGCACTTATAATGTATTATTTAAAAATACTTAATTCAATGAGCAAGTTTCTCATTCGGAATCCATTTAATACAAATTGTGATGGACAGCCAAAGGATTCACTCCGACGGGTTAATGTGTGTTTATCGTTTCTTGTGGCGCTTTCTCAGTAATAATAGTTAATGTATATGGCCGTCTTACACATAAATGTCAGTAACGTGTATACAACTCGATGGATTTTACGTAATACTTTTCATTTTGTCTTTGTATTTCGTCTTTCGGCTGATATGATGATACCCTGGTCTTAAGGGAGGCGTGGAGATGTGCTTTTTAAGAAGATGCGCAATCTATACAATTATACATAATTATAAATAAAATTGGAGTGTCTGTTTGTAACATTGAAATAACAGTTTTTGCTACATGTATGTGAATATATATACGGTACATGCACCAAAATTATCGTTTTTACATTTTTGTCTGTCTGTCTGTTTGTTCCAGCTAATCTCTGAAATGGCTGGACCGATTTTGACAGGACTTTTATTGGCAGGTAGATGATGTAATAAGGAGTAACTTAGGCTACTTTGATTATAGAAAAATCTTTTATGTTAGAAAAAATAAAACAAAATAAACTAATTAACACGCAGTCGAAGTCGCGGGCACAGCTAGTGATAAATAAAAAAGATTATAATTAATAATTATAATTAAACCTATACGTGATACCTATACAATACCTTAATATAAGCTAGCTAAATATCATTACTATTATAAAATAAATCTTATTGTAAATGTTTTCATACAATCTGTGCACCTAAATATCTATATGTACCTAGAAATAATTATAAATTAATTATATTATTACAATCATGTTCTGACTATTTACAAGCGCTTTTTAAAGTCTACGTAAATACCTTTTTTATTTTATTTTATTTGTATCGCTATGCGTTCCTAGCTAAGGAAAGTTGTAGCAGGCAAAAAAATAAGACAATTCTCAATATTGCCACATGTAAAAAGTGCATTTCCCACTGTTCATTTCTAATAATATATTTATTTCTTTGCAGGTAAATTAGAACTCTGCCACAATTAGAAATCTGCAAGACGTATTGAACGAGTTAAGAGAGCAGGTTCGAGTAAGTCCTATTAAGCAATTATGAAGCAATAGCGCAAATTAGTTACAGGATAATTTATGTAGATTGAGAGGTACATTTCTATTCTAAATAATTTCCTTTTTACGAAATTGATAGGCGTAAGTTATAGTTGGTTGGTTACATGATATCTTTTCTGATCGTGAATGGAAGTTAATATAATTCTAGAATATTAAACGGGCAAAAACGTCTATGTGTATTACGTATTCAGGAAAATAGTTTCAACAATTTTCATAAAATCTTCATATGTCATCGCTGAAATCTGCCCTGCTCTCATTGCCTATGAAAACTACTTATTTTCTTAAGTTACGATCTATATCGTCCAGTTAATCCACGTAAGTAAAAAGAAAGGATCTACATATTATCATACGCCGAATAAATAGTAGACATAAATACTGTACATACAAGACATTTCCAATGAAGACAAAAATAAGTAAGTAGATATATTTAATAATTTTTAAGAACGGCATGTGCTATATGAAAGTGCTTAACTCGTAATCGTTTAATTATAAATTCAAATTTGGAAATAATAAATTTTCTATTTAGCTGTAATCAAACCTGCTCCCTCTAAAATCCAAAGTAGGCACTAGGTAGAGCAGGTCCTAGTTTAGATTTGTAGATTCTCACGTAACGATTGACGTTTTGCTGATATACCTTATAACAAAAGTGATGATTTAATAATAACAAGAGCAAAATTTAGCAATTACGTGAAAAACATTTATTTCAGGAATTAAATTAAATAAAATGAAATTATAAGCTAAAATTAGATAAACTATGATACACTATTTACCCTAAAAGGCGTCCAATAATCCCTCCGCATCGCTTATGGGAAAAGTGCCCAGAAGGCTGGCCGCATTGCCACGCTGGATGGCAATGCTGATCCTCTGACCCAAGAATAGACCAGCCCTCTGATCATGGGAAGCGTCGATAAAACGTTTAGCTATTTCCCGAAATATTAAATGTACGCTTGGGCCCCATGGTCCTAAGGTTTCTACCCCAAACGGCTCAAAAACAAAATTTGCTGCCAAATTTGTGTATTTGCGCCGTTTAAGGGTTTCCGCCAAAGCAGCAGCAGCGCCTGCAGAACCCGACGTATGGGGAAGATGGGAGGGCGCAAGGGTGTCGACGCATGTTGCGTCCCACACCAGGGGCCTACCCATCTTCCACGGAACCAATGACATACCATCGGGTCTCTTTCCATCATCACGTGCCAAGCCGCTCGGTTCTAGAATCGCTGGGACGTCAACGCTGGAAAGAGCCCGACGGATTATATCATTGATGCTACTGTGGCGTGAGATTCTGCCCGCGCTACGGCAACATGACAGACCATGGCGTCCAAGGTGATCGACCGCTTCCCCACACCTACAACGATGCGGAGCAACGCATGAGACACCCAGACGGAGGCCGGCAGCGACGCGAAAAGTACCGTTGTCCAGCATAGTACCTATGTTGGACGACGGTAACGCCTGTAACCATAAACCCTACTCCCATTCTCCCACAGCCAGTAGACGGGCGCGTTCCGCGAGGTTCGTGCATGTATTTATGAGATTATTACGCACTAACTCGCAAAGCGGCTGGTCCCACTGTTTCTGGGAGGACGGGTTCGTGGGTAGGTCTGAACTTGAACAGGTCATTTTCCAAACGTTTATGGCATCAGTCAAACACCTTACCTCTGAACTAACCTGAGTAGGTGAAAGAATTTTACCGATTAGTTCCTTGGTAGAGTGGACCGAGGACAGAAACGCTGGTAAGCTAACCTTAGTAATTTTGCGGATGCCAAGGCCGCCCATGCGCACAGGAAGAGTAGCTTGCGCCCAGGCACGGTCATCCAGGTCTAAATTTAAAATTGAGCATAGGGTGTCACGTAAAATTTGGTCAACTTTTCCAAGGAGGGCCGAATGTTTCCATAATTGGCAAGAACGTATGACGTATGTAAATTTGGGAACAAAACAGCAGTACCGAATCAATGTGTATGATGAATGTGAGTTTAGTTTAGAAAATCGTTCTGAAATATCAATGAAATTTTGAATTTTTTCGTCTATGAATGGTAAGAACCCCTCTTCCAGGATGGGAGACCCCAGGAGGCGTAACGAGTTTTTATTTAGGATTTTGATATCTGGGGCTATATAATTAAATTTAGAAGTTATAGTGTATTTATTGACTTCGTTTGTTATAAAAAGTTCGCATTTGGATGGGTTAAGATCGAGGCCAATTGATTTTAATGATTCTTTTAGGAAAATTAGGTCATTCAGGACAGTTACAGCATCACCTCCTAGGGTCCCATCATCTAAATACCATGCGTTAAATTTTGAATTTAGCTGCCGAATTATTGGGTGTATGGCAAGACTAAAAATGACCGGTCCGAGAGGGTCACCTTGTTGGCATCCGACGGCTGAATCTAAAGTGTGTCCTTTGTATAATAATTTTGTGGGATAACGGTAACATTGCCAAATAAAATGATAAATTTCGGGGATTTCTTTTTGCACCTCGGCCGACAAGGTATCCCTATTTACAGAGTTAAAGGCGTTCTTCAGGTCAACCTTAAGGATGACCTCACCTTTACCACCACATAAATAAGTGGAAAGTGCGTGTATGGCAGCCTCACAGCCCCCCTTGGAGCCAAATCCGAGCTGCAGGGGCTGAAAAACGGACGAAAGCTTTCCATGTACGTGTTTGCAACATAATTTGGCTGCCATACGACGGAAAACGCATCCAACAGCAATGGGGCGGATGCCACCATCGCGTTTGTAAAGGGCACAGAGGTTCGCCCCGTACAAAACATCAATAATGGATCCGCAAACATTGCCGCTAATCATTAAGTTAATCAGGGCCGTAAGTTCCTGCAAAAGTGATTCGCCAGCGACCCCCATGGATGGATTAATCAGGTCTTGGAGATGCTGAGGGGTCAAACCATCAAGGCCGCCCGCGGAACCACTCCGGAAGGAAGATACGGCCACTGACACTTCCCGGGCAGTTACAGATAAAGCTGTTTCACTAACGGGTGGTGCTGGAAAGTTGAGGTCATCTGCTGGCACCGGATGCTTGCACTGCAGCGCTCCAAGTGTGTCCGGCGTGCAAGGGGCCACTATATCACTGCTAAAAAGAAGCCTGGCGGCGCCCCCGATGTCACCTTCGCCTAATTTGGTTTGAACATAATTATGTAAGGTTTTTGAGTTGTTATACCTTATTCTAAAGTTATCAACATCAAAATTAGCTTGTTGATCGGTGTCGTAGTGGGTACAATTGTTTTTTATTTCGGTTGTTAAATTATTTTGAGGATTACTTGATTTTTTTGCGTGCAAAACTGTATAGGCAAAGGTGAGCAAATTCCTCCAGCTGTGTTCATTGTTGTCCCGAAGAACAATGCGAATGCACTGAGCTAGGGTTTGTGCAACTAATTGCCTAGCTCCTCGAGGGATTCTTCTTCTTTTCAGATTCTTTTTACTAGCGGTACAGAATTTTTAAGATTGCTTAAAATTTGAGCTAGTGAAAGTCGCGAATGGGTGTTATTGGAGCATGCATTTGGGCTATTGCTGTTATTGGGACTAGGGCTCTGAGAAAAATTTGGTGGTTTGTGTTTTTTGCCTAAATGTATATTTAATCCCCGACGAGTTTTAATAAGTTTTAAATTTGAGCAAAGGGGGCACCTTACCGGAGCATCGAGTGATGAAGAGGCAGGTTGACCTGTATCGACGTCGCTGCCATGACCCGCTGACATACTAGATTACACTTATACACTGTTTTTTTATTTTAATGTACATATTACGGCACAAAAACACCTTATTCTAAGTACAAATTAGATTAAAATATTTGCACAAAAAAGTAATAAAATTTGTAAACAAATACAAAAAAAATATCAAAATATCGTCCAATCAGTAGTACGGGGCTCTCTCTCACTCTTCAATAAATTTTACGTTTATTGGAAGTCAATATTCTTTGTAGCCAATAGTATCCGTGTTGACCCGTCGCCATGGCTATCAATTACGTTATAAATAATAAAACCAGGTACAAAATTATTGAAAGAAGCAACCAGTATTTATTTACCACAACAATCTCTGTACCAATCATCTCATTATTAAATCGTAATCGCATAACAATTGTTACCATAGACAAAAAGTGCAACAAGTGATCATTACATCAGGCCACCTAATAACGATTGCAGTAATCATTCACTTTCACTCGGATCGATGGATCGATGCATCGGACGCAATCAAAGGTCGACCGACCGAGACCATTTCTTCAAGATTCGATGATAATAAAAATATGTTGAGTAAGATTACCGATTAAGCTGTCGAGATACGGATATAGGTGAACTGATTTGAAAGAAAATGTTACACATCATTTCTCATGCGGTATTTGTATGCGAGAGTAGATAATCGATTTTTATTCAAATATGGTTTGGTGGATAAATTAAATTTTAACATAACAGTTACGTAACAATCGGTGGGTACATTTAATGTAGTAGTGAAGTTAAAATTGAAGCTGAACTAATTTAAAATGATTTTGATGAGTTAACGTTTGAATCACATACATATGCGTTATTATGAAACGTAAGTCCAATACAGACAAAAGACAAACGAAAGCGAAATTATCGCAAGAAAAGAAACAATTCCATTCATAGAAAATAGAAAGCCATATCGAATAGTGATGAGGTCGTAACGACGACCTCAGTCGCACGCGCAGCCTCGACCTTGTCGGTCATTAGTGTTGCGACATCAAGAGTACTTCTGTTGCTACCCTATTACCTAATATCGATGTCGTCGACTCGATTACGTGCATCTCCGACCTAAGTGTAAGCCAAGGTTAGGCATGCAGCTTTATGCAGGGCATGTGCTTAGTCACATTATTATATTTGAAATGTATGAGTATGATTCGGTATCATTGTATATATTAGTTATTTAGCAGAATCATAACATGTCACTTCGAATAACGTATTTATGAAGAAATATAAATGTATACCATCATTAGTTATGACTTTGACACACAAAAACTTGCTAATATACTTATGCATATGTCATCATCATCATATCAGCCGAAAGACGCCCGTTGCTCGACAAAGACCTCCCTCAAAGATCTCCACAATTGCTGGTCTTGCGCTACCAGCGGCTTCCAACGACCCTCACAAGATCATCGGCCCATCTTGTGGGGGCCTGCCCACGCTCCGGTTCTTGTTCGTTATTCGAGAACCTTTCACTGCCAATTCTTCGGGTTATCTCGGTTACTTTGGTACACCTGGTGATCTCAACATTTCTGATTCGATCTTGCAGGGAAACTCTGAGCATAGCCCTCTCCATTGCTTTGTTGGTGACCCTAAGCCGTTTTGTAGGGCCCATAGTAAGCGACCACTTCCAGGCCAGCGAGTTCTGGAAGTCGATAAACCGATTCTAAATGACTCTCGAAAACAACTTGCAACCATGGCTCAGCAGTGTGATGGGTCTTGAATTCTTCAAAAGGGTCTTATTGCCCTTTTTGAAGAAGAGCACCACTACATTTCTGTGTAATTCTTGTTGCATTTGACTTTATAGAATGACGGAGTTAGATAACTTCTGAAGTGCCCGTAGGATTGATGTACCACCCGCCTTGAGAAGCTGTGCTGTAACTCTATCACTAGCAGGTGCCTTGTTGATTTTAAATTGTAGTTATTCTTATCTCATACAGGCTGACGTCCGGGATATAAATGGTATATAAATCAATATATATTAGAAGTTTTTATGATTAATATGCTAAATATCTATACTGATTATTCTAATATAATAGCACTAATCTTACGTTTAATTTCCGCTCTTAAAATACCATTAATCATTACATTTGTACATATGATACTGCTCATTATTGATCTGATCGGGTTAATTATATGGATCTATTGTCTATATTGCTGTCTGTTATCCAACAAGAGATTTTCTGTGAAGAATCGTTAGACGCTATTGATGTTGTAATATGACCTTGGTTGTAAAATGCAAAGTAAATGGTAAACGAAACGTCAACCATGAATGGTAACCGATTATAGTGATTGATACGTTATGAATAAAAGCCATAGTGTTGCAATGTATCTATAACAATGTATGGATAAGAATTGAATCGATTTATTTCCAATTATCGTTTAGTTATTTATATTTATCTACTTTATAATATCGAGGTGTTGGCTAATGTGAATTTAGTAATTATTATCTTAAATAAAAATTTCATCTGATACATAATTTAGTTAGTAGTAGGTAGTTTTAGAAAACAAAGTATCGTCATTTATTTCCATCTATCTATGTATCGTTGCGGGATCCAAGACAGTTAAAGCAATTCTCCGGGACATACTTGAACCTCACCGCTCAGTGTCATTTAATTGTGTGCCACTGTTGATCCTGGCTTACAGGAGTTGCTGTTGTGGGCAGAGGGAGACACGAGTCAAGGGAGACACTAGGAAAAAGAAACATACAGCCGAATTAATAAGCTCTATTTTTGAAAAACTGAAGGACTAAGGGGTAGATTCTTAAATTTAGAGCATGGACAAAAATGATACATCGAAAACATGTCAAAATATAGGTGCCAATAATTTCATAAGATTAGAGTTTCATTAATTTTGAATAATGTCAATTTACTGCATTACAAATGCCTGCCATTAAACTAGTTAGTCATGATATCGTAAGAGTAGGTAACCGCTGCTGTTACAAAATGAAATGTTCCATTAAATCAGACCGTGTTACAAATAATCGAAATCGATAGTGATCAAAACGGTAGTAGATGTACCGTAAATAAAAAAACGGATG
Organism: Pseudoips prasinana; assembly: GCA_951640165.1. NCBI lineage: Eukaryota > Metazoa > Arthropoda > Insecta > Lepidoptera > Nolidae > Pseudoips > Pseudoips prasinana. The sequence goes on along the minus strand of OX621235.1, from coordinate 10,660,460 downwards.
AAAACTTGCACGCGACTATAACCATTATCGGAAGTGAACTATTGTTCAAATTCCTTTACATTTATCTTAATTTTGTAATTCAATTTAGAGCACGGTAATTCTCAAAAAAGTGTTACAATCTGTACATTTTACATTGCTGTTTTTAATTTATTTTCTTTATTGAATTTGTTGCATATTCTGCTTCGTCTCATTATTATAAGTATTTCACTGGCGCTGGAAGTAAGAACCTGCTATATAGTTATAGTGTATGATAATATATAAATAAAAACAAACAAAACAACACCTTTCGTTTTGTATTTTTAATGGTTTTTTGAATGAGATTCTGATCAGTTGAAAGGAAGAGTGGTTTTATTATTAATTTATTTCGGTTATCGCTTTTATTTTATCGCGATCAACAATATTTGTTAATTATAATTTTATTATTGGTTATAATCATTTTGAACACTTAAGAGCAGACTAGTGTTCAAATTATTGTAGGTTCAATAATTATTTCATCAATGTGTTATTAAAATGAAGCAATACATGTAGAAGGGATTTTCCCAGATTTATCCGAATATATCTAAAAACAAAAACCAATATATTTTGAAAAAACCAAATGTACTGACGTCATCGCATCCAGCTACCCCAATCTGTCAAATTTCTTTTATAGATTTTCAACTTTATCGCTAAAGCATAAGGTTTACTTTCAATTGTGGAAATTAGACAGATTGGGGTAGCTTGATGTGCTGGCGTCTGTACTTCATTCGGTATTAAAATGAGTCATGGTGCTCTTGCTATGTTTGCTGCTAGCAAGATTTTATATCAAAGTTTTGACTATTTTATTTTTCAACGTGTTTCATCAATTATTGTCGTTAATAAAGTTGTATAACAAATTGTAAATTAATCTTTGGTTGTATGAAGAGTTCATTTTATTCAGCTTTAAATATTACTATGTAAATAATTGTTAGCCGACTGGTTTCAGGCCTATTAAAAAAATGTGAGCCGTCACGGGACGCCTGGCAGATGTGAAACATCGACATTATTTTGTAAAAGTAATATGCAGAAGTCGAAGTCGAAGTATAAGTCGCAGTCAAAGTCGAAGTATAAGTCGCAGTCGTAAACAAAGTCGAAGCACCCCATCCTACCCCGTGGGTGTCATGAAAGGCGACTAAAGTATGCACCAGGTAGTCGGGCAGTGGCGCCTCTAAGGCAAACTCCTCCAAATGGCAGCGTGATAAAAACCTTTAGGGGAGGCTTATGTCCAGCAGAGGTACAGACGCCAGCACATCAATCTACCCTAATCTGTCAAATTTCCCCAATTGAAAGTGAACCTTATGCTTATGTGATAAAATTGAAAATCTATAAAGGAAATTTGACAGATTGCGGTAGCTGGGTGTGCTGGCGTCCGTACAATATCAGTCTAATGATGTCGAACAAAAGTGAATGTTCATTTTTGCTGTCAATTTCCCATGGTTTATTTATCCATGTCTTTACACCTTGTAAGAAACATAATTTAATGTCGCAACACACTGCATCGACCGCAAAACATTTATTAAAGTCCAACAACCGATCATAGCGATGCGATGTTAATATGATCGATTATTCTCAACTCTGACGAATCGATTCCACGTGTCACTGGTAAACGAATATATGATTGGCGAAGTTATTTGTAAACAAGCTGTAGTGTTTGTTTTTGTAGCTTGTATGCAATACAATCTAGGATTAATTTAGTATTTGTTAGTGGTTATTGATGACAGAGCAAAGTTCACGGCGACGTGATGAGCTTTTTATTGTTGTGTGTGAAATATTGCATTAGGTTAGTAATGATTATATTTATTTTACATCTGATATTAAAATTATAATACTAAATATACATTCGAATAAGGATTCCAGCTTCAGGGCGTTACCCTCACGTTTTATCTCGGGTCAAAAATACATTATTTTATTTTTCGTATACGCTTCTGTATTATGATGATCTAGCGGTCTACTTATAATCGTTTTTAGCTTTAAAGTTCATTATTTTTGCCCCATCTTATGATTGTTATACAACTTGTATACAACCAATCTGCTGGCACATCATTTACACACGGCCATCTGAGCCCAAACTAAGCAGAGCTTGTACTATGGAAACCAGATTACTGAGATACTACATATACTACTTTTTTTTTCTTGTAAATACATGTCTACTTATATAGATAAATTACACTCAGACTCAGGACCAACAGACATGTTCATCCACCTAAATATCTGTCCTGGGTGGGAATCGAACGCCAACTCATATACGTTTAAATTTATTGCAAACCTACAAAAACACCATTACTTACACTAGGCAATCCTGGTTACTCAAACGTCAATACCTTGATGCATAGCATTACACATCGACCGAGATGCATCAAAATCATCCGTCGATCATCCGGTCGCGGTTCGTTGCCCTCAATAAAATGCATTTGCGGTTGCATCACCACGAGGCAATCAGATGACCGTGTGTGCTGACCCTTATAGTGCGGTCTACTATATAAGTGGGTAGCGGAAATGGATAAAAAGAAAATTGAAATAGAAAATTGGAAGTTAAAATATACATTCTTTGCAGTAAGGAACAGGAATGTTGTGGTGGAAATACGCGGTCCTTGAACCGAAGTTAATGTAAGTTCCAGCGAAATTACCGGGGAAATTACTTATGGACTGTAATAAAAAGAAGTAACATTGACTCGATCGTATGGAAAACTGGTTTTATCCACTCATTACTACGCAATTGGTATATCGCCATAGTAAAGAAAGTGAGTTCTCGGCTTCGATTCATAGGTCAAGATAATTCTACCACAACATTCTTAGTATCAGTTTGGACTCTTGGAAACCTGTAACTGAGCGTCAGTTATAGGTTTTCAAGAGTCTATATATTGACTCGATCGTATGTTAATCTGATTTTATCCACTCATTACTACGAAATTGGTGTAATCGCCATAGGGAAGAAAGGGAGCTCTCGGCTTCTATTCACAGGTCAAGATAATTCTACTACAACATTCTTAGTAACAGTTTAGACTCTTGGAAACCTGTAACTGAGCGTCAATTATAGGTTTTCAAGAGTCTATATATTGACTCGATCGTATGGAAATTTGGTTTTATCCGCTCATTACTACGAAATTGGTGTAATCGCCATAGTAAAGAAAGTGAGTTCTCGCCTTCGATTCACAGGTCAAGATAATTCTACCACAACATTCTTAGTAACAGTTTGGACTCTAAGAAACCTGTAACTGAGCGTCAGTTATAGGTTTTCAAGAGTCTATATATTGACTCGATCGTATAGAAATTTGGTTATATCCACTCATTACTACGAAATTGGTGTAATCGCCATAGTTAAGAAAGTGAGTTCTCGGCTTCTATTCACAGGTCAAGATAATTCTACCACAAGATTCTCGGTATCAGTTTAGATGAAACTGACGCTCCGTTTACCTGTAAATGACGCTCCCTTTTGTATGAAACCTGACATAACTTCCAAAATGGGACTTAATAACGTTGCATAAGCCTTAAAGACGCAAACCCTGTAATATTGAAGTTACGAGTGCGTTTATAATGACTCCATAAAATTATCTTAAGGTCCATCTCGCTGCCGTATATTATCCACACTCTGCCGCGTTAGGCAACCCTGTACCAACACATCGTGTAATGGCACAAGTAAATCATAAATATACTAAGTAACTAATGTTTCCGTGGGAAGTGAGGTGTGAGAAAAGAATATAATACGTAGTTCCTAATAGTCGTGGAGATTACAATGCTTAACCATTATTGTGGAACATATTGTTTATATGTGACGGCTTCCTGGTGCTTTGATGGGCTGTATACATTTACAAATTGCCTATTCTATCTATTACTAGCATCATATTTAAATGTGTATGTAATAGGTTTGAAGTTTTGAAATAAATGACGATCGTCGTGATTCAGCTGGTAGAGGACCTGTTTTCTAATCCAAAGGTTACGGGTTCGATTCTCGTATAAGAACAATATAATATCTTGGGACATTATTTACATATGACCATCTGATCCCAAACGAAGTAGAAAACTGACATAATGCATAGACTACTTCCTTTTGTAAAAACGTACGTTATAGATATACCCAGACTCAGGACAAACAGACATTTTTATGCACACAAATGTCTTATGCTTGGGTGTTTTCTGTGTATTGTATATTATTTACAAAAATGTAGATAAGTATTTTAATCCGTTGTCTAGTATCTAAGCTTTCCTTAGTATGGACTAGATGGCGCTGTGTAAAATATTGATTTTATTTATGTTTTTGACTTATACGTTAATCTTTTTTCCAAGCACACATGCATGCAGCACTTCCTGGTACTTCTTTGCCATACGAACTTATTAAGTTCTAAATCTTCTTTCCAATCATGGATCTGAAATAAACTGTAAATACTGACTTTAGCACCGATTTTTTTTCCTTGCTTTGTCTAAGGGATATTTAGTAAAACTCAACTTTAGTAAATGTCAACTCTGTTGTAGGAGTTAAAATACTGATGCCTTACAAAATATAAATATGCCTTAAAAATTGAGTTCTTGAACACTACACATTCCATTTTGTTTAAACTTTGGCTAGCGTACCTACTGGTCGAGTTTATAGCAACCGTACGAACTATAAACGTGCGTTTTTTATACATACGGCTTATTTGTGTAATCTTGATTACAGACACATCGTATCGAAGGCAATATCGAATGCCACATAGATTGCTGCCTTTTTGGACACTTAATGGGGCACTCATAACAGAAAATGCAACAAGTAATAAATTAAGGCAGTAAGCATTTAAATTTCGTCTTAATTAAATTAAAGACAATACTGCTGATGATAATGAGTGATTATGAGAAATGCCCTGTTTTTATAAACGAATAAATCATATCTCAAAAAACAGAGCAATTTTTTTTTAATCTGATCAAAGGCAAGAGTGCTGAGGATAATAGCGATTGCTGAGGAATGTTTTACAAACGGATAAAGAATTTTAAGAAAGGTATACCAGAAAATAAGGTATTTTTGGTAAGTAGGATTTGAGTTTAGTAGTAGTGTGGCATAGTCTTAAAGCCAGTCGTCGTATTGTTTTTGTTGTATACAATACGCAGATTTTACAGTCTTATAATCGGGTGGAGGTAACTCAATGGTACCTGCCACATATAATCAATACTTCTTTCTTGCAACATATACATATATCGGTAGCAATGAAGTGGAACATGTGGCAACCCTTAGCTATTCATTTGCATTTTATGAAGTAAACCTAATTGATTATTAAATACCACCTAAACACCTTTGTGTGCTGCTAAAGGAATGTTCAGTATTTTGGTCAATATGTTCACTTTTGTCATTAATCGTGTTTTGCTGTCTCGTAATTCCAAATCGCCATTTATCTCATGCCTAGCAGGCGGTATGTCCCAAGAAATATCACTGTTACAATTTGTTCTAAAGAAAATTAATATCAAGTGGCATTTTGCAACTATTTCATTGCCGGTAACTACTGCTATTACGTTTTGTAATAATTATAGCACCTTTCGTCAACGCTGTGAAAGCGACGGTGGTCTGCATGCGTTTTACCGGTCGAATGAAGGTGAAAACGAATATGGCGGATTTTAGTTCACAAGATATCCGGGCATGGCGCTGTCAAGGTCGTTCGATTACATCGAACGCGTTGGCTTTTGATTTTTAGAGTATATCAAGGGTTACATTAACGAATTCCGTATACGAATGTCATATTTAATAAGGTCGTGTTCAGGGTTTGATTCTTAAGTAATATCACAGAGGTCTTAAACACAATGAGCTCTTATGGGGATTGAAACCGAAATACGAGTGGGTCAATTTAGAGGCGAGACAACTACCATAACCACTGAGCCATAAGAATGGTCACATTGGTCAGTACTTCAAAATTAATCGCTGCTTGTGATCTAATTTAACCTAAAGCCGGAGAAGTGGAATAGTCAATCAGATTTAATTCAACGCATCTCAAATATGCACTTAAAGGAGGTCTTGAAGATGAGATTCAATTCGGCTTCGCTTAAAAATTTCATCTGATAACTGTTGTACCTCAAGCCACTTTCAACCCTGGATTCTTATGTTACCTTGTTACACATCTTAGGTCAACTTTTCCATCAAAACTCGGCCTCACGCCCCGTGACAACGCATAATCGCAACGATTTATAACACGAAATCGAGAGCACTGTGCAAATGGCCCAGTTGTACAAAATGCGGTTAGCAAACGTGCACGGCCGCACGCGCAGCGTCATGTCGTGCGCTTTGTTGCTCTGTGGTGCGTGATTTACTCTGCGGCATTCTGGAGTTCAGTGTAATTATTTAGATAAAATATAAGGGTTGAATTACACCAACGCTCGTTTCTTCCGCGCCTAGATTTTAGTAGGTTTAAATGTCAATGGATGGTAAATCATGACCACAGAAAAACATAATGTAATATTTAGTTAAAATGTAATTTGTTGACCTCATCGGAAATTATACAAAAATATCGTTTTACTAACATGTTTGATTTGATGGAAAGCAAAAGTTTTCTCTTTAATTTTTACAGCCCCGTGTCTATCAAGGAACGTATTAAAAATCATAAAATTAAAATTAAATGAATCCAGGACTAATTTATTATTTTGATATGAATAATATTAAGAAAAATAAAAAACAATCAATTGCCTTTGCATTTCTAGCAAATTGCATTTGCTAGAAATGCAAAGGCAATTGATTGTTTTTTATTTTTCTTGCAATTGATTGTTCTCTGCTACTTCTGGAGAATTGAAATCGAAACTGATTTTAGACAGATTTAACAAAATTTCTATGAACAACAATACGTAATTATTCGTGCTAGGTATTCGTGATTGCTCTTACTATCACAAAAAGTATAACAATTCTGCTGACTATAAATTGTTTTTTCAATTATATAGGCACCGAAAACGTGATAGGTATTAAATAAGTAAAGTATGTAGACGCGAGTCTACGCACTCCTCGCTTGTTATACAATAATTGTAGCAAACAGGTGATTACGTCGGAAGTGCGTCGATCTCTACGCAGCGCAGGCGCATCGTCACGCGCAGAGCGTTAAAATCGCAGCGTGTTAACATGCCCGACGAATTACACAACGTGCAAATTAGGCCCGAATTATAACGACTAATTTATTTTGTAATACGTAGAGGATGTAATTATATAGGTAACTACTGTACTCTGCGTGCGTTGCTACGGCAATATTTGAAATTCATGGGAATTATATTGGCGCCATCTGTTGAAGATTGGTCACACCAACTCAGAAACCTATGTGGGCTCATGTAGAATACTTTGCTAAAGATCATCACATGGTCAAATGCATAGTTTACGATTCCATAAAGGACATATAGACAAACATTATTTTTTTACATATAGCTAGTTATTTAGGTCGGGACTTGTCTAGACGATTATCGATAGCAATAGTAGTTACCGTGATGTTCTTACAGGGTACACTCAGTTTTTTATACTGCTACTTCGGAAAACAAGTATAAATAACCCGGTACCTGAGCCTATGCTGATACTGAAGTGTATTCCGTAAGGACGTACTTTACTGGTCAAGCAACTCACGAAAAAAATCACAAAAATGTCTTATATGAAAATTTAAATTCATATTTGTTCGTTTAATCGTCAATCGCAACTTTTGGAATGCTAATACATTTAAAAATTCTATGTCGACCTTTCTATTTCTTTCTACTTTTATATTTGTCGCAGTCTAATAATGATACTGAATGACTAATTTTGACCAAACTTACTAATATCGTAATTAGTATAGTCGAAACACTGTTTAAAAATAAAACTAAAAGTCAACGAAATATACTTTTTATATTGCTAACAGATTTAACATGGCAAAATAATTTATTGCTCCATATTTTATTATGATTGCCAATTTCGTAACATAGAATAAAGGAATGTGGTTTGATAATATAATAACATTTTATACATAGCACAAATTAATTAGGTTAGAATCTATTGCTTAAGAATACGTTATTAATAAATTATATTTTATAGTTGGTATTCAGACGTGGCGTCGCGTTGTCTATGCGTTGCTATGTCACGAAAATAGTCGATTATGTGATAAAAACATTCAAGGTAAATTTGTACGCACTGTTCAGACTTTAAGAGTTCAAAACAGCCAGTTATATGTAACTTAAGGTCACACTTTACAAAAAGCTTAGAAAGAAAGCTTTAAGATTTTTTTAATTTTATTTTATTTTATTTGGGAAGCTAACAGCTACATACAATTGGTTACAAATTTTGATAAATAAATGCCAATAACAAGCTTCCATAACTAGTTAACTAAATGGAGGCATCTCCGGTCTACTTAATTAATTACAGTAATGACTATTCTACAAATGGTTTTAAATGATTGAGCTAATAGTACTATACAATGATATGCGAGCAAATAAAGCAATAAAGAGAAATCACGTGCCAAAAAATATATATTATGAACAATAAAATAAAAGAAGTTAGTAGTAGGTAGGTACTAGGTAGCATGTTAGTGCGAGTCTAATAATGCTATCGGTCTCATATATGTATGCAAATAAATAATTTTCTGATCACTAATAAAATAATTGTTTTTGTTGAGTTATGGATCCCAAAAATTAAACTGAATTATACCTCAGTAAATATCCTGGCACTGCGAGAGCCGGCGCATCGCGATCGTAACTGTTACGGTACAAAAATACACTGGTAAGGTCACAGCGTACGGCTCGACGCAATTGTACAGACGCCAGCACATCCAGCTACCCCAACCTGTCAAATTTCTTTTATAGATTTTCAACATTATGACAAAAGCATAAGGTTCACTTTCCATTGGGGTAATTTGACAGATTGGAATAGCTTGATGTGCTGGCCTCTGTACAGTAACAATCAGTTCTATATTAGTATTCTACAAAAAGTTGATAAACGTCGGCCTTGTAGATACCGAAAGGGAAATTACTTGCTAATATAAGATATAGTGGATTTACAAGTAATTAGAATAATCTTAGCACAGAGGTAATATTTTCATGAGTCTCACATAAGCGCAAAATGAATTCTCAGAGCACTAATAAAATAACAAAGGAAAATTGGTTTGTAGGGAACCTCAAAAAAATATAAATTAGAACTTTGCTAGGAATAAAATTTAGTTAAAAAGGATTAAAACTAAGTTACAACATTTTTTTAAAATTTTGTGTATAAATGTTTTTTAAATCTAAGCGGTCAATTATTAAACCTGCAGGGAATTATATAAAGGGAAAGTGGGGCTTTAACAAAATACTTTTCAAAAATACTTTACAATAGGAGATTTTATTGAATTTATAACGGGCGTGTACATACTCCTTGATCGAGTCGTGTACGGAATTTGGTCAGTGGTCATTTTAATTGTAGGCACAACAAACTTTAAGGTTCTATGCATAAAAACTAGTCATTTCAGCTTTCGCTAACGGTCAATGCCAAAGGCTCAATCTAGTTTCATAACTACATGCGGCTGCATATAACCTATACAATTTTATTTCGATAAGAACATGTTTGAATTTAGAATTTCGATAAAAACTGTTTGAATTTAGAATGCAATTCACGTTGAGTAGGCGAGTTTCTATCATTTACATAGATTGGTGATTAATCTTGAGTACTTTTTTTAACAATACGAGTCACTAGCCAAAACAATAGAGAAAATAACAATTTTACATCGAAAGCTTCGCCTTGACTGCCTCGTAGTAGTGGTATTGTACATAATATTATGTCTGGTTTGCAGGGTAAATCAAATTATTATGTATTTTATACATATTGAACTTCTAAGTAAAGTTAATTATATACTACTGTTTATATCAAGGCAGATCGTTTTAGTACACAATAGGTACAATATATTATATACATAGTAATAATATATTTACTTACTTTATACTTCTTATCTTTATATATGTTTACCTTTGCCATTTGTTACTATAGATAGCCTTAAATCATATTTAGGAACTAAATTTTATTATTATTTTTAAAATGTTTTAAATATATTTTTTTATTTATTCTATACTAGATGATGGATGTATGGATATTACTTATTTATTAAATTACAAAATCATACATTTACATTCCTAGATTATGTGGTTTAAGCCTTGAGACAACCTGCAATAAGTAGTACTCGTCTTTTGAAAGGACTTTTTAAAATTTTATGATTCCTCATTTACTACCTTTGCTGCTAGGACATAATTTCACCCCTACTGTTTTTCAAATTATCTGCCTTAAATTATTATTAGTAGTGGCGTATCTAATACGTTACTTCTCCTGAAACCATGTGTCGCTGCCTACCTTAAATCTAATCTGTATGTAAGCTGAATCGGTCCCATAACCGAGTCTAATCGAAACTTTTTTTAAATAAAATATATCGGTCGATACCGGTCACTGACGTAACTGTGTATGGCTTATCGAAAATCCTATTGTTAGCTTACATAATACACTTAACTAAAGCTAAGTCCAGGATAAGCGTTACACCACAGATCGTATACACGAGCAGTATGTCAACTGTACGTATATAAGTATTCTAGTCAGGTACACTGTCGGACAACTTTCACTATCCATTGTTGATTAATTCCCGAACGGTGCCGTGATTGTGGATTGAATCTAATAATAAGTAGAGCGAAATCATTGCAACCGATTTTTAACGAAAATATTACGATTTGTATGATATTATAGGGTGGTATGTTTGAGCAATTCGATGTAGGTACCCATTTAACTGACACTTGTAAAACGCCACAAAAATGTTTTTCCTACATATTCATTGCGGCAGTTGATGGGTGTGCTTACATGATAAGAATGGTAAGCTATGAGATCTCAAACTATGAGCGTTTTATTTATTTACTCGCTTGAACTTCAGAGGAATGATTTTTTTCTCTTGACATATACGTATGCAACAAAACCATTCTGTCAAATCAAGCCTCTAGTGATAATTTTAACATTAAGTTTTTTATACAATTTTTTTTAGATTGTTTATTGGTATTAGATTTTTGGAGGGTCTTCCAATAGTAATTTTTTTTAATGACAGGCATCAAGGCCCACTTTTAGTAACAAATTTTGACTTATAGTTTTAAGTCAAAATTTGTTACTAAAAGTGGGCCTTGATGCCTGTCATTAAAAAAAAAATTAGTAAATACAATTAAAGATAATTACACAACACAATGACACAAACAAAACAATTATTACAATAGAAAGAAAGAAAGAAAATGTTTTATTAAAAGCAAACACATTGAAATGAAGTCTGTAAAGACATTATATTTACTGACATAATACCATAAAACTAAATATGATTAAAAAATCATTATAAAGAAACAAATTACAAAGATGGCTAATATATTGTGTGAGCGTAAAATCCACTTTACTTAGAAACAGAAACAAACGGTTTTACAGAAATATATAATTATGTTTATCTCGTTAGTTAATTATCATTTCATCTCATCTCACTGCTGGCGTACCTCAGGGTGGCGTTCTTTCCCCCTTACTTTTTTCCATCTTCATTAACTCCATCACCCGAGTTATTTCCTCAAACTTCCATCTCTATGCAGACGATGTGCAGCTTTATAGATTCTTTACTCGAGAAGATGCTCATGGAGCGATTACTGCCATGAATCGTGATCTGGACTCAATTAATCGATGGGCAAGGTCTCACGGTCTACTAATAAATCCTGCCAAATCCCAGGCCATGATCATTGGTACTACTTATATGCGAAATTGCCTTGACTTCGCATCCCTCCCTACGGTATGCTTAAATGGCCATCCAATAGCATACACTGACACTGCTAAAAATCTGGGCATTTCCTTTGATAGTACTTTGTCTTGGAAAGCTCAGGTATCGGAAGTTAGCAGAAAGATCCACTTTACTTTCCACACATTAAAATGTCTTCAAAACTTCCTACCCTTGAAAACGAAAATCTCGCTAGCTCAGACACTCTTACAACCCATTCTGGACTATGCGGACTGCTGTTATCTTGATGCTACTAAGGAGCTGCTAAACAAACTTGAGCGCTTGCAAAACTTATGCATTCGTTTTGTATTTGGTCTCAAAAAATATGACCATGTCTCCAACTTTCGCAAGGATCTCAAGTGGCTCCCTATCCGTCTTCGTAGGAATGCTCGCGTATTGTATCTCTTATTCAATGTCCTTCACAATCCCTCATACCCCGCCTACCTACGGGAGCGCTTCTCCTTTATTCACTCATCGGATGCCTCCTGTAGGTCACACCTCAGATCCCTCCTTATATTTCCTATCTACAAAACCGATTTTTGCTCCGACTCCTTTACGGTGCAGGCCGTGAGGTTGTGGAATTCTCTTCCGCCTAACATCCGTAAAATAAATACTATCACTTTATTTAAAAAACGAGTTTAAGAACATTATCTCTTATCTTCATCCTAATATTTGTGTACATTGTATATGTAGTATATTATATAGTCTTTATATATATATCCCCTCCCCTATTTATGTATTATTAGTATGTAGTGTATAAATACACTTAGTAGTGTATAGTTGTCTACACACGGCATGGTCTTTTTCCGATTAGTTTCTCCTCTCGCGGGTCTGCTGGAAGATATTTCTATTGAAATAAGCAGTACCTTTGTGCTATTTTTTCCTATTTTTGTAATTTATTGTTATTTTTGTTTCTGTGTGTACATAAATTATAAAAAAAAAAAAAAAATAATTTATAAATAATTTGACTTATAATTTCTTTTTATTTAAACCTTTTAATAAATATTATTATTTATCCATATGAATATAATTCCTTATTAAAACTAAATAGGTGACGTACTAGTACTTAGGCGTTATTTTTACTATTTTTCGATTTGCTAGATTATGATCATAACCTGTTACATAATACCTTAGACACATAAAATCATTGCCTTCCTTATAGCTCAAGTGTATGAAGCTCGGTTTTCTATTAGTATAGTATATCAACTCGTGTATTTAATTACTTTACTACAAAGCACTTAATTACGTTGAACCGTTTCGGTAAATGCGGTATAAAATGAAACGCTTTAATCGATTAAAAGTCTCGAATCTTTATAATCAAATCGTTGTTTTTTGGAAATGAACAATGGATCGATTATTGGTTTCAATAGATACAGAAATTACATGTTTCGTTCCATTTCAAATTTATTTTTCCGCTTTATAATTTGTTTTTTTAGCTACATTTGTAGATGATATCTTGAGAATTTTAATCGATATCTATATTATTATTTAATCTCGACGAAAGACACGATATTAGATTTTATATTCCACGTAAGTGTTACATAATAAGATAAAAAGTGTCTTCTTAGAAATCGAAGACACGGGACCCTGACTTTTGGGCTTTAGTGAAACTGTATGCGATCGGTGTCTGTCGGTCTGGTATCATTGGGTATCGAGTTAATTTTTTTAATAATACTCTTAATCTGGAGCATCCTGGAGATAGAAACGTGGTGGTGTAACACCTTAATTCTTGGATGATTACTCAAATTCTTCAGTCGTGACACTGATCTCTATCCGGTTGTTATGGCTAGCATGTCCCATCGGTTGTTGAAAGTAAGCAAAGCAAATAATGCACTGGTTTTTATGCACGTACTTGTATCCTAAAATATGTTAGAGCCGAAACTCTAGGTAGTAGCACTTAGAATTATAATAGAATACCTATAGATATATATATAATAGAATACCTATAGGTAACCTTATAAATTTGCTTACATTTCATCATCATCATTACAGCTAAATGAGTCCACTGCTGGACAAGCCTCCCTCAAGAATCGTCTTGGGGGGAGATGCCATAATCGCCACGCTTGGCAGGCGGGTTGGCGATCGCAGTAAGATGGTCATAGTACTCAGAAGGAAGCTGCTGCCCATCCTCTGGTAGATATTCCCTCGGGTCGACTTCTACGCCCCCCACGGGATGAGATGGGGTGATGATATTCTGATTCCGATATTTGTCGCCGTCACCACACAGCAGACTTACATTTGCAATCTAATTGTTGGGAAATATTTCCCTGATACTTACATAACAAAGCAGACCACAGTGGTCGAATATCCTCACTTACCAGTACGATAACAGCCATTAGTGCAAAACCATTTAAAATTAAAACCATTACAAAATTACCAATAAGCTTAAAAACATAATGCTCTTTATAAGTATAGAAATAAAGTTAAAATTGGGTTACATCGGTATCGTTACAGTTCTACTGTTACAGTTATGCAAGATAGGATTCAAACGCAAATTATCTTGGATCACGTACATAAACATAGTCAGATCATTCAGTCTGTCCTTCCGTTTGTCGCAACTGCTTTCTCTATACGTGGATGCAATGATAAGCTGTTTAATAAACACGGTTGCGATTGCGCGGGTGCATGGCGCAATAGTTGGGCCCTAAGTGTACACTCCGGCGCATAAGTATGTCAATGTTTTAATTAATTCGGTTTGATTAAGATTAGTAGTAATTAAGATTGCTTGCAAGCAGGTTTTGTGCTAAAAATATTTAATTTTGTATTGCCTCGTTAAGTTTGAGTAAATGGTTTGTTGATGTAATGAGCAAGCAGCGTATCGAGAAGAGGTAAAGATGTAGTTACTGTTCAAATGATTGACAAATATTTGGGAAATTTAGTGAGGCTTTTTAAGTGAGAGATTATGCAGAAGTGGCTCACATAGCGTAAATTATAATAATTTAGAAGATATTATTGATTTTCTGTACAGAGATTGAATTTGATGTGTGCCGTGACTGAGTGAATCTGCTTGTTGATCCAAAGTTTCCGGGTTTGAGTTTTGTGTATTCTATAAAAAAGCTTGTAAAAGTATTTCAATCTGCTTGGTTATATTTTGCTTAGTTTGGGCAGATAGCGCAATTTAATATGTACCGGGTATTTATTTATTAACTTGCTTAAAATATTCACGGATTTAGCAGCCATTTTTAGGATATATTCCTTAAAAGAAATCACAAACAATATGTAAGGTATAGGGGCTGTTAATTAAAATTAATTTATCCATATAAGTTATGTGCAAGTCAAAAAGAGAAACTATATATGCTCATCATACGTGAGCGTCACATTCAATGTATTAAGTTATAATGTAAACAACTTTTTATAACTTTATTAATTTCGTTAATAAAATGACAGTAAAACTTTCTTAAAACTTTCATCGCACATCCTTCGGAGGCGTTTCTTTCCACGTCTATTCTCTGACAAGTAAAGTACTTAGTTCCAATGTAATTACCAGCTGTGCTAGAGAATCGTGCATATTTACATGAACACTGATTGGCAGCCCATCGGCTAACACAATTGGCTTAGTGGTAGTGCAATGAACCAGCTGTAAATTGGCTTAAAATGTATCGGAACGAGATAAAAATTATCGTAGTTACTATTGCTTCAGTCATATTACATGCACCAGGCATAAAGGGAATGTATATTTCTGTGACGTCGTCAAATTGTACAAATATTTGTGGATTACTCATTTAATATCTGAAGGAAATTATAATTACCAAGTCAAGCAGAGGATGTTTGTCACTATCATATATAAAATAAAGAAAAATATAGGGAGAACTAACAGACTATCGTCTGATCTCAAACTAGGTAGAGCCTGTACTATCATAACCAGGCAACTGATAAACATACGCATATATTTCTTAGTACATACATATTAAAGATTAATTTAATTACACCCATTCACAGAAGAAATAATCCTGTTTATCAAATAAATGTGTCCTGGTTAGGGATCGAACCCACGACCTTTGGCTTACTACTACCAGGTCAGTATGTCTTATAGTGTCTTAAATATGGATGTTTGTCAAGTTTTTATCGTAAAGTCTAATATAGAGACATTATCATTGAAAGGAAATATTGTTTAGCTGCTACGTTACTTGTTTCCTGCGCCAATTCGCACCTCTCCCACTATATATCCTACCTACTGGTAAATTGGCAGCGGCCTCTACAATTTTCCGTTAAGGAAGCGATTATTTTGTTACAGTTCTTACGCAACGTATTGTTTATTAAGTCATTTATAGTGTTATGGTTTGTAGTGTAGCATATTTATTAGATTAGTGACGTAACAGGTGAAGTAATTGAAGTAACTGGCTGTTTGGTACAGAGGCAAGCCTCTATAAAGCACTAGATATGTTTCTGATTTATCGGATTTGAACCTGAAAAGGTTCAAATCCGATATTAGATATCCAACTCAAAAGCATTCAAAATATCATGACAACTACATCGCCACGGTATTGGGTCAAATCATGTTTTAATAATAAAATATTTAATAAAAGACATAAGCAAGGTAATATTTCATAAGTACACCCGCTCCTATACAAGCAGTAGTGCGTTTCCTTTCTTCAACACGCAGTACAAATAGAATTGATCGTTTTTTCCAGAGCACGTTAAATATTTACCGGTGGTAGATAAAATTAAATACAACCATTTACCGTAACATTGTTGCGCCCATTTTGTTAATCTTATTCTGTAGATCAGCGGGGAAAGGGAATCAAATATAATATCTTCAAACACACGCTTGGCTATTATACTGATGGGCCTGTTGGCGTGGTTGCCAAATGCTTGCTTTTCACGCCGGAGGTCGTGGGTTCGATTCCCACCCAGGACAGATATTTGTGTGCATGAACATGTCTGTTTGTCCTGAGTCTGGATGTAATTTATCTATATAAATATGTATTTACAAAAGAAAAATAGTATATGTAGTATATCAGTAATCTGGTTTCCATAGTACAAGCTCTACATAGTTTGGGATCAGATGGGCGTGTCTAAATAATGTCTCAGGATTAACTTTGAATATAAACCTCTCCAGCGGCGCTAGCAAGGCAGTGCATTTCATCATTCAAATTACGCAATCATTCCATCGCAGGATTTAATTGGCAAGATACTGCGATTTCAAACACATATCATATCACACTACCATACTAGCCCTGACGGTGCATAAACGACGCGTATGTAGACGGTGCCCTGCCCTCCTCACAGTATTTGGGTTTAAGGAGGTATGAGAAAATCAACCGCACTACTCTACACTAGGTGCCCTATGAGTGCGTATGAACAATAAAACAGAGTGATGGCAACATCCATTCATTATATTTACCCGTGGAATTACATTCGCCCGATAGATTGACGATAAAAATATTGAATATACAAGGCCATCTGATCCCAAACTAAGTAGAGCTTGTACTCTTGAAACCAGATAACTAATATACTACATATACTACGTGCACTGACGTGTGGCGCAGCGGCTAAGATAGTCGCCTCGCCGCTTCGTGTCGCGGGTAAGAGTTCCGCGCCGGACAACCATTTATGTGACCCATAAACAGTTGTTTTGAGTCTGGATGTAATTTGTGTCCGTCTATTATATGTTTGTACAGTACCCCTTGACACAGCGATTAGATTCTCAAGTGCGGGAGTTGTCTTTTTTAAAAATATAAATAAATACTACCTCTCTTTTGCAAATACATATTTATATAGATAATTACACCCATACTCAGGACAAACAGACATGTTTATGTACACAAATATCTGGCCTGGGTGGCAATCGAACCCACGACCTGCGGCGTGAAAGGCAAGTATCTATCAACTACGCCAACTGGAAAATAAACTTACATTGTATATCTTAATTAGGCCACAACAAAATGTAATCAAAATAATACCAATAACAGATTTATAAGGTCTATAAATTTGGCATAAAACCAATCATTTACATTTTAACTCAATTGCAACATGGAATAACTTTATGCATTGATTTATTTGCACCGAAAGCTAATTAAAGCCAGTCAAAGATCATTATTCATCACTATACGTCAGTTATTAATTGATTTTTATCAAGAGTTGGTTAATGATCTGTTACATTGAAGTAGAGCCTCACTAATACTTATATAGTAATATATATATATAGCATTATTTCACACAATTTAGTGAGATCGATGTAATATTACTATAAAATTTAACATTTGGAATCGGAGACGGTGAGAAGGGTGCTCTACCAACATTTCTTGAAGTGAAAATTTCTTTAGCGGCATTATGTACGTTTTTGAGATGGATAAGAAATGTTAAACTCGCACACGTGACACGTGACCTGGTCGATTATTTGTAAGACGGAGGGTCTTTTATTAATTCACACTGGCCGCAGCATTTTTTTCTTAATTATGTTAGAATTTTTACAGTATGAGTCTTTACTCATACTGTAAAAATTCCCAAAGGTGGGAAGTAGCATCTACCACTCGCTACTCGGATCAAATAAACACTACTTTCCGAGTATGAGAAATGAAAAATACTTTTCACTTCTATCGGCAGTCCCCAAAGACTGCTCCGCAAGTTTTTTTAAGGTTTATTTTAGTTTATAACAATGTCAGTTAATTTAATTGTGTATAACTGAATTAAACTTTAATTTTAGTTTTGTTTTGGATTTTAGAAAACCACAATTAAAGTGTAAACAATGATTTATTCGTGCAAACCTATTAATGAATCTCTATCATATCTTACTTATTGAAAATGCGAAAATGTATGAGTTTGGATGTAGAGATGTTTGTTACTCTTTCACGCAAAAATTCCCGAATGCACTTAGATGAAACTTTGCAGTAATATAGCTTATATATGAATAACGCATTAGCTACAATAATTTATAAAGCTTAAAGCTGATAAAACCGCTGGGCACAGCTAGAGAAATATAAAAAGCTAATATTACACTGAAAGCTGTTGATCTTTATAGGGAAATTATATAAATAAATAAAAACAACATCTAACTTAAGTAGATATAGACAAATAATACCCAAATACTTGAAAAAGTATTCGGCACCTCTAAAGCTCGATCTTATATTCGTGATTTATAATACAATCTCCTGTAAACAAATATGTTGCACCAATTTAAACTTATGTTTGAATTTCCTAACGAACAGGCATTCGATTATTCAATATAGTTCGTAATGGTTTAAATAAATATCGTCCCCGTAGTTGGAAAACTAAATAACTCTGATTTTGTAGTTCTGAGATAAACGCGATTTAGTGTTTTTTTTTAGTTAATGCACATTTGTAAGTAAATGTGAGACAATTTTGCTGTCGGCAATTTTATATTTTGTGGACCTGATAACCTTTCACATTATGCTTTAACAAACTGAACTCTATCTTTAACTATAACTAAATAACAAATAAAAAATCAAGTTGTTTAATTTTGCCACAACTGTTTTTATAACGTAACTGCAATTAGCTACTTATTTCGGCTATTTATTTAGTTTTCCTACAAGCTAAATACATGTGGTAGAGTCAAATTTGGTGAAATAAGTGCAGTTATTGAATGTGTCATACTAGAAATATTTTAAAATGTAAAATTTAGTGGCTTTGTATGTTGTTATTACTTTGATATTTTTTTTAACTTTTGATGGTCTCATATGAAATAAACGCTGTATTATGATATTAATAAAGTTATATTAAGGAATAAATAGAAAAGTTTAGAAAAGGTGTATTGTTATCAGATACTTATCATGCCACAACCTTAAAAAATAAACATCATCATCATCATCATCATATGAGCCGAACTCCACAATTGCCGGTCTTGCGCTATTCGCACTCAGCGAGCCGCACAAGATCATCGGCCCATCTTGTAGGGGGCCTGTCCACGCTCTTTCCTCTTCCAGTTCGTGGTCGCCTCTTGAGAACCTTTTTGCCCCAACGGCCTTCGGGTCTACAAACTATGTGTCCCGCCCACTGCCACTTCAGTTTTGCAATTCTTCGGGTTATGTCGATGACTTTGGTTCGCCTGCGGATTTTGACACCTCTGATTCGATCCCGCCGGGAAACTTCGAGCATAGCACTCTCCATTGCTCTTTGGGTGACCTTGAGCCTTCTAATAAGGCCCATAGTGAGCGACCACGTCTCTGTTCCAAAAGTCATCACTGGCAACACACACTGGTCGAAGACTTTCGACATGAGAAACTGCGGTATTTTGGAAGAGAAAATGTTACGTAGCTTCCCGAACGCTGCCCATCCGTGTTGGATTCTACAATTGATCTCCTTCTCGAAGTTGGACCTACCTTGTTGGATGGTATGTCCTAGTCTGCAACCTTCAGTTGAGTGGGTGCAATATAGACGTTTGACATGATTTTCGTCTTATCCATGTTCATTTATCAGACCCACTTGTTGAGAAACTCTGCTGAGGCCATCGAGCATTGTACCGAGATCTTCCATGGTCTCAGCCATGACTGCTCATTGGCAAATCGATGGTGAGTGATGTACTCACCATTGACATTGCTAAAGCCTTTCCAGTCCAGAAGCTTGAAGACATCTCCCAATGCAGTGGTGAACAGTTTCAGAAATATAACATCTCCCTGTCTCACGCCTCGCTGTAAGTGGATAGGTTTCGAATTGTAGTCCTGGTATCGCACTGACATAGTGGCGTTTTCATACAAACACTTTAATACCTCGATATACCGGTAGTCGATTTGGCACCTTTGGAGAGACCTGAGCACGGCCCAGGTTTCGATAGAATCAAAGGCTTTCTCATACTCCACAAACGCTAAACACAGTGGCTTGTTATACTTTTCGGTCTTCTACACAACTTGCCCCAGCGTATGTATGTGGTTTATGGTGCTAAAGCCTTTTCGGAAACCAGTTTGTTCGGGAGGCTGGAAGTCATCAAACCTGCGTGCGAGACGATTCGTAATGACCCTCGAAAGCAACTTGTAAACATGGCTCAGCAGTGTCGGCCTATAATTCTTCAATAGGGTTTTGTCACCCTTTTTGAAGAAGAGCACCACCACACTTCTGTGCCATGCTTGTGGAGTTGTTGTTAGTTTGACCATCTAGTATGACGGAGTTAAATAAGTTCTGATGGGCCCGTAGGATTGGTGTACCACCCGCCTTCAGAAGCTCTGCTGTAACTACATCCTCACCAAGCGCTTTGTTGTACTTAAGTTGTCTGAGAGCCATTCTAATCTCGTACAGGCTGACTTCCAGGATGTCTTCGGTGTAATGACGGGTTAGTCGTGCTCTGGGATCCGAGGCACTTTAGAGCCTTTGTTCCGCTTGATGGTCTCTTTAATACTAATTGTATTAAATTGACGCGTGTGGCGAGTCAAAGATTTTGATATCTGACTTTTGAGCCGCCGGTATCTGGTAGCATCATCTGGGGAGTTCAGAATCCGTCTTTCTTCCATAAGTTGCAGGGAAAAGTCAGAGATCTTTTTAGTTCTGAGTGTACAGCGGGCCTTGAAGAATTCAGACCCAGCCGTATGGGCAGCTTCTACAAGCTTGTCGTAGTATGAGTCCACTTGACTGCATGTGTGGCGTGGTGGCTGAGACAGTTGCCTCGCCGCTTCGTGTCGCGGGTTTGAATCCCGCGCCAGATAGCTATTTGTGTGACCCATAAATAGTTGTTCTGAGCCTGGATGTAATTTGTGTCCGTCTATTATATGTTTTGTAAAGTACCTATAAGATTAGATTACCTAGTGCTAGGCATTCGAAATGGTTTTGCAATTAGAGCTGAAATGGTTCGGGGTTTTGGACGTGGATAGGTAAAGATCGGAGCGTAGACTTTACAGTCGGGACCTCTACAAAAACAAGATAAAGATTAATTATGAGATGCTAGGCAAATAAAATTAAATAACTTAAGTTGTCATCAGAGGAAATCAGAGGAAATCAGAGGGTCAAGTCCCATTTCGGGTATCAAACCGATGTTCATAACCTTAATGTCAAGCATTAAGGTTCAATGAGCCTCTCACCAGTCTGTGATCGCTGCCGGTTTTATCCGCATTGAACATCTGTCGTCTCATCGACAAGATAAAGTCTATCTAATTTTTGGTTTTACCATCGGGGTTCACCCAGGTCCATTTGCGGTGATCCGACTTTCTGAATAAGGAATTCATCATTAAAAGTTCCTCCTTCTCCATGAAGTCGGCCAAAATTTGGCCCCGGGGGTTCCGGTCTCCAGTTGCAAATTGCCCCACTCTCAGCCCATTACCGAATCGTTTGCCCAGCTTCGCGTCAAAGTCCACAAATGACCACAGTGAAAGGGTTTTTAGAGCTATGGCTCTTGATATATCCTCAACCTCATCGTCGGAGTTCGTCGAAGTCGGCGCGAATACCTGTATTACCTTCAACGAATACCGCTTGGTAATTCTGAAAATAAGTTACGCCACCCTAGTCGACACACTCTCGATTTTCACTACGTTGTCCCAGGTGTTTGTCCCATGACCCATGTCCCGTGACACCACCTTGGGACAGTAGGTCGCCGTTGGTTCCGGAAATAGAGCAGGTTCCCGGATGTTAGGATTATCGTGCCCTCCCCCTCTCTTCGGACTTGAGACAATCTTATGATATCCCAATGTAACCTGCTCAGTTCTTCCTCCAGTTCGATGATCTTCTCGTCGGTCCGCAGTATGCGAGTGTTATATGTTGCCAGGGCCAGAGGTTGTCGGTTTTGGTAAAACGGCGTCTGCCGGGGGTTTTTAGCACCCCGGTTTCTATTTCCTTATTTTCTGTTTCTATTTCTGAATCTGTTATCTCAGCGAAATATTGTGTTCCATGATTCTTTTTCAGGGTAACCCGGTGAGACTTGTTCAATAAGGGTTTCAATAATAGCTCGAATTGTTATAATATTACTTGTTTCATCTTCAGAATCTCTCGACAAAATGGGGATTATTCGTTCAAATCTCTTTCTCTTTTTTTCTTCTTATCCAATGAAATATTGATGTCTATTAAAGAACTAAGTTTCGTTTTTATTTTCTTCTTCTGTGTCCAGAATCCATGTAGATCCAGAATCAGCAAAAGATTCTTCATTTTTCATTCAGAAGGTGGCATTGGTTTGATACCCGAAATGGGACTTGACCCTCTGATTTCCTCTGATTTCCTCTGATGACAACTTAAGTTATTTAATTTTATTTGCCTAGCATCTCATAATTAATCTTTATCTTGTTGTAGAAGAAATAAATAACAGAAAATATTTATAAATTAGATACGTTATATCAGAATTCTGAATAGCGAAATTAAATAAATAGAGTTGTTTAGTTTTCCTCGAACTAAAGTAGTTTTGTAAAAGAATTTTTAAGTTGAGAAAAAATTCAACAACTCAAGTTATTTAACTTATTCGACATTCATCTTGTCATTGACCAGAGTTATTGATATATTTACTGAGTTATTTAGTTTTCCTTTAAAAAAATTGTGTT
Source organism: Pseudoips prasinana (assembly GCA_951640165.1). Classification (NCBI taxonomy): domain Eukaryota; kingdom Metazoa; phylum Arthropoda; class Insecta; order Lepidoptera; family Nolidae; genus Pseudoips; species Pseudoips prasinana. Next base: position 10,637,338 of record OX621235.1, on the reverse strand, counting down.
TGTCTGAAGATATTTATTATTCCATCTGTCATGACTTGTCTGACAAAAATGGCTATATCTTTGGAACGGAATAAGATATGAAAATGCCTGTAAGGCTCAAATATGCGGCAGGTTTTAGGTGTTTTGAAAATAGGAAAAAGTCAAAATCGCCAAAATCGGACTTATTTAGTTTTCCAACTACGGGGACGAATATAGTTGTCACTATGAATTAGCATAAGCTTAGCAGGTAGGATCAAGTGATTTTGCGTAACTGCAAAATGTTAGCGTAACTAGATTATCTGAACTAAATCTGTCGTCACACTTAGTTTTAACGTGGGGTAGGGCTGTCACGACTACTAATTTTTAACGAGGCTTTTTTTTGAAAAAGTTAGATAATAATATCTTATTTTTATGAAGTGTGAGACAAAGATTATGCCTCAAAAGTGTTAAAAATTATTACAAATGTTTTGAGTAGGTATTTTTGAATTATTATGAAGAATCACATTTTACATAAATTTATTTAGTATAAATTTATTTTCATGTAACGTCTTTTTTTTTGGATTTAATTTAAATAGTTAGTGAATCTATTGTATTATAATATTATATATAAATAAATATAAAGTATGAACATGTTTTAACCATAAAACTTGGTTGTTTAGAGTTGTTATAAGATGTAATCGCATAAATTCTTTTTCACTAAAAAAAATATTGTCGAATTAAAATATGCTTATGCTAAGTTTTTGTCGGTTTTTATAAATATTTTTATATTTATCGTGATTTTATATCGTAAATAAATATTTACGATATAAATACATGGTTCCAGTTATTTAGTTTTTACTATTCAGAATCTTTATAAGATCACGCGTTGTAGAATAAACTACACCATTTTTTTCTGTACCTCATTTTTTAAAGTGGAGTACTTATTTCAAATTGGTATAGTAATTACTAACAAATTTATATATTGTATTCAATTCGTAAATGCAACCAAATAATAATAACAAGGAATAATTCATGACTTTCTAAGTTAAGTCACATTTAGGTATGCCTTTCTAACATTTTAGAAGAAAATTGTCAGTCTTGCAATTATGTGTTTTGAACATCTTAATTGTAAAGATGTAATTATGTGCCTTGTTTTATACCTAGCCAGTTAAAGTAACCCTTAAGTAATAGGGGGTACAAGGGTTATTATTGCTTATCAGCCGCAAAGTTATTATTTGCAGTATCACTGTAGTTTACAATGAGAGGGTTACAATGTTTGAATTAAGATTTGATTGACGTGACATTTAGGTTAACCACCAAAGACAATCAATAATGTCACTACGTAATAATATGGTATCTAATTTTACCTACATGGTTTTGTATATTATAAGGTTTAGATTGCACACACTTTTGAAAATTCAATAACAAACGTTGTCACTGAAGGGTGATAGAGATACTTTGAGACGGTGCGATTGTATATAATTTTCTTGCTATGTACCAATTGAAAAAGCTTAAGTGAGTTAATAAATAATTTATGTGTTATGTACTGTTGTAACTACATTTGTAATATCCATGGATTCAAGCGCGCCGATTAATAGAAATATAACCCCGTTTAGAATTCCACAAGCGGTTTGAGTGATATAAGAAGTCACAGACACACCAATTTGTATATATAATACTAGCTGTGCCCCGCGGTTTTACCCCCGTGAAATTTTATAAATTATAGCCTATGTGTTAATCCAGGTTATCAGCTAACTCCATACCAAATTTTATTAATAATATATAATCGCTCCAGCCATTTAGACGTGAAGAAGTAACAAACATACACACTCACACACTCACAAACTTTCGCCTTTATAATATTACTGTGATGATATTTTAACTAAGGGTAGATACAAGTCCTTTAGAAGATCAAGTCATATTCGACGAGCCAGTTGGTATGGTTGGTAAATGCTTGCCTTTCACGCCGCAGGTCGTGGGTTCGATTTCCACCCATGACAGATATTTGTGTGCACGAACATGTCTTTTTGTCCTGATTCTGGGCGTATTATTAATACAAGTATCTATTTACAAAAGAAAAGTAGTATTTGTAGTATATCAGTTATCTGGTTCCATAGTACAAGCTCTGTTTAGTTTAGGATCGGATGGCCGTGTGTGAATAATGTCGCAGGATATTATTATTGTATTCGTCAGAAGCATTATCTTGCTCCTTTGCACTAAACTTGCAATTATAGACTCGAGTGTGTTTCCTCATTTCATTAGTCGAACACTGTAGAGTAGTATAAATCTCCGATTGTAGGCCACCTCCTAGTCCTTGCTAAACAACATTAGCATACCAATGCCCACTTTATTATTATCTCATTCAATTGCTTAACCATAAATCAAGGGAAACACGTAAATAAACCTAAACTATTACTTAACTCAACGTAATGAATGTTCCTGTGTTACACAAGAATGCTAACAAATATTGTGGTTTCAGTTGACCAATAGGTTCCAGATACAGTTAGCAACAGTGGTGTGATTGTTTGAAAGAATTTTGATAATAGGACCTTTAACTTTCTTACTAAAGTTTAAATGAAGCCTAGTCCTTTATAAAATTATTAGAAATACGTAGAAGAGTCAGACATCAGAATTAGATACCCATGGAAAGTGAACTAGACATCCATTATGTTTGTACACTCACTTACACAGGTTTATGTATAATAATAATAGTTCTAGACGCCGTGGAGCTAAGTCCGTGGCTGACCATACCGTCGATAAAGGAAGTTATGTCCAATAATTGAACATAAAACGTTTATACAACAGGTCTGATCTAGTTGGGGATAGGGTATGTTGTATTAAAGCTCTCAGAACGCTCGTATACGACAATAAATTTAATGGACAGTATTATTTTTATCGTTATATATATATACTAGCTATGCCCCGCGGTTTCACTCGCGTTAAAGAAGATTTTCCCGCTTTTCTGTTGAATTTTTCCTGAATTTTCTTTGCTATAAACCTCACGGAGCCCGAGACCTTTCCAACGAATGCAAAACCGTGGAAATCGGTTCGTGCGTTCAGGAGTTATAGCGTCAGGAAGGAAAACCCGACTTATTTTTATATAGTAGATTGGACTATAATTTGTAAATCCAAATGTTCCAAACTGTACACTTGTAGCGCTGTGGTTAAGGTAGTAAGTCACCTCGCTGCTTCCTCGGCGCTCTCATGTTTGGGGTTCAATTCCAGGAGTGCTTTGTATCCGTGAATTGTTTGTTGTAAATATCCTCCCCAATGCAGTCCTCTTTAAAAATAAGAATTTATTTTGTTTTTATTTTATGGTATTAATTAAGTCACTATGTAACTAACCAATGAAACAGTTGGAACAGGAATAAGGTGCATGTGCTTATTGCAAGTTTGAAGAGTCGACCTATAATTTACATAAAATGCTTGACCAAGCTCTCCAATCTTCAATGCTTAAATCTGCTAAATAATAATAAAGTTTAATGGAAATGGCGTGCAACCATCGAACACTTTATAAATTTGATTTTAGATTCGCAGACATTGTTTGCAACAATGAAAGTTTCGTGAGCCTGATCAAAATGTTAAACAGAATTTACTACATACTAAATATTCCGCATCCTTAAATTCCCCCTTAGTCTTAGTAGTTAGGGAAAAGAGATTGCATGCCTTTGTGTTAGCACGCACTTGAGCACTATAATAATAATAATAATATCTAGGGACAATGTCACACAGATCATCCTAGCCCCAAACTAAGCAAAGCTTGTACTATGGGTACCAGGCGACGATATACATACTTATATAAATAGATAAATACTGAAATACATAGAAAACATCCATGACTCAGAAACAAATATTCGTGCTCATCACACAAATATTTGTACTTACCGGGATTCAAACCCAGGACCACCAGCTTCGTAGGCAGGAGCACTACCAACTAGGCTACGGTGACCGTCGATATGATATGTTTGTTTGATTTTTTTTTTTGGCTGAAGTTTAAACAGGCCTATTTTTATTCAAATTATTAATGTAGGCACCCATAATTTAGAAGTGGCTAAAACTGAAGGCCAAAGATGAAGGTCGATGTACTCTTGTACCTTTATTTTATTATTGAACTTGGACCATACGCTTAGATGTACGGTGTTTACTTAGAAGCTCCAAGCTCCTTTATCTCGACTGCAATATAACTGTACTATTAGCTACTCGTTTAATTAAAAGCGATAGTAGCTAACACGGCACTGAAACCATTGTGGATATTGTATTTCAAACTGCTACAAGAACTTATATTTATGCGTGTTCTGTGCTTACGTGGTAAGTTTTATGGTTTCTTGGCTGGGACATATTTAAAGGGTTTACCTATATATAAATAGACGCACATCTGTGAATTTGAATTCTTAGTTATGGAATATATACAGTCAAAACTTTCAATATTACCTGATAATGCACTGCATTACTGTCCCACTGCAATTACAATACCTCCTCTTACAATGAGAAGGCATAGTCCACCGCGCTAACCATATGCCATCAAGAACATTTTTGAAGAATTTTTGGCATGCATGTTCCTTGATAATGACTTTTTTAAGTACGAGGTAATAAATTACTAATATGTATATATATATTAATTTGAAAGTCAGTGCAGCCTAGGGTAGGAACTCGAGATCACTTTCTCCATAGTCCAACACTATTTCATATCGCTTTTAAATTACCATCTCATCCTGTGGAGGGCGTAGAAGTCGACCCGAGGGACCTCTACTTTGTTGTATAGAGGCGTGAGTTTTAGTTGACATAGTAACTCCGCTATGCTAAGAGCAAAAACACTACTCTTCAACTCTGTAAAACCTACATCTATTCTATAACTAACTAATAATTCATACTACCCTTAATTTATCATACGAGTCGTAGGTTTATCTTAATCAAAAGTAGGTAAGTTCTCATTCAACGTTGCTTCGAGCTTCAAGATGAGAGATATGCCCACGCTTCTAATGCTTCTGTTCGCAAAATGGTTCAATGACTGCAGCATAATGATGATGGCTACATTTGATAGGAAACTCAAGGTCGGAGCATGAACTAGTTTTACACCCACGGATTTGGTTGCAAGAAAGCCGCTGTTACCATGTAGTGTGTTGCTACGAGTATATTCCGTGTGAATGCTAAATACACTTGAAAATCTTACGACGCATTTTCAAGTTTCTGGAGTATTTTATAAATTGAGTAAGTTTAGACCACGAAAACGCAGCTTGGACAGGTTCCCTACAAGATGGACCGATGATCTTGTGCGGTCGCTGGAAACAACTGGATTTAGAATAGCGCATCACCCGTAATTGTGAAGATCTTTGGGAGATGCCTTTGTCCAGTTGTGGACGTCTTTCGGCTGATATGATTTTGATTATTGCATTCACAATTTACACAAATTTACTCAGCATCTAAAAAATACGAGCAATTTGAAAGGGCACCTTAACATTATTTTATATGAAGGACATATCAACGACAGGGTTTAAACTTGCACTATTACCTAATCCAGGTAAAGCAGTCCAGATAACCACTGGAGCAATAGGAATTCAGCCTAACTTATTTACAGAATTAAAAACTGGTCCTGATACGGCCATGTAATCACTTATGGATGTTCAGATTCACGCACGCACGGAGTCCTCAGAATGCGAGCCCGAATTGCACTTCACTTTTCACTGATTAATACTACCCATTGTACTTCAATGACGTAAGATCTGTACTAGGATGTATAGATCTACTATTCAAAATGAAAGTTGGATACTTTTATTTGACTTTTTTCTCGTCTCGTCGACTTACTACAATGTCTTCATGTAATGTGAAAGTGTTATCGAACCAATGAAGATATATTGTAATTGTATTTGAGTTCTAAACTTTTTGCTGCCAGTTTTGGTCCTTCTAATAAGGAATTATGTTACTAATCAATCATATTATTACTGTAATTAAATAAGTAACTATGAAAAAAGTAGAGACAGTAAAATATACTTACGCATTCGGAACTTATCTTCCATAAATCCTAAATTCATATCATGATTTTTTATTTATTTTGTTATTAATTTTTACTTATATAGTTATATCCAGTCAATCATGGATTAAATATGAAGGAATAAGATCTGTTATATTTTCTCATTGATATATTATATTGATATGCTATAGTATATTTAACTTTGAAGTCCTAAAATAAGAGGAGGCTCCTTAAACCCACGTGAATTTGGATCGACATTCAGAAATAAGCGCACATCTTAATAAAGTCCAACTTTCTCATTTCTTTCTTTTTCTGATTTAGAAGATCATTATTTTAATAATAAGTAAGATTAAATAATTTTAACAACAGTAAAGTTAATGCATCGAATATTTTCGCTAGATACATATTACGCATAAATAATTTAATATTTCTTCAAGATTATATCACTTTTTTATTTACATATCTCACGGTAAGGAAATATTGGATATGGAATATTGATTATGGGAATGAAACTATAGCTGCGACTCGATAAAGGTCGGACAATATTACATTGTCTTGATCAATTATTGCTTTAGGCACTTACTTGTATAATTAAAACACAGTTGGAGACTTACGCCATTAATAGGATACATACGGTTTGCAAGGCGCGTTAGTCTACATAGTAACAAAGTACAAAGTTTGAAAAAAATATGTATTTTAGCTTTCTTTTTCTACATGTCAACGATCATCTATTATTGGTCCCTAGCCATCAGAGGACGTAAAAAGTTTAACCTTTGTGAATTATCTTCTCACATTGCTGACCGTACAAACTTTTTAATGAAACTCTTTATAACGGTCGTGATAAATTCTAAAATTGAACTTATAGGAATAATAAAAGTGTCTTTATATAACATAATAATGCGTAGTATATACCATTAAAATGTTAATTCGGGTATTACATCTGTCTGCGCTGTAATTAAGCTGCGCTTATCTTACTAATGCTGTTTTACTGTACTTTAGTTGTATTCCTTTTTTGGACGTGTACTTTTTTGGGTAAGAGTATAATCATTATTTTTATGATGTAATATAGCGTATAGAAGGGGAAGTTAATTATTTGTTATTATGTGAGAAAAAACAATATATTATGTTTTTGTAGACTGGCTAAATTGAAATTACAATTCGGTTTGATGTCTAAAATGTGTATGATAAAAACTAACTGGATTATTTTAAGTGAAAGCCAGTTTTAGACACATTATATTAAGATGTCGCATGAGTAAAAAAAATACCACACATTGTAACGTTACTGTTGTTAGTCCCTTTTATAGCGTGATACGTAATGGAGGGTGTCTGCCTCATTGGCCTAGCGGTGGCGTGTTTAAACACAGATAATGAGCTCCTGAGTTCAAATCATAGGTCGGGACAAAACTAATTTTTGGATTTTTCTGTACAGTAAAAATTCTCAGTATCAGCCTGAAGTTTGTGAGTTGGCGGTATATACGCACCCGTGCCTTGGAGGCCACGAAAATCCGTAGGTCCTGTACATGACCTCTTTAAGGGCACGACCTTAGCTAGTCATACTATCGGACCATTCGAGTGATGTAATAGAAAATGACCTATCTATCTACATTAATACATTGATATTTAAGCATCCCTTTTTAGCCCAACATTCTTCCTAACAAAGCTAAAATTTAAAATACACTGTAATTTCCACACAAAGACAGTAATTAATAGAAAGTTTATATTGCTCATCAGTTTTCAAGTATGCCTAACAAGTTATTGTCTTAGTTTCTAATTGTTATTATGGAGTAGTTAATAAACTACTTAATGCAGGATAACCAACAATAAATCACGTCAACTCATTTTACTAATATTATAAATGCGAAAGTTTGTGAGTGTGTGACTGTGTGAGTGTGTATGTTTGTTACTTCTTCACGTCCTAACGGCTGGAGCGATTTAAATAAAATTTGGTATGGAGTTATCTGACACCCTGGATCAACACATAGGCTATAATTTATAAAGTTTAATGCCGGTAAAACCACGGGGCACAGCTAGTTATAAATAAATGCACAGTTGAACAAAATTTCAGTAAATTTTCATACTCGTTGCAGCCGTCATCACTTATTACTCCAATTGTAATTACATTACATCAATTTGGCGTAACTATAATTTATAAGGTTAAACGCGGGTAAAACCGCGGGGCACAGCTAGTTATAAATAAATGCACAGTTGAACAGAATTTTAGTAAATTTTCATACTCGTTGCAGCCGTCATCACTTATTACTCCAATTGTAATTACATTACATCAATTTGGCGTAACTATGGCGTAACATTATGGGCTTTTCGCATCCGGAACGCGTAATAAATGAAATGTTTTGCACGAATACGTACACAATGTTAGCTCTTCGTGGTTAGAACTGTGAAATTAGTATTACAGTACTATTAAAGGAGTTAATTATGGGGATAATTGGTGTTAGTTAACGTTTCTACTAGGTTATTACAAGACTGAGGTAAGGTTAGCTGAGCTTACCTTCTTTATAACCATAGGTATATATTCGGAAATGAAAAAACCGACTATAATTGTACTTAACCTAGAACTTAAAAATTATTAAATCACTGAAACGGATAACACTATACATATGTAGATCGAAATTCAGTCTATAGATAAAATTTAGAAATAGGATTTTATTTATTTTCCATTGCCACCACGATATATTTTTATAAATTTGTTGAAAGTAACGTAAATGGCCTTATAAAAAGTTTCTAAAAGCATTATTGTAATTATTAAAGTAATCTAAAAAATAATTATTGTCTTCTTTATCTGACGCATACGCCCGTGGTTCAGCTATTTCACAACAGGCGTTCATGAAATAATAGGCAAATACTTTTATTAGCGAGTAGCATGGGCTGTACTTTACCTAAATAAAAAATAGAGATCCTACGAAAATTCCAATAATGTAACCCAAGGTATCAAATATTTGCCTATACAGATCATTGTTTAGCGTAAAGTACTATCTTTCTAACTATTTACTCATACGAAGACGGGGAGAGTCACAGTTGTTAATAAGTTTGTTATATGTACGTCCCACTAATCTCAGCAATAAAATATCAAAGATATAATTAAAATAAATAAAACAGTGTTCTCTACGCCGCCCTCCTCTAAACCGGCGTGTACGCATAATGAAAACAAAATTTATTTGCTATCTAAGCATCCTAGTTTACTTGTTGCATAACTTCAGCTCGTGTCTAGTTAGTTATGCTATTCGAATCATTAGTTATACCGGAGTGAATTATAAGATGCACGCTGAACAGAAATATGTAGGTGTTGTAATCTAATATGTAAGGCGCTTGAGTAAATTTACTACTTATAGCGCGGATGTGTAAAATACAGGTGGTCGGTTTTATTGATGATTTATGTAGCAGCTTATAAAATGATCTGGTTATAAGTTGTCTATACTTAGAACCAGAGCGAACATCACATTTTTAACGAAGCTTTAGATGGGCCATTGAAGAGGCCATCAGAGATGGGGGAAAGTTTTTTATGCCCTTGATATCGTAATTAAGATTATAACTGACTTTTAAGATGTGGATAACGATGTGGGTTACTCATTAACAAATCCTATAAACTATAACTTAGTTATTAAGAAAAGTGTGTTACCGTTTGTATTCCCGAACAAATAAATAAAAATAAAAATAAATAAAACTGTGTGAATATTATGGTTCTTATAGGTATCTTGGTTTTAGCGAGTCAATATATCATATATATATATTATATTATATGATATTTCTAATCATTTAATTCTTTATAAAAAAAGGTTAGTTTAAAAAAAACAAAAAACACTCATTTATAGAACCACATTATTAGAAATTAATAAATAATTCTCCTCATAATTATCATATTAAGAAAAAGAAGATAAGAAAGAATATTTTTATTATAAAAAAGCGTGTTTTCAGTAGTTTCAAACAATTATTTAAATTTCATTTTTAAGTTGGCTTTTCAATAAAAGCGTGTTTTTAAACTTTTTTTTTTATATTTCACGTCGTGTAGTTGTGGATTCGTTTATTAGAAGGTATTGAGACACCGTTGACATGTATGTAGTTTAAACCGACAGCTCTATTAAGTTGCGGAGTCTATAAACCATCATTTTACAAATGAGCAACAACATGCCAAAACTATTGTCCATTTCACACCGTGTAATGATTGATGATTTATAACTCTGGCACAAATCGCTCGCACTATAATTTACTAAGATTCGTGATCTAGCTATTTGGCAAACTGATATGCATTTAAGTACTTCTAATATTAGTTTCGTTCTACACGATTGAATGTTTTCCTCACAAACGTGGTCTTATCGTATACGAGCTTTTAAGTATAGCTAATATTATAGGTACTTGTATATTACGATGGAAAATTGTACTAATGCAAGTAGTCGATAAACAATCGACTTTTTATAACCAGCGATTTACACAAAATTTTTATCGTGAAATTTTGTCTAAATTGCTGTCTATAAAATCTCGGTTATATTTTTGCATAAACTTAATTCATAAGCATTTTCTTGTATTATAAAAATAGTATTTCATACACAACGAAGAAATCATGAAGGAATAAAAAACATTTAGTCAATTTGATGACTTCATTGTTTTTGGAGTCAGTTAAAAATGTAATACACACATTTATCTTAGTACAGATGCCAGCACGTCAAGCTACAACAATCTGTCAAATTTCCCCAATTGAAAGTGAACCTTATGCTTATGTGATAAAGTTGAAAATCTATAAAGGAAATTTGACAGATTGGGGTAGCTGGATGTGCTGGCGTCTGTACATACATGAAGAAATTTATTAAATTATTTGACTTATTTAACAGTATTCTTGCCCTCCATGACCCTATTGTTTGGTGAAGTAGTGAAAGCCTCTTAAGTTAGCTGTAAACGACACTTTAACAATATCAAAACAAAAGCCACATGAAATATCCGACTGAATTCCAAAATGCTTATCTACTGAAAACACTTGTCTTAAAGCTTTACAGTAACATACATATATTTAATGAGGCATGAAAACAAGTACTGCATAGGCAAAATTTTGATATAAACCATTTAAATTTAGCCGATGCAATATGTGTTATACGCCATGCTAATGTGTAAAATTATATGGAAACATACTTACTTTACAAATTACTAACGATATATTTTTATTCTGTTCCAGGTAAACATGAACTCTTCCTGCTGTATAAATAATGGTGAATCCGTAAGTTGAATTCTACGATGATGATACGAATAGAATTATAATCGCAATAACTGAAACAGATGGATAGACACCGGCTCTTTCAACATTTTTTTTAATATATAAATAAACCAGCTTTAGTAACATGCAGGGAAAGCAAGACAGTTTTTTGAAAATTCAAGAATATTTAAAAAAACAGCCTTGCTTTCCGGCATGCTGCTAAAGCTGGTTTAGAAGAAGTTAGTTCTAGAATACTGAATTTTTGTCTTAAGTTATAATATGACTACAAAGAGGTTTGCTCTGTAACATCCATGGAATGCTTTAATTGTCAAACTAAGTCGAGTATTACTTTTAAAATAAATTCGTCATTGGTTTTTCAATATAAAAGCTTGTATAAGAACTGTCTTATAAAGCTGTTTATAAAGCTAATAGACAACCTAGGATTGTCAAGACAATCTGTTTATTTACATTCCTAGTTCATTCACAAGTAGGTAAAAAGATTTTGAACTGTTCATAATATCTATAGCATAGCTCTAGCCTGCTAATCCCGTAAAAACAAAACATAAATTTAAAAGTTAGAAAATGGCTCTTATTGGCTAAATACTTAAAGTTATGGCATAATTCAACCTTAACATAAAATGCTCTTTTCAGAACAATCAAAAGCATTCAGGCTAGACATTTCTGCAGAGGTGTGTTAGAACACACCATGCCAGACTTTTTAATATTATAATGAAATTATTGAATTTTCCTTAGATTTTATATAATTTAAATGGATAATCTATACTCAGGCGGAGAAAATTAATTATGTAAAAGTGTAATAAGTATAGAGAAGTAGCGCGATGTTTCGCGTGTTCTACATACTATTGTTTTCTTTATAACAAGTAATTATCTCACGGATCTATAATATTAGCAACAAGGAAACACAACCATGAAACATAATCAATTTAGATGGTTGCTTAGCTTTCTTAACTTTAAATATGAATGAATAACTCGTATTCATCAATGAAATGATCAAAATATGTTACAAGCAGCGCGGCGCTATCCCGCTACATACTTTACTACACTAGATACTGCGAAATTTGGCAACTTCATAAAAGTCACCCTTATGTCTTGACTGCACGTATGGCGCAGCGGCTAAGGCAGTCTCCTCGCCGCTTCGTGTCGCGGGATCGAGTACTGCGCCGGACAACTATTTGCGTGGCCCATAAATAGTTGTTCTGAGTCTGAATGTAATTTGTGTCCGTCTTATATGTTTGTAAAGTACCCTGCGACACAGGGATTAGATTACCAAGTGCGGGCGTTGTCTTAAAAAAATATATATATTGACCTAAATTAATGATTCATGATATCTTCGAAAGTATACATATACTACATATTCTGCGACTGTATTATTTTAACCTACCACAACCCTAGAGTTATGAGATATCAAAAAACGTAGTGCATAGAGTGCATAAAAATCTCCTGATATATTTTTTTTCTTTTATATATATCCTAACAAAAATAAAATAATAACCCAATTATAAAACCCGTAACATAAGAATAGAGAAAAAATTTTAAATGAGTTTGAGTAAGGTGTTATCTTTGTATCAGGAATGTATATAAAAAGTGCACAATCTTACGACACAGATTTCGATACACATTAGCAAGGCAAAAGTGCCGCTAAAGTTCTGCAACTAAATCCAGTTCGTAATGCATAGCGTGATACTATTCCATATCATTCTCTTAATTACTATGAGCCAACACGGGCAACAAACAAGTGACACTTGTTAGATCTCAAGGTTTCACGACCAATTAATCTACAGCCTTTAACACTTGTGCTAACCAGTATTATACATAATAATTATTACGACATGTATTAATTTGTGTCATTGTGGGTTAATACTGATAACGAGAGCTTGAGTCTCAGACCTTGTATTAATGTAGCAAAGTAAATAAGTTACTTTAATGTTAGCTGTGTCGACTACGTCGGTACAGTCATCAAAGTTAGCTTCATTAATTTAAAGAGATGGTAATTCTTTTGAAATGTAAATCATTTTTGAAAATTTTTACATTTCTGCCATTCGCAATAACATTACGAAATGTTATTATGAAAATGAAAAAGCCAACAGGATTTGGACCTGCATTATATGTGGGGCGTTGTCAATTTGATATGAATATCCATATGTAAAGTGACTGAAAGACAATAAGTAAAATGGATTAGAGAGAGAATAATATATTTCGATTATCCAACGGATCCATCGTAGTACTCGGAGCTTTAACCAGATGTTCAAAAGCTGCCGGTTGCCTAAATTTATTGATTGGTTAATTGAATTAGAAACCATTTCAAAATATACACATTTACTGAGATTTTTTTGTATATTATGAATAATAATAATAATAGGTATATACTCATTATTCTACTATATAAAAATAAGTCGGGTTTTCCTTCCTGACGCTATAACTCCAGAACGCACGAACCGATTTCCAAGGTTTTGCATTCGTTGGAAAGGTCTCGGGCTACGTGAGGTTTATAGCAAAGAAAATTTATAAAATTTAACGCGGGTAACACCGCGGGGCACAGCTGGTTATTGTATAGATAAAATACTATTGCTATATAGCATTACTTTTAAGTACCAAGCATACTTAAGTACATAGGCATAATACTAAAATATTTGGTCCTTTATCGGATATCATCGGTGGTGCGGAGTTAGTTAGCGAGATAGATAATTAGGATCGTTCTAAAGATCCTCATTGGCATATGTATAGTATTCAGTAAAAAATTACAACAATTTTTTTGAATTATTACATTTCGTTTTGTCTGGATAATTCAACTACCCCTTTAAAAATAACTACCCAATGAAAATACCTCCTTTATCTATACGTGTTCATACAGTTGAGATTTATTTAACAAAAAATTTGACAACCATTATCACACTTATATAATAAAGGCGAAAGTTTGTGAGTGTGTATGTTTGTTACTCTATCACGCAAAAACTACCGGACAGATTTCGATAAAACTTTGTAATAATATAGCTTATATGTACATACATACATACATAGTATCACACCTGTTTCCCAGAGGGGTAGGCAGAGACAACGGATTTCCATTTGTCACGATCTTTGCATACTACTTTTGCCTCGATTACTGTCATTATATTCTTCATACATGCTCGCCGGTTTAAGGTACTTCTGACCTGCCCTTTCTTGAGAACATCTCCAATTTGGTCAGAGAATGTTCGACGTGGTCTTCCCCTTCCGGTTGTCCCATTCACACAGGCCAGGTATACTTCTTCTGTCAATCTTCTTTCATTCATCCTTTCTAAATGGCCAAACCATGTCAGCATACCTTTTTCAATCTTTGTGACTACATCCTCTTTCACACCACAACGCTCTCTTATATGTACATCCAAATAACACGTAGGTTATAATTTATAAAGCTTAACGCGGGTAAAACCACGAGGCACAGCGACAATTACAACTTTTTAAAAAGAATATCGTAAAAGTACGAGAAGATTGCACTGTATCGATATAAATACAATGTTATAAAATAAGTAACAATTTATTTTATTTGCATAAAGTTGGACACTGCATAATATATTTAAATGACGTAGAATAATCAAAATGCTTTTAGCTTGAATAACGCGCGAGCGGTGTACATCTTATACAATTTACGCGCAGTACTAGACACTAGCTTATTTCATTCTAATATTACCAGCAAGGCTATGACGGCAGTAATGCAACACCTTAGGAAGATTTATGGACGTTGGGTGCCATAGATATGCAAGTTCTCTCGCTAACTGATCATAAATACTGGAAATATGTATCTCTCCATTCATATTCCTTTTTAACCGACTACGAAAGAGCTAGTTATGATTTTGGTCGTCTATTTTGACTATTTATAACCGACGGCTAAAGTAGGAGGTTATCTCTTCATCTATATTTTTATTATTTTATTTTAATAGCTGGTTTTAATAAATAGATAATTATCACACTGCTATCTGATCTCAAGCTAGGTAGAGCCTGTCTTATGTTATCAAGAGAACTCAAAAACATACTTATATATTTATAAATACACACATATTATAGATACTAAAAACCAGACACAGAATAATTAATCGTTTTCATCACATAACGATTTATCCTGGGTGGAGATTGAACCCACGACCTCCGCCTTAACAGTTAGACCAACAGGCCAGTCAACTCTCCGTAATTAAATGTGATAATTATTTATTAATCAATACGAAACGCTGTGGATGTAGTCTACTATATAAAAATAAGTCGGGTTTTCCCTTCCTGACGCTATAACTCCAGAACGCACGAACCGATTTCCACGGTTTTGCATTCGTTGGAAAGGTCTCGGGCTCCGTGAGGTTTATAGCAAAGAAAATTTATAAAATTCAACGCGGGTAACACCGCGGGGCACAGCTAGTTCTATATAAATTTTACAAAGTTATGTTACAAAGTTTCATCAAAATCCGTTTAAACATACACACTCACGAACTTTAAAATAAATACAAAAGGTTTTTATTCACATAGACTTTAAAAAAGCGCTTGTAAATAGTCAAAACATGTTTGTAGTCATATAATTAAGTATACATTATTATTTCTAGTGACATAGATATTTAGGCCTTTCGCCTTTATAATATTAGTGTGATAAGGACTATGTTCCGCCGTTTATGGTTCCGCCATTCCTCTCTACCTTTGGAATGCCCTGTAACTTTTTAATAAAACCATGCTTCCTCTTTCTATTTGTTTCTATAAACAGCAAAAATAAGTTTACAAATTTTCAAGTTCCGTGCTTAGTTTAATTTACATTTTTCCTCTTAAACTTCATGATTAAAATAATTAATTAACACATAACAAACTTCACATTTCCGAAAACAAATCAATTAACCAATAAATCAAACATTGTTTCATTCATATAGTTTGGTTCCATAAGAATCGATTATCCATTACAATTTACATTATTGTACAGAATATACTTCAATACGATATTACGTGCATATTATATCATGCGACCTATTCACCTACTTCACGACTTGAACCTCTAGTAAACTTTGTGACCCGTTGCTAAACTTATTTTCACTTAAAATGTCTGTGTCAATCATGCACGGTAAATACCTTTGACCACAATGCTTGATTATTGCAACGGACAAATTGAAAGGTTATGGGGATAAGACACTGACGTCATCGATTGATTTAAAAATATTAGACAACTAAATAAGTAAAACCACAGCCTTTAGCCTTTATCGGTATCTTTTTTGTGAATGTTTGAAATCCGATAAAGTCGTTACATTTATTATGATCCTAAACACAATATTATTTTGGTCCTGTTTTATCATGGTTAATGAAAATTAAATGACATTTAATTATTATTTACAACTAGCTGTGCCACGCGGTTTTACCAGCATTATACTTTATAAATTATAGCCTATGTGTTAATCCAGGGTGTCAGCTAACTCCATACCAAATTGTATTAAAATCGCTCGAGCCGTTTACACGCGAAGAAGTAACAAACATACATACTCAAACAGTCACACACTCACAAACTTTCACCTTTATTATATTAGTAGGATACTATTTCAATTAAATACTAAAATAGTCGATGTTTCATTTAACATTTAATATGGCTAAACATTCAGTTTACTTTTATTTCATTTTGTTTTAATTGTTAACTACATGACAAAGTATACCTGCGTTTGGAAAATAAAATTACAGAATCATATCTATTTGACTATATGTCACTTTGATGCCGTGATTTTACTGGTTGAACACAGTTCTGAAACTATTCTGATTCTATTCTCATGACAAATTCTATTGAAAACTGCTCGGATCCTAGTATTGATTCTGCACCGAGTTCTACCTCTATAAACTGGTTTAGATCTTGGAGTTCCTCAAGGATATAGATTGCCAAATTATTGGACCATATGTATAGACGTCCATTCCCGATTCATGTATGATACTATAAAAAAATAGTAAAGTTATCTGAATAAAGACGATTATTATTATAGACGTCCAATATTTTGACAAACTGTCTGTCACTGTCACTGTTACTGCACTATTTACGTTTCGGAATCATTACAGTAATCTCGACTGAAAGCGTATAAAGACTTCATGCAATTTCACAGAAATTATGTCTAAATTCGAAATTGCCTCAACGGGTCCAATTTAAACAGAATTTTGTAAATGTCGCTTCCACAATACTAACATTAAACAAGCATGATAATAACCAAACGGATTGTTATGAAGCATAGCTAAGAACCATCTTCTTTAACTAGCTTTCAGATATAATTGCCCCTGTGAAATAGGTGCATCTATTTAGGAGTAACAATGCTTCAAACATTTATTATCTGCTCACTCTTTGTGAGGGAAGATAAAAGTGCTAATTGCTGCTGTACTTCTTGGTGTATTTTTTATTTATATACTGAAGTAACTGTTAAATTAAATCAAATATTTAAATACGAAATAACTCACTTAGAAAATTTATTATATTTATCAGCAGTTACTCATTATAGCGATTTTTTATGGTTGTGAATAGCATAATAATATAATATAAACATTCTTTGCCAACACCATACACTGGGGTCAAGATTTAAAAATGAAAATAGGAACATTTTATGTGTTTTTCATATTTCATAAGATATCGCGTGTGCGGTGTGTGCGGTTTGGTAGACTTCACATGCCTTCAACGACATTTTGGAGAACCCCAGGCAACCAGGTTTCCTCACGATGTGTTTCCTTCACCTTTTAAGAATGAGATAATTAATTTCTAAGACACATATAATCAGAAGCATGCTAATTTAAAATGTATTTTATTCGTTTAAAATAAATCAAATAAATCGTACGTTTCGTTTTCGATAATTTGTTCATCCACGCTGAGTATAGTCATATCGTAATATTTGTTCATAATGTATTTATATACTCCTGCTCAAATCTCTCACGGGGTCATGCCCCTTCAATTTTACGGTAGGTCCTAAAGCATGATATAAGTATGAACGGATTTATTTTGCAGGATCAAATACAAGTTTTTTTCTTTTCATCGAGTACCTATGTATGCCATGTTTTATTTTGTTTCGTTTTAAAAAGACAACACTCGCATTATAGAATTAATTTCTTGTATCTAGGGAATTTCACACTCACACTGAGTTAGAACAACAATTTATCGATCAGAAAAATACTAGTACTGTGCGGGACTCGAACTTGATACGTAGAGACACTGCGGTGATAGCGAGGCTATCACCTTAACCACTGCGCAACATGTCTGGTCGACAGCCTGTTGTACAAAGCCCTTCCCCCCCAATGATCTGCACAATGGCGGGTATTGCGCTACCCACATTCAGCGGCTTCCAGTAAACTCACAAAATCGTCTATCCACCAAATTGGGGTCCTGCCTACGCTGTGCTTTTCAGTTCGTGCTCACCACAAACCTTTCTGCCACAGCGACCGTCAGTTCTACGAGCTATTTCCGATTCTACCACCCAATTCTGACTAATCTCCATCCATCTGAAACTTTTAATGTTTGCTCAAAGAAGTTACGGAATTCAGTGTGCGAGTGTACTCGCACTTTGCTGATTTTTCTCAGTTCAGTGCCTTTTGGTGTGGTGAATGACCGGGTGAAAGAACAAGGATTGATGGTCCTCCATCAATGCTTTTTCCAAATAAACATTCTTGTTTCTTCCTTGTTAGTTGTGTCCTTATTTATTTTGATTTATGTATTCATGTGGGTAGTGCTTACCTTAGTGATGCCTCAGCGAGGTCCTTGCTAAGCATTGGACGTCTTTTGGCTTACTTGTTGAAGATGAATTATAAATCAAACCAAACAACTCAGAACTATATTAATATTACGAATGCGAAAGTTTGTGAGTATGGATGTATGGATGTTTGTTATTCTTTCACGCAAAAACTACGGAACAGATTTTGTGAAACTGTAGTAATGTAGCTTATATAGCCGAATAAGCCATTGGTTACAATTTGTAAAGTTTAAGGCGGGTGACACCGCGAGGCACAGCTAGTTTGTTCCATGTTACTAAATTCTTACCTGATCTTCTACTTATATATTATTATATGTCTGCCGAATTTCAGTTTCATAGGTCAACTAGGTTTCGAAATGTCGTGTTTATTCAGTAAGTAAATTAGTGACCTTTTGCTTCTATAATTTATATTATCAGAATACATTATCTGTCGTAGTGGATAAGCTTAATTTATGGTATCAGTTCCGGTATGAAAACAATATATATAGGTAGTCAAAGTGTGAGTGTTCCCACCCACCGATGTGGTGTCCATTTTTTAGAGAGGGCATCCTTGCTGTTGATAATGAGCAGAAGAACTATTTATTGTTATATTATTTTTCATTATTTTGTCAGTATAGTAGAGAGTCCAGTGCATTAACTACTGTGCCAAATTTGTAGTTAGCTGACTGCTTTAAAAACTTATTGTTATTGTTTTATCCCATAAATATTTAATCAAAGACTGTATCTCAAAACCGTCCTTTTAATAATCAACTGATTAGTAGCTTAATTAACAGTTAAAAATATTATTTCAAACATTCAAGTAATACAACCTAAAGTCCTTTAATGTATATAATAATATTATATTTGTTCGGTGTTATTCTGAGTCACTTGATAAGTTGAAATGTCAAACGATGACCGTAGGTCAAATCTAGTATGGCATAACTGTTTAATCATGTTGTAAAACTTGATTTTAGTTAATGCCAATGGATCTTCTTTAGGGTTACGGAACTAACTGACTAAATGGAAGCCTTTAATTGACCGTCGGTAAACGAAATTTGTTACCTACTCGTACATATCTTAATTTTGGTAATTTTGTGCCGAGTGACTCTTGTACACAATAATGTATGTATGTTCAATAAGAAAATCAATTTAATAGTTAATTTTTCCATTTACATTAAAGAAGCCCAATAAAATAGATGTTCTTTACTTACGGGGGGATATGTATACGGGGTGTCAGTTTTTAAGATCATAGCCAGATGCTCCCACCAGTCCGTAAGTGATTGGCGAGGTTCAGCAAGTAGGTTCACGGTCGGTCCATAGATTGGTGAGGGCCAAAGTGGTTCAATTTCTGAGCGTTTCTGTGCTTCGGAGGACACGTTAAGCTGACGGTCCCGGTTGTAGAAATCAGGCAACAGTGAACAACTCTGACACTAGGGTAACCACTGCCCATACGATATGTGAGTAAGATTACTATTAAAAATGATTAGTGACGTTGACAGCTTCCGGCCATTTTATTATGCAGTCTATCTTATCTATAGTAGGTATTATGTTTGTTATGCAGTGTATCAGAATCAAAGATTACATTACACCTTAGTTAATAGACGTATCGTTAACGACAAGTCAATCCTTATAACCGTACATTGCATACCGCATAAGTACCATATATATATTTTTTTATTTATCATAATCACTGCTGATATCAGTGAAAGACATTATTGGAAAATAAGTGAAGAAATTAAACTTAAATCAAAATCTTACTATATTTTTTATATCTATACCAAGCAACTATTTTTATTTCATGGGTTGTGCCGATGGCATCCTGGACCCGATGAGAGCAAAGTCCGACTCGCTCTTGGCTTGTTAATAATATAAAATGAATCACCCTCTTTACTTGTACAGAACATAATAAAAAATATATTAACATTTACATGAAATCGTTTGAACTGTTCAATTTTTAAACTGATGATTACTTCCCAATAATATGTTATTATATTTCAAAAGATATATCAAAGCCATCATTTATTATCACATACCTGTCAATAATACATTATAAGTATACAAATATTACTGGTAGATTGCGACACTGTGTAATCAAAAGTTTACATATTATTTCGTGATAGAACTTTGTCTTATGTAATTTAAGATGTAGTGTGGAAGTTAGGATACAGGTTTTTAAGTTTACTTATATAGGAGCCTGTGTTTTTGTATGTCTGTCTGTTGGATCTCTGTTTATTTTTGTTTATAGAGTTCATTTCCTCTGTCTGTGCTCAACTTCCTGTAACGAATATGAACAAACCGCTCACCACATACTTTGGGAGGGTGATCTCTGGCAAAATCAGCGTGATATTATGTTAAATAGCTTGCAACCAATATCTGGAGAAGTTTATTAGACGAATCTTGTAGCAACAAGGAACAAATTTCGTGCGTTTAAGCGCTTTTGCTATACCTACTATTGGAATCAAATATAACTACTCACTTAGGACCCCTTAAATTGAGCCTCGGTGGTTTGCAGCTGGCTTCTCTAGTTACAATTCTCTCGTTTTATGAGGCTATAGACTCTTTATATAATTTTGTCTCCATTGCTCTGGAGGGAAGTGGAACTATTATTTTCTAACTCCTCCTTTTTTCTTTCTGATTAAATTCGTTGCGGAATCCATGACAATTAAATTGATTCCCCGGGACATGCCTGGGCCTCACCGCTCAGTGTCATTTCATTGTGTGCCACTGTTGATCCTGGCTTACAGGAGTTGTAGTGGTGGGTAAGTGAGAGGGACTAATCCCGATTTATAAAAAAAGTACAGTTCCTTAATCTTGTGCTCCTCCTCCTTAATGTTGTGGGAAAAGTTTACTGGTAGAAACCGTCTCGTAACACACGTGGTTCAGTATACCTCTACTTTCAGAAAATTACAATTTTTTATTTGTAAAAGTCTGAATGTATAGTATTATCTTCAGACTATTACTACATAATATTTGCGAAGATGTTTTATTGAATTTTGTCGCTTATTATATTGTTATTATTGATACCATTGTGTAACAGATGGTCTTCCGATAGTAATGAAAAAATAAATAAAACAAATTAAAAATAAAAAAGAAATCCATTGATACTAACAGCAGTTTAGTTGTTACTTCATAGAATAGGTGGTGGGCAGTAACAAGACTGATAAATATATTAAAACATTATAATTAAGTAAAAAACACACTTACTACAACGGATATTATTCATTTTAATGAAAGAGCAACTATTGATGTCACTTATTCACTTTGGGATTTAATTTCTTTTTAATTTAAGAATTATGAGGTGAATCAGAGTTAGTCTCAGAGCATTAAGTAGATATCTGTGGAGTTAGTCTAATAGCTATTAGACTATAGTTAATTCGGTTATCTGTAATTGGTAGTACCAACTTTCCATAATTTAAATTTAGTACTACAGAGTCGGGATAGAATATCACCACTCCACTTCATCCCGTTGGGGGCATAGCAGTCGAGGGTCTATATACCAGAATATAGGCAGCAGCCTTTCTCTGAGCACTATGACTATATATGCAGTATGTATGTCACATACTGCGACAGCCAACCCGTCTGCCAGCGTGGCGATTATGGCAGAACCCTCAAAACCGTCATTTTTGAGGGTTCTGCCATAATCGCCACGCTGGCAGTACGTAACGCGTAATAGAACTTGTGGAGATCATTTGGGCCAAAGGCCTCCCTTGTTCAGCAGTGGACCTCCTTTTGACAGGTCAGGTTGCCATAGTACAGTAAGGGATCAAATGGCGGTGTTGTATATTATATGTAGTTGTCATAAGATATTTATTTATTTGACTGCAGGCCTCGCTACTATCTCGACGCGCTCGTGTATGGGGGGGTCCCCAAACACGAGTGTACACACACCCACAATAACTGTAGGTATATGGGTATATACGTACAGTTATTGTGGGTCTGTGTAGGTTTTGTGGACGTGAATTATGTCTTTTTGTATCTTTATTATGTGTGCTCAGTAAATATTTTTTTCTTCTTTTTCTTCTTCTTTGTCAGGCCACTCGTTACAGGGCGTTATTAACCTAGGATAGATGTTGTCTTTTATATAAATAATTATAATTATAAGCTAGAAAATCGTGTGAATGGATTTCTTTTCTTTTTATTAAAGTTAACAAACAAACAATACAGCTTCATAATAACAATACTATTGCACAACTAAGTTCGAGCCGTGGGCATTCATAATTTATATAATTTGAAAGTGATACATTTCTGAATCCTTGTCACGATTGGCTCGTGATAGCTGTCAACAGCAGTCGGGTTTAGTCCACACGGAACTCTTTTGTTATTATAATTGTTATTAGATTATCTACTGGAATTATTAACTACTTATAGAAAAGGTACGCTATTGTTAACAAATGATTAGATTCATAGGCTTTCTGCCTTAATGTGAGAAAAGAACACTAAAAGCTTTATGTAACTGGACTAGGTAATGCATTTTATGAAAACGATATCATATATTAACCACACATTTATGAAAAATGCTAATTCGACTCATCCACACCCAGTTCAACCACGTGCACATAGAAAGACGAAGCTTTTGACATAGCATAGCACATACCTTTTTATGATTTAGACAAGAATGTATATTCAGAATGAAGAAGAATTAATTTAAGGCCATTTTCTTTATAGGCTTGAATTAAAAGAAAGCTTGGCTTAAATTAATTAATTATCATTGCTTATCTAGTTTTTAAGTCATATATAAACATATGCACCTACTTCTTTTCTCCATTACCTAATGTTATTCTTAAGTACCGACGACATATTGTAAAGTGGCACGCATAAACCCTAGAGGTTTCTGTGCCACTTCAAAAAAACAGACTTTTGTTATTTTTGCTCAATAATCCAAAAAAGGGACTTATTTTGAAATGTTTCAAGTTTGTATAAATTATTTTCTATGACATTTGAGGAAAGAACCCAAAGATATGAAAAGAACATAGACTGATTCCATTTGGCTGATATATACTTATATATATATATACTTACTTGGCAATATATGACACAAACAAAAAATACATACCACCTTAGACTTATTGCATATATAAGGACCAAATAGATGTTAAATAAATATTGCACTTACGCAACTTTATAGTTCCAATATATTATATAATTAATCAGTTAGCTGTGTAAGTTATTACTAAGTTAATTCTAACCAGTTGTCTTCTTGTTACAGGTAAGTTCGTGAGGCATGTCATTACGATGTGATCAATATGTCTATCACATTGATAACACTATGACATTGAGTTGAACAGCTGGTGATCTATGACATTGGTTTCATACCTAGCATAATTGTTACGCCTTATATTGGCGTAGGAATTATGCTAGATATAAAACCGTGCATTTAAATAAGGCTGACTAATGACTTTTTAATAATTGAAAGGTCTTAAACCAATGATCGTAATTAATTGCTTACTTATCGTATGGGCAGCCGATGCCTAATGGCTACAACCGGGACCGACCGCTTAAGATGGGCATCTTAAGCTATCGGTCCCGGTTGTAGCCATGGAGACGCTCAGAAATAAGACCAATCACTTATGGACCAATGAGAGCATCTGGTTATGAGCGCCTATATTAATATAATACAGGGTGTTAGTTTCAACATCGGAATTAAAACTCATCATTAAATCACTATTGAGAATCATTATATAAGTCCTGATAAATGCGAGGATTCTGAATGGTACTTTTAATAAATCTAATATGTGTGTTATGTGGATATTTAGTCTGAAATCGAATATCAAAGATATTTTCCTGTTTATTCTGAGATTATGAGTAAGTTCGATTGAATCACCGATTTGACTTTGTTTGTTTCCATTTACTATGATGGTCAAGAAATATCTCGGGAAATTTGTTCTCAGTTACCTTTTTACCCTTTTTTCGTTATTAATTACTTCATACGTAATAGGTTTAGAATTGTGATTTAGAAAATATTTCGTTTTACTCAAGATGGTATATATATAGTTATTTTCTAGCCAGTTTAAAACTTGTTTTACTGTTTTAATAATATTGACCGCATGTTTATTGACTGATTTATTATACTTTACTATAGCTGTAATATTATCGGCCAAAAGTAAACATTCATTATTATTAGCAGTTCATTATCAATCTGTTAAATTGGTAGGAAAGGAGGAAAAGTAACGGTCCAAGAATATCTCCTTCCTTATTCCTTGTCGAGCTTTTCTCAAAAGAATGCAGCATGGGGCCGTTTCAAAAAGAGAGTTATAAAGTTTCTAATGGGTTGCAACGCACTAATGATGCCCTTGGTGTTGCAAGCGTTCATAGGCTTCAGTAACCATTTACCGTCAGGTGGGCCGCATGCTTACTTCTAACTAGGTTGTATAAAAAACAGTCGAACTGAGAACCTCCTCATTTTTTGAAGCCTCCTAAAAATAACCTACCTACTCTATTTAAAACCTATAAAAACTTTACAACTGTGTTATATAAATAAACCATTTTATTAGTTTTTTGTTTTCGTGCTTATACCGTGCCTTGAATTGAACTTGAACCAACTAGTGAACTTTTTTTTCAAACTTTTCTTTACCGTATCTCTATTAATAATCTAACTAAAATCTCTATTAATAATCTTAAATGTTTTAAAGTTTTTAATAGAATAAGATAATAGAAAAGGAACCTACTTCATTCTTCACTATCTTACTCTATTTACAACCTTTAAAAACTTTTGAGCTGTGTTATATAAATAAACCATTTGTTTATATTCATACTTGTACCGTGTCTCGAATCACCTATGTCAACCAACTAGTGAACATTACCGTATCTCTATTAATAATGTAACAAGTTCTAAAGTTTTTAAAGGTTGAAAATAGAGATAAGTAGAAATAAGAGAGTAGAGAAGGAACCTCTTTCATTCTTCACTATCTAACTCTATTTACAACCTTTAAAAACTTTTGACCTATGTTATATAAATAAAACATATTTTTTATATTCGTACTTGTACCGTGTCTCGAATCACCTATGTCAACCAACTAGTAACCTTTACCGTATTTCTATTAATAATCTAATAAGTTTTAAAGTGTTTAAAGGGTGAAAATAGACTAAGATAGTAGAGCAGGAACCTCCTTCCTTCTTTACTATCTTATACTATCTTCAATCTTTAAAATCTTTTGACCTGTGTTATATAAATAAAACATTTTATTATATTTGTAACTTTCGTGCTTGCACCGTGTATCGAATCACTTATGTCAACCGACTAGTGAACTTTACCGTATCTCTATTAATAATCTATTTAGAGATAAAGCCATGGCAGAATGACGTCACAATTCAGCTGACATTATGCATTGTGTTAACTTCTAAGCTTTGTTGCTTAGTCACGCTTATAACATAACCGATAATAATGTCTGTATAATGTGCAAGTGATTTCGAACAAGTGTTGAATACCTACTAGACAGCCTCTCAGCTCAAGTGGACAATCGAAAGGCTAGTTACTACAGCAAGTGGTTAATCGGGTTCGGTATGTATGGAAGTGTTCGTTTGCTATACATTGTTTTTGCTACACGCTACCAGGGGCTCTACGTGAATGGCGTTCAAATAAATAAAGGTTAAAAATTACTGGTTAAATCGGCTTCAACGTTGACAATCGATTCCGGACTATTTATGACGTCACATGTGGTCATGGAAGCCGATTTAACGATTGATTAGGTCATTTTTAACCTTTATTTATTTGAACGCCATGCATGAAAACGAAGTTCGGTGACTTAGTCGGTAGAGCCCCAGGGAGGTATAACTGGAGTGTGTATTGAAAGAGACTTGCGCAGTACTTTGAACTTGCGCGCGAAGAACCCCAAAAGGGTACTCTCTGGCGTGGGTTATTTCGTTTGTAGTCTTTTCTGTTAGTAGGCTTGAGCCACCCTGCTCTCCTCTGTTGTCCAGTGAAGCAGTGATAGTCTGTTAAGAAAACAAGATTCCGTAATAAATACCACTTTCAGTATTAACTTGGTAAAATTTGCTTGTATCGTCTCTCGAATCACTTATGATAACCAACTAGTGAACTTTACCGTATCTCTCGATCATGGTTTATGATTCGGATACTCCTCATCATAAAGTAGAGTAGTAGTAGTATCTAAATTTGGCGTTTCAACGTCAACGCCTCGGCCACCCTGTATATAAAAAAAAAACATTATTACTTATACTTAGTAAACTCTAACTCGCTTGTTCTCTGTGCCTTGTATCACAGCCTCTAGCATTGCAACAGTCACGCTAGCGGCTAGCCTGTCGTCGGCTGCGCCCACTTGTCACGGCGCGCGGCGGCGAGACTGTAGCGAACGTTACGAAACCGTTTATTTACTAAAGGTTGCCGGACAATGCACGAGAGCAGATTTGTTTTATAGGAGGAAATGCTCGGGTTCGTTGTGACAGCTGCTCTATATAAAGTCAAGTAGACAAACGATTTAAGTCTATGAGTTCAATTTAGCGTGAATGTATTAAAATAAACTACAGTCAAAGTATATACTACTTATGTCAGGTGAGTTGTGAACTTAAATGTAGATATTAGTTGTTCTAGAATTGTCGTTTAAAGTTAAATGACTTATGTAACATAAAACGGCACTGTTTTGTTACATTTATAATGTAAGGAAACTCACAAATTTATAATTAATGCTACGCCGTTTTCAATTATATTTCAATGCAATAAATATCGTCTATTCACAGCACCTTTATATATAATAATGGATTACCATAAAGAAGTAGGAATAAAAATCAGTTTTATGGGTGGGGAGTTTTAGGGCGGATTTCAGGTAAGATCTACACAGAGCATCGGTTGTAGAATTATAAGAAATATAAAGGAATATAATAATGGATGTTACTAGTTTTATTTCATAGATGCTCTTACCGGTCCGTAAGCGATGGGTGAGGTTAAGCATCTACGCTCGCGGTCAGTCTATAGATGGGGGACCACCAAACTGTTTATTTTCTGAGCGTCTCCGTGCTCTGTCGGTCTCGGTTGTAGTCATTAGACAACAGTGGTTAAGCCATGTCAGAAGCCTAGTGGGCGGCTTGAACAACTCCGATAATAGGGTAACCACTGCCCATACGAGTAGTAGTATTTTAAATACAAGATGTATAAATATCACAACAACAAGCGGGATATTAGCGAAGCTATGCATACAGGAAGTTAATTCCATTGCCATTCCGTGCCTGCTGTTATAGACCATCTTAGGGTTTCTTCCGTTGGAGTTAACCAACCCACTGTTTTAACATAAAGGCAAATAGGTGCTTACACAATTGCCCTCAGTAGTCAGTGATCGGCGAGATTTACAACGCCGTCAGGCTATAGATGGGTTACCACCAAAGTGGCTTGGTTTCCGCTAAGCTGTCAAACCTGGTTCACATGTACTGTCGTTAAGCCATGTCAGAAGCTACCAGGGTGGTTTGAACTACCCTTACGCATACGTATTTAGTACATTTTTATTCTTTTAACTATAATCGCCTCTCCGCACACCGTTACAAATTTAGCTGAATGCTTAGATAATGACTTCTATTATTACAACTTTGACTTTTCCAGTTCCTCTTTTGTTGTGAAATGTATTACGTGTTGTGATGGTGTGGGTCTAGTAACGATAATGATACATAGACACGTTTTTCCATATTTTGTGATGAATAACAGGTACTTGAACTTGTCTAAAGTGTTACGCTTTGCATAATCCGAAATAATTATGAAATATACCAATATGTACCTAATGTATTAGTTAAGGAGGTCGCTCATAGCCAGTTGCGTTCACTGATACAAAAAAGGATCTTGAGGTTAGCAACAAGGTGCGTGGTCAATCTATAGAAAGGTGATCGCAAAAGTAGTTAGAATTTTTACTGTCACTTTGCTCCGGAGGAACCGATAAGCTGTGGATACAATTCCAAGCCATTACGCAGCAGTAGATAAGCCATGTTGGAGGCTTTTGGACGGCTTCAATAACTCTTGGGTAACCACATCCCGTAGAAATCCACGAATGAATCAAGGGGTTTTGTTTTTAGATACAAGACTGTATTAATAATATATTAAACTGTTGTTTAGCTAACATACTTATATGAGTTTCAATTGAAACCCAAAAATTAATAAAAACAATCAATTCATTATAATAAAAATAGAAATTACAATGTTGCTGCTAATTGTTCAAAGGTTGAATCGATCTTACAAAATAATGTAAATAGAGGATTTAAAATAAATGCAGGTAGAGGAAAGAAAAGTTGTCACGACGCCTGCAACGTTTAGCAGGCAATATGACACTCATTGTCGTCCTTAATGTGCTTACAAGGCGTTGGGTTTTAACTTAATGTAACTGGTATATTAGCGTCGTAAAAGTTACACAACTAATCTGTAAGTTCAGGCTTCAGCGAGTTGCTCAGCTATTCCAATGTTCGTACGAAATATAATGTACAAATATGCTCATTATCTACTTGAAAAAATAGTTTTATATGTGTTTTAAGTAGAAATAGTTTTATTTGTATTAGTAATATTATTTCAATTTGTATTTCTGTATTGTCTTAAACACGTATAAATAATTTTAACATAGATATGGGAAGTAGCGAGTCCACCCATACTTTTAGTCACTAAATGGGGCTGTCTCAATTTGTTTTGGTTTTGTATTGAGACACACACAAACATTTTACATTTATTTTGAAATATTGAAATGTCTGGACAGCTGAAACCGAGGTATGATATCAAATTCCTGTTCATAAGTTATACTTAAAAGCGTAGTATAAACAAAGTTATTGCTTCCAGAACAGCGTTAGGTTACGGAGTAAGTTGTTGTAATCACTTGAGTGTGATTCGGGAATATCAAGTCAGAAGTTTACAAAATACTATAGCTGTTGCTGAAACTAATATGATAGATGAACATTCTTGGTCACAAATAGGTTCTTTTAATTCAACTGAAGAAAATTGCCTCTTCTATAAGGCTTGAGACATGTCACTTCAAAAAGATTAATGAAGATAAGGTCAGAGTCACTATAAATGCTCAACTAAAATTAATTTGAACTAGAAAATTGAACATTATTGAGGTCAAATAATTTGATCTCGGTAATTTTTATTATTTTTTTTTAATCTCCGCATATACTAGTAATTCAATTAATTAATTACTATATCACGGAGACCTTACAAATATAATATTCACGGACATAAAGCGCACCCAGACTCATTACAACTACAAAATGGATCACACAAACAGTTGTCCTGAGCGGGGTTTGAACCCGAAATACCAGTGTGCTGCCGAGGTAGAAGTGAGGTGACTACCTTAACAATTCTATTAATTAATTACTATATCACGGAGACCTTACAAATATAATATTCACGGACATAAAGCGCACCCAGACTCATTACAACTACAAAATGGATCACACAAACAGTTGTCCTGAGCGGGGTTTGATCCCGAAATACCAGTGTGCTGCCGAGGAAGAAGTGAGGTGACTACCTTAACAACTGCACCACAAGTACAGTCAAAAAGAGGTATTCCCGTATTTTAAGTTTTTATTTAAAATTGTCGCTATATTTTGATATTTCCAGTATTCATGCAAGTTGTATAATGAAGGTCGGATGACTATGATGGCTTATTACGTGAACCATTGAATGTTGCGTTATAATTTGTATTTGTTAGGTACTATTAATGTACATTGCACATTGCAATTTCAATTAATATTTGAACGAAGCACTAAAATTAGGTATGTACATTTCGTCATATACCTATGCATCCTTTCTGAATATATTGAGATAGTGATTGAATCTAGACGTTCAAATATAATTTAGTTCTTTAAATTAAATTTATGTACATGCCGTGAGTGAATAATGTCCCAGAATATTTAATTGTAAATTATTTGAAAGAAATTTATGAAAGTTCATGTTTTGCAGTGGTCAAACGTACGTTAAAAATGTATACCCTACATTTTTAACGTACGTTTATTGGTGAATTTCTTTCAAATAATATAATATTCTGGGACATTATTCACTCACGGCTCTCTGATCCCAAATTAAGCAGAGCTTGTTCTATGGAAATCAGATTACTACTTTACTTTTGTAAATATATTCTTAGGTATATAGATAATTACACCCAGAAACAAGAGAAACCGACATGTTCATTCTCACAAATATCTGTCCTGGCAAGCCAACCACGCCAACCGGAAATTAATATTAAATCATAATATACACAATTCAAGACATTTGAGTTAAGTTAATTTAAATCTTTATGACGACGACTTTTACTTGGAATAAAATAAACAGATATTTCATTTCCGCAGAAAGGCTGCACCACATGCAGATGCAGTATGGTCCAAACATGCAACCTTGGCGCAACATGTCATTGGTTGCCCGGGCAAAGCTATTATTTGTGTGACTCACAAATGGTTGTTCTGTCTTTGGTTGCAGTATGTGTCCGTGGATTACATTTTTGGGTACTCAGTTAAAAATCAATATTCAATGCAAAGCAATATAGACTGCACGTAAAGCGCAGCGGCTAGGACAGTTGCCTCGCAAATATTGGACATATTTTTAACATAAGGTCTAATGTTGTAGGTGAGGTTTCATTTTGTAGGTACAGTGAGCCTAATGGGTCCTATTGAGTAGGTAGGGTCCAGTTATGAAGATCGAGTACGTACCTACAAGACTCTTAACGCTTCCTAGTAACCTAACTTCTAGTCTTAAACAATTAACATAACATTTCAAAGAAGATATTGCCCAATTTTTACCATCAAATATTTCTTCACGCTATAATAATGCTACACAAACTATCGATGAAGACGAGCTAACATTTAACATTACAACAGAATTATTATGTTACTAAATGTTGAAGGCGGCCATTTATACATAATTGTAGGGCACAGGAAAAATATTATTGGTACTATCAAGCTTAACCACGATAGGTTCTTTCGTGCTAAGCTTGTGGTACAATAAATTATTTTTCTTCAACATTTATGTGAAATGTATTCCACACAAATTCGTGCAAGTTCTGTCAACAATCGAAAGAAAAGAAATGGTGAATAAGAGTTACCATTCAAAACTACAACAGATTCATGGGACGAGTAACTGTTATGTTGCTAAATGTTGATAGTAGTAACTTATAAATAATTGTAGGGCACAGGAAAAATATTATTGGTATTATCAAGCTTAGCTAAGCAGGCTGTTTCTTGACTAAGCTTGATGGTGCAAACAATATTTATTCTTCGACATCCATGTAAAATGTATACGAAACAAATTCGTACACTTTCTGTCAAGAATCGAAAGAAAAGAAACGACGAATAAGAGTTACCATTCAAAATTACAACAGGTTCATGGGACGAGTAACTAGTAGTAGCTTGATATACATATTATTTTTCTTTTTTCAAAATTTGAGTAAAATTAATACGAAACATATTCGTGCAAGAAATGAGAAGTATGAGCTACCATTTAACATTACAACAGATTCATGGTATGGCTAAATGGTGATAGTAGTAACTTATATATAAATTTAGGGTACAGGATAATATTATAAGATAGTAAGTTATAATAATAATATCCTGAGGCATTATTCACATACGGCCATCTGATCCCAAACTAAGCAGAGCTTGTACAATAGAAACCCGATAACTAATATACTACATATACTATGTTTCTTTTGTAAATATATACTTATATAGATAATAACATTTAGACTTAGGTCAAACAGACATGGCCATGCACACAAATATCTGCCTCCGGTAGGAATCGAACCCACGACCTGCGTCGTGAAAGGCAAGTAACTAGCAACCCCACCAACCGACCTGTCAAAGGTAACCTATGCAAATTCCTCAAATCAAGGCATAACTCTCAAAATTAGGTAGGCACAGCTAGGCATATTCAAGGCACTTAGTTTATTACCTAGAAACCTAGGCTTCGACTCCTAGGTAATAGTAACTTCAGAATAAACGTGCCCCGTAGCGAACTGATAGGTGAATGGGAATTGAAAACGTTGCCCTTTAGACACAAAAGGAATTTGCAGATTTACAGATATAAAATTAATATTCGGTATAATAACTCTAGAGTCAGTTTGAAGTCCAAAGTAGAATGAACGGTAGATCAAGGCAGGTTCTGCAAAAATAATTCGTTTTTCTTTAGAAAAAATGCCCTAATGTTGGTTTAATCGCTTTTAGATGCCGCATGCCGAGAGCGTTAGGAGACCAAAGTAAATTGAACGGTAGTTGAAGACAGTTTCTACACAAATATTATATATCTTATATAAATCTTGGGATAACTTACACACTGCCATCAAATCCCAAACTAAGCGGAGCCTGTACTATGGCAACCAGACAACTGATAAACATACTTATATATTTCTAAATACATACATATAATAGATAAATTACACCCTGACACAGAACAAATAATCGTGCTCATCACACAATTTTTTTTCCTGGGTGGGGATCGAACTCATGACCTCTGGCAAAGAAGTCAGGGTAGTGACCACTAGGCCACTACCCGGCCCATATATAAAAGTAATTTTAATAGAAAAGAAGATGCTGCTATGTAGTATGAGTGGAGTACTAAAAGGTGTCACATAACTTTAGAAGCTTAATTTGCGTAACTGCGGGTAACACGTCAGCATGCAAAATACACCAAAAGAAGATTAACTGCCTATAGAAGAATAAAGATCTCGGGAGGCAATAATATAGTTTTCGTATTTCACTTAGCGGTCTTTAAGTTATGTTCACTATTTATGTTACTAACGGCCCGAAGGTAAGCGGTCGCGGTAGATAACGGAGGCTTGCAATACCAAGAATATTACTTACGCGTTATTAATATGATCCCAATTCCCGAAGACAATCTTACTCACACAAAGGAGCACAAATTACATATACAAAGTGGAGCGAACTTTGTAACGCTGGAAAAAGGTAGTGCATTTAATCGCACTGGTCAGTTTAAAAAAGATTTAAGCTTATAGTACACACAAATATTAATTGGCATCCGAATAAAGATCCATATTTGAATTAGAATGCAATATATGTAAACGATACAAAGTTAGGCGTACCTTAAGTCGTTGAATGTTTGTTATGTTGGAATACAAATGCTCATTAATATCCTTTTAATAAATTGAATTGCGATAAAAATCGTACCCGAATGAAAGCTCCAAATATAGGAACTATTACAAATTTGGATAAATAAAAGTGTTTGTTGGAGGAAACTGGGTCCATTTGAAACACATTATCCTTTTATGTTCACGCACAGTGGGCTGTTGAATGATCGTTAGTTATCACCGGTCCTGTATGGCTAAAACAAGGATACAAAAATAAAACCTTATAGTAAGTAAGCATCGTAATAAAATCCTTTTTCCTTTTTTTTATCCATTGTTCACTACCGCTCGTGTTTTGGCTTCGAGTCCTTCCCCACAGGACTATCTGTGCAAGCGGCTGTGACCCTGATAGCTAAGCAAGACGTTGTGGGTTCGATTCCCACCCGGGACAAATATAATTTGTTCTATGACTATAATATTGATATTCGATCTCATTGTGGTTGTACATTCATGTTTTGGAATGAACTCCCCAAGAGACTACAGCATGGGGCCCTTCAAAAAGGGAGTTATAAGTTTCCTAAAGGTTCGGTAACGCGTGGATGTTGTCCCTGGTGTTGCAAGCGTTCATAAGCTACGGTGACCACATACCATTAGCTGGGCCATATGCTTGTTTGCAAAAAAAGTAGCATAAAAAAAGTATGGTTGACATAGTACAGGCTTTGCCTAGATTTGGATCAGATGGCATAGTGTAAGGTGTCCCAAGATATTTATTATTATAATTTTTTAGTTATTCCGTTCCGTTCCCGTTCTAGTAGGCTTTTATTGCTTCACCTGACAATAAAGGCGAGTGGGGTCCAAGGTATTTAGGAAATAAAAGTATGAACTATACTAATAATATATAAATATAAGAGCATTAGTTACCATGCTAGAGGGCAAATTAGACCATGTCAGAAATTAATGTAAATTCCGAGTCGTAAGCCAGAAAAAATACTATTTCTAATTGTTATATAAAAAGCAGTTTTAATTCATTAAATTATTAATTATTTGAACGCGTTCTCCTGCCTAAATAACCGTTAAAAATCGAAATAAAATATTATGCATTATTGGATTTTACATTGATAA
This sequence comes from Pseudoips prasinana, assembly GCA_951640165.1. Taxonomy (NCBI): domain Eukaryota; kingdom Metazoa; phylum Arthropoda; class Insecta; order Lepidoptera; family Nolidae; genus Pseudoips; species Pseudoips prasinana. Next base: position 10,602,394 of record OX621235.1, on the reverse strand, counting down.
ATAACAATAAAATTCCTAATCCGTCTCTAGAATCTTTTAAAAGAAGAATAAAGTCACTTTTACTACCGTAATATATTGTACAGTATATATATTATCTAGTATTGATATAAAGTAAATATGTATATTTGCTGTAATTAACCACATAAATGTAACATTTAAATCTCGATATGAACGGTACGGAACGGAATAAATTAATTTTGAATTATGATTTTTTAAACCTCATTATTTAATTAGTCTCGTTTATGTACAGACGCCAGCACATCAAGCTACCCCAATCTGTCAAATTTCCCCAATTGAAAGGGAACCTTATGATTTTGTGATAAAGTTGAAAATCTATAAAATATTTATGGTGTCTGTACATAGCTTTCTAACACTAATTGTTTCTGTATTCAATAAAAAAATAATACATTTGAGGCGTAGGTTAGTTGTCATTACACCTCAAATTTTTATTTTTTATTTTGATAGCAAAACTAAAGCGACATTGTATAGAGCCCTTTGTCAAGTCTTTTATACTTGATACAATGATAATTTAGGGCTTATACCCCGGATACTGTATGTCGCCTTGACATTCTGAGTTGTCAAGATATAATATATTTTATATCATAATAATATTACTTTATGGTCACAAAAGCAAAAAAGAACACAGTAAAATAAATTACACGTACTGTGAACAAGATTTATAATGATAGATAATATATTGTGTTAATGGCTGCATTTGAATATGGTAGAGTCCACGAAGACTAGCCAACGCAGAGCATATTCAATATGACTGGAAATAGATGAGATATTGGACCGACTACTTTACGTGCTCTCCGAGACACGGGCGTATAAAACATTCGAAGTCCGGTGTTTGTTTTGTGTTTACTGTGTGTTTCTATTGCTAGAAAAATCCCAGTAACACTGATTGGCTTGACATAGGATTTGAACCTAGGACTTTATTATCTACTAGCTGTGCCCGCGACTTCGTCCGCGTGATAATTAGTTTATTTCGTATTTAAGTAAAATAAAATACTTTTTCTAAAATAAAAGTAGCCTAAGTTACTCCTTATTACATCAGCTACCTGCCAATAAAAGTCCCGTCAAAATCGGTCGAGCCATTTCAGAGATTAGCGGGAACAAACAGACAGACAAAAATTGTAAAAAATGTTATTTTGGTGTATGTAGCGTATATATATACATATTTATGTAGTAAAAACCGCCTATTTCAATATTACAAACAGACACTCCAATTTTATTTATTTGTATAGATGATCAAACACGCTATCACTAGACCTACGAGGTAGTCAATGATAATATTATCAATGGATAAGAAATTCATGATCTGGTGATACATTTTTATTACTGAAAATATTTACGTATAAATGTAATTTTTATTTATGAAATAAAATTAAAGATTACTCTTAAATCCATTGACATTAGTCGTGTACGTGCATAAATCTGTATGATGTAATTAAAAGATTTAATAAAATTTCTAGGTAAATCTTAATATTTTATATTCTTAATTATATCTTGATTGGTTTAGAGGATTTTACGTAGTTTAAAGTATATATAACAGAAACTAATCAGGGGCTTAGGTACTTATTAAAATGGTTTTTGTAATTAAAATTATTAAAATAAATTTATTATTAAATGCACTAACTATAGCATATTGCTTAACGCGAGTTTCTTTACTGTATCGGAATTTTAATCTATATGTTAATTTGTTTTATAACAACGCTTATATATTATCTGCATCACGATCAGCCACCCACAGAACGGCTAAGAATCTTGACATTTTGTTCAACCCATAGAAAATAGTTGAAGTTCATTTGCATATTATGTGGGCAATATAGATAACCACTGCAAAATTTACGTTTAATATCGTACTGAGATTGACCATATAGGTGGCATTGACAGTTGGACAAATACAATATATAGATATTATTCAGGGTTTTATTAAAAAGTAATATTATTATAGTGACTGCATATGTGGCGCACCGGCTAAGACATTCGCTTCATCGCTTCGTGTCGCGGGTTTGGTTCCCATAACTATTTGTGTGACCCATAAATAGTTGTTCTGAGTCTGGATGTAATTTGTGTCCGTCTATTATATGTTTGTAATTGCATTATTATTGTGTATTCCCTAGTGCGGACGTTGCATTTTGAAACAGAAAAAATATAGAAAACCGTGACAAATAATCTATTTTAAAGGTTACCCATCTATGGGCTGACCGCGAGATATTAACGTCACCGATCCAACAAATTTGTTAACTGTTATTAAAGGTGAAACCGAAGCGGGCCGCTCCTTTAAACATAAGTCGATCTCTGTACCAATCAGTAAGCCATTTTGTTGGACTGTACTGCCTGAAATACTAAGCATTTTATTTGAATACTAGGACAAGTAATTAAATATAAAGAATCGTGTTGAACTTTGGTTTATGGAAAGTGTAATAAACTAATCTTCATCGATTTGGTTCCCACGAGAAGCTAGGGAAGGGTAGGTCCGCTCCAGCAGAGCCCCGCTTGCCGGAGTAAGGCTATGATATACCTCGAGGTCGCCTGTTATCGAGGGGCCACCGTTAACGACTGAGCTCCCCCTCAGCCATGCATCTCTAGGCACGGTACGGGTAACACCTAAGATTGGGGTTTTTGGGGGCGAGGTTGTCTCCTCCGGGTTGATGAAAGATGGGGATTATGGGAAAGGAAGGAGGTGATCAGGTTTGATGTAACCTAACCTAACCTAACCTGAGCGTCCGCGACCCCACCTCCCACCCCAGTGGGATGGAAAGTGTAACTTCCACCTCAAAATTGTTACAGGAAGAATCTGTTTCATTCGGCTTGTATGATACAATGTGGAACAGCTAAAGCCGAATAAAAATGTTGCCATTTGAATTTAGAACATTAAAATCGAAAGAGGTAGAATATTATTCTTGTACAGATATTGCAACATTAACTATAAATGTATTTTCAAACCAAATATTAAGCTGTATTTAAAACTGAAATGTTTTTGGATAAATAAAGATTATTATTATGACGGTCACCGTAGCCTAGTTGGTAGTGCTCCTGCCTACGAAGCTGGTGGTTCTGGGTTCGGATCCGGGTAAGTGCAAATATTTGTGTCATGAGCACGAATATTTGTTTCTGAGTCATGGATGCTTTCTATGTATTTAAGTATTTTATCTATCTATATAAGTATGTATATCATCGGCTGGTACCCATAGTACAAGCTTTGCTTAATTCGGGGCTAGGAAGATCTGGGTGACTTTGTCCCTAAAATAAAAAAAAAAAAAATATTATTAATTAAAATACATCATTTTACTGCTACTAATACTTAAACCTTATGAAAATACATGTGTCTACAGTACATTAATTATACTGTAACAATTTATTTGCTGGCATAATAAATGCGAATTTTGTTCATGACATTAAACACAATTGTTCAAGGTAATGTTTTATATAGAGCAGGAAGTGAATACAGTCAATAGCACGGCAACTGGCAATAAAAATATTTTTTGTACAAGTCCAACTAATTATAAGACATACACAAAATCTTAAACGACCGTAATAAAGCAGTTAGTATCCTTGATTCCACAATTTGATATCAATGTTTTTAATTATTTTTCAATTAAACTACGCTTTTTATGTGATTTTTTTTAAATGTCAAGTAAATAAATAAAATGCCAAGGCTGTCGCTTGTCATTAGTATATAAGTGTTCTATATTAAGGTAAATAATTTATACCTTCAATGGGAGATTGTAATTAATTAGACTAATTATGCATACTTAACTTCATTATTTAATGGTTTTTAGATATTTATATTCCTACATGTCTGATATATGTATATATGTAGTATATCTACTAATATTGATACATATTATAGTGTACAAGTGTGTGCGCAAACACAGGGGCACTTTCTATTCCATCACTCTCATGATCCGATGGGACGACTAACGCCTACCTAAAGAGGTCAGGCACAGGACCGACGGCTTTACGTGCTCTCCGAGGCATGGGGGTATATTACTGCTAACTCCCAGACTTCGGGCTGATACTGAGAAATTTCTTCTTACGGAAAAATCCCAAAATCACTTTTTGGCCGGAGCCGGGATTTGAACCCATGACCTCATTGTCTACGGTTGAACACGCTACCGCTAGACCCACGAGGCAGTCATTAAATATTAGTGAATATATGTATATATGAAGTGATATACATATACATATAATATACACATTATTTTTTACGAAATATTGTAAGATGATTACGTCATAAAGTAATTGGAGTATATCGTGGGAGGCTTCATCAATTTAACGGATTTTAAACGTCCTTCCCATGGTCGCGAAACAGTAGACTATTACAAGTTTTGTCTAAAACTCCGCTCCATCACACCATTGTGTAACAAAGGAATCATTAAGTTCACTTTGTACAACCTTTCCTTCAGAAATAACAGGTTGGACCTTGAGACATTTCAAAGTATCGAATGTTGTAACGTACAGGCATATTTTAGACTACATACTTGTGCATAAAAAAGTGAAAAGCCGGCTATTATTACGATACCGAGGCCGTATACCGTGACAACTAAAATAACGCTAGGGTTCAAGTGAAAAGTGCACCGCGATAAAATGCTGCTAGGCTAACTATAACAACAGCTTGTAAAAATACCCTAAGCAAAAAATAAAAAGTATTGGATGTTATCAAATTTTATTAATAAGGGGAAATGAGGAAATAAATTCAATATAAAAGATAGAACTAGTTTTATTGTTGATATTACTGTCATAACAAGTGCCGTTAACTAGTTGTATGTTCAAGAGTAGTCGTTTTCCAAATTGATGCTGATTGAATATAAATTTTATTAAAGACAACGCCCGTACTCAGAAAATGCATTGTTGTGTGGAAGGTTACGTTAAGAAACATAAACGATGCACAAAAGTTCATCCAGGCTCGGAAGAACTAACTGTGGTTCACACAAATAGTTGTCCTGTTTGAGAATCAAACCCGGGACTCGGAAAGGCAATGCGACTGACTCAACGTGCATGGAGGCTATATCTTGAATATTACGTGAAGTCTTGAATGTAACGTGAAGGACTGAATTGAATTGAAATTCAATACGGTCTGTATTTCAGAGAAAAAAAAATTTACATTTAAATAAAGAAGTCGTTTTCTTGACTGATATATCATCAAAATGTGTAACTATATTTTTACTAGCTATAAGCTTACAACTTGCACCGTTTGCAAGAACACGGACGCGGAAAGTAATGTCGCAATATAGTGCAATGATCGGCCGAATCCACGTTGTTTTTGTACACTTGAGACCAGATTAACATGGCTTATTCATATATGTTTGTATGATTTTCAACTACAATAGATGTGTGAGTAAGTAGATCGTCTATTAGTTGGACTTTAGAGCACCATCACGAGTTTATGAACTCTTACTATAGAGCCAGACAAATAAACAAATAAATGTCAAAATCTAGGTGTTCAGCCCAATAACCTATCTATCATAACCTAAAAAGTGGTTTTCTACAAATAAATCTACCTAAAAAGAACACTTCCGTACTAGGAAAATGGATCCCTGTATCGCGGGATACTTTACAAACGTATAATTGACAAACACAAGGCATAGCCAGACTTCGAAGAACTACTTACATACTACACATTTCTTTTTGTGGCAAGGTCACTGTCTTAGCCGCTGCGCCACACGTTCAGACGAACCTATATCTAGGATATAAAACATGCATTTGCTATGAATTGGAAAAGATATCCGAAGGTCTATATTTTGTGCAGATTAAAAATAATACAAAAAACTGGGCATAATTCTGAAGTTACTATAAAAGAGACATGTAAGATAAGTAAACAACTTGTAGATATTTTTTATTCTCTTTCTCGCATGTAAAGTGCTCTGGAGATAAGGCGCACACAAGAAAAGATTTATATTTTCAGATATGATAAGCTCCAGTTAAAAATAGTTATTGTGATAGAATGATTTTAAGTACACACGATTATTGTTTTCTTAGAGGAGTTAAATTTCAATTAGCTATACAAATCTGTGAAACTCGAATACTATTTATCGTTTGGGCAGTGGCTATCTTTATGTCAGAGTTGTTCAAGCCGCCCAGTAGCCCTCTGACATGGCTTAACTCCTCTTACCTAATTGAACGCAGCTTAACGTATCCTCCAAAGCACGGGACGCTCAGAAATTAAACCACTTTGGCGGTCACCCATCTATGGACTGACCGCGAGCCTAGTTGCTTAACCTCGCCAATCACTTACGGACTGGTGAGAGCATCTGGCTATGAGCCAATGAAAATTATTATCAGATTGGTAATTATCCACTGGTACTACACTAATAATGTACGTATTCATCTAATTTATACATTACCTTCTTAAGTTTTCTATGTGGGCGTTATTTTTTAATAACAAAGAACTATTAATTGATTTTATACTCAATCACGTAATAATATTGAGATCTTAAATAGATCATAATTAATGTTTCTGGGTGTGTACAGAGAGTAATAGATTGAGGCCTCAGGCTGTCTTACCACATGTTACTAACGTCATATTATTAATATTACAGCAATAGAAAGAGCATAATGTAATGAATTAAAATTAACGAGCATTTTTCAATAAATCGTTTGTAATTATGTAAGAAACGGAACATTTTGGCCTCTGGTATCTTTTTTTAAACAGTGTTCACTGAAGAAAGGTTTACATTTTGTAATTATTGATTCGTTGTGTTAATCCCGTCGAACCAATACTTATTTATTTTTATATAAAACAGTAAGCGTAATAGATATTTTTGAAGTAATTTGGAATTCCATTCAATGAAGTAACTATTTTTTCTTTACCGAAATGGTCTGCAACGAATAACGTTTTGTTGTTACGCGGTATTAGAGTATCACCGCCGAAATCTATTTGGTTGTCTCTCTGGTATTCATTTGAATCACAATATTATGTAACTGATGTTATTTAATAATTGGACGGATATTTGATACATTTTTATTATCTTTGTAAATTTAACTGTTTTAACTGTGCCTATGATTTCAATAAATTAGTATTTTTTTCTGACAGATTTGTTAATGTCAGCCTCACTTTCTTTAATACCTTGTTGCTAATACTCCATAGCAATTAGGGACACAGCCAGACTCGGAGTTAATAAAACAAATTTGCTAAATTAAATAAATAAATAAATAATTACAACCATGTCTGCTCAAACATAGCAACAAGGAAACTGATGACATATGTGTACAGCCATAATGGTATAGCCGTAACCGGATAGCCATGATGGTGTGCCATAACGGTATAGCCATATTAGTAAAGCCATAATGGTATAGCCATTACGTCTGTTTGTTATTGTTTTTGCTTGTTGTGTAATTGCTTTCAAAAAGTTGTTGAAATACCAGCTACGAATGTAATAAAAGCTACCTTTCAATTTACAAAAAATACAATTGTATGAAAAAATACGTTGAATTATTAAATAACATCGATTGGATAATATTGTGATTCAACTGAATACCAGAGAGATAACCAAATATATATAAAGTCTATATTCGTTTTCAGTAATATTCCAAATTATTTTCAAATTTATATTTTATGGTTGTTATTCGTTAAGTTTAGATTGCGGAGATTATTCCAATGACTTTAATTTATTTAATACATCTTGACTGATTAATTTAGAATATTATCTAAACAAGAAGATTATAGATTGTTACAATTTAATTTGATTGCATGAGTCTAATCGTACAAAAATCGCGCCCACATTTTATTGTTAATATTTAATGAATTTATAGTGAGTGAGAGGTCCAAGGCTGTTTTTGACGTATCATTATCTATATTGTGCAGCCACGAGTGGCCAGTTGGTGAAGTGATACAACTTGCAGATAGGAATTAAAGCTAAAAGGTCAACGCTCCACAAAGGGCACGCCATCACGATTTTAATGTATTGTTCATGTGTAAGGAACATAAAATTTTAGTTCTTGCCCAATATTAGAGCGTAGATATAATTGTTCTATTTAAAACTAATGGCAACAAACCACTGACCTCTAGGTCTCGCTGCATTAAAACTGTATCAACTAGTCAAGAGATTGTAATCTTGCAAATCTTTTTAGCTGTAATCCATGCCAATATTGACACTAGTAATCTGAATTATCATAATGCTTGCATTTAAATCAAGGTTCAAATAAAGCAAAATAAAATGTAATGGATACGTCCGACAGTATTTTCAAGCCTATTGATCTTGTTTAAAGACATTAGCATTACGAGATTACAGATAACATAAATCATTGAATACAATCATGTCTGTCCACGTTCGCCTACTCAGACTCACACCCTAGGCGTTGGTTCACCCACCTAATACCTATCCGGGACCATTTACCTCCCACGTAGCAACATATGTATGGTATCTCGCCTTATGTTTTCTCTCACTTTGCGTCTCCATGATAATGTTGCTCGCTGAGAAAATCTTATACAGCCGGTTAGTATAGGCGCCTCGCAAAATGGACATGCATTAATTTTACTTGATACATGGTTCTGACATGTTGAACATAACTCAAGCATTGTTTGTGAAAACATATTTCATTCATACTTGAGAATTGCACAGATAATTCTTTCTATTGTTCGACAAGTCTTTGGCAATTTATTTCCTAGAAACTACAGACATTAAAATATGTATACGTAAGGAACTGTGTTGTTTTTACAGTTCTAGCGACAGTAGGCGTAGCAGAATTTATTAGTGTTTGCTACCATTTCCAATTAAAGGGACGGTGATTTTTTAGTTCAATTTAGATCTGAGAATTGAATTCGTAATCACAGTGGGAGTAAATAAATGCATTCAAGTTCATTTGTTCGCAGTACTTGGAGATATTCGATGCTTTCAACCCACACCTATCCTGTACTTATCGCCTCATAGTCATCGAGTTTCTTTTTGATTTCGCAAACATGAAAACGCAATTGTAGTTGCATAGGAAGAAAACGCTAGAGAATGTCGGTGTCAACGATCTTGAAACGGCAGATTCTACTGTATATGGAACATTGAGTGTACACAGCACAATGCTCAGTGAATATTACAAAACATCATATTGCAACGTGCAGATAAATCTCCTGTTGCCCGACCATTTCCCACACAACTACACATTGTTATGGATCTCATGCTTCTATGGATCATCCGCGAAATATAATTGCAGATTTATTACATCTTGCAACACCCTAAGACACGATTAAGAGTTTCGTTGATTGATTAATAAGTAAATACGAGTCTATTGGCCTGGTAGTTACGATAAGTGGTTCGGAATTATCAAAGACATCGTTGCCCTATAATTGTATTGCCCGGATTTTGTCATGGTTTAACTAGCGATTAGAATAGGCGTGTGCTTACTTGGCATCCGTCGTTGTTACGATGCAACTGTTTAAGTAACTTCTGGTACCTTTAATTCTGCAATCGTGATTTGTATTGGCAAATCGCGTTTATTAGTGATAATCAGTTGGAGTAAAACAATATATATATATATATATATATATATATATATATATATATATATATATATATATATATATATATATATATATATATATATATATTATATTTTGTGTGCTCCTGTGACAAATACGTTATTATAACGTAGTTCACTGGCCTATTGTATATGTTAGTTTCCTTATAGTTTCAGGACCAGACATTGATCAGGATGCAATCGATATACGTTTAATATAATCTAAAATTTGTTAATATATGAATATGATTGAAAATTACAAATAAAAATTAGTATGGCGTAATGCGCCATATTATATTACAGCAGGTAGGATACTTAGGTAATGTAACTTTTACGTAATTTATTTTATACATACCTATACTTTAAATTCTTAATCGTTTATAGATCAAATCAAGACCGAAAGTAATGCAACGTAACATTTGAAGGTCGTCATTTAATACTTACATGTCACAGCAATTTTGACATGTAAGCTTTAAATGTCGACCTTCGTAAGTTTCGTTGCATTAGTTTAAAATATTAAAACGCTGGAGGCAGATATTTCAATAGTCAGAATTCTACAAGTAAACTAGATTAATTTAATAGGACCAAGCACTAATTATACAATAGATTACCATCATTACTACACTATCATGTAACTAAAAGCCTTAGGCGTGAGGCGTGAGGCGTTAGTTCGGCGCGTGCACTGATCACGGATCAAATCTTGAGGGTCGTGTGTCGACATTGCCATGAAAAGTAAGCAGGCTATCATCAATCCTATATCCATGGTAGTAAAGGTCATTTTATTTTGAGTAGGTCAGTAGTAAATGCAGCTGCCTTTGTGGATTAGCTATTTGTGGGAAACTAAGCTTTTGTTTGATTATTGCTATTACTATTGTTCTGGAATGATGCCGGTCGTAGACTTGTATACAAGGTTGTATTGCAAAACGAGTATGGTATGATGCAGGTTTATCGAGATAAGGTTCGTTTATTACCTTTGGTGAATAATTATGTACATTGTCTAGGTACTGTGTACTTCTACCTGTGTTGACGTTATTGTATGCAGATTTTCCGTTATAGTATTGGCGGGTTGGTGAATGTGACGTGGGTTATTGAGCCATCATTATTCATTGAGAGTAAAGGCTGGGTAAGGATTGGAATCCATTCAATAAGAATGAAAAATTTAAAATGGTCAATATGATTATTTTTTAACATGACGTTTACTGGTAGCAGATACACTACTTAACTTGAGCTAAAGCTCAATACATCTGACATAAACAGCGCGTAAATATATATCGTTAAGCGATTAGTTATTTCTTCAGTAGTTTAGTAGATAGATAAAGCTCTTGTCTGAGTAGAACTGGGGTTTTGCATTAAGAACAAGATATGCCTCGACTTATACATTCGTTTGTTTTATTCATCATAAAAAAGAAGTTATCATCATCATGTCAGCCACCTTACGTCCAATGCTGGACAAATGCATCCTTAAAAGATTTCCACAATGGAGTTATGTCCATCATTTGGAGGGCCATTTGCCGCAATCGCCACGCTTGGCAGACGGGTTGCCGATCGCAGTATGATGGTCATAGAAGACAGAGAGATGCTGCTGCCCATTCTCTGGTAAATATTCTCTCAGGATGACTTCTACGCCCCTCACAAGACCAAATGGAATAGCAATATTCTATGCCGTCAGATGCACAGTATGAAAAGTTATATAATTCTTTAAATAATTGCATGAGCTTGTTAAAGCTCATTATAACAATCTTAAGTACTAGACTAAGTCATTACGGCGTAATATGATGGTAACAATGATGGATAATAATACACATCATCTTGTTATCCAGCGCTTTAAAGCTGGTGTGGGTTGTGTAGTCAAATGTAAGTTAATTGCATACATTTGTAATATGTGCATGAATTTGCAATTTAATAAATTTAATATAGAAGCAATTTATTTTGACGTATTAAGTATTGAACTAATTAATAATTATTATTAACCTAGGTTAAAATAATAATGAAATATCACGGGAATTAGAAGACTAATTATTAATAAATATTAGAAGACTAATTATTTTGTGATGTGGGTTACATTCCTACATCACAAAATATCTGCTAATGCGGCGTGTCTCCCCAAAGTATGGCACCGGTCCCCGTAGCCTAGTTGGTAGTGCTCCTGCCTACGAAGCTGGTGGTCCTGGGTTCGAATCCCGGTAAGTGCAAATATTTGTGTGATGAGCACGAATATTTGTTTCTGAGTCATGGATGTTTTCTATGTATATAAGTATATATCTATCTAAATAAGTATGTATATCGTCGCCTGGTACCCATAGTACAAGCTTTGCTTAGTTTGGGGCTAGGATGATCTGTGTGACATTGTCCCTATATATTATATATTATTTATCCGATTGTCCCTCCTGTCCAGTGTTTTGTTCCCCAATTTTGGGAAGATAGAATCTAATTCTTACCATCAACACGATAAGAAGAAGAAGAATAATAATACTATTAAATAAAATATATTTATTTCGGGCCTATGTATACTACTACTGGACAACTTGAATAAGTTTGATACTAGTATAGACAGTGGCTACCCTAGTAAAAGTTGGCGAAGTAAAAGTTTGTTTAATAGCTATAAGAGGTCATATTACATGATTTAAAATAATTAAAGTGAAGAAAGTATTCACGAGTTTATTTGCAGTTATTGCTTTTATATTTACAACAGTTCACACAATTATTGAAGTAATGTTGATAGGAATTTATAGGCGTGACGTGTTAGGTAATTGTGGTAAAAGTGTACCTGCAGTTTAGAGCAATAAGATTCTATAAATATTCTTTCTTGCTTCTTTATCTTATGGGCAGTGGTCAGAGTCTTAGTGTCAGACCCGTCTCAGCCACCCAATAGGGCTGTTGACTACTTTGTAATACGACTGCTGTTTAATCACTACAACCGGGACCGACCTGTATTACGTGCCCTGAGAGGTACAGATGCCAGCACATCCAGCTGCCCCAATCTGTAATTTTTTTATATATTATTTTCAAGTTTATCACATAAGCATAAGGTTCACTTTCAATTCGTCAAATTTGACGGATTGGGGTAGTTTGATGTGCTGGCGTCTGTACGTAGATTTAGATGTCATAGATGTTCGAAAAACAACCAGGTCTGGTCTACTTAAATATCTACTATAAATATCTACTTAAATATTAAATCTGGAGGTTGATTTCTACAGCTACCAGACCGCAAAACTTTTAATAGCGAGGCAAAAACCCCGTTTGTCGGTTGTCTTTTCGCCGCACGGACTCAAAACGATAATTACTTATATTTCTACAAGTTTCTGGTCAATCAAATAATAATTCTTATTTTTTAATAAAAATTATCTGAGTGCATAAAATCGCTTTTTTACATTATTCACACACGGCACATCCCAAACTAATACATATACTATTTTTTATTTTGTAAATACATACTTATATAGATAGTTACACCTAGACTCAGGACAAACGGACATGTTCTTGAACACAAATATCTGTCCTGGGTGGGAATCGAACCCACGACCTGTCTACTAGTAGATGCCAATGATGGATTAAATTTAAAATTGTATATTTGTAGAATCAATTCAATTTCTAGAAACGAAAGTAATTTAGCACCTTGTTATTACTACGAACTGAAACTGAAAATATGGAAACATAATTTTAGTGTTGGTAAAACAAAACATACTTTGGAGAGTCGAATTTAAACCTCACAAAGTAGCATGTATGAATATTTGCAACTACCAACCTGCTTAGAATACTTAGTCATGACTTATCATAATAAAATCAAACTACTTAGCGTCTAATCCATGCGCGTGATTCACTGGTTGGCCCAAATCCCACGTAAAACGTGATATGAAATTGACGTGACAAAACTGTAAGCAATTGAGATAAAAGCTCACTCATAGTTTCTTTTCAATGATAATAAGATCTTTATGTGAATTTTAAATAAGATGAAGCAATGTTAGAAATAGTCGTTTCAATATTCTTATGTTTAAATGTAAGGGTAATATTTTTATAGTTAATCTTTTTTGTAGAAATTCGTTTTTCCAGGAGCGTTTTAGGATTTATTTTAAACATTTTCAAATATACTTTGTTTTACTTTTACTACAATTCATTTGAAAAAATATATATGATCAAAAAGTATTTTTCAGTCTACACTATGTATACGGCCAAAAATTGATTTATTAGATTAGATAAGAACAATTAAATTTATTCAAGAATCACAGTTTCATAGGCGGTATTGGTGAGAACACTCTACGCTAGGCAAGGCCTGTGAAAAGTTCTTAATGCATATGTTCACATTAGTTGTAGTGGTGCACCGTAAAAAAACAATAGTAAATTTACAATAAAAAAATATACAATGGTAACAATAGTAAAATGATTTTATAAATAAAATTCTTAAAAAAAAGCAATAGTAAAACAGTATTGTCTAATTTGGTACATTAAATATTTATAAGGAACTAACTTATTCATTTAAATATTAATATATTTTGTCTAAGTTCATATAAGCACACAAGCAAAAGATATAGAAGTCATAATCTTTATTGACATAAAATGTGACGCAATTTAGTCAAAGTACCTGGATCCTGTGCTAGCTAATTAAACCTGTGTTACAGAATTCAGTGCTCTCCTCGCGTTTAGTATTACAGACAATAATTTATGCAACAAAGTAAAATTAATTCATTAAATTAAAAATTAACTTAAATTAATTAAATTAAAAATTAACTTCAATTAATTAAATTAAAAATTAACTTAAATTAATTAAATTAAAAATTAACTTAAATTAATTGAATTAAAAATTAACTTAAATAAATTTTCCAAATAAAATTTAAGACGTTTCCTTATCGTATCACTATGCAGTATGCGGATCTTGTAATACATTTTTAAAGATTTCGTTGATAAACGCTTTGCAAGTTACCTTATTGGGTACATAGTTCGTTACAACAACAGCGCATTAGCAAGGACAGTGTAGCAACAGCATACCTTGCGTTAAGTACGGCCATTAGACCGCCAGTTTCTGGTTATTATTCCGATTACTGTGTGGTTATCTGAAAGTGTATCGACGACGTTGCAACTGCGACCGCTTACGACAATTACAGTCGTTAGATTTCAATGTTTCTTGCCCTCGTAGACAATGCGGTGCAGTTTATTTTATACCACCTATTAAGTCTTGCAAAATTAGATCTAACATATATGTACCTACTTTATTAATTTCGATTTGATCTCGCCTGATTGCATGAAAATCATGAAACTAGGTACTGTATTTTGAATCATGTAACCAGTGAGTGAGACTTTGTTTACTAATGCAGTACATTGTAAGGTTTATGTTAATATATCTACCATACAAGTTACTGAATTAGTAAATAAACTCTCACCTGCATCAAAATACATTAATTAACCGGCCATACACAATATAGGTACTACCCTAAATACCTTCATCTGGCAGGCGTGATATTTGTGAATTTAATATAATATAATTCAATCTAGAATCGCGATTTCACGATATCAGATTAATAAACCCAAAGTTATAGGCGGTCATTATATTTACGAATATAGAAGATTTCTGTGAGTTCTGTTCCGTCACAAGGTTAAACGTTGTTTTTGAAGATTTGTTTTCTTCTAATAATGTGTATCTTTTAACGAATATTTTTATTTATTTATTCTTTTTTTTTTCAGAATGTCTATCCGCCCAGTCAGATCGGTCGCGGTCACGATCCGGCCCGGTCCGGAACGTGCCCGTGGCGGCCAATCTCAAGAGGGACGTAGACTTTGATTGCCCTGAAGAGTTCGGATACTACCCACACCCCACCGACTGCACATTGTACTATGTCTGCGTGTTTGGCGGCGCTTTACTTGAGTCATGCACTGGTGGCCTAATGTACAGGTAAGCTTCCATCAACTAAACTGTTTAATTACTTTAATTCTATTATCAGTCTTAGAACCTTCCAAGGACTCCTTTTTTAACGAATGTAGTACTCTCATTACCTCAAAAGGTATAATAAAAACGATTAAAATACTTTATATATTGTGGAAACGGGTCTCGATCGCGCCCCTGGTGGCTGGTGCAATACATGTCGAATCATTACCGTTTGGTTTACCAAGAGGTTTACCAGGTTTCCCTAAACTCATTACAGCGATCGATATCCGTGTCCGCAATATATGATAATGTGTAAAAATCGCGAAAGACTGAAAATATTTTAATAAATTTGTACACTATTTTTTACAGCCACGAGCTCCAAACGTGTGATTGGCCGCGCAACGTAGGCTGTGACGGTGCCACTGCGGTAGGTGGTGAGGAGTTGGAACGGATCAACGAACGCGATCCTCCCCCTCCTCCACCGCGCCGCACGCCTCCTCCGCCACCCCCACGAGCTCAGCCCAACCCCATTGTTACCTCCAGAGGACAGCCCAAATTTAGCCGACAGGAATATGAAAAGGTATTTTTCCACCCATTATCTTGGTCAGTTCATAGTTATTACAAAATGATATTATAACAAATTATTTATGACAGTAATATAATAATACGATTCTTTTTACAGCAACAACAACTTTACGAGGAAGTCGATGACTTGCCACCTGTTGAGGAAATCGAAAGTGACAGACAACAACGCGTTTACCGAGGACAACCTCCAACAATCGGACAAGTTCAAAAAGACAGAGACGGTTATGCAGCCCAACCCATTAGCTCCGGAAGAAATCTTAATTCAAATATTATTCCCGCATCTCTCCCACAGAACAGTGGCAAAATTAGCTCTTATTCATTTGGATCCCAAGTTGACGACAGACGTACTGCTACTGTTACTCCGGCCCCACAATCATACAGGTAAGTACTGAAAAAATAAAACATGACAATAAACTGACTCCGATAGTGAACTAATCGACTATATCGTTATTTACAGTGCAGACAAAAGTGATAGCATGACTGACTCCCTTCACGACAGACAACTTGACGTTGAGACAAATGAAATCACAAATAATGACGTGACAGAAAAACCAGTCTTAAGAAAAAAAAGAGAGGCGATAGAAAAGGATTTAGGTGCTAATAAAACTAATTTTAATAATCAGCAAAAAAATATCAATAGAAGTGATAGTGGCGAAGAAATAGAATATGTTGAGCTAGAAACAGATGTTGAAGAGGGCATGCCTCAAGACGATACTGAACGGGGAAAGAGACAAGTTAGATACTATGTAAAAAATGGACATAAGACATCTGGGAAAAATTGGGCATTGGTGAAACCTGTTAAGATAGTAGAATACACACCACATTATAATGGAAATCCACAAAGTACTAGATATCAACCTCACAAAAATTTCCACAATAATTATTATGAAGACACACGCCATCCCCAGTTACAAAATAATAATCCATATTCTACATCGAATCCTTTTTTATCGTACCATCATGTGGACAATACCCAATCACAGTTACCGTTTAAAGCCAGTTTACCAGACCCGTCTAGTCAATCTATGGCTCATAATCCATTAAATGCTGCAACTTTGATAATAACGAAAAGTCCACCTATATCAGCTTTAAACAATGAGCCATTTAATTCATTATCTGGGGGCTATTATAGTAATGTTCCTAGACCCGATAATGCCCATTATGTGAACCATTTTGCGTCTACAACTTCCTCAACATTAAATCGCCCCAACAATGTTGTATCATTTCCCGACTCCGCTCATGTACCCAGCACTATTGTTACTGGTAAACCTGTTCCTATGCCAACATCGCCTAAAGCCCCAGAAGACTATAGAATTTCAAAGCCAACGAGGACACCGGTTCATAATCTTCAAATTATAAATAATCCAAAGCCAAATAACAATAAAAACTATGATGATGAAGATTCTAATGAGAACGAAAATGATTCTTCCGAAGAGGACGAGGATGATGAAGACGATGACCATCCCCATAATGATTTCCCAGAACCACCCTACGAATTTACGCACCCTAACAATAAATATAAAGATATTTATAATCCGTTTGCGAGCGCTGACTTTGACTTTGATGCTTATTTATCAAAATTAAGTGATGGCCAATACTACAAAGAAAAGCCTAAACCACATTCAGTTCCATCGCCAACAATGCCTACGTTCGAAGCATCAACAGCATCACAATCGGGATCTCGATTGCCGAGTATTACATTATCTTATAAGGGAATGGGCACACCCAAACCTTTTACTGTACCCAGTAGTTCATCGTCCACTTTTTTGAGTAGTATAAAATCTTCGATTGCTCCCCAAAAAGAACATAAATACGAAGAAATTGTCCAAATCCCTGAACCAACTAAACCCTCTATACAGCAGCAGATATATCAGCAGCAAAATCAGCAGCATCATCAGCAGCAACATCAGCTGCAACATCAGCACCAACATCAGCAGCAACATCAGCCCCAAAATCAGCAGCAACATCAGCAGCAGTATCAGCAGCAATATCATCAGCAACATCAGCAGAAACACCAGCAGCAAAATCAGCAACAACATCAGCAACCACATCAGCAGCAACATGAGCAGCAACATCAGCAAACACATCAGCAGCAACATCAGTATCAACATCAGCCGCAACATCAACAACAACAGCATAATGAGAAGCAGCAGCAGCAGCAACAACATCATACAGAACAAGATACTTACGCATTGCAAAATACTGCTGGAACGCCTTTAGAGGCTGTTCATCCTAAGCTTAAGCCACCCAATTTTAAAGACGAACGCCATTTACCTATTAGCTATAGTTTTAACAGACCAATCAGTAGCACAGAAAGACCAAATCAAGATTATTCGGTCACTCCAAAACCTGTCTTACTGTTAACCGCAACTGGCAAACCTATTATTCTGTCAACGCCCAAACAGCAGTACATAGTAAAGCCAGAAAAGATTGCACCACTACAGCAATATAATACAGCATCAACAAGAAAACCTTATTTGGTTTCTTCTATAAAACCTCATGATGCTTACATTGCCATTAAACATTCTACAGTGAAACCATTAACGACTATCGCTAATCAACAATTATCCGCTTTGCAACACTATTGGAATAGCCCATCAACAGAGGCTGTCCCACTTCGGCCTATTTCTTTTAGACCAAGCACTTCACCAAATATTCCCAAACTTGAAAATTTGTTTGCTCAAGTTATTAAATCTACGCAAACTCCAATTATAAATTACGGGGATAGTCAGAATTCAGTCACTACTACGACTAGACCACCGGCAAAACGCAGACCAATACCTAAGCCCTCTCCAGAAATGAATGACTATTATTATGACGATGAAGATGAACAATACTACTATGAGCCAATGGTTAAACCAAAATATATGCCTAGTACTGAAATTAAGCCGCAACGACCTCCCATGGCTCAAAACTATAAGGAATACGATGATAGTTACGAAGAAGACTCAGACGTAACAGTAAATATTAAACCTCAATCTCCCCGAGGACCTATAAATTATAATACTCATAAACCTATAAGCGCCACCAAAAATCACAATGATGTATCTGTAGAAACTAAAACTCTATCGAAAGACTATAGCAAGAATATAAATGGCAAAATCCCAGTTCCTGTGTTAATAGACTTCAATAATCCTACATCTAATACCTTGATGCGCCCTGAAGTATCAAATTATCAAATGATACACCATATGCCCAAAAATCGAACATCTATGCACATAAGGAGACCTGCAATCGAAAACGGTCCTAATACAGTTAAACCCCCAAAATATTTGAATCAAACGACTCTGCGTCCCTATACTATTAGGCATAGATTAGCTAAGCCGACAACATTGAAAGATTCTTCTCAGAATGACGATAAACAGACAAAAGGCAATACAAGACATCCAAATATAGTTGCACAAATGCTAACTACTCCACGTGACAGCTACAATCAAGAGACTAGATATACTAAGACTAAATATGACGATAAAACAAACAGGTAATTTTTGAAAGAACTACAAAAACATAATACTAACGTTGATAGTATACTCGACACCTACTTTGCCACCACTAACCTACTTCACCTTCTGTACAGAATTTCTTTAGTATTTTGAACTATCGCACTAAAAGTATTCTGACTAACACTGACTGGTGACTTTGACTACATAAAGACTGACATTGCTTTGTATACAGCCAAATTTGTACATACTTAATACAATTTGGTTTTGACCTGTACTTCAAAATCTATGGTATTTTTAGCTTGGAACCAACTGAGAGCGTTGTCCCAGTATCCTATTCAGCAAGTCCTCGTCCTAAAATGTTGTACAATGCATCTCAGAGCTACAGTCCCGACCAATACGACCCCTTCTATGCTGTGTATGATGAAGACGGTGAATTGTATAAAGATACAGGTAAGATAACAAACTTTTAATAATATTACAAATTTAAGGAGTGTATATAAAATTAGAAATATAACATTGCATGAAAATATTTGATTAATATTAATGGATACAATTTATTATACAGTTTCGAACATTGTTATGAAAGTTGTTGTACACTGCTTTTTGTTTGGAACATTGAGAACAGTCAAACTGTCTTTGGAAATATTATGTCGTTCAACTTTAAGGCTAAAATACTGGATTACAGTTTTCAAAAACTTCATACAAGACTGTGATGAAAAAAAGTGTCAAATTTCCTGGCATTTTTAGATTGTACACATTAAGTCCACATGCTCAGAGTTTGTTAAAGGTGTATTTATTAACACACAAAACAAAAAAAAATACAATCTTCCGTATACTCATAAAAAGGTTTTAATGTTAATTTTTCTTCTTTCTTCCGGAATTAAGTAAAATAATATTTTTTTTAATCATTTTGAATAATATTAACGCTTATTACAATACTTGCGCAAGATAATTGTTCACACTGTTTTCACTAAGTACTAACTACTTTACAATAATGTTAAAGTCTTTTACGACTTTTATAGAATAATTCCCGGTTCATAGGGATTAATTACCCGAGTGCAGGTGTTGTCTTTAAAAAACCTGCACCTTATTAAGGCAATTCTCCATTTAACAACTTTTTCTGGCCTATCTCTTCCTATTTTTATGGAGTCTGCTGTCAGTCTAAACCAATTGCTGTTGTGAACGAACGCTACCTATCAGAATTAATCGAGTGACTACGATTAGCAAAGATATCTATTTTGCTTCTAAGTCACTGTAACGGTTGTGATAAGTTTCTTATTCATGAAAATCGTCACAGGTGGTTTAATGTGCTCTCTATTGCACGAAGTATTGTAATTGTACCAATCAAACGCCGAAACAAAAATTAGTTTTACGCTAATGTTGTTTGGTGCGGAAATTGATCCGCTGACCTCATGTATGCAAAGGCTTGACCAGACGGCTAACACCCCTCGCACCCATACGTAGACCTATACTTATATAACAACTTCGCAAGGAAAAAAAACAATATGATTTTAATGGTGGAGTATTTATCTGTAATATTCTCTCTTATAATATTCTTTCTTTCTTTGTACTAAATCAAATGCAAACCACTTCAGACTTTTCTAAGTGCATTATGTATGTATTTAAAGTACAGAGCACCGTCCCATTAAACTTTAACCCCTAACCTACTAACGGTCGGTGTTGGCAGACTATGTTCAGCAATATAACACGGCGTCACTCCGCCCAGCTGTACAGCAGACCTACCGAGGAACTCCCCCGCCTGCGAGGAGACCTGTCGAGACCTATACTCGGAGACCTTCGCCAGTTGACTACGATGACGAACTCATTCAACCACAGGTAAGGAACATTTTCATCCTTAACTTCGGTTTAAAAGAAATTTATATATATATATACACGCAAATAAAATACCTCAACCAAGAGCAAGTAGGACTTAATACGTCTCATATAAAAATGTATGTACAACTTAAAAGTTTAGACGACATACCTTTCGAAAAACATCGCTCTTATTACGTCGCGTCACTCTCGTCAGTCTAATAAGAAACAGTGGTATTTTGAAATGTCATTGTATTTCTTCTGATGATACATATAAATATTATGAAAATTACGGTATTAAAATATACATATTTAAAAATAATCAAGTAATATTTTTTTATAGAATATCCTACTTGAATTGTAGTCGTGGATCAAAATTTTGACCTCCCCTTTTGGTTCCACTTGCTGATTTATTAATACTTTAATTTGCAAAAGGGTGGATAAACAATTGGCAATCGATGGGAATACAAAATTGTCTACTTTAATAGCCGCTTAGACCGACCGAACGCAGCATAGGTATTCTATTTGAACTTTGTGATGCGCATGATACAATAATATAGAAAAAATAGAATTACGTAAGAATAGTTCTTAGAAAAAGTTGCATATTTGTGATTTAAACAATTCATGCCTATACCAACTATATAATACATTTTTTGCAGATTATTAATCATCAAAGCCAATATCAAGCACCTGTTCGACAATCTACTAGGTGAGAGTCATTAGTATCTTTCTAGCTTTTACGTTAATGCTTATTTGTATCGTTGTCTCTAATTAAAATTTTAGTCTAGTATAGTGATACCAAATGTCAAATTAGTAATATAGTAATATTAACAAATCGATATTGCCTACAATCCAGGGGCGAAGGTAATGAATTGGGTTATGATCATAATCCTAGCAGCGTGAGGACGACTTTGTATGAAGCAACCACTTTAAGCACCACTCCTCCTACTACTACTAGCACGAGCACAACTACACAACGCCCTACTACAGCACCATACACTGAAGCAATGACCCCGTCTAGATATACCCCAAGGTACTACAAAAGATGATCTTCCAAAGTAAATTCATTACGGCTTCAATCATACTATTAAAAATCATTATCATCAATCAAATCATCTTTAATCCATACATATATCCATTATTCATATTTCATTTGCAACCTATATTCCGATTGGAAAATTTGATTTTACATTTCTTCTTTTATGAGGTTGTTTAACTTTCATTTCTATTTAATACATACCAACTTTAAATATTTTATTTTATTTAATTAATTATCTCAATATTCAATATGTGAATGGCTTTTGTGGTATCTTTTCCTATTTATACTAGTAAATACTATATACTCAGTAACATGTTTCTCTTTTCACTAACTCAACTAATAATAACATTGTAAACAAAACAAAGAAACGCCTTTTAGATTATTGTTTTACATGTATGTATTAGAGCTTGAATTAGAAAGTATTTTTTGCTTTGTATTCAACAGATCATCCACAGATGAAAGTCCATTGCCTGAATCCTCTTCAAAGCCTAATGACGAATCTACTTCGTCGACTTCAACCACGCCATCACCTATCATAAACTTTTCATCCCTTGCCAAACCCTTTGAAAAGACAGACAACTCATATAGATTACATGAGACTTTACTGACGACTGAAAGGCTTCCGACTGCTCCTAGACATACTACTGAAGTGACTAACAAAAATAATAATGTGGAAGTGGTAAGATCCAAGCCCAACCGTAGTAATAAAAAACATTTGTCACTAACATCTGGTTTTTCAATTAGACGTAATCCTAATAATGCTAATAATCCATATACGCTAACTGTTTTAACGCGGCCGTTTGAAGATTTCAATAAGCCAAGTAAAAATAGTAATAGACAACAGGAATCAGTTACTGGGCAAACGCAAACCGACAATAGACAAACTTATTCCGATAATAGACAAACACAATCAGACAGTAAGCATACACATTTAATAAATAGGCAGAGGCAATTAGAAAACAGCCAAAAGCAAACAAATGATAAAAATATTCATTCAAATAGTAAGTCAGTGCATTCGGATAGGTCCTTTTATGATAGTAGTAGTCAAGATGTATCCGAAGAACCTGTCGCTGAACTAAATAATAAATTCGAGAAGTCATTCGAGAGCTCTCAACGCAGGAAAGATAGTCCTGATATTAGCAGCAATGACGATGACATTCCTGTTTATATTAGGCCAACTAGTAGAAGTCGCACAGTTAAGTCTAGAATAAGCAGCACCACCATACCTTCTATTACCTCTACCAGATATCATATAAAAAATAGTAGTAAACGGCCTTCTCAATTTTCTGCCAATAATCAACAACTTTATGACAACACAGAGAGCTCAATAAATGCTGAAGCCTTATTAGAAATAGGCTTACAAAATGCTGCGGCTACCGAGTTACCAAATTTATCTCAAGATAAATTTAATGAACAGATACCTTATCAAGAACATGATAGATCACAATACTCATGGCATGAACTGGAAGTCTCTCCTTACAAAACGCTTGAAAATTTACGAAATACTTCCAGCAACGATAATGTACTGGACTATACATCCTCTACTACCTCTAGCACGAGATTTACAACAACAACATTGACTCCAGTAAATAGTCGTAATATGAAAAAAAATAAAAATTCGCGCCCTAATCCCTCCTATTACAGCTATCGATTAGAAGATGAATTTGTTCCAGATCAGACTACAGAAATTTTTGATGGTAAAGTTAAAAATGTGATAAAATCTTTCTTGAACAATTTTGTTAGTTCTCCTGCACCAGAATTCATTGAAGATTTTACTATTAAAACTACGTCAACCACCACAACAACTACAACTACTACTCCAAAACCGACCACGCCTCCTTATAGATATGATGAGCAGGTTGTAAACATAGGTTATCAGAAAAAAACCCAAAAATATGTTGATGAAAAGCCTTTACGTAACTATATAAAGAGATTACAAATTATAACAGAGCCTACATTCAGTAAATACGTTGCACCGAATTCAGATACGATTAGTTTCACTGAAAATGAAAATTCAAATGATTTTTCATCCACAACAACTTCAATGACTACAATGAGTAGCACTCCCATCGCATATGCAAATCTACCGCCTACTCCCACGCCCATGTATAGCTCAACGCAAGATTTTAGGGATATACCAAGCAGGGACTCTTTTCAATCGAAGTTTAGTAGTTTTATCACAGACAAGCCAGTAACTGATAGTTCGCGATCATTCCAAAAAATAATCAGCGATGAACCATCCACCACTGAAAAAGTATTTAAAAGCAACATGAACGGTGAATTAATACAACCGACATATTCCAACGCGGAGGATAATGAGTATACGATTGACACTGAAAAGCTTTTACCTAGCAAAGATGAAAGTGAAATAGCTTCCACGACTAGTACGACGAAAGCTACGACGACTGTTAAAATTGAACCAACGACGACAACGACTAAAAGTATATCCTTTCCGACACGAGCCTCGCGAGTCAATCCCGCCATTAAGTTAGCTGCGGCAAACCCTGGAGGTGGGCGCAGGAGTTACCAATCGTCGTCCAAATGCTCATCAGACAACAGTCTGCAAGCGAATCCAAAATGCAACGAAATCAAATATCAGAGGTATAATACTCGCCGGCCAGTAGTCTAAGCAGTCTAAAGTTATTTCACATTAACTTTTGGAAGGTGGAGGCTTCGTTTATTAAATGTCCTTATCTTCTGCCTCGCGAGTAACTAGCATGAAGAGAAACATCTTATCCGACAATCGTTTAATAGCACCTACATTTAAACTCTTTCGCTTATATACTGTTCTCATTGGGGGACTTCATGTCGGTTGAGTTGAGTTTTGAATTGTTAACTCCTGACGCGGCCTTTCCATTTCCTGCACACTATTGGATTTTGTGTGGTTTGTGGATCTTTGTAGTTCAGAATGGGTAGTAAGTTCCTCAATGTAGTAGTAGCTTCACGTAATCGTATTGCACCACATTGCAAACTCATCACTAGTACATAAGTGCACCAGTATTATCAGTGTATCGAAACCTTTTCATAGATACGCCATGCATGTTGTGTAACCCTGTTATTAACATACCTACTTGTGGTATCATAATACAGACAATTATACTAGAAGGTTTGTTAATGAATCGATGTTTTATAAACATAATACATAAGAGAATTAATCATTTTCAGTTTGATTACACCTTAAAACCATTGTTTCCATTTAGTTGACATGCTTTTCTTTAAAACCACGCATACTAACTAAGATTCACCTGAGCGATTATTTTGCTCACTTGGTAATACACATTACAGGCCAACCAGTACGCGAGGACGCGGCTCAGCACACTACTCCAAAACGAGCGGTTCTGATTCGCAGTCACAACCTGCTCCGAACAGAGGAACACCACCAACGTTAGAAACACAACTCAATCACCCATTCATTCTTACACAGTAGTTTTTTTGCTTAGTTACATAGTAAAAGTTTAGTTGGGTATAATAAAATATAGCTTTCTTACTGAATTATCGTAAGCTTGCTTTATCTATGTTATTGCATTTCTTAGTTAAATGGAATATGTATGTCGAAAACTTTTTCATAATTAATGGGTTATTTAGTTACTATGTAAATTTATATGGTTTAAAGACTTTTAAACTTTGGCTTATCATAATTATATAACATTATGTACGGATTATCGCAACTAGACAATATTTTATTCTCCCAACATTTCGATTAAGATGCATTGTTTGTGGTCACTGGATGACTGATGATAAATCGATAATAATGTTCTCCTGGTCAAATTCGGCCATAGCAGCCAGTCTCAATAGAGACTGGCTATCTATGTGGGACATATTATAGTTGTGTGTTTATTCTACAATACTCATGATCCTATGGATGATGATGATGATAGGGATGTCTAAAGACACTACCGGAAACAAGTCAGACCGACAGCCTTTTGTGCTGTCCCAGGTATGGGGTTGTAAATTTTGTCAACTTCCAGACTTCGAGCTTAAACTGAGAAATTTTCTTTATAGACAAGTTCCAAATCACGCTTTCCCTGTCCGTGGATTTGAAGTTTCTCATTATCTACAGTTCATTCATAATCTTGGGAAAATCAAATAAAGGTTAACGCGTTAATACTCGAACATAATGTAATATTATTTAGTTTCTTTAAAGCACCTCATTTCATTTCATTATATTTTTTCATATTTAGATGCTATGCTACCTGCTAAAACTTAATCATTTTTGAGCAGTCGCAGTCGGCCAACACTGAAACCTTCCACTGCTATCGTATCCAAAACGACTGAGTTTGTGGATATTTACACCCACCCTCCGGGTAGACCTGCTCCGGTTTACCCTACGCCGACACCTGATAAGACTGCGGCTAAGTGCAGAAAAGATGTGTGTCTTCTACCTGACTGCTATTGCGGTGGCAAGGATATACCCGGTAAGCTATAATCTAATCTCAGTATAAAAATAAATTTATATTCTCTCTATATTTATAATCGTAACTCTGCTCTCTTTTGTAAATGATGTTTATGACATAGGAAATTTGCCCGTCAGCGAAGTACCACAAATGGTACTGATAACGTTCGACGATGCTGTCAACGATTTAAATAAAATGTACTACGAAGAACTTTTTGAAAGAGGTCGAAGGAATCCAAATGGCTGTCCTATAACTGCTACTTTTTATGTCTCACATGAATGGACAGACTATAGCCAAGTCCAAAATCTTTATGCTGATGGACACGAATTTGGCTCTCATACAATATCGTAAGTCAATTAATTACCATCAGATTCTCCCTCTGGAACTCTTGGTATTTCTTGGTGAACCACTCGTTTGCCACTAACATGATTTTCACAGCCGAATAAGCTTATATATATATATATATATATATATATATATATATATAATATTTTAGTAGTATCTTATATCATATATTATTTTAATACTAATCGGTTTATTTTTTCTCTTTTCCTCAATCTTCCATCCTATTTGAAACCTATCTTATATCTCTTCCTCTTCCTGGCACGTCTTACACACCCACACGCACAATACACATCCCACGATAACAGGCGATTTACCAGTGGAGAAGATACCACAGATTGTTCTACTGACCTTCGACGACTCTGTTAACGACTTGAACAAGGGTTTGTACGCTGACCTCTTTGAGAAAGGTCGCGTCAACCCCAACGGGTGTCCCATCTCCGCAACATTTTATGTATCCCACGAATGGACCGATTACAGTCAAGTACAGAACCTGTACTCCGCTGGACATGAGATGGCCTCACACACAGTTTCGTAAGTTCAAACACGCACATTGACCGTTGACGTATAAACATGATTGTTACAGTTACTTTCAACTTTTATTTAATCTGTTTAATTCTTTATATCTATCTCTAAAAGAACATCCGGTTTCTGTTTTGGTTTAATTTTTTACTTTGGGGTCTCTCGTACTTATTTTTATAATTTTGTTAGTTTACCTTTATTTTATAATTTCTCCTACTGTTCTTTTTTAGGGTTCCGTAGTCAACAAGGAACTCTTATAGTTTTACTATGCCCGTTTGTGTGTCCTTTCTGTTTTTATTAACATGACATTTACAGTCAGCCTAGGAGGCTTTCACTGCTTCAACGGACATTGGTGTCTCTCAGCAGCTTAGCTGAGGTAATAGGAATCTGTAATATAGCCTGAATATAACAATTAGTTAAATCGGGAAAGTGGTAAAAATATGTATGAAGAAAAATATTTTTTCGTTACCTGTCCTGTACAAATAAAGTTTGTAAGATTTGTTTCTCGTGTAGTCCATATGTGATGCATATTTCGCGAGATATGGGCCTCTAAAGTCATAGAAAATGTGTATCCCTGAAACTATGTGACTTTATATTGAACAAAATCAATAATGTAGCTAATACCTTCTTCCAACAATGCTTTGCTCGATTGCTCCAGACAATGTTGACAATCAGTTATCATTATCCAATGTTTAAGGTTTACGCATTTGATGGTTCATAACGTCAAAACCAGGCCCACGTTTTAGACGTTATGACCCATAAAAGCCGTAAAGTTATTGTTAATAGTATGAAACAACTAAAGTCTCTTCTCAGTTCACGTTATTCTGATGGGCAACTACGGAACCCTAAATTGCACGTGGCATTGGGCCGGTATTTTGGTTTTAATAGAATAGCAAAAGTTAAAATTATTTCTATCCATTTTTATATCAAACAATTGTATAAACTAATAACCAACCAACTAAAACGATTTTTTAACAATTACAGCCATAGTTTTGGAGAACAGTTCTCCCAAAAGAAATGGTACAGAGAAGTAGGAGGGCAAAGAGAAATTTTGTCAGCGTACGGTGGAGTCAAACTTGAAGATATCAGAGGCATGAGAGCTCCATTCTTATCTGTGGGTGGAAACAAGATGTTCAAAATGTTGTATGATGCCAATTTCACTTACGATTCCTCATTGCCCGTTTATGAGAATAGACCTCCAAGCTGGCCTTACACTCTTGATTACAAGCTGTTCCACGACTGTATGATCCCGCCTTGCCCTACAAAATCATATCCAGGTAAATTTAAGTTTTTGTTTACTTACATTAAATAATAAATAACAGGAAGGAGGAGGAGAAATAACTACAATAACTATATTGTTATCAGTGTTTAACAATATACTTGCAGTGGAAAGGGCTCTGTACACCGGAGGTATACTATCCTAAGTCTTACTAAGCAAAATATTCAGTACATAATATGATTAAAGTCTCAGTTTGAATATTATTCACGTATGTCACTGGATTAATATTTTAAGTAAAATTGTGTATGTCTTTTTAAATATTTTGCATTGATTGAGATTTAAAATTGAGTATTTTCAATGATATCACAAAGTAATTTAAAAAGATGGACTTGGATTAGACTCCATTTTACTCATCTACCCTACCCTTAAACTATAAGCAATCTTATAAAAATTCTCCACGAAGTACTGAATAGTTATATATATGAAAAACACTAGAGATCTGTGGTGTTTATCTGTTAAGACTATTTCATCAATAATAACTATAATCGCCCCATATCTAGCTGCTGTGTTCAATTGCTGTATCGCATCTGGCGTATTTCCTGACTTGATGAAGTACAGTAAAATTATTCCATTGTTTAAAGCTGGTGATCAGATCCTTCAAACTTCCGACCTATTTTCGTTTTGCCCACTCTAAGTAAAATATTTGAAAAGCTAATGCTTAGCTAGTTGCTCAGCCACTTTAATATACGTAATTTACTTAATCGGAAATAGTTTGGATTCACGAAAGGTTGTTCAACTATAGATAGATGCAGGAGTTAATCTGTTAAAAAGTATATTCGCGGCTTGGGAGGACTCGCAGGATGCATTAGGTATTTTTTGCGATTTGTCCAAAGCATTTGATTGCGTTCATCATGACACTCTTGTCAGGAAACTACACCACTACGGTATCAGGAACAAGGCTCTCGAACTTTTGACTTCTTACTTGGGCAATAAAATTCAGAAGGTCGATATAAATGGTAAAAAATCTGCGGTATCCCCAGTGGTAATGGACGTTCCACAGTGATCGATTCTCGGCCCATTCTTATTGTTAATCTATATTAACGACTTACCCTACTATGTAAGGGATAAACATGAGATTGTTTTGTTTGCAGATGATTCTTCATTGACGTTTAAAATAAATCGACAATTACGCAATTTTGACGAAGTAAATGACGCAATGTCTAAAGTTGTTCATTGGTTTAATGCCAATAATCTTTTGCTAAATGACAAGAAAACTAAGGTCATCAAATTCTCTACACCTAATGTGAAACAGGTGGCTACCAATATACAGCTTAATGGGGCTGGATTGAGCCCTGTTGAGTCAACTGTGTTCTTGGGTATCACAATTGATTCAAAACTACAATGGGGCCGCCCACAAATAGAAAAACTATCAGGCAAATTAAGTTCTGCTGCATATGCTGTTAAAACTATAAGACAGCTTACTGATGTGGATACGGCTAGAATGGTTTCTTTCAGTTATTTTCATAGTATAATGTCCTATGGAATTCTTCTCTGGGGTAGCGCTGCGGACATTAACACCATATTTGTATTGCAAAAAAGAGCTGTAAGAGCCATATATAAACTTGGTCCGCGAGAATCTTTAAGGGAGAAGTTTAAAGAGATTAACATTCTGACTGTAGCATGTTGATATATATATATATATATATATGATAATCTTATTTATATGCATAAACAAAGACTCCTTCTGTAAAAGTAACTCTTTTATGGGGCAATGTATAAGATTCTACAACAAACTTCCCAGTCATATCCGAGAAATGTCTACAAATAAGTTTAAAAAAATTATAAAAGCCAAATTGTGTAGCAGGGCTTACTACAAAACTTCTGATTATTTAAGTGACAACACAGCTTGGGATTGAGTCGCTCTAAATTAACACATTTAAATACAATGTAATTTTATGTAAGAAATAAATATAAAAAAAGGATTCCTACTGAGTTTTCTGGCAGTGTTTCTCAGTAGCTTCCACGTCATGCACTGCACGGTAGGGTAAAAAAATTGACGATTCCACACAAATGTAATATTTTAACGGAATAAATGACTTTTGAGTTTGAGTTTGAAACGCTGCTGCCCGTTCTCTGGTGTATTTAACCCACTTCTATGCACCCAGGGATGAGTTAGGATGATGATAGGCTTTGCCGATAGTCACAGAGTACATAAACATATCGCGGCATAAAGTAACCGAGGTCAATATTCTACAAAGAGGCACTTCACCGTCACCTGTCAGTTAGTTTTTAGAAATAAAAATACATTATAAATGTGTAATGTTTTAAATCAATTCATAAATTTTCAGGAGTATGGGAAGTACCTATGGTGATGTGGCAGGATTTGAATGGAGGACGATGCTCCATGGGTGATGCTTGCGCTAACCCTCCCGAACCTGAAAACGTTTACAAGATGATCTTGAAGAATTTCGACAGACATTACACTACTAACAGGTAAACCAACAAAATAAACTAGAGTAAGTGCTGGTGAGGATGCGATTTCATCACGAAACGGAAATGAGACCCAGAGATGAATTGACATTAAATCAATTCTTTTACCTTCTCCAACATTATCGTGAAAGTTGGAGAAACAACATTGGAGTTTCAAAGAAAATATTGATCCAATTTGATCTTTGATACTTTTCCGTCCTCATAGAAACTTATTAGTTAACATTTTTAAGAATTAATTTATTATGCACAAATATCTAAAATAACATAATAGACACACAGAGTAAGTATATGACAACAATAAACTTTTAATTATTTACAGTGTGTCAGTCTAAAATAAAACAGTAAAAATAATAATAATTGAGATATATGTATAAATTTCTTGTCAGAAGCTTTGGGTAGTACATAAGTATTTGTATGCATCATCAACAACTGGTAACGTGCCCAGAAGGCAGGCGTCATTTCCACCCCGAATTGCAAGACTTATTCTCTGTCCTGAGTAAGCGCCAGCACTCCGGGCACGAGAAACGTCGACGAAGCTTTTTGATGTCTTGCAGAATAAAACTCACACGCTCGGGCCGCAAGGCCCTAGCACTTAAGCCTCAAACGGCTCAAAAATATAATCTCTTTGCTTGAAAGCTCATGCAGAAACAGCAGCGGTTCCGGCACATGTCGTTGTCCTTGGAAGGTGTAATGGTGCAAATAACGCAAGTTGCAAACCTTCCTGTCAAGTCAGCGACATGCCGTCGGGTCTCTTACTGGCGTCACGTGCCAGTCCATTATGTTCTAACCTTTTTTTAAATTATTAACTTAAATACTAGTTTTGATGCACTTGGAAGCTAAAACAGAGGGATTTCCAAGAAACTTTTTTATTAGCTAGAAATCTACGTCAGCGATAGTAGGGACATATATCAAAAAAATCAAAAGTATAGCCGGTCTATAAGCTTCTAGTACCGAATGCTATGAATACAGATCTTAATTATTATTTTGCTGTTCTGAACGCCTATTATATTTCCAGGGCGCCTTTTGGACTCTTCTATCACGCTGCATGGTTCACTCAACCACACCACAAAGAGGGCTTCATAATGTTCCTGGACTTCATAAACCAGATGCCCGACGTGTGGATCGTTACCAACTGGCAGGCGTTGCAGTGGGTTAGAGACCCCACTCCCATCTCCAGACTAAATAACTTCCAACCGTTCCAGTGCAATTACCAGGTATGGGTCAAAATGTTCAATTTCTGGAATTTAAAATTAGTAGGGCATCTAATTAAACAATATATGTAGAAAGTTCCGGATTATTCATCAGTATCATTACTGAATACTTATCTAAACTAATCAAGTTATTCATATCAATTTAATATTTGACTGTCATGAACTGCTCCTGGTCAGGACTTGGTTTATATGTTCTAATGACTTTATTTTGGATATTTCAGGATCGACCGAAGAAATGCAACAACCCAAAAGTATGCAACTTATGGCATAAGTCTGGAGTCAGATACATGAGAACGTGCCAACCATGTCCTGAAGTATACCCATGGACCGGAAAATCAGGGATCAGATCTTCACGTATAGACAACGACATCGGAGAATAAATCCAACAGTTACTATAGTATAATAAAAGTATCCTAAATAGTCCAACACATGTTGATACATCAAGTGTGTCACAAGCCAACGAGGCAAATAATGTTTCGCCCGTATAATGCATAGTAGAAATTGTTTTGTCACCAACTGAAGAGTGCCATTTAGATTTTGATGGTCACAAAGCAAACTTTAACAATTTCCTAGTAACAGCGACATTTTGATAAAATAATTCTCTTTAAAATACGTCGTTAATATATTGGAAACTGTGATATTAAGTGTTTTCAATCATCTAGTGTGAAGATTTCGTCGAATCCATTAGTTTTATTTGCATGGTCTACTAGTTATAATACTCGTGCAATGTTTTGTTGCAATATTTAAAATTCCTATTTTGTATGTAGATGATAATACTCTGATAATTTTAAAGAGACAATGTAGTTAGATTTTTATAAACACGTATCGTGATAATGAACAATTCTTTAATATTTATGTCATTGAAATCAAATAATTAAAGCCTTAAAATGATTACCATTTCCCGAATAATTTTAAACGAAAGCCATATTAAAATTTAGAAAAATATGTTTTTCTACTCTTGCCAGCTTTGCAGTTGACACTGCCTTTTTATAATTTGTAAATATAGAAATAGTTGTTAGTGAGTAATTAGTATAAGGTTGTATTATATACGTTCTTAGATGAATTTTGCAAAAATACTTCAGCCAATCCTCAATCAACGCCTCTAACATCCTAATAAAAATAATAGAACTTTGTACATCATTTTAGCTGTGAAGTAAATAGCATTATGTAGACGTCTGTCAACATCGCATTTAATTCTAAATGTGATGTTGCACATGTCTATATAACTGTTGATGGATTTGAGAACGTATGACAATACATCAGAATTTATATAGGAGAATCACTATTTGAGTCATAAAACTATCGAACATTTTTTTAATTTCGCTTCTAACCTTTGATGTGTATCTTATAAAACTATAGTATCTCTAAACTGTGACTCAAACTGTGAATTCGGTTTTTCACTCTATTAGTATAAGAGCTTTGGTCTGCCACTGCAACTAAAGTTACTGAAAGCGCTTGCTACGAATCTTATTTAAAACTCTATCATTAATTAATAAGGCCTACTGTAAATATAGGATTAGTATTTAAAATTGGTAGTTTCACTTTTTTACTATAATTGTCTCGGCTAGAAAATAAATCTCGGACATGACTTGGCACTGAGAATCACAGCTGCAAAATGTAAAGAGAAGGTAGTCTCATATTTTGTATCGGCAAAATTATTTATATTGTACAAGAACTGTAACGAATTAGCGACCAGTGCTGATTAATAAAACATTATAAATATTTGAGAAACTGACTTGTTTTTTTTTTCTTTCCTCTAGGTAATAAAAATGCTATAATATCAAAAATACCCCACAATGTAATGACCTACTACGAGGCCTACATGAACTTCATCCATTGATTAACAATACGAATTAATAACGTTCCAATATTGGATATCTATCCGGTCAATTAAATGTCAAGGCCTTAGCCATGACCATAGAGGTTGGGTAAGAATCATCAAAAATGAAATTTCAATCATAACACGTGCAATTGGTATTTCAAGGGCGGTTCGAACCTATAAAAAGTTTTACAACGCTTCAAAACCTATCAGATACCTCATAGACGACATGGAGGTTATTTATTATTGTTACTTTATTTTCACTAGTTATGTGACTATCGGTCAAGAGCTAGAATACTATCTTTCTCAATCAATACTAGACACGTATTCCCAATCGTTTGTTAAAAGACATGCAAGAATTGACAATGATTTTCAAATAAGTTCACAAAATGAAAGCCTTGTAAGACATAAAACTAAGAAGAGATCGCTTAGTATAAAAAGCGATGAAAATAACATTGAAGTAGATATAAATAAAAGAGCAGTGGATCCTGAGTTTTATGGACATCCCAAAACTAGAGAAGAGTTGTGGAACGAAAATTTTTTAAATAAAAGCAACTCTTTTGATCAAACCCCTTCTCTTGTAATGTTACTTCACAATATAACCTTGACTTATTTGAAGGACTGCACTCCAATTATTCTTTATGATAATCAAGTCAAATCTAAAGACAGTTACCTGATACTAAATGTACTGAAAGGATTTCCAATATCTTTTGTTCACGGCTATATTACGGATAGCGGAGAATTAGTGGAACCCGATTTATTACATCCTGCTTCGGAGTGTGTCCATTTTATATCATTTTTAACTGATGTCAAAACAAGTGCAAAGGTTTTAGGAAGTCAATCAGTAAATAAAGTAGTGATAGTTGCTAGATCTTCACAATGGGCTGTGCACGAATTTCTTGCAGGACCTTTATCTAGAATGTTTGTTAATTTGCTTGTTATTGGGCAGAGCTTCAAAGAAGGAGACGATAACACATTGGTAAGATTGTAAAAAATATATTAGTATATAACATAAAATTATTATTAATGCTAATGGGGACGCATATCTCGTGTTTCGTGGGATTGCATCCCGTCTGAATATAAATTTAGAACATCTATTTTAATTTCATTTGGATTTCATCATTTAGAGTATTATTTAATATGTTATCAGTTTATGGATAAATACAGTTTTCTAAGACCGAACTTTGATGTCACTTAGAGTCCTAGCCATCTGCCATGCAAATCCGTAAAAATACGGATTTTAAATATACCGTTGTTGGTTTACCGCTCATTTTGCACTAAAGGCCACATTCGCATTGAAGTGGCCTAAACTGTCCAGTGTACTGGATAAGATCTACTGAAATCTGGCTCTTTTCGGCAACAATGAGAAATGTCAACGCTCATAAAAAACAAAATTGATTGGATTAAATAATATTTATTAGTCTGAAATTGACAACTTTTAGAAATCATGCTTATTTGTCAAAATCATTTTGAAGAATAAGGGTGCTTATCATATGTGTATATTTAGGTAACATGTCAAACAATGAGTTTAAATTTATTTTCTAGTTTTCTAAGAACTATGATTGACTTTCTTTTTACTTTAATAAGGTCAATAGAAGAATTTGGAATATTTTTGCATTTACATTGCACTGCTTATGTTTTCGTTATAAAATTAATCTTTAAAGGGCCAATTAGTTTTAAATTATATTTGATTAGTCTGAATCATATACAACTTATTTCAATTTACTATTCAAAATATGTATGTAGATAAGAATTTTATTTATATAAACGATTTTTGTTCCCAATCCGGTTAAAAACCGTTATCCGGTATTTATATTAAAAAGTAAAAATTTTAATATTTTTTATAAATATTTCTAAAATTA
Source organism: Pseudoips prasinana (assembly GCA_951640165.1). Lineage (NCBI taxonomy): Eukaryota > Metazoa > Arthropoda > Insecta > Lepidoptera > Nolidae > Pseudoips > Pseudoips prasinana. The sequence goes on along the minus strand of OX621235.1, from coordinate 10,566,343 downwards.
AATGTTTTACCCCTTTCTCGCAATTTTCACTCTACCATATTTATTTGCTGGAAGATTACTCCTAAATTAGCCAAGCTCGCCTAATAACATAATCTCTCCAACATTTTACTTCGATGTTAGTATTTTATGGGTAATCTAGAATAATTATAATATGAAACTAGCAAAAACATTTAAATCAGTTTTATAAAGTACCATATGATAGCCTAAAATTAATATATAATCATGGGCTAATTTGTTATATAATAGCCGTTATATATTGGGACCAAACCACCTTAGGTACCTCAGATATTGTATGCATTTAAATAGATGTTGTCGCACTCATTGAAATTATACCACCGCTTCTTCAGACCATTCTTCACATTCACCAGGCCATTCTTTCCGACTAGGCGCTGTTGTTATTAATAACATTTTAAATTTATATCTTTAGGAGTCACCATACATATTGTATACACACAAATTGTATACTGATGGATTGGGTGCCAGTAGACCAGTTGTTTTGAATTCGTGGACGCATGGGAAGTTTTCTAGAAATATTAATTTATTTCCGCGTAAGATGACTGAAGGCTATGCAGGACATAGGTTTGTGGTAGCAGCTGCTCATCAACCACCTTTCGTGTTCAGAATGTACGTATTACTAATTACTTTTATTATTTTATTTTTATTTATTTTTCTTAAAAGACAACGCCCGCATTAGGGATTTTAATCCCTGTGTCGCGGGGTACTTTACAAACATATAATAGACGGATACAAATTACACCCAGACTCAGAACAACTATTTATGGGTCACACAAATAGTTGTCCGGCGCGGGACTCGAACCCGCGACACGAAGCGGCGAGGCGACTGTCTGAGCCGCTGCGCCACACGTGCACTTTACTTTAGTAGTTTATTATGGTGAGAGTTGTTCAAGCCACCTTTAACATGGCATGGAGTAAACCTTTGACATGGCTTAGCGAATGCTGTATAACAGCTACAACCGGGACCGAATTTTAGTATCATAATCTACCTTCAACCGTATCGTAAGACTCTTAGAAATTAATCAAATTTGTCGATTGCTTTAGACTTAACCTGACCGCATACCTAAGTGCTTACTTACTTACTTATCGTATGGGCAGTAGTTACCCTGGTGTTAGAGTTGTTCAAGCCGGCCAGTAGGCCTCTGACATAGCTTAACGACTGTTGTCTAATGGTTACAACCGGGACCGACAGCTTAACGTGCCATCCGAATCAGCCAACTTGGCGGTAAACTAACTTTGAGCACCTAAAATCCAAATTCAGCAAGTTTGTCAGTTTTACGCGAAAAAGTCAGCAATGACTCTCAATTCCGGTAGTTGCAGAAGACATTACGCCATTTAATAATGAATTTACCAAATCTAATCTTATTAATAAATATATTATATTCAGGATAAAAGCAGATCTTGATGGTGGCAATCCTCGGGTTGTTTGGGATGGTGTTGAAGTACGACTGGTGAAAATGCTAGCTGAAAGAAATAACTTTTCTATTGAAATTATCGAACCACGAGACCCGTCTCTAGGGTATGTTATAATTGTATGTTATCAGTAGATTTTTTATGCTACTAATTTGACCAACAAGCATACTGCAGACTCTCTTGATTAAATGTCAAATAAGACTTATAACACCTAGTGCTTCACTCGTCGCTGATCCTTTCATCTTTCCTCATGAGCTTTGGGGGCTCACGCACAAGACCACAACATAAACATATCAATACAGCGTATCCTGTACGTATGTAAAAATTATAAAGGATATGTCAATACGGCGGCGAATATCAAAGAAGTCGACCTGAAATATATCTACCAGAGGACGGGCAGCAGCTTCTTTCTGAGTACTATGACCATCATACCGCGATCGTGAACCCGTCTGCCAAGCGTGGCGATTATATCATTTCCCCCTAAGTAGATACAAGGGGAAGCTTTTGTTCAGTAGTGGAAATTTTACGGCTGTTATGATGATGTGTATTCCAGAGCAACATCAATGATCTCTCCTTTTTGCTCTTGGGATAGTTATATGTTAAACTAGAAGATTTAGATCTAGAGGTACATATACCACTTTCCTTCTGAAATAGGAAGCGACTATAGCCACTGCCCTGTTATAGATATCTTATTTACAATTTACTACTTGAGCTGTTCGTAAAACGAAATAGTAGGCACAATACTTACTACCCACTAGCAATAAGTGTGCTCTAAAATAATACACGTGTCTCTATTGCTAGACCCGGAGACGCAGTGACTCAAGAGATAACACTGGGAAGAGCTGACATAGGTATTGCTGGAATGTACTTGACGAGCGAAAGAGCAAGAGATATGGACGTGTCATATGCGCATTCTCAAGACTGTGCTGTTTTTATTACACTTATGTCTACTGCATTACCACGGTAAATATTTTATTGAAGACACCTAAGTTTAGACTAGTAATTCATATGGATACTCTGGAGCTATAGTTGCTATGAAGTTATTGTATTCTTTTTTATAAAGCAATATAATTTAAAGTAGTTTCAGTCTTTTAGATCTCAAGCACAATGAATATAAAAAAAGCGGGGCAGACTTTCGGGACTGCCGATAGAAGTGAAAACTACAATTTTGAACACGTCTTATCTAAACTATTACCCATAAACATATGTATAGCTCATGGGCTCCGTGACGTGACGATGAAGCTAGTTCTATGATTTTGTTCAACCAAAAAGTGCTCAATGCGCCTAAAGAAGTTTTGGCTTCATAAATATTGTGCCACAAACAAATCAATTTATTTATTTGCACACATTAGTCAAATTATGTCATGACGTACAAAAATTCACTTATTCTATACATGGATACTAATTTATGCTACTACCTATACCTAAGAATTTATTATTATTTCGTTAACATTTACTTACATTGCATATTAATTATAATTACACATATTTATTTAACATTCAAATTATTATTATTAAGTACATTATCACAATTATTATTTACAAAAAACTTATGCATCTACTTGCGTTGCGTTGTTAGCTGCACTGCTTCGATGAACAATGTTAGTATTGTTGATCAGAGTTGCACTGAGTCAAAGTTCAAACATCGAAGTGGGTGACCTCCGGCGCGGGTGCTGAGTTTGTAGTTTTAATTTACAACTGGAGATTTGTCACAAATATCGGATCTACTAGAGACTCCCTATCTCTAAAAGGATATAAATATATGTTAGATTTTTAATCTTACCTAAAATGTCCTTGTTTTGTACCTTTTTGAGTTTTTTTTTTTTTAGTCTAGATAGTTTGGAACTCTCATCCACATATTTTGTTCGGTGAAACCTTCTAAGAAAAAAAGTACACATGATTTCTTTTAGATCCGCATTTGTAATTAAAAGTCCAGTAGAGGCAGTAGCCCTTCGACGTCTTATTAGTCTGAATAAAATAGTTTATTCTACAAAAAAAAAAAACAAGTCTTATGATATTTTCTAAAGTTTTAAAACAAGTATTGACTATTCATTCTCAGATATCGAGCCATTCTCGGGCCTTTCCACTGGCATGTCTGGGTAGCTTTAACTTTTACGTATCTATTCGGCATGTTTCCACTTGCCTTCTCTGACAAACATACCCTGAGGCATTTGCTACACAATAGTGGAGAAATTGAAAACATGTTCTGGTATGTCTTTGGTACATTTACGAACTGCTTCACATTCATGGGAAAGAATTCGTGGAGCAAGACAACAAAAGTTACGACGCGGTTGTTGATAGGTAAGTTAACACATTTATTGCGTTTAAATATACTAGGCCCAAGTTTCGTATAGAATGTTCGTAAGCATACCATAACCAAGCGGTTATACTTAAGCTTCTAAGATAAACAATACCCCATCCTAATATTGACCCTACGCTATCGTACGTAATCAACGTACCAGGGTATATTCTCCAACTAGTCGTCTGCTATCTCATATTAAGTGTTGTAGTATCAAGCCGCTGAACTTAAGTCTCTGTGATAAGCGATATCCCATTCTAGTATTGACCGCTCTTTATCCTGCATAACCTAGATACTATGAGTATCAGGATGTCTTGTCTAAAAAGGTTACTGTCTTATAAAGTTGTGTAGTAGCAAACGGGTTAAGGTCAAAAAGATATTTATACAATAGCGAATGTGCAATGAATATTATTTTTTTTTGTTCATCAGGTTGGTACTGGATTTTTACAATAATAATAACGAGCTGTTACACTGGATCAATAATTGCGTTTGTAACTTTGCCGATATTTCCTGAGACTGTGGATTCTATTCAACAACTGTTGGCTGGGTTCTATAGGGTAGGAACATTAGGTAAACTAATTAAAAAAATATATAAATAATATTTTTTTATTTCATAAAACAACTTCTATCTATTCGTCTTTTGTGATTTATATGGATATAATAATTTTTTGGGCGATATATCTCAATAATCAATATTTTTTTGCTTAAAATCAGATCGCGGCGGATGGGAACGATGGTTTTTAAATTCATCGGATCGCTATACAAACAAATTGTTTAAAAAAGCCGAATTTGTGCCTAATGTAGAAGCTGGTATTAGAAACACAACGAAAGCATTCTTTTGGCCATACGCATTTTTTGGATCTAAAGCTGAATTAGAATACATTGTTCAAGCAAATTATTCAGAGACGAAGTAAGTCATTATTTGTTGTTGTATTGTAGAATCTGGTCACACATGTCGACACTTACTTTAATTTATGACCTGCAATGTAATAATCATGTTAAATGCAGATTTTTTTTTATTTTCTAAAATATATATTGTCGAAGACTAAACAAAATTATTAAGTATAGAATTTTTTTAACATCAAAATTAAATAATTCTTTACCATTTTGGTTTGATCTTCTAGAATATATTATGCTAGCTGTGCTCCGCGGTTTCACCCGCATTAGCTTTATAAATTATAGCCTACGCGTTGTTCAGATGTATAAGCTATATTACTAGAAAGTTTCATCAAAATCCATACGGTAATTTTTGCGTGAAAGAATAAGAAACATTCATATTCACAAACTTTTGCATTTATACCTAATATTAGTACGATTAAGTAGGTATATATTAATTTGATTTAAACAAAGCTAAATATATATTTAATTAGTTGCATTATTTCGTAAGAATATTGATTTCTTAACAAATAAACTTTCAGATCAAAAAGAGCATCGCTGCACATATCTGATGAATGTTTCGTTCCTTTTGGCGTGACGATAGGATTTCCTTACAATTCTGTGTATTCAAAAAAACTAAGCGGTGACATCTTGAGGCTGTATCAAGGTGGATTTATGAAAAAGTTATTTGATGAAGTCCGTTTTGAAATACAACGAAGTAGTACGGGAAAATTACTAGCTGTAAGTAGTTATATAAATAAAATATATATAGTATGAACAAAAAATATGTTCCATGTTTAAACCATGAATTCAATCGTGATTATAATAATAATAATAAATAAATTTATTTCTCTCACAAAGATCAAGTACAAGGTGGTAATACATTTTATGTCACTTAGAATAAGTATCTAGCTTTGTGAGAGCTGGTGCCTATTGTAGGTTTAGAAGAAAACCTGTATTACAGGTTACCAGTGCCCACTCCCCAGTTTATACCTAGTGAAATTAAACTATATTTTAAGCTAAACGGTACATGACGTGAGACGGTATTTAAACAGATTAACAAATGAATACTTAAAACTAATAGAAAAAGAACATATTATAAAGAATAAAAAAAAATCTAAATAAAAAGTAGGTAGAGAGTTTGTAGATGTCATAGTGGGTGTCTGTTTGTGTGAGTGTGTGTGAGTGATAAGTACTTGTTGTGTAGGAAATAAGCGTATCTAGTAATTTTAATAAGTTGGTCTTTGGTGTTAGGCTTTATTTTTAAAAGAAAGCAGTACGCAACCATCAAATTTGAAAAATAATTTACATGAGAGCAAGGTAGGTGTTTATATATTAGGTCTTTACCTATGAAATTGCCGTTCTGCAGTACTGGCCATTTCAAATCAAAATAATTTTTGTTTGGCTAAGAATTCTAATTTCAAATTAATTTTATTTTAAAAACATGGATTCTTTTTTCCAAAAGTAGTCATTTCTTTATTGATTAGTGTTACATTTTCATCGCATTTCAATCTTTTTCGTCATCATGGATACGTTAAAAATTCGAGTAATTATGGAATATGAGTACCGTCGTGGCAGCAACGCGGCACAAGCGGCACGCAACATCAACGACGTTTACGGAGCTAACACTACAAACCAACGCACCACCTGTTATTGGTTTGCTCGCTTCCGTTCTGGAAATTTCGACCTGAAAAATGAACCTCGCGGTCGTCCGAAGACTTTGGTCGACAATGACGAATTAAAGGCGGTTGTGGAAGCTGATGATACACAATCTACGGCTGAATTAGCAGCAGCTTTCGACGTTAGCGTCAAAACAATATTGGTCCATTTGCGTCAAATTGGCAAGGTAAAAAAGCTTGACAAATGGGTGCCCCACGAACTCAATGATCGCCAGCGCGAAGTACGCGTCGAGACGTGCCTTGCACTGCTCAACAGACACACAAATGAAGGAATTTTGAACCGCATTGTTACCTGCGATGAAAAATGGATTCTGTTTGATAACCGCAAGCGCTCAGCAAGTTGGTTGGATCCTGGTTCAGCACCTAAACAATGCCCTAAACGAAAACTTACCCCTAGAAAAGTGATGGTCACTGTTTGGTGGTCTAGCGCCGGTGTGATTCATCACAGCTTCTTACCAAACGGGGTGAGCATTACTGCAGATGTGTACTGTGAAGAACTGAGCACAATGATGGAGAAGCTGGCGCATCTCCAACCAGCATTGGTCAATCGCTCGTCTCCGCTGCTCCTGCACGACAACGCGCGACCTCATACTGCACAGCAGACGGTCTCCAAGTTGCAAGAACTGGGGTTGGAAGCTCTCCGTCATCCGCCCTACTCACCAGACCTTGCGCCTACAGACTACTACTTTTTCCAGAATTTGGATAACTTCTTGGCGGGAAAAAAATTCAATACCCGAGAGGCAGTACAAAATGCCTTTGAAGAATTTGTTGCCTCCCGTCCAGCTGATTTCTTTAAGAAGGGCATCAATAAACTGCCACTGCGATGGCAAAGATGCATTGATTGCATGGGTGATTACTTCGATTAATACAAATAAAAAAATTCATGAAAAAAATTCGTTTAAATTTTTTCATACAAAACGGCAATTTCATAGGTAAAGACCTATTATTATATTAATTATGATAACAAAAATAACAAATAGGAGATAACAATATGAATTGGCTATTAAATAATTTGTCTCAACAGGCTTTCTGTTCTGTCATAATCTAGACTTTTCAGAAAGCTAGCTACCTTTTGTTTACAGCGGATTTTATTTAATGGATAAAGGTCAAGTCTATTATTTAATTTGTTATACAGATAGGCACCTAGAAAATGGAAAAATCTTTGGGAAAAACTCGTATTGCATTTTGAGGTTTGGCATACGGAACCCTTACGCCTTTTATCCTTTAGTAAGTTAGGATTATATTCAAATTGAAGATGTTTTTTAAGAATAGTGTGGAGTATAAACGTCTGCCTGACCGATAGGACGTCCCATTTTTTATATAACTCAACGGTTGGAAATCTAAAAGGAAGGCTGGCAGCAACTTTGAGTATAACACGTTGAGCTCTTTCAGCCTCAATTAAATGGATTTTCGCCATAATTAACGCCAACAAAGTTTAATCGAAAATATACCTACTTTAGATTAAACTTTGTTGGTAAGTCTGTTAAAACCCTTGCATGGCAAGCCAATATAAATTATATGCTTATGTACGTGACTATCTAAAGCGTACAGTAAAGCTACTATTTTAAAAATTCTGAGATATTTAAATAAATGGATGATCCGACTGACGTATAATTCGACCGATGCAATATAGGCCTATGTTGTTGTTTATCTATTCTTCGACTCCGAGTGCAACACGACCAGCATGAGATCAGTCGGCGGCCCTATTATGTGATATCCACTGCCAGCTTCCTGTCCCCGCGGTTTTAGTGAGCGTTTAGCCTACCACAATTCTAAAATGTAGGTTGTCTGGAAACTATCGATAAGACTGATCATTATACATTTATAGCAATAGTTATTCCACGTTTAAGTGTAGAATGTAGAGTATTTTACAGTAACACTTCTGTAAGAAATAACCTTCTTCTGTTTTGTTCCCTCTATCGCATCACCAACGAGGTAATACATAACGAGCCGCTCTAATCTAATAGGCAAATTGGATAAGAGCGGTTCGTTACACCCTGCATCCGAATTGAACCAGAAAAATACAACATAAACTAGCCGTAGTACAACTTTTTGCAAAATTTTCCCCCCAGCTTTAAGTTACGTTTTCCGCGGTCCCGGTCCCAATATATAAGCAGTTAATAAGGCTTAGGCATTCAGATTGATTATTTAAGTGCTAACATATTGCTTTAGATTAAATTCTTTTATAACTTACACAATCCATTCTAATCTGAAGTATCTGTATAAAAGCGTCTTTATGATAGAATAGATATAAACAGTAAATGGTAAGTGCCCCTTTTATAATTTCAGGCTGGATCAGGCAAATTGTACATACCGTCAGCAGAAGAAAAAGGACTTACGTTAGCGGATACCCAAGGCATGTTCCTACTTCTCGGTGCAGGCTTCATCATAGCTGGTACCGCTTTAGTCTCAGAATGGATGGGGGGATTTACAAGGAAATGTCGGTTTCGAAGAAGAAATGAAACGCCAATGAGCAGCCATTCTACAGATCAATTATTAATAACTCCTAAGACAGATTTCGATGGTGAAGTAAGAATTATAGACGATCGTATAAGTGGATTCGATCTTGATACCAGACCTTCAACAACAGAATCAAAAGATACTTTAGATGGAGAAATAATAAATGTTACTCATGATAATATTGTTGTTCATGATAATTTTAACGAGAGATATGAATCTGGAGGATCTAGTTCTATAGATCTTGATAGAGAAGTGAGGGAAATATTCGAAAAAGACACTAAAAGGCGTAGAATTGTATCTAGTAATGCAGAGTCGATGAATGCTAAAGAAATAAGTTGTCCAACACACGATGTTTTTGGTGATACGCTTAAATAGAGTGCATTGCATGGTTATAAGGCCTTTTATGAAACGGACACGAAATTTTATTTGAATCCAAACATTTTACTCGTTAAATAAAATAAATATTATATTTATGAGTATTTGTTGTTATAGTGAAAGCAGACATGCATCATATGTGAAAATTTCAACTGTCTAACTATCACGGTTCATGAGATATAGCCTGGTGCCAGACGGACAAACAGACAGACTGACAGCGAAGTTTCAGTAATAGGGTCCGGTTTTACTCTTTGCGTGCGAAATCCTAAAAGACGAATGGGCATAATTAAATTTTGCTATTATTTCTAAAGGAAATATCGGTACAATACACAACATCCTGAAGTGTAGCTAAGATTTGAGTGTAAAGGCCGGCAACGCACCCGCGATCTCTCTGGTGTTGCGAGTGTACATGGGCGGCGATGATCACTTACCATCAGATGACCCGCTTGCTCGTTTGTCGCCCTCTTATATATATATATATATATATATAAAAAATAATAATTCATGAACTTTCCTTTTTTAAACTTTATAAAAGCAATACCTGTGTTTATTTATTTATTTATTTATTTAATTAAGGAAACTCTACAGCTATTTTAACAGAATACATTAATTGTTTTTTACGATACAAGAACACTTAGCCTATTACAGAGTTCCACGACAATGCAACATGGACACAACCTTAGATTTAATTATAACTAGACTTAAAAGTTAGGTAGTTTAAGTGACACTTGTTCTAATTAGACTTTTGACGAGCTCATGAACAATCTTGTTTTTAAAATTATTTTTAGACAATAAGAAAATATCAATGTAACTAAATTTAACATTATATGTACGAAGCAATCGTGACATAGTTGAGTGGCTACCATAGTTTGTGCGGTGATAAGGTACGGAAAATAATGTAGTGTTCCTGGTACGAGTTTTTTGAGTGTTAAACCTGATAGATGACAAGAGTTCAGGACAGTCGAGTACACCACGCAAAATATCAAAAAGAAAACACATGTCTATCATCACACGTCTATCAACAAGAGGTAGCAATTTATAGTGACGACAGTCTTCTATGTAAGTGTCATGACGTTTGTGTGTTTTGTAATTAAGGTGTTTTATAAATCGTCTTTGAATGCGTTCAATTCGGTCATTATATACATTATACCTGGGAGACCAGACTGGACTACTGTACTCCAAGATACTACGAACATAGGCATAATATACAATTTTGAGTGTGTGAGGATTTTTGAAAGGTGCACAAGTACGTATAACGAAGCCAAGGTTTCGAAATGCTTTTTTGGTTACATTGTCTATGTGTTGTGAGATCAGCATCTTGGAGTCCAGAAGCACTCCCAGATCACACACCGTTTCCGCTCTGTTAATTATACAGTCGCCGAACTTATAATTGTATATAATAGGATTGGCTTTACGACTAAAACTAATTACTTGACACTTATTAATGTTGACGGTTATATTGTTAAGTTCATAGTATTTAGATAACTTGTTTAAATCTTGCTGTATCATTTCGCAGTCTTCTGTGGAGCGAATACGCATATAGATTTTTTTATCATCGGCATACAAAAGATGCTTAGCGTTATCAAAACATTTAGAAATGTCATTTAAGTATGCACAGTAAAAAAGAGGTCCTAAATGTGATCCTTGTGGAACACCGGAGGGAACATTAATGAAGTTTGATTTATAGCCACCTAAAACTACTGCCTGTGAGCGATTTGTGAGATAAGATTGTACCCATCGAAGTAAATCACCGTGGATGCCCAGGCTATGCAGTTTTTTTAATAAAATTATGTGATCTACGCGATCGAATGCCTTTTCGAAATCAGTGTATATCGCGTCTACTTGACCTGACCTTTCCATTTCATTTAGGGTATAGTGACTGAAGGTAGTCAGATTTGATGAAGTGGATCGACCTCTAAGGAATCCATGCTGACTGTGGGGTATGCCAGCAGATATGATGGGGTAAATATGTGTGTAAATTATTTTCTCAAAAAGTTTACCTATTGTATTAAGGATAGATATAGGTCGATAATTTTTTATTTCGGATTTAGATCCCTTTTTGTGAATTGGAATTATATGTGCCTTCTTCCAGGCCTGGGGGAAAATACATTCGTGCAGAGACATATTTAGTATTATTGTGATTGGGTTTGATAGACTCCTAGCACATTTCGACAAAAATATGGCAGGAACTCCGTCACAACCAGGGCCCTTAGATTTATCCAATGAGTTCAACAGCCTATAAACAACATCCTCTGTTACAGTTAACTTAGATATGAGGTTACATGTGGTGTCGGTATCATAATCGGCATTGTCTACAGTTGGACTTGTCGGTTGAGAGAAAACACTTTGGAAGAAATCATTAAACGCATTGCTTATGGCAATTCCTTCTTCGTACAGCTCACCATTAATGGTAAAAGATTTAGGATATTGGCTCCCTCCCCTTTTCGACTTTACATAAGCCCAAAACGCTTTGGGTTGATGTGAAATTGTGTGCTCGGTGCGAGCATTATGCTCATCGATATGCTTTTTCTGTATTCGATGCTGTCGTTCACGAAGAAGAGAAAATTCATTGTAATCTCGGGGGTTTTTATATTTCTTCCACCGTCTATGAGCCTTAGATTTTTCGTTGATTATCTTCATCAGGGACCGATTAAGCCACGCCGGCAATTTACGTGACTTATGGTTTACTTTTAACGGAACATACAGTAAAAAACATTCATACAGTACGGTGTAGAATTGGTCGACTGCGTCGTCAGTTGAAATATCATCAAACATGTCCTTCCAGTTGATCCCGTTTAAGTGTGAGTTGATTAAGTCATAGTCGCACTTGTAGAAATTGTGCCGCATGGATACCTCTTCATTCAGCGGAGTTAGGAATAAGTCAGTGCAATCAATACTTATAGATGGATGATGACTATCCTCTGGTACAATAGTGTCCGAAGATCGATCCACACTGACGTGGGTGTTAGAGAAAACTAAGTCTAAGGTTCGATTTTTCGCGTTCGTTATGTAATTGTACTGCATGAGACCTAAGAAAGACAAGTCCTCGACAAATTTTATGGCACTATGTTGAATGTCTTGTGATCCAATGTGCTCCAAAGTGCAACCACCGTGTGACCACTGCAGACAGGGCAGATTAAAATCACCAACGAGGATGGTAGCGTGTGTAGGGTTCTGTTCAGTTAAATATAAAATGTTGCGGTATGTGTCTTCTAAATGATAAGCTATGTTAGACGAATCAGGTGGAATATAAACAATTAATAATTGTATGTCGGCATTTGTGCCCATACTGCATGCTGGCAATGTGACACAGAGTAATTCGGTTTTATCACTTGTTATGTCACTACAAATAGTCGCTCCGAATTCTCTTTTGCAACAAATCATCACACCACCGCCCGTTTTCTTACCTGTTTCGGTCAAATTTCGGTCGCGACGAAACACATCATACCTAGCATCACATAGTTCAGAGCTCAATATATCGTCTTGAAGCCATGTCTCAGTGAATAAAATAATGTCATAAGTATTGCTTTGTATGCCGTTGAACAGGTTAAGGCATTTAGTTCGGAGCCCACGTACATTTTGGTAATATATATTTAACCTACACATCTCCATTAGAAATTAATATAATTAATAAATTGACTAAAGCTAGAGAAAATAAGCTAATATACGAAATTGGGTTTATCCGTTGTCTCTGCCTACCCCTCTGGGAAACAGGCGTAAGTCTATGTATGTATGTGTATATCGCGTTCAATTACGCATAAAACGCACAACACACACAAGTAATGAACCAACCCAAACGCAACGAAAAGGCATATATGCCACTCTGAGATCATTATAACCTTTAAACAAGATCAACCTTAAGCAACGAGATATGTGATTGTCGGCCAGTAATATTGTAGTAATTTCATAGTAAAACCTATTAAAAATATAAGCTTTTTGAGTAGCGAAATACTTCCCAATTTCTACAATGGTGTTCAAGACTGCCCCGCGATTAACAATATATTCTAAGAAGTGACAAATTATACACTTACGTGTACTTTCAATTTCTTTTAAATTTGTATGGTTTGTATTCAAACCGTCATCACCGCACATACCAAAATAACAACTCAAACTTTCACGTAGTAAAATCATTTTAAGTTTAAGACACTGTAATATTAAATAAATGTAAACAAAGACAACATTCGACAAACTTATGGTAATATTATAATGTAAGTTTATAATACGATAATAATTTGTGAAAGAAGTTACAGCTAAATAATAGTTCAAACCAAATATTTTGTTTACAGAAATAAATGTTTGTTTTTTATATACTAGATGCATTATACCTAATAGGCTTATTACTGTTATTATTTTAACCAAATTATACAATTCACCGTAAATTATCCAAAGAGTCATGACTGCGTATAAATATCGTATCGGAAGATTCGGACTTCTTCATGTAGATACGACCTCCGCGTACCCACACAAATTTATATTCCAGTTGTTTACCGCGATGACGCGCCGCAGCGTGGAGCGCCTTGTACTCGGGAGATAGGTTTTCTACTACATAGATAGGTGCGTTGTTGCCGAGACCCAGGTCGCTGGTATTCAGTTTAGCTTGGGGATGTTTCTTATTGTGACATGCTACGGCTGCTAGTAACGAGTCTCGAGTACGTGGCGAGTTCAATTTTACCAGGATAGATCGGGGGCGAGTGCTAGTGGGATTCATTTTCGCAGTACGGGCGCAGTGATGGATTGAGTCCTCGTTCAAATTGTACTTGACCGCACGACAAAGTTCCTTCACAATCGATAGAACATTTTCCGATTTACCCTCCGGAACGCACATTATCTCCAAGTTTGAAGCTCGAGACAGCTGATCCATCTGTGACAGTTTCACGGATTGGTTTTTACACTCGGCGCGCAGACTTTCATTTTCTTTTTTTATATTTCGCAATTCACTGTGACTTTCTTCGTAATTCTTATGCATACTATCATATTGCGCGCTCAGGAATTGCATGGTATCTTTGAAGCTAGTGATTTGTTCCCGAATGTCCCGAAGTTTTATGTCCAAGGAGCTGTCTGTTACGAGACTAACGGACGGAGTAAGTTATCCGTTAAAACATTGATGTTAATTTTTGCTAGTAACTTATTTAAATGTAGGTGTAATTAAAAATACTATTGCACTCATTTGGCATTTGTTATTTTATCATTTAGAGTATCGATTTAAGCGTCAATTAAAAGCATCGCTTCCATAATTCGTACTTCTCTTTGATATTTTAGAAATTAACTAGTAGTACGATGTAGAACTATTTGTAGAACACTTTCATTAAAATATTATTATCATTAAACATGTACAAAAAGTTGCTATATAAATAAAAAACTAAAACTGACATCCAACTCTTTATTATCCTTCGAACAGTCATCAAAATAATTTATAACAATTTTCTAACACTGTCGATAAACATTAATATTTCATTCAGCCACTGAGATGTTCCATTCAACATACATTTATAATACACAGGGCAGAAATGGCTGCCTCGACACAGAGATACAGCGCCGTACGACCTACATTAATGCAATATTTGGCCCGGCCTTATCTTAAAAAATAATTATACAATTATGACTTAATATTCCTGAGAACACCTCCGAAATACCGTCAGCGAACTCACGCGTATCAGTAAAATATCGATAAAATACAACAGATTTTGCATTTGTATTCTTTGTAAATTCAAACGAAAATATACCTAATACCTACCTAAGCATTTTGTTATATAATGTATATGTATGTATTGCACAACTGTTGTTACAAGAAATTAATGTGAAATTGATTTGAGTATTCAATAAGGATATGTATTTATATGCCTATATTCTATTTGATTGTTCACGATGTACTGTAGTGCAATAGCAAAAAAGACAAAAAAATAAAAATAAAAACATCAATAACTACTTTGAAGAAATCCAGCAAGAATTTCTAATATCTCATACTTATGACTACGTATCTTTTAAATGCAATGTACTAGATTATAAATAACTGAACAAGCCCTTTGCTATTGTCACACAGCGAGATAAAATACAGGTAAACACATATTTCGAAAATACGTAGGTACATAAAGGACAAACAAACTCTTTTTACAACAACACACAACACCGTTGTGCGTCCAAATGAATAATTATATAATTATATTAATTAATTAATTAAACTTGAACTCATTCCCGATAGCAAAGCTCACAACCTCGGAAATTATGCTCCCAATACCAGCTTAACTGTCATAATAATATACAATATTATAGTCGATACAATAGTATGTGCAAGCGATAAAATACATAATGTCCGTTATTTTATCACTATACAAAGGAAACTTTACTAATTGTAAACATTTTCATCTGATAACAGTGTTTGTGCAAATTGCGATTATTAATTTGGCTATTGTCATCTGAACAGTGCATCTGCATCGGTGATAATTTAGGTGATCGTTACTGTACAACACTTAATTATTATCATACCATCATTCTACAACGGACAAGTAGAAATGAACTAACAAGAAACAAGGGTTCCATCATTGCTGAAAATATTGAGCAAATTTTAATACAAAACACATCGACGCTACAAGAAAAAGGAACTATTAGGAACGAACGACCAAACAGCAGATAACGAAATGTAGAATCCGAAATAAAGGGCCCGGGCTGAAAAAGTTACAAAAATTTAAGTACTGAGCTAGCAGTACTATATAATATGAATGGTTTATAGTTGCATGACAAAACTATAGCTGTGTCAACAATTTACGGGCCCTGGGTTGTAACAGTGTAGGTAATTATATCACATTAACAATTTATACTAACATTTAAGGTGTACTTACACGATTTCTATAATAGTTCCCTAAAAACAGGACAACATTTATTATGCTTCGGTAATAAAATATTAATTCGTTAAAAACTAACCGTGTTCTTATTTTACAATGCGAAAATACATTTTTTTTAATATTCTTATGCGTTCAGACTTTTGAACTTCAAACTGGTTAATTCCCTGTACAAATTCAACAAATGTACATTTAACATTTTGTTATTGTGATTTGAAGGGTATACTAATGATAAATTTCTATGTTGCAAACTTGTTCGTTACACTTACATATTATTATTTAATATAGTTACAATCACATTGAAACAGTTTGACTGCCAAAATGTGCTACAGAAATAAATATTGATATGGTCGTAGTACCTAATAAACTTAATACAAAAATAATGCTTGTCAATCAAACATTTGAGACAGTTTGAGATCATAATCAAAGATCATGGCCTAGATATCACCATCGACGTTTCATATCAACTATTTTATTTAGTCCCTGACAGTATCTGCAATATTATTTCAGCTACTAAGACCATAACAAATTCAACAATGACTTACAATTACCAGGATGTGAATATAAAGCAAAAATGCTATAGTAACGTACAAATTTTGGTACAATATGGTACATTTAGGCACTGTGAGTAAGGCATCTACAGTGAGAAGATATGAGGAAGGGAGGGGAAACGTGGATTTTTGAATCACAGATGTATTGAAATGCAATGATGTAAGGGCTAGCGGAAGGGACATCAGCGACTAAGTAAAGCAAGATGATGCGGGACACATTACATTAAATATGGACGACACGAATGTATAGACATTCAGACAATATCATCTAAAAATAGGGCGGATTGTGATATAGTGCATATTTTCAATGTATATACTTTTAGTGTAAAATATACTTTTGCATGTGCGCTTAAAGCTGACTCGTAGGTAATATTGTTCATTGTTACAATATACATACACTATTATTAAACTATTAACTTTATTTAAGTAGAAATTAAAAAAAACATGCTTCAGATCACATTAACAAAATAAAAAATAGGTAAATGTACTATTAACAAAGTTCTCCCTACAATTTTGTAACCCATTATAGCCACTCAATAAACCTACATATACTTAACAAGTAATTACACAATGATATTCAAAATTGACTCGATAATATTTTGGTCTGCAAAGAGAAACGACCATATCAACATACAGAATATTATATTGTAAGTAATGATACAAGCATAGACACGTAAGTTATAATAAAGTAAATTACGTCGAGATCTCTTTTTCCGAAAATTGTATCATTCCAAATGCCACTTGAATGATAGCACAAAGCAACATTCAGAAAAAGACGAAATATACTGACAACGACTGAATAGTTGTCTAAATGAAAGTGATTCTGCTAACTGATGTGACGAATCCCTTAGGAATTCTATGTTTACGATATAAACGGTGTTTACTTACAAATCTGCTTAGAGTGCGATCAGTGTTATCATAAGAAATTTTAAAGCTTCGTGTGGTACCTTTATATAATCAACTCTAGCTAACATTACCTAATTACTTACATAACATTCGTTCCTAACGGGACGTGTATACATATTATGTAAATATCATTATGATTCTCATGTATAAATATGTCAATAGATAAAGTAGATTTTACAATACATAATTTATTATCGTCTGTGATGACATTACTACGGCTACAATTTACAGATTCAAGTTCGGATGTCACACTAATATTTTTTAAATGGCACAAAAAACTTTTTTAAAACACTAACACAAAAAGTTAACAGTCGATTTTTAATAAGTCTTGTCGCACTTCACGCACTTATTTGTGGTATGTGTCCGTCACACTACACACCTCCGTCCGGCCGCTTCGCACGCCATATAACGCACTAACTTTAGTATTTTAGTGCAGAATTACATTTTACACTTACTAATCTTTAAATTGACTATCTTTAAGCTAAACTGACAATGGCACGGATTGCACATATAATGTCGTCTATTTACAGGGGAATTAGATATCTATACATACGTACTTAAAGTTCAAAATTGATCTGAAGGGTTGCCACTATTTTGTAACGTACTTAATTTTAACATTTATCTTAATCTTTAGTGTACTCACGTGTGCATTACAATTATTAATTACGTATTAATAGAAGGGTAGTGTAAAGTTGAACATTCAATATAGGATCTCGGTGGAGATTTACGAATTGTAATGAACATGTTTTCCCGCGGTTCGCGGGTAGCATACCTAACATTGATTTTCAGGAGAGAACGTTAGTCGACCGTGCCATCAAAATTTTAAAGCACCGTTTATTCAGATGCACCTTTCTTCATCAGACTTTTGGTCGAGCGATAAGATAGCACTGTGGTGCGGTGTATCCGGCACCAAGACGGGACCGAAGGAGAGACGAAGGACGGTCACCGAAGCTCGATAGTAGGAAGGCAGCCGCGCGGTTAGAGGTGCGGGCTGGGCCTCGCGGGCGTTTAGCAGTGCGGGTGTAGGGGCCTCGGGTACGAACCAAAGGCCTCATAGCCTAGCTATGTGGCCCAACCCTCGATCCGCGGCCGTTTTGTGTGTGGCTGCTCGTAGTCCAGCGGTACGGCAGCGGAGTGCCGCATGTCCTGCCCGGCCGGCGAGCCCATGTTACTTGAAGATACTGAACCTGCAACGTGCCGATACACTGCAATTTATTGAGTCTCATTTAATATTCTGGAATTATTGATAATAGGACAATATAGGTTAATGGTATAGAAATACTTATGCAAAATATTTAAATTTATTAAGTAGATATAAGATAGAAGTAGTAATAAGGATGATGAAGACTTGTGACGATATGATAAGTCTAGTATTTATTTATAACTAACTAAGAAAAAGCTCTAAATAAACTAGTACTAGTATTAACAATAACGTTTTTATTTTATTGTAAAATTTAAATATAACTTGTAAAATTAGTGAAGATCATTAAAATTCATACGTTATTTTCAACCTTTCTTTTGTTGAAAAGACCAATATCTAAATTGAACACGCCTTAAAAATCTAAACAAGGGTTTAAATTTTGGGAATTTCTTGTAACCTGATGCTTTTTAAAGCGAAATCTTAGCTATATGTTATTATTTATAAATGTATCTCTATACACAGTAAATTCTAATATAACAACACCAATGAACCAAATGAACCAATTTTATTTCCACTTGCCAACATTGTACTCTAATAGGCACTCAGAATTGAGAATTAATAAGAGGTTACTTCGAAAATGTTGTAGGTTTTCTTTAGGCATCTTGCTTTGAATAGATTTATATATTAGTTTTTAACTTTACATCAAAATTATGTTACCAATTTGTTGAAAAATATATTTAAAGAATAGTAAATAATATCTGCACTTGTGGCAGGGTTGTTAAGGTTGCCTTGATACTAGAGCAGTTGTTCTGATTTTGATAAGGGCTTGTAAATTCCCCGCGATAAGGGAATTCGCCGCTTTATAAATATAAAAAAAATCATATCTAAGTTAACTAATTGCATTATTTTAATTCGTAACATAGTTAATTTTCTTTACATAAGAAATTGGATTAATGACTCCGCGCGCATTAGGTAATACCATCTCACAACACGTAAGGATAAAGTAAAGATATTATCCCGCTCACATTGTACGCGGGGACATCCCTACATTTTCGAAATACACCTTTAACCCCTAATCGGCCAATGGTACAATAGTTACCACCTCATATTAAACTCTATGGCGTTTCAATAAGAGCTAAAACCAATGAATTATGAACAACGCTATGACCGATTAGGAATTATTATTAAATTTTAAAAAGAGAACATATAAAGCAAGCTCGTAACAAAAAGGCCATAAGTGCCAGAATCCAGCATAACCCTTAAAAGTTCTATGAACACAGCAATTTAGACCGTAACCCTTTGGAATAAGGTCCAAAAACAACGAAATAGGATACTATAATTCTACTGTATAAAAAGAGCACTACTAACTTACAAAGCAAGCTTGCAACGAAAAGGCCATAAGTGCCAGTATCTAGCATATACTATCTACTGTTTAGTCAGTATAAAAAATGAGGCTTACGCTCCGGTGTTAGCCTGTAGTCTGCTAGATACACACCATCAATGTGTCCAGAGAGGTGTGCGGGCTGCGGCGGCACGCGGTGTAGATGGTCCGGCGCGCGCGGCGGTGACACCGGTTCGGCTTTGATCTTTACGTTGCTAGGCGACGCTGCCGGTGGAGGCGTCCCCCCACCTCCCAGCACTGGCAGGCTGCTACTGTTAATAGAAATTTATATTTAGTAACATAATTTTAAGGCCTAATACCTAATTTGTAAGGAAGATATTTCAATATTTTTATCACAAATATTTCAAATTGTAAATACTGAATTTTTCGAAAAGTGGCTAGTAATACAGATTAATTTTATAACATTGGATTACATTTATTACTTTTGTTTTGAAGTTATGGGGTTACATAAATAGTTGTCCTGTTGTGGGAATCGAACCCGAAACCCAAGGCAGTAGTAGCTAGGCAGTTAAGTAGTACCTTAACCACTGTGCTACCGGATGTGCAATCAGATAGATAAAATAAGACTATGTAAATTAATCTCTCAAGTACTTAAAATCATTTTTATGTTGGGTATATATATATATATATATATATATAATATATCCCACCAATCTTTAATAGTGTGCAGTAACTGGCCTTATGTGCATGCGATAATATAATATGAAAATCATAAATAATAAACAATTTTCAGTAAATAATATCTAATGTTAGTATAAGGTTAGTTACTTTTAAAACTGTAAGTCCTTTTATTAGTACCTTCCAACCAAAAAATAAAAAAAAATATATACAACAATTATATCCGATGGGAAGGCTAGCGACACGATTGGAAAGAGGTCATGCTGATACTGAGAATTAATTCTTAGCCGAAAAATCCGAATATTACTTTTTAGCCCGACCCGGAGTTTGAATCCATGACCTCAATATCTGCGGGTGAACGACGTAGTAACATAATTTTTTTATCTAAAGGCAACCCCCATAGAATAAAAAAATGCTATCGAAATATATTTACAAAAACAACAATATACAAAAGAATCTTCCTAATTAATAACCTCCTTCTTTTGCAGTCAGATAAAATTAAATGACTCCAATGTAAAATTAACTATACCTAAATAGCAAATACCCCTGATTATGAAAGTAACCCAGTAACTACAGTTGAAACTGATAACCACAGATGCATGCATTAGCATAATGTTTAATTCATAATACTGATTACAACAATGAAAAAAAACCGGCTAGCAACCATACAACAACTAATGTATTCTGAAGTTATCTACGCTCAGTTGGCGCAACATACATTTGTGAAAGTATAATTACTCTTCAAAAAACATAGAACCGATTTCAATTTGTCTATGGGATCATTCCGAAATCGGGAATGCCTTGGGGATGTTACCGATTAAAAAGAATCGATTTGAATCGTTCTTTCGAAAAAAAATAGCTATATAAATAATTTTCAAAATCCGTGTACAAAAAAAAGAAATTCCTTGTAATTTATGAAGTTGTTCACTCGAAATAATACCTTCCATATTTCCTCACTTTCGCGGTATCCGTTTTTGCAAGAGTTAGCAACCTACATTAGGAGGAAAGCTACTTCTCACAATTTCTCAATATTTCTCAATATTTTAAGAACGATATATAATATATAAATATATTTATTGTTAATTTAATTATAGCGTTATAAACTGTACTGAACTGTTAAACATACAATTAGAAATGCTTGATAAAATTAATAAAATATAGTTCAAACATTGCATAGTAATTAACAAAAACGTTATTAATTATAGATATTAATATTATATTTAGGTTCGTCAATACTTGAAAGAATTCAAAATTATTTAGAAGCTAAAAAAATATATAATAAGTGATACGGGAAGATTAATTTTAAGAAAATAAATATGATTATTCATTTGTCTATAAAAAAATATTCATTATTACTTTATGGCTGATCCTTAGGATTGTAGGATTTTATTGATTATATGTACATTATTGATGCCTTGCCTTAATAAGCTTACCGTTGTATCGTAACATATTTTTAAGCAATTATCTTGTACGCCGAGCAGAAGTAGAGTAAAAGTGAAAGGGATATTATACAAATTTAAATATGGTTATTTATTTGTAAAGTATTATCAACAGCTCCGATAGCCGTGATCGTCTAGTGGTTAGGACCCTACGTTGTGGCCGTAGTAACCCAGGTTCGAATCCTGGTCACGGCAGTGATTACACTGTTACGGCGGAGTACATTTTAGCTTTTTTTTAATATAATATAAGTCAACCATGGTTTTATTTAGATTTTTTGTTATCTGATATTAAACAAAACATTAATTAGATGCACAATTAGAATGAAGTTTTATTGTATACTATTTATCTTACTGTATTTTATTGTATATGTGAAATATTGTAGCCTATGTTGGTAAACCTAATAAATAAAATAAAAATAAATACCTATGATCTATGTAGATGATCCATAACAATTATACCAAAACTATTAAGAATGTAAAGACATATATTTGTCATGAAGATTGACAACGCCGCGTCTCTAGTGATTATCCTTGTTAAATATTAATACTAGCAATCAACGATAGCAGCGTAGTTTATATTAAGTTAATTTTCAACGATCCTTCAGGACCACCGTGCAGAATAATTTTAGTACTTATTTGGACTAGTTCAACTCGAATAAAAGACTCGAAATTTTAGTTATTTATTAGACTGTTGCTCAGTGTTGAAGCACTTCTTTAAGAACTGTATTTATTCACGTAGTCTTTAAAAAAGCGTTTGTAAATTGTCAGAACATGTTTGTAGTAATATAGTTAAGTATACATAATTATTTTTAGTTACATATAGATATTTAGGTACACGGATTGTTAAAACATTTATAAAAGTTATTTTATAATAGTAATGATATTTAGCTAGCTTGTATTAAGTTATTGTCAAAGTTACTGAAAGTGTTTTCCCGACTGATAAATTTATTGATCGAAATCACGCCATCTTTTAATACTGTATTGAACTTGTTGGTCCGAATTTATATAACAATAACAACAATGTAGAGCAATGTTATGAAATGCACGGTCAACACCTTTCACGTTGTTGTAGTGTTCAGTTATTTTATCCGTTTGACCACAGCTCCGATAGCCGTGATCGTCTAGTGGTTAGGACCCTACGTTGTGGCCGTAGTAACCCAGGTTCGAATCCTGGTCACGGCAGTGATTACACTGTCGCGGCGGGGCAATAATTTTGCTTTTTTAGTAATATATATCAACGCTTAAAGACAATTTCAGAAATATGGATATAGCCCATGTTTTTTAGTTGATATTTTTTATAGGCCTGTTTTCCTATCTTTATCAATTCACTTATTCTGATGTAAAAAAAGGTAAGATTGACTTTTTTGCCTTTTTTTAACTAATTCAAATTCCAACTCAGCGGAATCATGCGGAACGTTCAATTTATTTAGCACGATTGATAGTCCCTTGTTAAGTCTCCCGGAAGCCAAAGTATATTTGTTTTTATTTTGGATTTATGAAGAAGAGCGAATCCCTCCAATTCAGGTATTTCTACTTAAAGGAAGGATTCCTCCCCATGTATAAGGTTTATATTTATGGATCAATAAACTTTTTATTATTTATAATTAAAGTGATTGCCATACTAAAAAAACAAAATAAAAGTAAGAATTAGAATTTTGGAAACTTTCATTTAATTGCACCAAAATTACACTTTGTTATAATATGTACGGTTAGTCAAGCGGGTAAAACGTAACCCAAAGATTTGTTCCAAATGTGGGTATGTACTGTCTCCATGATTATAAAGCCGTACAACACAGGGATATTCCTATTAAGGCCATTGTACACGTATGCTGTAATAACACATATCAAGAAGGTTAAATGTATACAATTTCTAAATTCTTAAACGTTGTTCGACATTTGAGTGCTTATTTTATATTTATATAACACAGTAATCGTTTCGTCGTTTTAAGTAATTAAATGTCTTATCATAACTTTAGCCATTAGGAAACTTGTTTCAGTGTTTGAATTTAGATCCATGTCCAAAACGTGAGTATTATTTTCATAATAATAATTGAAATTAATTCTCTCTATTATTATTACTGTTTATGAATTCGACACGTATGCATATAAATAAAATTTTGTTTGCTTGTCATGTCTTATAATTCAAATTTCTTTATTTCTGAAAAGCATTTGTTTTAAATGTATGAACATCTAATAGTAATTTTGAAGCTTTAAAGCAATAATCAGAATTCAGTAGTAAAATAACAATTAGGTATGCAATTGATTTATAAGAAGTTACGTCATTCAGCACAATTTTACGGAACGGAGTTACAAAATGCTAAAGCGTACTAGCATTTTGTAACTCCGTTCCGTAAAATTGTGCTGAATGACGTAACTTCTTATAAACTAATTGATATTTTTTGATATTATACAACTTGTTCCGACAGCCGTGATCGTCTAGTGGTTAGGACCCTACGTTGTGGCCGTAGTAACACAGGTTCGAATCCTGGTCACGGCAGTGATTACACTGTCGCGGCGGAACTGCTTATTTATTATTTTTCGTTTTATTATTACTAAATTCTTTAAAATCAACGACTTATTGCCATTTATTATGATGAATTAATTTATTAGATGACGATGTTAATAAAACAGTTACTTAGATTACATGTTAGTTACACAACATCTATTTTAAAAATCTGGTTAACCAGACCTCATTGTGAAATACTTCTGAAATTTAGACTTTTGGCATAAAGGATTTTAAAAATGATGGTCTTGGTAAACGAGATCTTCGTTACACACATAAAAAGTAATAAAAATGGGCACAGACATGTACCTGTTGTGTTGTAACGTCTGCAGTTGGTGTGCGCCCCAAGATAGTCCGATGCCCATGTCCGAGTTGATGCTGAAGTCCTGTGGTCCAAAGTTGCCTAGTCCAGAATAGCTTAGTGGTGTCTGAAAATATAAATAGAGGCCAGTCAGCAAAATACAAAAAAAAAATAACTACGTAGAGTACGTTGTCGATAATTTACATAAATCTCGGGTTTATTTTATGTAATATATGTCATAGCAGAAAATGTATTATAGTATTGAATGATAATAAACTAAAAATATGTGTCATTTAAAAATATATGACACTAGAGTTTCATGAAAATTAACAAATTCACTTTTTTTGTATAATACTTAGTGTTTAGAAAATTGGACGTATTTTCAAAACTTTGGTATTGAAAAATAGAATACATATGTACTGGACAGCAAAATATGACTAACTCATATTTGGAAAACAAAATATGATTGATTCTTATTTTCTTTTTGTAGTTTTCATTTTAAAAACTATTCCTTTTACATGCGTCGTTAAAGTTTTTATGTTTAGTGTCACTGTCAAAAGCCACACGGAGAGATGCAATGTGGAATTTAAGTATTCGAATTGTATTCTACCGCCTATACTTTCCAGATCTCTTGACTTTTGTAACTCTACCGAAAAAAAGCATATAATTACCTCTCCAGTATAAGATAAATCGTCTTGCGGTGGTGGCATAGAGCTTGGTATTACTACACGCAGATTATTATGCCGCGGCGAGTGATGCGGCGGCGGCGGATGACCATGTGCTTTGTGTGCGTGCCGGTGCGGTGACGGTGCCGGGCCGGGTGACGGGGATGGCGTGCAACCGGCGTCGAGAGGAGATCCAGAGCCTGGGTAGCCGTTTGACATTTCGAGCATTCCGCCGCTTGGGTATACTGGAATACGAGATACCTTATCTTTAACACCATTGTAAATAATACAAACTATTATCAAGATATTTCATTTCAGGGGTAGTTAAACAAATTTTTATTATTTTGTAGGTACCTGAATCGGTTTCCGAGGAAGATGGCCGGGGACTGATAGAGGTATGCATCTGTGGACTAGTTTGCAGTAATGACTGATCATAGTTTCCGACTGGTACGCTGACGGGCAGGTTGTAGTTGCTTCCCGTCACGCTCACCCCAACGCGGCTGCCGTTCAATTGGTTCCTTTGCATCATCATTTGGAATTCCTCATCGATCTTCGAGTACTTGGCTTCGGTCCTTGGCGTCAGATTGTATTCGGGCTCAGCTTCAGGGCTGTCCGGTGACATCACTCCGTTTTTATGCTCTTTCTTCGTTAGTGCCTGTAAGTGTCAGCGGAAACAGCTCAGGTGGCTTGACGAGCCAAAATCTTAAATACACTACAGCGTATTAATCTTGCATGCATTAAAATCCAGTTAAATATTAGATTGCACCCTCTTTACACACCATTAGCGTTATCTGAGTCGATCGCGTTAAACGTGACTGCTGGCGTTTCGTTTGTTTAGATTCTATCACGTCAGTATGTAGTGGAGGGTTCAAATAAAACAGTGCTCTTAATAAAGCTACAGTGTAACTAAGTAATTGTAAGTGAAACTTTTTAGCGTACATTTGTGTGGTGTCGAACGCAATGATGCAACGCTGACTTTACCCTAGTATCAAACATCGGAGTCAGGTAGGCGCGGTTAATTCAAATAAACACAAATATATTTACAAAACCCATGCTGGTACAGGAAAAATAACATAAATATTTGGGGTGGCTAGTCATAAACTGTTAGTATAAAACTGTGTGTCTGGTATTTTGTTCTTCATTATTTTTTCTAACAGGAAATAAACATGCTGGTATATCGGTCGTGTTCGTCTATACTAACGTCTATAGGTAATATTGATGTTTGCACAAGGTCTTTTGGAGACGAGATCTACATCTATAATCTATTGTAGGAATACTTGTTTGAATGTATCAAGGATTATTTTAGTAACAAATGTATGCATTAGGTATTGTGTGTAAGTACAAAGCACGCGGTTAATGGGATAAGTCAATTTTGCATGGGCATTGCATTGCGATCACGGGCACACAGATGACGCCGTACTTAATGTACCTCGATGATGTTGCGGTTGGTCAGCGACTCGTGGGGCTCGTTGTATTCCGTGTATTTCAAAAGAACCTGCAAACAAGCAAATATAATCAATAAATTAAACAAAGTCATTAAAACAAATTCTATACAAACAAATTAATATGATGAATGCTCATGAATAATGTCCTTAATGTAAATATTTACCTAATTAACTTAGTAATGAGACAATAAATTATTTATTACAGAAGCCAAATTTAAGTTATCTTTGTCATTAGGTATTGATTAGTTTTTGTTTGTTAAATATGTTTTTAACCTTTTGACTAAAATTTGCCGTTAAGTTCCGGGCACAGTCACGACTATTTAGGATTGATATGTAGGATTCTGGATTGTGATATACACGTGACTGCGGCGGTCAAGTTTTACCAACTTTAAAAAGAGACTATAAATTAAACTGTATATTTACTATGGAGGGTAGATTTCAAAAATAGTTTTTTCTACTTTGAAATTGATTATGGAATGGTCGCATATACATTTTGATTAAATGTGTTGTTTTTTTTTTTAAAAAAGGATGTACTATGTTTTTTTATTACAGTAATTAACATCGTCTACTGTTAATCCCAATAATAGCCAATTCGAAAGTATGTTAATTTAGTTAACTAAACGCAATCACGCTTCAATTACTAAACGGATTTGTATACAACATAGCATGAGTGATCTATATTTATTCTGTTAATACAGAATAACAAGAAATGGCAAATTGAGACTTAGTGCCTGGATAAATAAACTTTTATTATCATTATTATAATCTCTACGTTGAGATCAAGTAAATGAGTACCTAAGTAAACTCTGTGAAAAATTCACTATCTATCCAATACTTTTATCTATACAAATAAATAAAATTGGAGTGTCTGTTTGTAATTTTGAAATAAACGGTTTTTACTACATTAATATGAATATATATACGGTACATACACCAAAATAACATTTTTTACAATTTTTGTCTGTCTGTCTGTCTGTTTGTTCCTGCTAATCTCTGAAATGGCTGGACCGATTTTGACGGGACTTTTATGGGCAGGTAGCTGATGTAATAAGGAGTAACTTAGGCTACTTTTATTTTAGGAAAAGTCTTTTATTTTACAACAAAAAAACAATAAAAACGAAATAAACTAATTAACACGCGGACGAAGTCGCGGGCACAGCTAGTATATAATAATTTTAGAGATACAGCTAGCTGACAGACAGACAGACGTGTGGACAGTGAAGGTTTAACATTAAGAATTCGTTGGTGCCCTTTAGATACGTACGCCTAATGTACAGCATATTCATTTAAATTATAATTATTGAGATTATTTTAACTAGTAACAAACTAATCTTTACCAATATAAGTGATTGGCGTAAATTTAGTATTTACATCACAATTAAGTATTCAACATTCATGAATAAATAACTACTAGATGATAACGGCCTAATAACAGTAAAGTGGAAAGTAAAACCGTCGGTCTTAAACACCAAAAGTGAGATGAAAAGTCAATCTTTCGTAAAAGTATTTTGTTTTTGTTAACAACATTAGCTATAAAGGAGCGGAGTTAAAAAAAATTCTTGTTTTTGTATGGAAAATATACATTTGCATACATAATACGTAATTTATTCTCCTTGACCTTCCACAAAGTAGTACCAGATCATTTGGTTGTACAACGATATTTATGGGTGGTTAATTTAACCAATGTTGGCTTTGAATAAACAGTCGGAAAATATGCAAATGATTAAAGTGGAGCTGTTATTTTTATGATAAGCTTCATTACAGGTAGAAATGGTGTTATGAAAGACCTCTTTATGATGCTGATGCTTGGATTAACTCATCGTTACATCCCTCCATAGACATGTATCGGCAGTATGTAATACTAGCTGTGCCCCGCGGTGCACGCGTTAAACTTTATAAATTATAGGTTTTTTGTTAATCCAGGGTGTTAGCTGACTCCATACCAAATTTAAAAAAATCGATCCAGCCGTTTAGACGTGAAGAAGTAACAAACGCGAAAGTTTGTGAGTGCGTAAGAAGTAACAAACATACGCACTCACGAACTTTCGCCTTTATAATATTAGTGTGATATGTCTCCGACATAATATAGAAACGACCATAACTATTATTTAAGTATGTATAACTAGCATTTTTTAACTAAATTAATATGCGACCATTTCGACTGTATTATTCAGCTTATTTTTTTATCATTTCAGAAACCAAAAATTTACATATATACAGTCGATTGCGAGCCTCATTTAGATATCGTTAAAAGAAATGTTTTTTAACCTTTTTTTTTAAGTTTTGCTCATTCCTTATAAATAAAAAAGTTTTACTTCTAAAACAATATTTATTGGAGGACTTTCTGTACAAGCAGTTTAAATTACGTACAAAAGAAAAGTACATATTATATATAATGTTTCAGTTATCTGGTTTCTATAGTTCACACGCCAGCATATCCAGTGAACCCAATCTGTCAAATTTCTTTTATAGATTTTCAACTTTATCACAAAAGCACTTTATCACAAAGTTCACTTTCAATTGGGGAAATTTGACAGATTGGGGTAGCTTGATGTGCTGGCGTCTGTATAAGCTCTGCTAAGTTTGGGATGAGATAGCCGTGTGTAAAAAATGTCCCAGAATATATTATTAAATATTGTTTTTATAACTAGAATAAATAATGTGTAGTTTACGAACCTTGTCCATGTCCGTGCTAGCGTATTGGTAGAGTTTGTTGTTGGAGCTGAAGATGATGAGAGCGATCTCACAGTCACAGAGAACACTGAGCTCGTAAGCTTTCTTCATCACACCGAATTTGCGTTTGTTGAAGGTCACCTGAAAATGTTTAATTAAACGGTTTTATTTCTTTGCTTAAAATCAAATTATGTACCTACTCAAGGATATTTTTAATAGACAGCGCCCGAGCTAATGTAATATACCTTCTATCGCGGGTGGTTTTAGAAACACGAAATCCACGTACAAAAGGTACTCTCAGAGTCTGAATAACTATAATATGTCATGTGCATGGATCGAACCCGAGACATGAGGATGCCGAGATAGTAGTGAGGTGAGTGGTCACCACTACAACTATCTCAGCGTAGACTCCTGCCACTACTAATCATATACGGGGGTCAAAATTTCACATTATACAAAAAGCTTTAATTAGATTTACACAATAATTATGATAGAGAAACAGTTAATTCCAATTAGTAGTGCTATAGTTATCAAGTTATTTTGGAAATTCAGATATGCTGTATATCCTTGACCATTAATGTTTTAAATATCATTCCGATAATAGGATCCACAAATTTCAAGGTTCTGCTCAATTTTCCAGCCAGCCCACACCAAATCCATAATTATAGGACATTTAAAACGTGTATTATATTGTCATTTGGATATTGAAAGAGTGAAAACAAAAGAATTTTTATTGGGTCACGGCCGGAATCAAACAATTATTACTGGAACTCATCAAGTTTATGCGTCACCGAACGTATGTTTAAAACTACAATATTTCAGTCTTGCATTATTGGTCATACATCATCTGTGGTTAATTTGTAATTTTCCTTAAAGGCTAAAAAGTTGATCAGACTGGTTTAAAAACTGTGAGAAAGATCATTATGTATCATACACAAATAGTGAACATTTTGAATAATAAAGAACAAAGGAAGTTGTATTCACCCAAAGTAAATTGACCTTCGCAATTTTAATTTCGCGTCTGTCTCTGCTATTACTAGACCAGATTCAAAGAGCTTCTGTGCCCTCTCGTAATTAAAAAAGTACTTTGGTAGGGTGGATGTGAAGAGTACTTCGTAGGGTCATAATAAACTGGACAAGGTTGATATACAGAGTAATCGTATAATTAATAAATTACAAGCGGGAGCGGTCGTTGTCCCGTCGCGATAATGTTTTGCAGTGGGAGTGTTGATAGGCCGCATCTGTTAGGTCATGCCTCATGGTAAGGTCATTTCACTCACAACAACCTCCAATATTGTGTTCGAACAACGGATTGGTTTATTTATCGTTGCCATTCGACAGTATACTTTTAATGATTAAGTAATTTTAAAAGGATGTAGGTATTATATAATCAGTGCTAATATAGTCTTTAATTATTATGCTATAAAGTTTATATAAGCTGCACTACCAACCTGTCGATTCCGCTCGTCCGTAATCCGGGATATTTGTATTTTCTTCCGACCCATGGTGGCAGCAATCTTGGAAGGGGATGCGGGGAGCGGGGGGTGAGAAAAAGAGTTGCCTTTGGGCTGGCTTCTACTTCGGACGTCAACAGCTGCTACCTATAAACAAACAAAAACAAACTGTAAGGCTAAAATCACAAAGCTCTTTTAAAATAAACAATGTAACTGCGTCGCATTTCTAAGTAAAGCGACAAACGAATAATTAAGGAGTTTTAATATCAAATGTGATCTTTAATGTCATCGATATAGATGCTATTGTGATAGGCGATTAATGGAGGCCAAAAGCTCTCGTCATCCATAGGGCCTTGGTCGTGATTATGACCATATCGATGCAAGGCCGATGACAGATTACGTGACGTAACTTGAATGCAAACATTTAAGTAAATATCTTAAAATGATTATAATGATAAGAATTATGACAAATGTTATTAAATAGTAGCACTTCAGTATAGACTCTATTATTAATGTCATTATAGTTAGTGCTGTATGTAGATGGCTCGATATGTTCTCAGTCCGGTAGTTGAAACCTAACGTAATAACAGATAACACTATCTCTACTGGCTTTGTACTCATTAAGTGATTGTTTTCAGTATATGAATTACATCAAATATACATTGAATGATTTAGCGGAAGGTATCGTCATCGGTAATAATTAAAATGTCAATTAGGAAGTATACATATATATTGTACTCAGATAGATAAAAAATTGAGCTATATTGCTAGCTGATCTCTTTCAGATAATCACTTAATGGACTGGAAAAGGAAATCATTGTGAATTTGAAATTGTCAGTATACGTATGCTTTGTTAACAATTATACTCATTGTTACAAAACCCGAGTTCCTTCTATTAATATATAATGTTAAAGGTTTGGAATGACATAATATGATCAATTCTAAAACTTAATATGAATCTTGTACTAACAGGTAATGAACCTTGATATGTCGCTAGAACTCACGCAAAATTTGAGTACGGTTTGGTATCGCAGATAGATCTTATCAAGGTTTATATCAAGCAAATCTCTAAGCTAAAGTTCAAGTTGAGAGTGAAACTCAATGGCTAAGCAAACCTGCCAGACATCGCACATGCTAGTAAGTATCAAGTACGTGGCTTAGAGTTTAGTGATATGGTAACGATTACGTAACCAGTGGCGTAAGCAAACATTACAATGGACCACTAAGGACCTATATGGTAACTAGTAATCTACAAATTATTAATAATATAATCATTAATCATCACAATCATAAATGTTCAGCAAAAAACATTAAATAAATAAAATCAATAAAAATAAAATTCAATGCAAAGCAATGAAAACTGGTATAAAAACGTCGTAATTCAAAGGTTAAACTTAGGTGCACAATAAAATGTTTATAATTGAAGGAAACCGAATGACGTATAATAGTGAAACTGATAAATCACGAGAAAAATATTAAAGTATCTAACGACATTACAAATATCACAAATGAAGTCGAAAGAAAATGAATATAAAACTTAATATCGACATACATTATTCATGGCTAGCTCTCTTAAACAATAACGACGGAATAAAGTAGGCGGTTTACGCTTAAACATTACGAAAAATATTTGGCTTTTTGCCAATGGTAAAGTCTCAGTATTAGGTCCCAATGGAATACAAAAAACAATTGAAAGTTCTATAGATGATACAAACATATTGGTATAAAAGATCATTGAAGTAGTGTGCTAGCTGTGCTACTAAAAGATTAACAGATAGTGTTGGCAACAGGAAAACGTTGATTACCAATGTTAACAGTGATAGGAAAAAATCGGGGACATGTGGGCTGATAGTAGGATTATTATGCAAATCCATGTTTTATACTATACTGTTTACTTGTTTTAGTTTGCTTTGTTGGCTGTGTGGCTGACGGCCATAAAGAATATCGTCACCCCATTTAATCCCGTGGGGGGAGTAGAAGTCGCCCCGAGAGAATATATACCAGAGAATGGGCAGCAGCGTTCTTCCGAGTAATATAATTATCGAACTGCGATCGCCAACCCGTCTGCCAAGCGTGTTGATAATGGCATGTCCTACCTAATTATGGACACAACTCCATTGCGTAAATCTTTTGGGGAGGTCTCTGTCCAGCTGTGGACGACATTAGGCTGACATGGTGGCGGAGGTGGTTTAATTTATTTTGTTCATCATCATCATCATCATTACAGCTAAATAAGTCCACTGCTGGACAAGCCTCCCTCAAGAATCGTCTTGGGGGGATATGCCATAATCGCCACGCTTGGCAGGCGGGTTGGCGATCGCAGTAAGATGGTCATAGTACTCAGAAGGAAGCTGCTGCCCATCCTCTGGTAGATATTCCCTCGGGTCGACTTCTACGCCCCCCCACGGGATGAGATCGGGTGATGATATTCTGATTCTGATATTTGTCGCCGTCACCACACAGCATCAGCAGCATTTATTTTGTTAGGATTTGAAAACTGTTGTGATGCTACTTCTACTGAAATTTAAAATAAGCTTCAATTTGACAGAGCAGTTACTCAACCAATGGATCAATTTAATGCAGGTTGTCTTTATATGAAGACAGCAATAAGTAATAAAATAACAACTCCTCTTGAAAATTAGACCATCCATGATGTTGGTTAAATAGTACTACAGGAGACTTAGTATTATCCGTTCGAACTTTACACAGACAATATAAACACACTAACACTCGTCTAATACTGTATTTCAATTGTCTGTGTAAAGCCAGAACGGAATAGAATGAGATTTTCTTTATGGATATGCAATTTCGATATAAATTATATTTAGTTTCAAAAAGTAATTGAAATGTTTACGAGATTGATATGAATTAAATAAATAAAATAAAAAGGTTTTTATTCACGTAGACTTTAAAAAGCGCTTGCTAATAGTCAGAACATGTTTGTAGTTATATAGTATATGTAGGTACACGGATTGTTAAAACATTTATAAAAAATATTATATATTAATAATGATACTTAACTTGCTTGTATTAAGTTATTGTCAAGGAGATTATGTTTAGGTTTAATTATAGAAATTTATAGTTAAAGCTATATTTTACTACATATCTCAATGGTTCTCAATTCGTATAAGTATCCTATTATATGAATTAATTTAATATAATTTAGTACTTATCATCCATTAAATGTGTACAATACAATAATGTAACTGCCATAAAGCTAGTTTTTTATTTCACTAGGTATAAGTATAAAGAACATAGCGATACATACATAATTTAACAGGGGTATAGCACGCAACCTAACGCTAACGTCATGTAGGCAAAGGGCGTGTATTTCTTGCAAGGTTTCAAGCATTACTATACATTTAATGTTGCGAGAAATCTGATCTAGAATTAATAACATTTACAAAGCCATTGTTAGTAATGACATAATATTTCTTAAAGGAAAATGTTGCGAACAATGTTATCAATATTATTGTTGGTTTGACGTGATTTGTAGTTGTGCCATCCACAGTAAATTATTTTGTAATTAAAGATATCATTGACGTACCATTTAGTTCACCAGATAAATTATTCAATTTCCTGTTTTTGTGTTTTTATTGTATCAAGTGACATTTCGAAGGTTTCTAAATTCCTATAACGTGGATGTTAAGTCCTTGGCTTAAACTATGCTCTTTTTGAATTTTTTCGTTCAGATCTTGGTAAGTACTACTATACTTTCAAACTTCTACATAACAAGCTTCGTAAGTCGTCTCAGTTCGGAAAACTAGTTTTTACTTTCATGAATATGAGTTAAACAGCGAGTAGACAAAAAATATGTCGCTTTATTTTGCCGTTTCGGAGTACCTGATTCCATGTACAAAATACATATTATGGAAGCAAAGGAATATGTCCATAACCCTCCAGTAAGCAATCAGCACAATCATAAATAAGAATTTTTAAAAATATTGACATATTCTTTGAATGACTTATTCAAAAATTCGTTAGCCAAAAAGAGTTTCCACGAAGTTTTAAGACATGCCCGCACTAGGGAATCTAATTCCTGTGTCGCGGGGTACTTTACAAACATATATTAGACGGACATAAATTACATCCAGACTCAGAACAACCATTATCACACAAACAGTTGTCCGGTGCGGGACTCGAACCCACGACACGAAGCGAAGTGCAGTCAACCAAGCCAAATGAGTTGAACTACAATACAAACTACAATGTATTATTATATTAGAATACATTAAAGGTTATGATTCAAATAATTTATGACTTATTAATTAAACTCAACTTAAGTATAAATTTATTTAATTAATACTTATTACTTTAAATGGCAACGTCTGTAGAAATCTTTGGGAGATGCCTATGTACAGCTGTGGACGAAATCAGGCTGATGATGATGATGATGAATAACTTTAAATAGAAAGAGGTTAGGCACAGGACCGACGGCTTTACGTGCTCACCGAGGCACGGGGATGTAGGACCGCCAAGTAAGTAATAGTTTTTATTTCAGTTTTCAATTTCAGTGTTCAATTTATTCTTTGGTATTGAGATCAGATTTTAATATAAGTAATTTACTTAATATTTCTGTTAAGCATATTTTTTATTATTTATTTAGTGTAGAATTCTAACACCAGTGTTTATAATTACGACCTAATGCGTGATGTGGAGCTCTATTCACGTGATTAAGTTCTAAGTTATTTTTTTATTGTGACCTAATTAAATAATTAATTACACTGCAAGAAAATTGCACCACATTAAATGTTTTCCATTGTATTTATATTTTGATTTCCTTTTATAGTTGACAACTTTACTTTTTTTTAAGCTTTGTGGACCAAAATAAAACTATGTGGACATTTGCGTTTGCAAAGCAAAGTGAGGTTTTATTACGCATTAATTAGCATATTTTAATAATATTTCGGCCATTCATGATAGTCTAAAATACTGAGTCCCTATTATTCATGGTAAACTTTATTTTTAATTACTGAAGCCGTCTTTGATACTAAGTGACGTCTATTTGAGATCGTAAACGTAATTTATTATACGAAATATTTTCTTTGGTGGCAATTAAAAATGAAAGCGAAAAATGTTTTCTTTCTGACGCCTCGCGATTAGGAGTTGAAGCGTCTAAATTAAAATGTCAACATTTAATTCCGCAATTTTTCTGCCAAGAGAAAGATTTTATTGCCAACACGATGCCGCAAAATTCCTATTCAGTTTATGTGTGCGTTAGTGCATGAACAGTGAATACTTCCAAGTGTGCGTAAAATGTAGTTCACGGTGTCATGTTTGCCCAGTATCCCCGATATGGCTGTATGTGTGCGCCGGACTACGCATAAAAAGGTCAGTGGTGTGTGTCCAGTCATTTGTGTGAGTTTGTGTGCATTTACTGGCATTGCCCGTGTATAGGTCAAAGGGTGTTTGCAGGGGTGGATGCAGGGTGGAGCGGGGCAAAGGGTGTCAGGTCACTGTGTTTATAGGTGGGTTGTCAGGCGGCACTCGCCTCTAATCATGCATTATCACGTTCCTGGTGCGAGTGATTAGCTTGTGGTCTAATCATCAGATTCACTCTCGCGTGATCTCTAGCAAAAGTAGCTATTTAGAATATCACCTGTTACGGTAACCTTGGAAATATTACAACGGCAAAGTTGACATAGAGTCAATAAAGGAGAAAATTAATGGCATTATCATAAGAACCAACGGTAATAATAATTATGAATAACTCATGACATTCATAATTTTCAGGGTTCCAGATGTTTTTAAACGCCACATTAATTAATTGGTTTGCAATGTACCTCTTTGGGAACAAAAAACGTTTAAGGCGATTGTTTTATAGGAAAAAAGTCTTCAGTAACTAGCGGGAAGAGGTTAGCAAGACTTTTTCATCGTAAGTGTAACTGTAATTGTGTAACTGTAAGTGTGAGTAAAAATGAAGTGAACAAACGCTAAAAAAACCCTTTAGTTGTAGCTAATCTTCCCTGATCAGGAAAAATAAGTAATGTGTTGTTTTTTGTTTAGAATAGACTTTGTAACTTTTTCACTTAATCACGTTTTCGATACAATAAAGTTAAAATGTATTCATGACATTTTCTTTAAAAGAAAAGCTTTACAGTATTGAACCAAACTTACGAAGAAAACATAGCTGTTGTCAGCCTCTCTCCCAACGACCTTACTATTATTTACTTTAATTAAATGAAGTGGAAGAGTATATGCAAATTTAAGTGAAGCCCCAAGCATTAACGACGACATAGTCTTTCCCTTTTTTCTCATGGCTCATTAAGTTTTTTCTTAAAAGGTTAACATAAGCGTTAAGGCGTGAACTGTGGGGCCCGTTCAGAGGTAAATAACTGAGAATATCTTCAACGCAACACTCAAAAAAGAGAAGGTTGGAGGTTAGATTAATGGAATAAATTATTCTTACGTGTAAGATAAAACAGGAAATTTTTCAGACGCAAATTAAGAGCGCTTGTTTTTCTAGTGAGTTCGAGGCACTTTAAGTGGGGTAAGAGCAAAGGAAATGGGGGTTCCGTTGGCTTTATGTATTATTTTTACTGACTGTGACCGACTTAAAAATAATTATTGCACATATAATATTAATACCAATCCATAACATTATTAACAAAAATAATACTAGTACATAAAACTCATTATTTTTAAATCTAGGAAGAAATAAGAAATTTTTATGAAATGTGAAAATATGTCAATTAAATACTATATGGAAGTAATATGGACGTTGAAGTTTCTGTAGAATCAACTGCCCTGTTGGTCTAGTGGATAGTACCCCTGAGTGCTAAGCCAGAGATAGTGCATTCTATTCACACCCCGGACAAATCTTTGTGTGATGATCATAATAATTCATGATCATCACACAAAGATTTGTCGTAGGTGTTCTGTGTCTGGGTGTAATATATCTATAATTGTTTGTATTTAGAAATGTATAATAAGTTGTGTGGTTGCCATAGTATAACGTCTGCCTAGTTTGGAAACAGATGGCAGTGTTTTAGTTGTCCCCAGATATTTATCAATAATACTTTATGAAATGTACTACTTAGATATTAGCATATCTAAGAAGTTCATTTACACGTTATCATAGCCTAGTTGGTAGTGCTCCTGCTTACGAAGCTGGTGGTCCTGGGTTCGAATCCCGGTAAGTGCAAATATTTGTGTGATGAGCACGAATATTTGTTTCTGGGTCATGGATGTTTTCTATGTATATATGTATTTATCTATCTATATAAGTATGTATATCGTCGCCTGGTACCCATAGTACAAGCTATGCTTAGTTTGTGGCTAGGATGATCTGTGTGACATTGTCACCAGATATTATTATTATTATTGAAACTTTTCTACTAATTATTATTTAGAATATACATTAACAGCTATATAATAAATAGTGATCACTAACATCGTTATATTGTCATGCCAGTATCAATTAACTTTATATGCGTTGTATAATGAGTATATCACGTATTAGGTGATTATTTTAATACACTACAGACTCATATGAAAAGAAACGGCAAACATGAAAACTACTTTAACTGCGTAATACGAGCATCAATTATGTGTACTGGGCACAATTAGTTGACAGGTTCTGACATATCGCTTATTTTCCTTCAGTATTTCACACCAAAACTAAATTGGCCCAAATAAAGAGTCCTGTCCTTTTCAGAAGAATAAGGGTAGAAAGGAATGCAATTATATTAAAATTTGTTTCGTTGAATTTAGGCACTGTCTCCATAAAATGCTTTAGAATTTTAATAGTATTACAGAGATTCATAGTTTGATCAGAACTATATGTCACTGTGATTAGAATATTGTGATATTTATTAGGTAGGTATTCTAGATTTTAGACTTAGAGACTAGTTAGAAAAAATCAATTAAGTTTGTGTCCATTTTAAATTGTGGTGGAACTTTGTAATAGGCTAGGTGTACTAGTATTGTAAAAAAAATGTATCGTATTAATATCGCTGTAGAGTTTCCTTAAATAACGTCTCTACAAAAACATAGGTACGTTGGTTCATTTGGTGGTCTCTTCATCATCTTATCACCCGTGGACATATACTGGTGGGCAAAGACATCCCTCAAAGCTTTCCACAACTGCCGATCTGGCGTTATCCGCATCCACCAGTTTCCAGCGACCCTTACAAGATTATTGGTCCATCTTATAGGGGGCCTACTCATGCTGCGTCTTCCGGTTCGTAGTCGTCACTCGAGAATCTTTCTGTCCCAACGGCGGTTTGTTCTACGAGATAAGTGTCCCGCCTACTGCCACTTCAGGTTTGTTATTCTTCGGCCTATGTCGATGACTTTTGTGCCTTCACAAATTTGGAATTTTATCATAATATTATATCATAATACCTGACTTTGTTGATGTACCCTCATTTGACCAAATGAAATTTTATAACAGTCCGGAACTTATAGTAATAAAAAATGCAGAGTCCATCTTGTGGAAGAAAGTAAATTTTATAGAAGTATTTATGTGTTTAGGACACTTTTTTACATATACAGCGTATGATATAAATAGTGTGATATACTGGAGTTGAACATCTTGTTTGCCTACTGTATCAACTGAACAACGTCAATTTGCAACCTTAACTCACGTCCAGTTTCAAATCGCAATCTGTAAAAACCAGCTATTATTTAATTTATTTACATTTTCAGTATTACTTAATTGTTATAAAATAGTAGAAGTAATCTTTCAGTTTAAAGTCATTACATAGAACCTGAATGGTGTAGACTTAGGAGAACAAAAAATATATTTTTGTTCTTGATACTAATATTTCTAAAGACAATTAGATGAGCAAAAAAATTAGGTATAACTGAAGACATACTAGCTCAAATACCATTTGACATTGGAGTAGATTATTGAAATATATCGACAGATCGGATCGAATTTTCAATAATGACGGTAAGTAATGAAAAGCAGTGGTAGTTAGGGAGAGGGACGTGGGCGAGCGGTTGACAGGCTTGCCACCTACGCAATGTGTACCCACCTACTTACCCTGCCTTTGAAGGAGCTTTGCGGATTTTCCCGGGGCTGCTTGTTGGTGATTTCTGAGGTATTACCTCAGAGTAATATTTTTGTGAGAATTTTCCAGATGGCAGACGAAAGGAATTTGAAGGGTTTAAAATGCGTGATGAAATAATATAATATAGGACATTATTCAAACACGGTCATCTGATCCCGAACTAAGCAGAGTTTGTACTATGGAAACCAGATAACTGATATACTACATATACTACTATTCTTTTGTAAATACATACTTATATAGATAATTAAACCCAGACTCAGGACAAACAGACATATTCTTGCACACAAATATCTGTCCTGGGTGGGAATCGAACTCACGCCGTGCGGCGTGCGAAGCAAGCATTTACCAACCGCGCCAAATAGCAACATAAAAAAAAACATATTTTAAGGCAATCGCAGTAATCTCTCTATTATAATAAATGTGAAAGTTCGTATGTTTGGAGTACTAGATGTTTTAAACTTTTGTTCAAACATGCCAAACTTCTAACGGATTTGCTTATTTAAAAGATTTCTAATACGAAATTTTTAACTATTCGTTTAAAACATCATATATTAATTAAAAGGCATAGCTATTTCGAATAGTTTCCAGTTAGTTTACAAGACTTTCACTGCTTCACTAGACCAAGCAGCATACATAATGTATCCGTATCTTCAATTGAATAAAAAAATAGATTTACACAGGTACAAAAAGATACATAAACACTTAAAGGCAAAATACTGTTATGCTTACATTTAAAATTGCATTCCATCAAATTCTCTTCTATATTAATCACATAATTAAATAAATTATTTATTAACAAAAACAGATTGAAGATTGATTAATGATTGAAGGATCCATACTCGTTTAACAACGCACATTTTATATTTATAACACACAAAATCCTTTGAACAATAATAAAGAATACATCACAGAAAATTGATTTAAATAATTCACTGTACTTATGAGCGCGAGAACTTTATTTTAATTTTAATTTTAATAAGCTATAAAGCTTAATTAAAATAAAGAATAGTCTTTATTTCTATATGCCTAGAAACTAGTAATTAAATTTATATTAATCTCAACCAATAGGTTTACATAATAGTTTTAATTACATTATTCCTAAACGTCTGGTCCAAAGTTCTCTCACTCACCAACTGAACGTGATTTTGTCATTAAATGGAATTCATTATAGTTTACCTGTTTCGATTGACGTATAGAATTATTAATTCATTTAAGCCGAGTATTAAAGCTGTTTATTAAGAACAAGTAATTTAGTATAGGTTGGTACTGTTTCAAATTGATAGCGTCTTTATAACGTGGGTAGTAAGGGTGGTTTTTACATAACATATTTTTACATTTAGCACAAGTACATATGTATGTCTACTGAAGTGGCTGCACATCATAAAATATATTTCCATATGAAATCAATCATTCTATCATTTGATTTAAATAGCAATTTAACACCTAGTGAATTTAATTAATTACCATCTTATAATGACTTGTTTACCTAATAGTTTCCGCTTTCTTGATTTAGTATTTGTATTTATTATCAAACTGGCTTTTACCTACCGCGTCGCTTTTGATATCTCCGTATTTCTGTGTAAAAGGTATTTTATCCTTTTCAGTTTCCTTTACTAAGTGTGCCAAATTTCATGATAATCAGTTGATTAATTAAGACTTGTAAGCCAAACTAACATGTGCACCCATATTCGCATTAGAAATATCACTTCTGATGTTACGTTGAAAAATAATAATTTACTACCAAATACGAGTATGTTGAGTGTATTATTTTCATTACCTTAGTTCATAGTCATTTCAAATTGTTGTGCACTGTTTGTAACCCATTTCATATAAGCTCTCACTCAAACAAAGGTTTGCTGGAAGAGAACTAATAGTTGAGTTAAGCTCGCCTGTGTACATGATATGTTTAATCTTTTATGTAAATATGTATTTCTGTGTGCAATAAAGTATAAATATAAATACGAGTTTAATTATTTTTAATATACAAGCGAGTTACTAAACATGTAAAGGATTTGCCTGATAGTAAAGGACTATCGGCTTATAAGCCTATATAAAAGCTTGTGACGTACAAATCATCTCTGCTGCCATCTCCGCATTATAAATTTGATATTAATAATATATTAACACGATATTTACTAAATTATCGTTAGTTTCAATACATTAATCCTCAGAAATATTTCAGGTAAAAAAAAATCTTTTTTATTTACACACGGCCATCTGATCCCAAACTGGATATATGGAAACCAGATAACTGATATACTACATATACTACTTTTCTTTTGTAAATACATACTTAAATAGATAATTACACCCAGACGCTGTCCTGGGTGGGAATCGAACCCACGACCTCCGGCGTGAAATGAAGCACTTGCCAACCGTGCCAATAGGCGCGTCGAAAACACCACACTGTCCAAAGTATTAAATTGTTTAGCATAATATTTTAACATAAGAAGTAAGTAAAATACTAAAGTGTTCAAGATATATTCTAACAATTAAATGTACCCTGTCTTTTCTAATGCGTAAACAAATAAGATTAAATTCTCCGTAGGATATAAATTCCCTGTCTATTATCTGAAAACAATTTGTTGCGACCAACGCCGTACACACAATATAGTACTTTGTACTCCGTTAAATTGATTTCGTTACGCGGAAACCGGATGCAATATAGTACACTGTAGTATCCATGGCAACCGCCTCAGTAAGCCTGGTAGGGTTGTACGTTGTGAGCTTTTATTGCAGTTTTCACGGTCAAGTGCAATTAGCTATAAAGTACAGACGCCAGCACATCCAGCTTCCCCACTCTGTCAAATTTCTTTTATAGATTTGCAACTTTATCACTAAAGTTTAAGGTTCACTTTCAATTGGAGAAATTTGACAGATTGGGATAGCTTGATGTGCTGGCGTCTGTACCTAATAGTTTTCAATAAATACTCGCACGCTTACAATTTTTACCGCTTATTTTTTAATTTCCTACTTTTTTAACAACGTGATGTTTAATCTGTTTGTATACTATAAATTCTTTGAAATCTTCTATGTATTTCGTACCCTAAGCGTCGAACATATTAGTTTGCCTATTGCAGTTTCTACTGCGGTCTATTTGTCTGTCCGTAAGTATGTCAGAAGTCCCCTGAACGAAATTTGGATATTTTTAATTGGATGTTGGTAGAAAAACTAATACTTATTAATAAAAAAAAAATATAAATATATTTTCAATCTATAAATAAAATATTTTTGTATATTAAATGCTTATTTTTCTAATCAAAATAAGGTAGTAACTTTTAAGGCTCTCAGTTTTTAAAGTCACTTTTGGATCATTCTTGTTTATAGTTTTATATATTTGTAACAAAATTTGTTATATATTAAGGAATTTTATAATATTGTTTATAAGGAACCCTTATAATAGCGAGATCAGACTTGCACTTGACTGATTTTATGATTGCTTTTGCACCAATAACGAGAACACCACAGAAGTTATTCAAGTTCTTTACCCATTCATACTTTGATATCTTATGAAAACAATCTTACTTATCATTATAGATACTCTGCTAAATATATATTCTGTAAGCTCTTTCAACAAATATTGTCTTTCATATGAAACCCCACACAAAACAGTAATTAATCTCCCGCCGAGTAACGATACATAATGACTATGAAACAACCCAGATACAAACATTTCAACAAAGCGACCACAGCACCTGTTTTGGTCACCCTAGCCAGTATACTGCGAACAACCATGGCCACAGAAAAGTACAACACCCAGCATTGAAAGTCCTTTGTACATACAAAATTTTAATCATCCATAGGAAGATTATCATTACACTTCGTTTTCGAATACCAAAACATAGATTTTTATAGGGATTTGTACAAATAATCTTCGGCAGTAAGTTGACGTAATAATAAATTATTATTTAACATCAATTCATGTAACTGTCATTAAAGGATCATTGCAGTTCATGAATTTTAAATTGTAATATATTTCAGTTAGGTACTATTGTGAACAGTACCTAACTGATATTGAAATAACAACTATTCGCGTTACTAATTACACAAAATTACATATTAAATGCAATGGATTAATGCTATTGCATTTAATATGTAAATAAGTATTGTTTTAATCAGACAACAACTTTCGTAACCTTCTTATGACTAACTTGTGTACTGAGTTATTTCATATTAATATTATTTTATGGCAAATGTAACACAATTCCTTACGACCATTCCTTCAACATATCATAACGCCGCATGCCAGTATGTTATCGGCTCTCACGAAACCACAGGAGGAATCTTCCTCTCTATTATGGGTTTGCAACTCTTGTTTTTTCCTTTAACATTTAATTAAAGTGGAGAACCATTTCGCATTGGCTTTTATATATATATATATGTATATATTGTGCGCGTACCCATTAGGGACTAGTTGGGTAGGTAAACGTGTCGATGGATACAAATCCTGACAAATTGAAGTGCATGT
This sequence comes from Pseudoips prasinana, assembly GCA_951640165.1. Taxonomy (NCBI): domain Eukaryota; kingdom Metazoa; phylum Arthropoda; class Insecta; order Lepidoptera; family Nolidae; genus Pseudoips; species Pseudoips prasinana. Next base: position 10,521,804 of record OX621235.1, on the reverse strand, counting down.
CAGTTGTTCTGCTCATTTATTATTCTGTGACGCGAAGTTGTGGGCGGCGGTGGCACGGAGTGTGCTACCCCCGCGTTTATTATGTCCAAAATCCTAATGTACCTAATGTAGATGAGAATCTCAGCTTAATCAAACTGTTTGTTTTCACAATGGAATCCTAGGATAGTAATCGACTAGGTATTGGATTTGGAATATTTGTATTATTATTTAGTTGTATTGACGCTTGGGGCAGTAATTTGGCTAGTCTTGTTTGCGTTAAACTTAGATAAAATATGATAAGATTATTTTCATATGACTGTTTTTCTTTATAAGCTTTCACATCGTGTGTATGAAGTTTGTATGCCATCCGGATGCTTGTAGAGCTCGAGTTTGCTCCCTGGATTGAACTTTGTTTACAAACGAATATTTATTATTGTTTTTGATGGTATAATAATATAGGATTCCTATTTATCAGTACTGAGTACCAATAGTTACTATTAACTAGGTCTATATAGTACTTCCACAAACAATACTTGTTCCTTTCGATTCCTTGGTTGTCTGGAAGAGATCACATGTCAGTGATAAGGCCGCCAATTGTATACTTTGTAATTATATGCCCCTTTAGGACTTAAATATTGATGTAGAATACAGAGATTATTTATCCACGTTGCGCTGAGTTCATCGACTACTAATCTTTCAAAATCCACATTTTTATATAACGTATAAATTCCCTAGCTATTCAAAATTATTTCGATCACTCCGCTCCATTTAATACGAGCTAAAATAAGGCGGTATTACAGTCTAATTTACTTGAAATCCATTTGCATTTCTGCTATGTATGTGCCGCATCCTACATGCATGGACAGGGCAACAAACAGTACACCACATAGGAAAATCCCACGCTTGTGTGCAGGCACGTGTAAGTCTAGAACAGTTCATTACTGCCTGCGGATATCCAATAGACAAAATGCATAGCATCAAAGTTTTCATACATTTTAAAGTTATATAAACGTACTAAATGTTGTACATATATACTTTTTTGTAAGGCTATCGATTTCGCGCCGTTGGTGTTTAGAGTATCTGTGTTGCTTTTATCAAATGATTTTTAGAGGGTATTTATATTTTTTGCTTTTTGATTGTGTTTTCTCCTGTTAAAACTCTGTAAATTTATCCTTATATCTCCTATACCTTCCAAAATCTGTCACAAAAATTCATTTCTTTTTCCCTGAAATTGATGGACACATATCTAAATCCTTAATTCCAGCGCATGTTGGTGATGTTTCCGATTGCACCTACTTAAGTACGTAGATGTGTTTTATAAGGAATTCTCACTCAAACAGCATTAATAAAACCAAAACAAATTTGGGTGGGCAATACACTAGTAGATAGTAAGGTGAGCGCTGATACATCGTCAGGAAACTTATTAAATTATTTAGTCTAGCGCGGCACCCGCACTTTAAAGTCAGTCATGGAATACATCGAAGAAGAACTTGGATCTTACTTTTATAAGTTAGGTTTTAATTATTTGGACTTCATTGTCATCAAAATGCTTTGACGTTGACAGAGATCAAGAATTTGAATGAATGCTATAGCTTCTTGTTTCTAAGAATCGTGCTCATATGAATTAGCCCCAAATTCTGAAAACTTTCCTTACAAACTTTATCAAAGTTCATATGGCAAGAGAAGGCGAGGAATTCCTCGAGAATTCGTAGATTTTTATTCAGATTATTGTGTACTATGCCAATTTAAATGAGACTACATATGTATTTATGAATCCTAGACTTGTGTAGTGACACGGTAGCAACATTAAATAATAAACGTTCTTTAGTTGTAGGAGCCGTTAGACTGCTGACCTCTTTACTTTTACTAGCTTACATTAATTAATGTAGTCCAGGGTGTGAGAAAGTCACCAGGGCGCATCGGTGAGTCGTCGAGTGGAAGAGTCGGAAACGTGTGAGTGATGGTATGTATGTAACCATTTGCTTGTTTGCCCATGTAGCCATATAAAAATACAGTTACATTTTCACATTTATTTTATTTTTAAAATGATTAGGTATACTAATCAATTTACTTAACATTGATTTACTATTTCTTGACGACGTATTTTTGTAAGTGCTAAATGTAAAATATGTATTAAAATTTTCGTCATTTTAATACATTAACTATATCTATACTTATATTATAAAGAAGTAAAATTTGTGAGTTTGTGACGTTGTAAGGGGTAATCTTTGGATCTACTAAACCGATTTTCAAAGTTATCTCATCAATAGAAAGCTACGTTATTTTGGAGTGTCATAGGCTATGCTTCATCATCATAATTTTTATTTATCCCGAACTTTTAACCCGAAGTATTAGGCGGTACAAACGGGCAGGGACAAAAATATTTATAACGCGGAACGACGTCATCGGCCACTGCTAGTACGAGATAATATAATACATAATTATAACGGCGGAATATGATAAACATATATGTTTTTTTTCCGTAACATCTTGTATACCCACTTTCATCATATCATTTGAATGTGTAGTTATAATAGAAATGGTATGATATCGAATTCTTAACATCAGGTGCCTATAAACAATACTTTATTCGTATGTTAAAACTACTTGTAAGGATAACACCAGCAGATTTTTCCTGTCACTCCAGAGCAACCAAAACACAATATATTTACCTCATGGACCATAATTCATTAAAATTAATGCCTCAGAAATCCACACTTACAAGGAAAATATGGTATTAATCTGCTTTGTCTATGTGCCTATGAGTGTACAATCCAGTGACGTAGCGTAGGTATTTATGTGACAGGCAAGATTCGAATGAACTCTGAGGTCATGGCAAGTTCCTGAAAGTCACAAAGACACTTTAAGAGGTATACTCTTCTATAATGATCTTAGAAGACGAAATGGGCTTTGTTTAGTTTATTGCCTATTATGGTACGTTTTATAAAAAGGGATTTTAATCTTGGTTTTTAAATTTAGCTATGGTAGGAATTCATACTTACCGTAGCCAATAACGCTAATAAATTAACAATACAATTTATATTATCTGTAAGTTGGTACTCCAATCGAACTGCTCATGGAATCATAGAACACTGTGTTCTCATTTAAATGTTGCCACTGTTTATCGCTACTCAGAGGTTACGTATAAAGTTGAGCTAAAGCAATTGTAGGCTATAAAAACCATTAGAAACTTTGATATAGATTATTGTTTGTCTATATTAACTATTTGGTAAATCCAATTGTGCTATTACGTTTGGACCAGGCCATCCATAGCTTTACGTTGACTCATGGGAAATTCTGGGATATCATAATATACTTATTTCCTATTTATAATTAATATAATGTAAGGCAGGATAAGTATTTATAAATGTTAAGTGCCTTAATTAAATATTATAATGAAGATATTGATTTGTATAATATAAAGTTATTTCTGTCTCAGGTTAGTTAAGTACAAGTGTAAACAGGTAATTATTGCATTATTAATCCAGCAATAATTGATTGAATTTAGTAAATTGTTAGCGTTATTAAATATTGGAAATCTATTTTTATATACAACTTGATATTAAAGGTTTGCTGTTAATTAATATAATTAAATATATTTATTTACTTTGAATGTAGGTAGAAAAAGTAAAGGTATTCTCTATATTCCATTACATGTTATTATAGAGTATAGATATAGAAAATTTTATGTTTTAATTTAATCTTATGTGGATGCGGATAGCGCAAGGCAGGCAATTGTGGAGATCTTTGGGGGAGGCCTTTGTCCAGCAGTGGACGTCTTTCGGCTGATATGATGATGATGATGATGTGTAAGTGCTTTGATTAGTAATATTTATCATGAAATATCGGTTTCAATTTATTTAATTAAATTGGTTATTATACTAGATCTGCATAACAGGTAATATGAACATATAAAGTTAAATATAAATAATTAAAAATAATTTGTGAGTAAGTAAAGTCACACAAAATCACTTTAATCTTTTATCGAGCTTCAAATGTTTTCGCTACGACGCGGTTGTAAAGTTGTCGTGAGACTTTTGAGAGAAACAATCATCAGCCTTCAAACTTCTAATATAGGATAGGTTTTTGACTGTTAATAGTGTTACTATAGGATAGTTCCTACTAGTGTGAGTAAGGGCCAGGTGTCAGATATAATCATTCTGAAATAATTGCCAGGATAATTTAGTAGTGTCTTTAGTAACCTGACGACTTTGTTTACTAATTGTTGTCACGAAATCATGATTTTACTATTGGCTAGCGTTAGTACCCTCTGTGCCAGAATTAGACGTTGCCAAATTTTGGACATGTTCAGACAGAGATTGTTGACTTCGCTAAATGGCCTTCGATGAAATAAATCAACAATGACGTTATATGATCCCATCTTTGAATCAATAAATCTTATAAGTTTTTATGTTTCTAAAACCGTGAAACATGACTACAAGGAACTCAGTGAAGTTGTAAGGTAAATAAAAAATTCTTCTAATTTAAACATATTTTTTAACTGTATAATAATTGCACATTGAAGCTAGCAAACACTGTACGTTATATAAATAAAGTGGCACATTGAATATTGTGCTACGAAATCACTACTACGCGCTACGGAGCTTTGCGGCGGCATAATTAATGGACCATGTGAATGCTTTTAAACGTTAATATATAATTACAAAACACCGTAGCCTAGTTGGTAGTGATCCTGCCTACGAAGCTGGTGGTCCTGGGTTCGAATCCCGGTAAGTTCAAATATTTGTGTGATGAGCACGAATATTTGTTTCTGAGTCATGGATGTTTTCTATGTATATAAGTATTTATCTATCTATATACGTATATCGTCGCCTGGTATCCATAGTACAAGCTTTGCTTAGTTTGGGACTAGGATGATCTGTGTGACATTGTCCCCAGATATTATTATCAATTACAAAACATACCCTGACAATAACTTAATCCTTGACAATAACTTAATTTAAGTTAGCTAAATATCGTTACTATTATAAAATAAATCTTATTGTAAATTATTTCCTACAATCCGTGTAACTAAATATATATTTGTAACTACCTAGAAATAATTATAAATTAATTATATATTACAACGAACATGTTCTGACTATTTACAAGCGCTTTTTTAAAGTCTACGTGAATAAAAATCTTTTTTATTTATTTATTTTATTTTATTCATCTGCTGTGCGGTTGACGGTATTAAAATCACTACTCCATCTCATCGCGGGAGGATCATCTCGTGGAGGACGTAGAAGTCGGCCCGAGGGACCATATGCCAGGGCATGGACGCCAGCATCCTGGTTACAGATCCCTGGCCATTCATTGCGGTTAGATCAACGAGGCAGTAGTCAGACTTAGGTAGTAGGTTATAAAGAGTAATAGGGTTATACTACTGTATTTTTTTTATTGTTTACAAAGGCAGACGCGCTAGGGGCACACCTGATGGTAAGTGGCAACCGCTGCTCATGGACATTCGCAGGGCACAGCAAACCGCCGCCTATCGTGAGGTTAATATTCTTTTTAAAGAAGGACATGTCGCAGCACTGAGAAACACCGCAGCAGGTAATCTACTGCAACTAACTTAACTGTTATTAAAATTTAAGAAACGTGGGGTTATCACTTAGTTTAATTTACTTTGCATGATGTCAACAAATATAATATCAATTGAAATATAACATGAATTAGCTCATGATTCATATCATTTACTGTCAATAAAGCTTTGTTCCCAACATAAACTCGTGATAATATTGTATACGAGCATCATAAACTGTTTTCTTACTATTCGATAATAAGATCAAGGTTGTTCTATATGTATATCCTTTCAATTTATGTTTTTGCTTGTTTTGTACTGGGTTTACTAACGCATTAAATTCAAATATTAATATTTATCTAAACTAATATATTAGAATATAATGACAATAAACATGGCAAAAGAGGCGTGCAAAGATCGTGACAAATGGAAATCCGTTGTCACTGCCTACCGCTGTCTCTTGGAAACAGGCTTGTATGTTGTAGGCTATGTATGTATGTATTAATCACACTAATATTATAAAGGCGAAAGTTTGTGAGTGTGTATGTTTGTTACTTCTTCACGTGTAAATGCCTGAAGCGATTTTAAATAAAATTTGGTATGAATTAGCTGACACCCTGGATTAACCCAAAGGCTATCATTTTTAAACGCGGGTAAAACCGCGGGGCACAGCTAGTATATTATATAGAGAAAATATATATTTTTTGTCAGTTTGTTTGTAATGGCTAAACTTTAAACTAAGACGCTGATGTTTTGGATTATTTCTCCTTTTCCATTCTTTCTCAATTCTAAAATCAACGGACAATGGATTCTAGAAATTATTCGTAATGTCGTTATTAAACCCTAAACCGGCGCGCATGTATGAAGAATATAATGACAATGAGTAATCGAGGCAAAAAAGGTGTGTAAAGATCGTAACAAATGGAAATCCGTTGTCTCTGCCTACCTCTCTCGGAAACAGGCGTGAGTTTATGTATGTTTGTACATTATTAAACAATATCCAAGCGGCTGCTATGTGTGAAGCGGACGTGAATACGAGTGAAACTCCGAAATTGTCTTTCTATTTCTACAACCCATGTGTTCTATTATAGTATATATAATATAGGGTAAAAGTCGCTCTACCGGGTTTAGGCAATAAAATCTCAGATTGTTTCTTTTGTTTTTTTGATAACAAGTGTGGCTTGATTAAGAATCTACCTTTAACCATTATGCCACAATAGACAACTATGGATATGTGATCAGAAAACTTGCACTAATAGTAATAAAGCACGCAGGTGTAACATCCCTTTGGCATAGGACTTTGTTCAATTCTATAACTCCCACGCCCAAGTGGTTCTATTGCTAGTGGGTATAACTATGTATTTAAAGCTACCTATTCACGTACCAGATACTCTGTTAGATTTAACAATTGCGTTACAAAGTGCTTTAAGCGGGAAATTAGAGAAATGTCGCATGGATTTTATATCTTTGCAAATTGAATTATTTGCATAAGGGATGAGTAACAAGTTGGCAATTGTTTTGTTAAAATAACTGTAAGTAGTAACTACCAACATGTACCTACGCGCTTGTTTAAAGGATAATTTTGTATCAATGATGGAGAGGGAAAAGTAATTTTAAAACACATTTGTGTTAGGTATATAACAAGCATAATTTCCGAATGAAGATGAACAATAATGATTACTTTAATCTGCAATTAAATTAGAAAAATACTCCAATGTAATTGTTATGAAATGCAGATTAAAGAAGTCATTATAATTAGAAAAAGAATCCATTGAATGTATATTACAAATATGCAATTAGTAAAACCATGTATTTTAGTGTGGTCTAGTAAAATGATTTGATGATGATATTATTTGTATGGAAAATGTAGAGTTAGAGTTTTACCTAAAATCACCTCATAAGATTTTAAATATATGATCCGTTTTTAAGAAACTATATGTATATATATATATATATATATGAAATGAATTTAACTAACTAGTGTGTTACCGATCGTGTTGTTTTGACTTCGTTTCTTCAAAAATCTCTTACATATTTTTATATATTACTACAAGAAAATTCTTTAATCTGGAATTTTAATGATAATTATTTTTACGATAATCTGAATAAAGAATCTAAAGTTATCATAATACCGAAAAAAGTACACACAAACACGGAAATGTCTAAATCAACTAAATTAACTGACTTCTCTTGGTCAATTATTACTAAGCCTTTATATTACAAAATATTATACTAATGTCATCGTATCACTACTACTCGAATGAGCTACAATGACGTAATTTGATTTAAATTCTGTTTAATTTTCCTGGAAACATGAAAACAGGTAAAATGTGAACTGTCCACTAGTATTTTTGAAAAGCCTACTTAAGGGGGTATATATTATGTTGCTTAAATCACGCTATAAAAATTTGCGACTTAAGAAGAGACTTGAACTAACTTTAAGCATTTAACGTCGGGTCAATAGATCTCTAAATAACAGTTAAACAATATACGAAAACTATCACGAATTCAAGGAATAAAAACAATTTGCATGAGAAAATTCGCATCAAAGTGCGTCGCGTGTGTTCGGTTGCCAAGCAACGCCTCACTGTCGCAAGATGGCGCAGGTGACGTCAGCGTGGTGGAAGGGGGCAAGGTCTCACAGCCGACCGACGACTGTGTCACTTCCCAGTGAAAAAGAGACTTGAGAACCCGAACCGAGGCTTGTCCTTGAATTGTGCGGAAGGCTCTACAAGGTAAAGTTGAAAACGACAAGAACCCTGGAAATGAAAGCGAAAACGTTAACTAGATACAAAGCATAAAGTGAAATATTGACCATTACAATATCTTTGAATACATAAACTATTTACTAAGTACACTGCTATTAAACCGACCAATTAATTTAATAGAAAAAGCTTAGGTAATTTCAAATAAAACACAGATTAATCCTATAATCACAATCTCCCATTTTACGTGCCTGTAATCAAGCGTATCAGGTATCAATTAAAACAACACTACAATTAAATAGTTAAGTTGACTTCGAAGTCGCGTATCTATAACATTAGCAAAGTGCTTTGTTTAGCTGTGTCACCTAACTGACCGTCCCATTTCAAGTTCACTGAAAATGAAAGTGTTTTATTAAGACCACTTGTAAAACCACGTGTTTAAACACAACCTACGTGTTAGTTTATCAGCTGTCATAACATTAAACGAGTGTATCAATAAATTCGACGCCGTTCAAAAATTCGCTAACTGTTACCTACAATGATGCTGTAATCATTTCCAAATAATTAAATTAGGTGGTACTTTATTAACTGTATTTATATCAATTATACAAGGCAATTGTAATGACACGCAGAATTAACGTAATTAGAAATTTCACACAATCGAATAAAACTAATGGGTATGCTCTAAGAAGTTGTGCATGAATACCAAGTACGTTAGGAATATAATTTTATTGCAAACGCTATTAATTAAGACGATTGTATGAATAAACAAAGTATACATTGAGCTTATGAAAGGACATTCAAATTAAAATCACGTGGTTATCACGCGTTGGAGTTCTAACGAAATGATGTCCTCAATCAACATTAGTAGAGTATGGTATGGGGAGAACCAAAACATGACGGTACATTGTAGTTCCGCAATATAATTAATTTATTGTCCTTGTTTGTTATATTATGAGAATGAAATAAAATCTGGTACAGATGGGTTTAAACTCGAATGTTGAACAAACTATGAATTCAATACCGACAGGATAATTTAACTTTAAAGGTCAATTAGTTCAAATTAAAAGTCACGTCATCGTTGACTTGAAATACTTCAAAACTATTTTGTGCTGCGACCACACAGTCTTTAACCGTTGCAATTAAATTATTTGCTAAATTACTTGGTAAGAACACGATCATGCATCATTATGAGATATATGATGATATACAGTCACTAAAAAAAAATAAAAAAAAATCATGCAGAACAGAACCAAGAACGGTGACCGAGTGCCGCTGCCGCTCGTTAGCCGTGACAGCGATGACAATTGCATGACGTCACCCCACTCACACGACCGCACTTGCTCCATAAGTAGTATTGATAAAGAAAACCACAAATGTTTGTATGTGTTGGTATGTGCAAACATGTGTGGGTGTTAGAGATTACATTCTGTTCGGTTTACCGCCGTGATGGTACGATTGTAATTACTATAGGTTCGTAGCGATATGTCAAACGTTTGTCAAGTTTGTACAATGTTGAGAACAAGGCCGATTAGCTACTGGATCGTTGACATTCCTAAACTTTGTTAAATTATTATTTATATATTTAGTATTCGGTAGCGTATAATACATACTTATATATTATATTGTATCAGTAAATTTAATTATTTAGATGTATGTTTATTCAAATTACTCAATTTATTTAAATGTTGCGTTTCCTTTTCAGTAAATTTAAAATTTAGGTATTTGGAAGGAATAAAAGGAAGATGTCAGTGTTATATTATTGTGTAGGTACTACACTTGAACTGGGTACTTTATCTTTAGGCATATTGAAAACACAATTCTTTTCAAATTTTAAAACCTTTTAAAATTATATGTGGTCCGAAATAAAAACTGTTACATTGTAGATACGGCGTACATTGCATAGTAAATAAGTTACGATATAAGAACATTGCGCAACGTCTATAAACCAAAACTGTAAAACCCACTGTCCTGTCCCAGTTCTCTCGATTTTCCCCAGTACGGAAGGCTTACTCATCTATGATGTGTTCACTCTTTCACTGTCTAACTAACTAATCTTAATGACGCTAAAAATACTTAGAAAGCTATTAAAACAAATGAAAACCACCATCCATTAAAATGCATAAAACTATCAAGCATGAATCGAGCGTGCATCCGAACATTATAGATTCGTTATCCACGCATTTAGTTGAACATGTGAACATCGATAAATGTTTAAAATCGTCACCGGTCGTCATATTGTCATATATATATATATGACGATCACCGTAGCCTAGTTGGTAGTGCTCCTGCCTACGAAGCTGGTGGTCCTGGGTTCGAATCCCGGTAAGTGCAAATATTTGTGAGCACGAATATTTGTTTCTGAGTCATGGATGTTTTCTATGTATATAAGTATTTATCTATCTATATAAGTACGTATATCGTCGCCTGGTACCCATAGTACAAGCTTTGCTTAGTTTGGGCCTAGGATGATCTGTGTGACATTGTCCCCAGATATTATTATTATTATATTGTTTGAAGTTTTTGAAGGTTTTATTCAGTTCCTTTTCTGTCGGTGGATACTTAGCAATAGAAAAGGAACTCCATACAAACGGTCTTTGTGACAGCGAGAATATTGGAAAAGTGACAGTAATCTTTATTGGATTATCAGATACGGCCGCAAAGAGGAAAGTTTGCTGAGCAATGTTAAGACGGAATTAAACCCGGGCTAAATGAATGATGCCATTATTGTACCATGCGAAAGCATCCAAACTGTAATTTAATCTTCTTTCAGCTGACAAATTGACGGAAACGTTTCTGTCAAATAAGTTCTTATATAAGATAATATTGTGATAACAAAATAAATCTTTGGAATGCACTCTTAAAATTTAAGTTCTCTATGTCTGTGTGTAGAAACTATATAACTACATTGGCTTCATACTAACTAGACGCCACTTTTTATCGTAATTTACAATAAAATTATTTTTATCTGTTAATTAACAAGGTATGTATATCAATAAGCCTTCAAGAACTTACATTTTCAAAAAAGCCTTCTGAGATTAATTTGTTGATCACAATACTCTATTAATTTATTTGCCGTTTATCGTATCATAGTACCCGAGCGAAGACACGGATTATAATGCTGTTTTTTATCTTAAAGGTAGGTAAAACAATAAATAACACTTATTTCAACCTAAATTTACAATTGAATCGAAACAAAATTAATCTTAGACCATCTCAAATCTGATCAAAGTTAAAAAAGTTCACAACAAAACAAAAGATTTTTTATTTACATACTATAAAAACATACATTTTGATTGAAAGATCTTCTATTGCCAACGCCTTTACTAAAAGGCTTTCGCTTTATAACAAATAAATTATTATTTACTAAATTTTATTACAAGAGAGCAAGTGTTTAACTTAGCGAAGTTGTTTGACTTGACAGCTAGTTAATTTATTAGGTATTGCTATATAATTATATTGCTATATTCATATACTTAAAACATAAACATAGCCTGCTAGATTTAGCCTATTTCATTAACGTTAAAATACCTGTCAAATAATATTTTTTTAGCAACAATAGCTAAACTTGAAGGTGACATCGACAGAACATTTAATCTTATGCGCGTAGTAAGGCATTGTACGGAAGACGTGTGACTAGACATGAAATATGCAACTGATTCGCGCGACATGTACTGAATCATGCATGCTAAAATGTGTGTGATCGCTACCAACTCTAAGGACATTAACAACTCATAAAAGTAAACTAAGGAACTAAGAAATATATTGACTGTGTACGTTGTTATCATTATAATTATGATTTAGTTTATTAAATAGAGAGAATTCATGTAAATGGATGCCATTGCCAATAATTGTAATAGCTCTATTCTTCTAATAGCATTACATAATATTACATTGTAACACAATCAACATGATTGTTAGTAAATAAATCGCTTGCATATATGTTGTTCGGCAAAGATTTTAAGCAAGCGAATTACGAAGAATTAACGGATTCCCAGATTCGCATCTAGACATAATTGAATACTAATAGCATTCGCGCCTTCTACCGCGCTGACGCCGTTTGTTCTTTTGAATTAAATGCTTTGTTGATTTATGAATTAGCTATTATAGAGCAGGGTGTAATTGACAGCGTAACGAAATTTTATAACAGCAATTCGGTACACGATCCCAGATCTATCAGTGCTAAAAGTAAATATCCATCTTAGGAACTGAGTAATTCCTGAGTGAAAGTTAAAAAAATTGAAAATAAAAGAATATGATGAACAATTGTATAATGTGTTATGTGATATTTGGGCCGATGATCTTGTGCGTGTGGATGGAAACTGCTGGATGCGAATAGCGCAAGACCGGCAATTGTGGAGATCTTTGGGGGAGGCCTTTGTCCAGCCGTGGATGTCATTCGGCTGATATGATGATGATAAAGTATTTATTGCTTAAAATTGTAACGAGAAAAGCAAATAAACAAAAATTTACTAATGTTGGATAATTGTTAGCTATCGGCGGATAAATTATTTTCATCACTACTTCTACTGATCAGCACTATATATCAGATATCTAGATATTTTTTTCGGAATTCATAATGATGTAATTAATACGTACATATGAAGCTTCTTTGACGAAGTTATTGCACTCCATGAAATAATAATTATTTCGTTTCTTGCTTTTAAAATGATCTTCTCATACAGAACTTACAAAGATAAGTTGGCTGTTCAAGATCTCATTTTACTTCTAGAATATAAAGAGCTGATTGTTTCCAACGCAGTTGTGATAAGTTGGTAGAGCACGTTACTGATAAGGCAATGTCAGGTCATTCCTTTGTTGTGTAAAAATTACAATGTCAAATTGTATAAAGTGGCGTTCTCTTCAGATGCTAATGCGCGGGGCAAAATGGCGCCACGAGCGATGTTATCAACACCGACATATGAAACTAGGGTTTTCAACAGGCTTTTGATTAAATTGATATTTTACAAATATTATTAATATGCGTGTTAAGACTTTTATTTGATTTTATTTGAAAATTATCAAATTGTTATTGAAATAGTGGCATTTATAAAAAAAAATATTTATTTATTAACAACCAACTACTATCATTACAGGTTACACCTAATTCAATAGTGTTGTTACATAATAAGCTGCCCGTGTGAATTCACTCAGAGTACACATAAATATATCGGTATGTTGGGACACCGCGTAAATGAATGCTTATTAGCGGCTTATATATACCATTAGTGTTCCTGATCCAGACTTGTTCACCATTATTATATGACGATAAATAAATGTATTGATTGTTAGCACTTGTGATGCTGTCGACGATTTATAGAAACAAAAATAATCTGTAATTGATGTATACTTGCAACATACATTTGTTTTTTTTAGACAACTCCCGCACTAGGGAATTTGATCCCTGTGTCCTTTATTACCTGGGTACTTTATAAACATAAATAGACGGACACAAATTACATCCAAAATCAGAACAACTATTTATGGGTCATACAAATAGTGGTCCAGCGATGGAAAGCGATGGAACCTGGGACACTAAATGCCGAGACTACTGTCTTCACTGCTGCGCCCCACGTGCAGTCGATTATCTAATTTCAAAAAATAAAACACAAGCGATACAAATTAAAAAATCTACTGATATAAAACTTTATTGAATGGGATATTCTACATGTCAAAAAGTAGATATTGAAAGCGTAATCTTGGTTTTTCTGGAATGTTATCTTATCTTGTGTATTGTCAAACAACGTGGCGTGTTACTGTAATGCTGTCAACCAACAGCTGATTATGTAAAAAAGTTTTTTTTATGGGGAAGATTTCTTCTCCTAACCCTGTGGCTGAGTTACGTAAACCTCCTTCTTCTGATAAACTACTGTTGTCTTATGACTACAGCTAGGACCTTAATGTTATTCCTAGCCTTAGCCTTACGTTACGTTGAGAAATGATACCACTTACGCTCAACTTACGCTTAACGCCCATACCCATAATATTGACTAGGACGATGATAGCATAACGCAGGTTAGGGTGTCTGTATAGATCTATTAAATTAATCCTAATAATTAGTGCACACTAGTAAAAGTTAAGAACTTCACGCAATGACCTACAAACTTTCTATCATATTACTCTCGCAGATCACTTCATGGAAAACTTCCAACACTTTCTATTATAATCATCAAATAAATAATAACGCACATAAGACTATCCATTCATTAATGTTGTGCATACATCATTATATAACTGATACACATTATCTATAACGATAGCAAAATACAGTGATAAAGTTTCCGAAAATTCTTTTACGAAGCGCAAGATGTCGTAACAGGCAACATTTGTTTACCACTCTCGCACCCGTCTGACCCAAAACGCGAATCTGTGTCAAGCAGTTTATTCAATCTGCGGGCCGAGAGTCTTAAGATGTTGTACAAAGTAAACTAGCTTCTGAGACTAATAGATTTACAGTTGAAAGTTGTGAGGCAAAACGTCATGGGGAACTCGACTACGCCCTTGTAGGTGTGTATCGCTCTGTCCTTGAATATGGTGTTAACGATGTGTTGGATGAAAGTGGAAAGAACGAGAACAAGTTTTGTCTATTCCGTAATTCACTTTAGATTAATATTGGTACCTAGTCAAATTGTTACAGACACATTTGTGTATGTAACTATTTGATTTTTAATGATTTGCTTTAATTTGAGTTAGTCCCATGGCAACTAAATGTGTTAACAAGATTATATTTGCTCTGTGGTGATGGCGTAGAATATCATCACCCCATCTCATCCCATAGGGGGCGTAGAAATCGCCCGATGGAATACAGACCTACCAGAGAACAGGCAGCAGCGTTTTTATGTGAACTAAGACCATCAAACTGAGATCGCCAACCCATCTGCCAAGCGTGGCGATTATGGCATATCCCCCCATTCTTTGGAGGCTGTTGTCCAGCAGTGGACGTACTTTTGGCCCATATGATGATAATGATGAAATTTGAAGCCCCCAGGTATTGGTATTGATATTGGATTGGATATTGATTATAAAGTTGGAGGATTATAATTTTGTATAACCAAAACAACATATTCATGCAAATGGCCCTTTAAAATTGAACCTTTTTAGAATTCGGCTCTAACCTTCAGATAAGATCAAAATAAAGTCTTAAAACCAAAAATTTTACCTGACAGTGTCTTATCTGGTGAAAAAATAGTATTGATGAGATATATTTACAAAACAATATTTATCACTAACACTTTCGGATAGTGATTATATAATTGACTACTTAACCAAAAGCAGTAGAGTGTAGTCAGTAATCATAATCAGAGTCGTGGAACAAGATAGTTCGGATTATTTTGTTTAGTTTATTTTAACTCTGGTTTGTAATAAACCGCCAAAGGTTTTTGTAGTTTTAATTTTTTTTTTAATTAATAAATTAAATTTTAATTTAAGTATTAAATCAATAGGTTCATTATTGCTTATAACTAAATACATAATTCTATTATTAACTGTTGTATACTAGGCAGAGCCTGTGCTATGGCAACCAGATGACTGACAGACGTACTAATATATTTATAAATCCATATCCATGCATTAGAGATAAATTACACCCAAACAGAGAACAAATAATTTTTCTCACCACACAAAGATTTGTCCTGGATGATTAAACTCTCGACCTTGGGCTTAGCACACAGATCACTAATAAGACGAACAAGCTAGTTATAAACTTAACAATATTCCATCCATCCATCCAAAAGTTAAGTTCTTGGCACTAGTCTGTGTAGCATTCTAAAATTTATCCCGTTGTAGAGCCATCTCTTTTACTTCTTGATAACTGTCCACTTGAATTTTTCTTTAACTTAATCAGTAAACTTTCTTCTCGGTCTTCCTCACTTTCTTCTTGCGTCTATCTTCCCTTCTATTATATTTGTGATAAACTGGTCGTTTCGGATTAGATGTCTTATCATCTAATCCGAATCCCTTCTGGTTTCTATGTTTTAAAAATTGACAATATTGAAAATATTAACAATATTAAGTTATTTAAAAACAATTAGCGAGATGCAAAGTGTGTCCCAAATAAATTAAGTTTCTTGTTCAGTCAGTAGCTTCCATGATTCTAATCTAAACGCTCGATTAGCAAAATTCGTCGGCAAATTCGCCATATGTGCTATCTCGACTGGGAAGTGGATAACCCAGCCCCGTCAGGTGTAACAGATAACAACATCACATGCTCCTTGCCAAACTACTATCGCGATCAATATTTATTAACTTCCACGCGTCCGCAAAATAATATTATAACATAATTGTACTCGTCAATGTAGGTAATTTAGTTTATCTGATAAAGATAACGGTATAATATTTGTACAGTACCTACACGTGTCACATTTTGACATGTCTTCATAAAATCCTGTCTGTGGCTCATTTTTTTTTTCTTCTCCCGTTTGGGAGCATTGGCTATGTATCGTCCATCTAAAACATAGGTATGTGACATTTGTACCCGTTCTATGATTATATTCGAAATTGGAATGTAATATATCAAAATGTATGACCAAAATTCAAAGTTGCCTGTAACGGTAATATCGACTATTTACAGAGCACTTTTAAATTTACTACAGCTACTTAAAAATTATATTTATTTATAAGTCCTAAGTTTATTAAAAAATTTGAACATCTGTATTGAAACCTACTATGGTACAATTTGATAAAATAAACGGTTAACAATCAACTGAGTCCACTTCTTACATATTATTATATTTGAAAAAAAACTATACTCGAATCAATTCGATTGTTTCAAGAACCTCCTCCTTTTTGGAAGTGGGTTAAAATATAATAATATTATACAACAGGCAAATATAAGTGTATACATATAAATAAATATAAGTGTACAATATAAGTTATTGAACATTTTATTGCATTTAAAATAATTTTAAGGAATTACGGCAATTAATGCAGCACTATTTCTTTATATACCTGTATAAAGAAATAGTGCTGCATTAATTGCCGTAATTCCTTTTACAAATAAAAAGAGGTTGCATAACTAGTTTCCTTATAAGAAAAATAAAAACAAAATAGCGAACGCACCGCGCGGCATCGTGTTGGCAACATTGACCGCGCGAAAAAAAAGTAATGGCCGCCGTCAAGGTCACAAGAAGCTGTCCTAGTCACGGAGGGCATTTACATTTTTTAAACAGGGCTTGCAGCAATGCACTTTTAGCAGATTCGTGTAATATGTATTTAATGATATTTAATTAGCGAGGTTTGTATTATTAGTAGATTACTTTCATAATATACAGGAAAAGAAAAATAAATATGTATTTTTTACTTTGTTTCTGGCCAGGTGTCAGTATCAGTACCAAAAATATTTATGTAATTATTGTTTGGGATTTGGTATCTGAAAACTTTCACTCTCTAATTTAGAAAAATGCTCTATAGAATAAAGTTGTAAATGAAAAAAAGAATAATCAAAATTTATTCTGTCACGTACTCTTAGTTTATGTCATACATGTTTAATTAATCGAAAAGTCATTAAAATATAAAATCATTAAAAAAGCTGGTTAAACGTTTAACGTAAGTTATATTATGTTCGATGACGCTAAACAACCAATTAAAAGCATATGCACGTCATATAATAAAGAATATAGAAAATTATAGGCCTTTTTTAAACTTAATATATACGTGAGATGCATGAAGAAATTTAATTACTTGGAAATCGATTTTAGTGAACTTTAGGCGAGAATAATAGAGACCTTTAAAACTTAATGTCCTAATAATATTGTATTATATATAGTCCGCCAATTAACTTAGAACTTAGAGTTCTTTTCAATAGAAAATATGCTACTTTTGGATGAAGAGAACACGTGTTATTTAATTGTTATTTTTATCTTTAGAAAAAAACACAAGGAAAACAAAGGTTAAACAAAAAGAATTTAAAAATTTGCTCTATATATAAACAAAATCCATAAATACTCAACACAAACATAGTATGATACAAAAAGAGAGCTCGTTAGTACAATAATACTTTATGTAATTGGAATTTGATAACATAAAAAATATTTGTTTTGTAATTATTATATATTTAACATCAATTTAGTTCAGTCGTGTTCAGTAAATTTTTAAGCAGTAGTTTTAAAACAAAATCGAAATACCTATCCAACCGATATCGAATATCGACATTGCAAGTTGCCTTGCAAAACCAGAATCTTCTCATTGTAGACCCGTTTCAGATAAGAAAAAAAAAGTGTACGGTACGCGAAGATGGCATGGGAACGTCGTAAGCGCACCAACTCTACAATTTTTTTCATTCAACTGCACTCGACCCTACGCAGGCGAGATAAGACGCATTTTAGAAAAAATAAACAAATGTCGCTGAAAAAATACTGGCAGGACCATAAAAGGCGTTGCACCTGTCACTAGGCTCCTAGTACTAGGCAGGTTGTAAGAATTAGGCTTTAAATCACAATGATTAAAACTTCGTAAGATGATGGAAATATTTAGCCACTTTACAACCATTAAAACGTACATACCCGTAAAAATTTCATTTGTGAATCGCATTGGGCTGTGTATTTGATTTCGTAGGTGATCTTAGGATTGCCATGGTGTTGAAAGGGGTTGTGTTGACGGCGAGGAATATCACCACTTCACCAAAGTCAAATTGGAGCCAAAGAAATATGGGACAGAGAACTGGCAGCAGGCTCTATCTGTGAACTATGAGTCCATACTGCGATCTCAAATCCATCTGCCAGTCGTCCTTACTAATGATAGTTTAGGTTGGGTTTAGATAGGTTTTATTGCGGTGATTCTTCGGGAGGCTATTGTCCAGTGGTGGACGTGTTTCGGGTGATATAATTATAAAGAAAGTTATGATATATCAAACTGAGAATTTTAATTGTTCAGTATCATTAAAACTAACGACTGATTGAAACGATGTTGTAATTACTCTAATTTTCCCATCATCCATTTATTCCTACCAAACTTTATAAGAGTTTCTACCCGTGACTTAGTCCGCGTTGACTTTAACATTAGGACAATAATGTTAATTCCACAGGAACGTAACATGTGTCATATGTAACAAACTATCTATGTGCTATGTTATGATTAGTTTTTATAACTTATGCAAGGAGCTAAAATAGTGAAAAACTGTATGGGGTAACTGCCGCAATGAATTACGTGAGTTACCAGTTACAGTTTTCTAAGTGATCCAAATTCGATGACCCGTTTTAGGTGATTGAGTAACAGACAGCCAAACACCCCAATTACAAACTTTCACATGTATAGTATTAGTAGGAATATACATAAGTACATACCTGTTAAGTATTTTATGATTATTCATGAATCAAAATTCATTTTGTTTTACAGTATAAAGATGCTATCAAAGTACTAAAGAACCCTAATCAACTCCAAATTATGTTCAAAGGAAAAACATTAATTGGTTTGTTTACGAAGTGAGTGGTGACCTTCGTGTAACTATATAGTAAACAATTTTACCTACTACCTACTTATCTGAAACATCAATTGATCCGGAACCTGACTCATTTCTGGAAAGTTAATGAGAGACATACAGGAGTTACCAGTTACATTAATTTATTAACTACTGGCTGTGCCCCGCCGTGTTACCCCCAAATCAAGCAATCCTACTAATATTTTATTAATGCGAAAGTTCGTGAGTAAGGATGAATGGATGTCTGTTACTCTTCCACGCAAGAACTAACCGAATAGCAAATAGATATAGTTTATAAAGTTGAACGCGAGTGAAACCGTGGGGCATAGCTAGTTTAATATGTATATACATGTATCTTGGGAGAACTTACACACTACCATCTGATCCCAAACTAGGGAGATCGTGTACTATGGCAATCAGACAACTGATATACATATATTTAGAAATATATACATATTTTAAAAAATACAATAATTTATTGCAATGTATAGAAGTAGCAACTAATACTTATTAGTAATATTTATAAATATATACTTGAGGATTTAAAACTCATCCCAAAATTTTATTTAATAACTATAAATTTATGGAATTATATGCATCATTTATTTGGAAAAATAAATTAATTCATGGGTAAAAAAATGGAAAATATATCAAAGACTAAAACAAAAAAGAAGTGCCTATTTTATGATACTTGATAACTAATATTCTTTTAACGACGCGGTGCGTAGAGTGTGTTAAAAGTTATTATTTTTAATACTTTTACTGTGTCACTTAATTGCTTAGACCGGTTGGTCGGTAGCTAGTAGCAACGACACTAAATTACTATCTGCGAGCGATGCGTCTGAGCACTTCGTATACGGCGCGCCTGATTGGTGCTAGTCTGCTGTTATTAGGGCTGTCAGTTCATTTAATTATTTTTTTATTGAGGTTAACGGATGTAGACCGTTAAGAAAAAAAATGTGAAGCACATTTCGCTTACTAGAAAGAACTGCAAGTTACCATTTGTACAATAACGTAGGACATTTTAGTGAATTTTATTACATAATAAATATAAAACAAAAATATGTTCCTTATGAATTAAATCAGTTCTGTTTTATGATATAGTAAGAGTCTGCATTGTTCTCTGAAAATACCATTCAGATATTTGCCTACGATTAACTTGAGAACTAAATAAAGAACCATTATAACATAATAAATATAGCTAGAAGAATACGTAGTATAAAATAATGCAAGTTAACCTTTGTACAGTAAGGCAGAACAAATTTTTAGTGAATTTTATTACAAATAAATTAAACAAATTTAATATGTTCCTTATAAATTAAATCGGTTCTTTTTTATGATGTAAGGCGTTTCTGCATTGTTCTCTGACTATAAAATTAAGCGTTTTTGTCGGGATTAACTTGAGAACAAAATAAAAAACCATTAACGTAATAAACATAGCTAAAAGAATACATATAATAAAAAAGGGATGTCTAAGATTGTTACGTTTTATGAGTTAATATGAAATAATTGCCATAATTTAAATTATAATTACTATTACATATATATATATATATACACAATAAACCATTACAGTTACAGGTAATTACGTTTAAGTATCTCTACATGTATTTTGTTCCCAAATTTATTCAACAAAAGTTGAGTTTTGACAAGTAATTACAATCATCGTTCGTGGAATACGGCTGCATAGATTATGTTAGTAATCTCATTTTTTTGAGATGTTTATTGTAAGATGTAGCTACTTAAATGTAACCGTCATCTATATGATCTAATTACATGTATGTAACGCGTGGTACATGTTAACCTAATAAATGTATCCGTCATCTATATGAGCTAATTACATGTATGTAACGCGTGGTACATGTTAACCTAATAAATGTATCCGTCATCTATATGAGCTAATTACATTTATGTAACGCGTGGAACATGTTAACCTAATAAATGTATCCGTCATCTATATGAGCTAATTACATGTATGTAACGTGTGGGACATTTTAACTTGATGGTAAGCTATTGTAAATTGGTGCACCTGCCATGATGCCTCTGCAACACTCAAGGTCGACTAGTAGAAAATCCCTTAAGCATTATGTCCGCCTACGTACATTCAATGCACTGAAGTGTAAATAAATAATAAGCAGTTAATGTAGCCTATAAAGATTGTAACAAACAAGGCACCACTGATGCGTTGTAGACCCTGCAGTACCGCCGATAAGGTCTGGCGAACATGCTTACTCTAAGCACCGCAACATAAAAGCGCGGTCAATACATAACATTTTTTTGATTGAAATAAAGTTCAAAATGGCGAAAATCATTTTTGACAATGTTCATTACTATTGTGTTTTCTTCTAATTGTACATTATTTATAAATTTAATTAAAAATGCCCGGTCATTTCATTTAAAAATTCGATTAGATGTTCGTAATTAAACCAGTCTTATTATCTCTGGTTTTCTACGTAAACACATATGAATTTATTTTATATTTATATCTAATATGTTTTTTTACATTACGTTGTTAATTCCGGATAAATAAAAAGCTAAAAAACCGTTTTTTTAACTAGGGTTATATATAGAGTAATTTTATTGTTATATTAGATAATCACGGGGACAAATCCTAAGCGCGGAGACGCTCAGAAAAGAAAAACTTTGATGATTATCCATTATTAGACTAACCGCGCGCATAGGTGCTTTATCTCTTCAAAGACTCGAAGACTGCCGTGAGCAGGAACTCTCGTCAGTTGGCTAGAAGCGCCTCGATCCATTACTTATTTTGTTTATATAGGACAATTGAATACTATTTTTATGCATAATTAAAAATAGCGTTCGTGATAGCCCTAGGTGTTCCAGGTGCCTAAAGAAAATTCCGGCTATTCCACTAAGATACCCGTCCTCCATATTAAACTCTAGGTTCTTACTTTATCTACGTTAGATTTAACAATCTTCAAAGAGCACGTACTTAGGAAATTAAAACCCATGCATAGTTAATAAATGTATAATTATTATATGAATTGCGCATATTAGTAATGATACGATCGAGTTTATGGTGTCTAAGTCATTAAATAAAGATTAAAATACTTTAGGCCAAGTTTTATTATAATTTTTATTTTAGTATCGCTTTAGGAGGCATAGCAACAATAAAAATTAAAATAATATTAGTCAGACGTGCTAATTACCATCTCTATACATATTTTAAATTAATCTTAAATCAGACCGTATTACACGACTTTAAAAGATTCTTTTAAAGTCGGATAAGACAGGCTTGCCAATCAAATACTAATACTAAATTTTTATCACAGTCAAATTTTTATCTTAGTGACAACACCCGCACTATTATAAGGAATCCTTGTATCGCGGGGTCCTTTACAAACGTATAATTGCCGCCCATAAAGTACACCCACACTCAGAATAACAACTTAAGGGTTAAGTACATAAATAGTTGTTATGTGCGGGAATCGAACCCGGGATATGAAGTGGTGTCTCAACTGCTGGACTACACGTGCAGAACGATTTGTACGTATGTATGCGATTAATACATTCTTTGTGAACTTATTTAGAGAAAGCTTTCAAATGTGACTCATATCAATTTTCTTCATATTGATTCGCAGAAAGAAAAGTTGAAGTCGAATCTATATATTTTTTTAAACAATTATTATTTCTAAAACAACATATAAAATATTGTTTTCGAAAGTAGATTAAACAATCTAGGATTTCATAATTTATATTAAAATCTCAAGTTACTGTTGTGATTCCAAAGTCATAACTTATGTGCAATATATCGGAATATTGAGCGAAGGTTGTCATAAAAGTCAAGAGAGGAGCAGGGTTATGCAACAGAAAAACATTCTGCTTAACACTTTGCAGAACCAATATTGGTACACATTCACCCATATACCGCATAGTCAAAATATGTGATGCACTAAAAAAGGACTTTTATATATTTAATAGTTCTATCGCCTCACTAAAGAAAACACCTCAAATAAAGATAAACCAAAAATTTTGTAAATAAAATTTAACTAGAAATTTATTATAATAATTTATTCTTGTTTTAAGGTAGTTTACGTTTTAATTTTGTTTAGGTATGTTTATTTATTTTATTAATGCTGTGTCTGCATCTAGTAGGACTATTGCTTTATCTGTAATGACTGTTGGTTTTTTACATTTTCATATGTTACTTGTCTGTATCCAGTTTAGAAGACCAATAAACGAAAAAAAAAGAGGCGTTGGATCAATTTGAAATTGTATTACAATTGTTTTATTGGTTTGAATATAGAAATGGTGAAGTTCGTTCTATGTTTCTTAAAAAAGTAATTATTTCAAAATCAATTTTGTAAAGTAAAGCAAAAATCAAATTAGATGATTAAACTTGGGTTTTCATAATTTATTGCTAGTGATATTTTAAATTATTTTTATCGTTCCGAAGTCATAAATTATGTGCCGTTTATCGTAATATTCAGTGAAACTTGTCATTAAAGTCAAGATGCGTCGCCCATGATGTCATATACACAAGAAACTTTGCAAACATTCGGACGTTAGTTGGATTAATTACAAATTGTACTAAAGTTCTATTAATTGTACTAAAGTTCTAGTAATTTGTCACAAAATAACCTAAACATGATTTAAGAACATTTCACATTCGAGTGCATTTTTTATTTCTGTTACATGTTATATATATGTATACTCATGTTTTATATAAGTTGGGTATTCGTCGATCTTATCATCTAACCAATCTATCTTATTCATAATATTTTCCGCAGGATAATGTATTGCATTAACCTTAGATATCGGTGAAAACTAAAAAGATATGGTGAGATTATATAAGAAAACGCTCACTCTAAACTATTCCCTAGATCCACTTACATGATACAATTTAGGTAGGTGGTTGTTGCGTTAATGTTGTAGTCATGGGTGTGAGTAAGGTAGGCAGAGCTCATCAGGGAGGAATGAAGGGTTAGCAACGCGCGAGCGGTGCCATGTATGATGCAAGATTACATTAGCCGCCCACAATCAGGTGCGCATGCTTGCGTGCCAACTTGGTACTATTAAAAAAATAAGAACCACCTAAAGATATTTTTCGTTTGGTTTTCATAAATATCGAATGGTTTATGAAAATAATTACCTATTTTTAATTACGACCAAAGAACACATCACATATCGTAAGGCGTTTAAGGCTGAATTTTTAGGAAGCTAATTCCTAAATCACAGTGGTTAATCGGTTCCTCCAGTTTCAACTAGTACGGCTTTAATCTAACTTACCTAAACTATATATCTTAGTAAAAAGAGCATCTGATCTAGTTATTTTATGACAATCACGAACTATATAACAATAACTTCGAGTATTCTTTATTTAACTCTTTATTTACGTAACGAATCATACAATCGTCCCCTATATCCACTTAAATATTAATAGACATAACTCCTATGGACACGACCAAAACCTAAAAAACGACGTTAGTAAAAAACAAGCTTTTATAGCCGTTTTTGAACGGTACCATTGTTTCAAAACATACTCAATTACACACATACCTCGTAAGTTGTGACGTAAGCGTCGCCGAAATTACGTCAAGTGTCCCTTGAGGCCAGTCGAACTATAAAATCTCTTCATGAAATTGCCACGCCTCTTAAAATATGTCTGATTTAAAACATACCTGTAACAATAAATAAAAATATTAATAATTATTAACATATATTTTTGGATGCTTGTTATTATTAAAACATACACTCATAATTACTATTTACATTCAAATTTTATAGTAATAACTAAGACAAATCAGAACTAATGTTAAAATTGTTGATAATTATTTCGTGTTTTTTTATTTATTTATTTTGGGTCGCTTTATAACATCTAGGGTCATTAGCGACCACGTTTAATAGTACAGAATACAATAAATTAAATTAGTTTATACACCTTTATCATTTGCAAAAAAGCAAATGTCTGTGAACATCCATGTTTGTAATGGAGAATGTCAAAAAGTAGTGTAATTATCGTTTTGAGGTTATCCATTACAAACATGAAAATTATCATGGGCTAGATTTTCGAAAATTAGAGTTCCCTACTGAAACTATAATAGTGTAACAAAAATGTTACCAATAAAAGTAATTATTTAGCCTGAACTGCGAAATATTATCGAGTTCCTAAAATTATGTACTAGGTACAGACGCCAGCACGTCCAGCTACCCCAATCTGTCAAATTTCCCCAATTGAAAGTGAACCTTACTTATGTGATAACGTTAAAAATCTATAAAAGAAATTTGACAGATTGGGATAGATGGATGTGCTGGCATCTGTAAATAATTCTCATAGAAGAAATTAATGTGCTACATATTGACCCACAATATATACTAAAATACTAAAGTGTAAAGAAAGAAAATATTAAATTCATATAACTTTAGTGTTTTGGTGTTTTTACACGTTAGTATTTTAGTATATATGTTGTGGGTCAATATGTAGCACATTAATTTCTTCTATGAGAATTATAGTTAAGTTATTTGTCATCTATTATAATTAAATCACAATAACGGATTTTTTTCCAACACAAAACACAATTAAAATCGAAAGTTTAAGCAATTGTTGGTCCAAATAAAGCACTTATTTAAAATACTAATTTAGGGGAGAGTCACTAATTAATTATATAGTATTTATTTTAAAATGTAAATTACTACTGCTCTATAAAGATTAAAAAGGAATAAATAAATATAATAATAAGATTAAATAATAAACACGTCATAAACAACCTTAAAAAATGGTTCCTGACTTCTATATTTATTAATGACGTAAATACGATAGTAGATTTGTATGATAATTTGTTGATTTTTTAAAGATTAGAGAATTTATCGGTACTCACGTCACTATCAACCTTAAGTCGAGTGTTCCTGGCTGCGTTTATAGTTACATATTAAATTTGGAAAAGGCTAATGAATGCCGCTAATTTTAATTAGGAACAAGTAAAAAATGAACATATGTATGAACATTGAAATTTTTGTAAAATATGGCCAAGCGGTAATAGAATATTAATATGTATGTTTGAATTGCGTCAATGGAGTCAATAGATAAAGAAGTTTTCAATTGACTACAAAAATAAGCAATCAACTTTATTGAATTAGGAAGATAACTGCAATAAATTAATATATTATTTTAATAAAATTAAGGATACTTTCATGATATATATTTATATATCATGAAAGTACTCTCAGCATGGCTTTTCAGGCTACCGTTTTGCGTTGAATGGACCAGATATTTTTAGGACACGAATACTTATGTATTTATGTAATATGTAAATCCCATATGTACATGACTGCACACAAACGTGCGCATATACCACAAGCATAATTATATAAGTAATATTCATTCGGGAAATGTAATTTTGTAGCTTTACATAATGTGTAAAGTAAAAATAACATAGTTAAAAGAAATGATCAAGACTGTTTGAATAAAGTCCGTGCCTAATTCAAAATAACGCAATGTAAGTATTGTCATTTATTGTAGTATTCCAAATTATTGATTTTTATTTACAGTCCACTTGATGAAGTGCAAAGAAAAATTAAAAAGAAATATTAAATTATCCAAATGTTGAACACAAAATGTAACTGAAGCTCAATATTTTCATAGGCAAGGGATTTAGCGACTTCATACGATATAGGTTTATCAAATGCGACACGGGAAACCTACGCGTGTTCAGAAGCAGTTTCCAAAACTGGCTAAAAGGATGAAAGTTAAGTTTTTCCTACTGAACAAAAAGTAGGCACAGATTATAAAACTTTTCTCTAACCTCATTGTATAATTTTATTAGTATTTAGATTGACATAAATGGAAACTTTGAAATTAGACGGATGCTCAACGAGCTAGAACTAGACATTTTGTAAGCTTTCGATGAAACGGTGAGCCTACTAACAGATGAAACCACATATCATACAAAAACTATCAAAGCTATGTAATATGCTATGTATATACTAGCCCACATGGCTAGTTATTGAAGGGATTTAACATTAAAAAGACGAATTTCTATTAACTCTGTGTCTTTTTTAACCCTATTAGGGGATGAATTTTTAGAAATCACTCCTTGCAACACCTGCTTTAAAAATGTACAGACGCCAGCACATCAAGCTACCGCAATCTGTCAAATTTCTCCAATTGAAAGTGAACCTTATGCTTATGAGATAAAGTAAAAAATCTATAAACCTAAATTTAACAGATTGGGGTAGCTTGATGTGCTGGTGTCTGTACCTTCCGAATAACTTTCGATGCGTCTGTAGGCCCATCGGCTTAGGTGGTTGTCTATCAATCAGTCAGCTTTAATTTTATTAATATATAATCATTTCAATAAGCATAGCGTGTTTTTGACTGACTCCATTAGAAGAAGTTTTACAATTTGACTATACGGTTATTTCTTTCGTAACTCGTCTTTGACTTTCATAACTCAATAGGATAGGAAGTCTTTGTTAAGATAAGTTGAAGAAGTTTTTAAAACAATAATTATTTTTCGTATCTGAATGATTTATATATCTCCATCGATGTAAAAATATAAGAATGCTTAGCTTAACCGACTTATGAATGATGACTGAGACGCCAGCACATCCATTTACTCCAATCTGTCAAATTTATTTTATAGATTTTCAACTTTATCACAAAATATAAGGTTCACTTTCAATTGGGGAAATTTGACAGATTGGTGTAGCTTAATGTGCTGGCGTCTGTACTAGCTGACAGATGTACCTAGCCTTCCTTGAAGGTATTTCTAGGCATACGTGGTACCCGTCAGTGGCGTGTCAACAAGCAATTTCGGGCAAGCTGTCATGGCGTTCACACTAACCGGTTAATATTTTAGCATTTTACTTACCTATATTAAGTAGGATTTTATATTGTGATATACACACATCAACAAAGTCTAGGGATACGTTATTTTGAAATCAAACATGGCTTTATTGTTTAAAACCTATTTAGTTTCCTTAAAAAGTTTATTTACAGATTTAAACCTTGTCTATTCTTTATTCAAAATTTAAAAATTAAAATGAGAAACAAATGAAAACACGCAAAGCACAGCGCAATCTTGAGTTGTATCTAATTTCAAGAAGTTGCATTAAAATTTTTTTTGCGTGTTAATTGAAGAAAACCTGATAAATTGTTTTATTTTCTTTTCTCAATTGGTTGTGTAAGCTTTTTAGCGTCATGCCACGCCATCATTTGAGTCGAGATGAAATGTTACGGGCAGTTGGCATGTTACAAAACGGTGCTATTCAACGCGTCGTTGCTGAGTCTCTGGGCACAAGCCAAAATGTGGTATCCAGGCTGTGGTCACGTTATCGCGCTACTGGAGATGTGGCAGAACGGCACACAGGTAGATATCGTGTTACCACTCAGAGACAAGATCGATTTCTCCAAATGACCGCCAGAAGACTACCCAATATCACAGCGATGCAACTAGTGCAAAGGCTCCAGGAGGGTCAGCAGCTGCTGGTGAGCGACCAAACCGTGCGAAGGAGGCTGCATGAAGTTGGTCTTCATGCTCGCAGACCGCTACGAGTCCCAGCGCTGCGACGTGGCAATCGCGGTAGGCGACTTTTATGGGCTCAAGAACATTTGACATGGAGTGATCAACAATGGTCATTGGTGCTGTTCACTGATGAGTCCCGCTATGGATTTCATCCAGATTCGAGACGAACACGCGTTTGGAGAACTCCAGGCAGGGTCAGCCGTCTCCGACATCCACAGGAGGTCCACTCTTACCAAGGCGGGACAATTATGGTGTGGGCAGGAATACGAATCGGCGGACGAACCCAACTCATTTGGATTCAGGGCAGCATGACTGCCCATAGATACCGTGAGGAGGTAGTAGAACGTGTCATTGTCCCGCTCAGGGCCCTAACGGGGCAAGAATTTCAGCTCATGCATGACAATGCACCTTCCCATACAGCGCGGCTGGTGAGGGCCGCCCTTCGAGAACACGATGTTCAGGTATTAGATTGGCCTCCACAGTCGCCAGACTTAAACCCAATTGAACACGCCTGGGACATGTTACAGCGAAGAGCATTGAGGGATTTTCCGCCCAACTTGACAACAGAAGAACAACTTTTCGAACATTTAAAAAGAACTTGGGACTGCATACCCCAGCAAGACATTGACACCTTAATTTTAAGTATGGAAAATCGTTGCCGCTGTGTGATTAATGTTAGAGGAGGAAATACCGATTACTGATTATCAGATTTGGTAAGATTTTTATTCATTTAATTCGATTGAATAATTTTATAAGAATAAAATGTTTTTGTTCACTCAGTAATTTTCTATGGCTTAATTAATTTAAGACTTTTATTAATTAGAAAAACAAAATCGCATCGTGTTGTTAATGTTTAAATATCGGCCATGAAATTATCTTTAATTCTTCCATTTACAGTCATAACAAAATGTTTATAGTTTTCTAGATAATCAATGAAATGTTCAATATCCCTAGATTATGTTGATGTGTGTATTTCGAAATGTCAGACCTTCAGTTGTTTACTTTTCGTGTTTGAGGAAATATTTAGTTTTAAAGGCTAAAGTGTCATGTTTTATTTTGGGTTAGTTTAGTTGCTAATTATTAATATATTTTTGAACGTTTGTCGTTGACTTAATTATATACGATAATTTTTTATGAGTACATTCAATTTATAACATGGTAGGAGGCAAAACACTAAAAAGAATTAAAAAGGTTAACAAATAAGAAAAAGAATACACACATATTTGATTTATTGGGGTGTCATTTGTTAATAAGTAATAATAAACAAATGTGACACGAGGACGGAATGACGGAAGATATCACTGCATGGGGTAATAAATATAATACTAAGACAAAATGTGATAAAGTCAATGTACAGACGCCAGCACATCCAGCTACCCCAATCTGTCAAATTTCTTTTATAGATTTTCAACTTTATCACAAAGTCATAAGGTTTACTAGTGCATAGGTCTAGTAGTTAATGAGCCTGACTGCTAATACAGTTTATTTATTTATTTATTTTTTTATTTATTTTTTATTTGCATTATATGGTACAGTTTATTTGAAGTCCCTGGATCCTGTGCTAGGTTATTAAACCTGTGTTACAGAATACAGTGTCCTCCCCGCTTTTAGTATGACAACAATAATTTATGCAACAAAGTAAAATCAAAATGAATTAAATTAAAAATTACACGTAAAGAAAGTTACAATTAATATTAAAACATTATTACAATAAAATAAAGACCTTGTTCAAATAAAATTAAGACATGATTACAATAAAATTAAATATAAAATAAAAATTAAGCCATTATAAAATAAAAATTGAGACATTAATAAGTGGTCCTGATTTCCACTCAAGACAAATCCTTGTGTGATGAGCTTGGTTATTTGTTCTGTGTTTGGGTTTAAAGTATCTTTAACATGTATGTGTATAGAAATACATAACTATGTTTATCAGTTGTCTGGTTGCCATGGCAACCAGTCTGGGATCTATCAGTCTGCCAGGATCAGATGGCAGTATGTTAGTGGTCACAAGATATTTATTTATTTAATCATATTTTTTGTGCAATAAAATATTGTAGTGATTTATTATTATCAGTTTTATATTCCAATAACACAATGATATGTTATCCAGATGCCGTGCAACGTGTCAACATGTCATGGCCTTAGGTTATTAAGTCATGTTTACTTACGATTCGGTAGGCTGCATTTAATATATTATATATTACTAATAATTGGTAACACTATACAAAGAGCAAATAGACGTCCTGATTCTATACCAATAGCTAATAAGCTACTAAACTTTCGTTATATTAGAAAAGTAGTATATGCGTTATCGTTTACATAGTAGAAGCTCTGCTTAGTTTGGGATCAGCTGATGACCGGGTGAAAATAATATCACAGGATATTTATTATATTTGTACATTCGAAAACATTATTATTTGATAACAAATTGAATGAGAGGTTTGGCAGTTCCTTATTTAAATACACTGACGCTGCTGGATTGAGTAAAGAGAGTTGTAATGGACAACTACAGTATAAAATCTACTTAGTATAAATTGTCTATGATAGGGAGTTACGTTTAAAAGAGAAAGAATTACTTCAAAATCACGTTAGAAACTAAAATAAATTAGGTTTGGTGATCTGTTTCTAAGCGGTTTAAGCACTTCGGTTCAATACCGTATAAATATTTGGGGAAAAGTAAGAAACTTTCGTAGTCTGCAGTTGCTTAGAGATTTGAGCTGTCTTTTGGTTATATGAGAATTTGTATGATAATTATAATTATAAATAGTTAGAAACTTGACGCTTAGTCATTTTGCTTACTCGTTTCCTTTGGCTTTCAAGGTCAGGTGTCAATATGTTAAGCGCAGTGGATGGGCTGAATCTGCACAAGAGGCTTTTTCTTTGGTACCAAAATGGGCAAAATTAATTCAAAATGTATAACAACCTAATGTATAATAAAATAATAAATTATTCGTTAAAAATAAACTAAAATCATCAAAAGTCGTATAAATCTATTGCGCAACTTTTCTATTATTTATTTATTAATTTTTCCGTTTCTGGTACGGACAGGAAAATGTGTTTTTCATGCAAAAACCAGTTACTGGAAATAATGAAAATAACTGAAAATAATATTTAGACTCCATGATTCCGTAAAATTAAAACATATCTCTGTCCGTAATAATTTTAGTAACTTTAATATGTGATATTGTAATAATGAAGTACTGAGTAGCTAAATGGGGTATTGTAGATAGTAAAAGAAAGGTTAAAAACGTTATAATATATAAATAAAAAAGGATTTTATTCACGTAGACTTTAAAAAAGCGCGTATAAATAGTCAGAACATGTTTGTAGTATTATAGTTAAGTATACATAATATTTCTAGTTACATATTTATAAGTACACAGATTATTAAAACATTTACAAAGTTTATTTTATAATATTAATGATATTTAGCTAGCTTGTATTAAATTATTGTCAAATATTATTTCACTCATATTATATTTTATCATATTTTATATATTTCATAACTTGTAATACTTATCATGTGGCGACACTAAAAGTCTTGTAGAACATCAGTCATTAGTAGTATAGAGACACGAAATGTAAGTTCTTCCCTTTTAATTCATAATTTGTAAGTCATTTCCGACTTGATGTTATAAGTTTTTAGCTTAACTTTGGTAACCAAGTTTAAATACTACATTTATATTTTAATCACACTTTCAAATTCATTTGCTGTGTATTTATTATAAATTTATATTTCTTAAATATCTGTTGCAAACTATATCTGTTTTATTTTTATAAAGTTATTCGTGTCATGTTTCGATTTTGTTTTTAGGTGTTTAATATTTTATTTTGTGAATCTATGTCTTTTACATGCGAGTTGCAGACACACCTCATATTTTTAACTTGAACACTTCCTCATTATTACGACCATAGAGAAAGTCAAGATTAAAAAATTAAAAACCATAGATGCGTGTGTTTTCCTTGAATACAAACAGGTTTAGTAAATGCATTTATAGACACCATAACAAATGCATAAGAGTTTTAATTTTTCTTCCTCACGCCATTAGAATATACTTTATCAACCAATGCTATTGTTAATTCAGCATATAAATATGAGAATTTAATATCAGCCCCTGGAATTTTTAATAGCCATAAAGTATTTTGGGTAATCAAATTATTAGCATGCCTTTCACCGCTTAATTTATAAGTGAAAGGTTCACATACGAATGGGTTTGATTGTTTTGTTGTTAGACTAATAGGTTCATGATCAGAAGTAATTTATTAAATTAGTCTTGGTTGATCTTTTCAAAGAAAGATCTTTTAGAGTTAAAATAGTTTCTTATTTATTTGTTTCGGTAATAGATACTCTTTTGGCAGAATAGGTCAAACCACTCAATAGGCTGACGCTTTGTTGTTAGATGACTAAAGTCGTAACCGACAGCTTTACGTAACGTCCCAAGTTGCTAAGAAATATCTAATTTCTGAGCGTTGTTGGTCACCCATCTATAGACTAACCAAGCGCCTAGGTGCTTAAGGTCATCTACAGATTGGGAACCGGTGACACATCTGGCTTGGAGCGCAAAATTTATATATCTTTCATTGCTAAACTAGATACGTTTTCGTATAGCAAGTTTCATGGTTGCTTTTACCTTTATTCACTTTTAAAATCTAATGAATTCTTTATTGTTTTACTGTTCCCGCTTTACTCCTTTTTAACACAATTTTAACTATTTTATAAAACTTTTAATCAGCTTCTCATTCAGTCTGAAATTAAATTTGTCATGGTATTTCATGGCCTACACCTGGATTTACCAGCTCTACATATTTGTTATATTAAACACAGAAAAGTTGTATAAATTTAAATTATTACTTATTAATTATAATACCTATTAATTCGTTAATTTTATATACCTATTTACCTATTATGGTTAATTCACTCCGCTTAATTAAAATTATCAATTCAATCATCAACTCATTATTTTAACATTAATCAATGAGATAAAGGTACTTTAAATTACTCTTATATAAATGGCTGTTCACATTTTATGATATCAAACAAAAAATATAATCAAGAAAAAAAACAGCAGGCATAACAAAATAATCTGTAAACAAGAAACAAAAACAAACGTTTCAACATGGCGGTTGATACGTCACTGGTACTATCGGTCTCGGCCACGTTATCACCGGGCGTAGACGATCCGTTTTTAGAAATATTAATTCAGTAATAACTGCTGTACTATTTTTAGTGCGGCCTAGTCTAAAAATACACCGTAGTGGCGAGCTGTGACGCTTACACATGATATTTACTGATGTTACTCATGTATATAACAGTGTCAATGACTTGTTGCAATTTATTGGTTATATTGTTCGCGATTGACATAGAACAGCGATGCTAAGGTTATCACTTATCACCAATCAGGCGCCTAGCTCGATGTAGAGAAGAAAGATGACTTGCAGTGTTAATATTTGTTTTACTGAAATTCGATATTCAACTTGCAAAGGTTTCTATCCCATAGCTCAATTACTTTGAATAATACTACGTAAACAATTTTAAATGTTAGATTTTAAGTAACGTTACGAAGTTTTTTTTAGCAAAAAATTGGACAGCACAAAAGCGTTACATACCGCCTTTAACAATTAATAACATCAATTGGCGTTTGTCTACGCATAATCAAAATATACATAAACATCAGTACACAAATACATGTTTCAATTTGACTTCTGTTAATCAAAGTATCCAATGAACGTCGCAAACTAACACGATTTGATTCTATTAGTACTCGATTTAAATTCACCATGCGAGGACATTAGCAAATTAATAGTTAAATTACGTAACTAGATGTCCAGTATTCGGACGATATTGGACGCGAGACGTGCTCGAGTGAGTTGTAGTCGTAACGCAAGGCTGACTAGTCGACATTGACCGTGAAGTAACAACATCACAAAAAAAACTTATGTTTCCGCAAATCGAGATCGACGAAACCAAGTTGAAAAGCAAAGTCTCGTTGAAAAACGCGGAGGTCATTACGTCACAATTATCGTATACTGTTGTAAACCACGTAGCGACTGCCCAACAAAAAATAATCGTAATTTCATTGCAGAGTTTCAATCAAGTGGAGTAGTATATAGATAAGATTTGAATTTAATTGGCTTGATAGTCGAGTGCACGTGGGTTTTTGGTAGAGTCTATCAAAAGTCGGTTGAAGGCTTAATTCCAGTAGGCTTTCACCACATTAACAAATCTTGATTCGTTCTTTTATATTTAAGAGACTGGTAGTCTATATCAACCGTAAAGAGGGATCTTATTACTTTGTATTTTCAAATCTTTACCTTAACTTAGTGGTTCATTGGCTTTATTTAAAAACTTGAATACTAATTTTAGGTGTGAATAAACCTGTCGACCTAAAGGACACTTAAGAAACCAGTCATAAACACAGAATATATTGATCAACTCCACTAATAGTAACTGTATTAGTGAAACTGTTCAATATTCTGTGTCTATGAATGGTTCATTTATTTAATAACCAGAGGATTGTGAGTTGGATTCTCACACGAAGGGCTCCATCATAACGGATAGTGACCTGTTCTTTCCACTTTTTTGTCCTTATAGCGGCAATAGATTTCTATTGATTTGCATAGAGTGTGTATTTACATACCCTATGAAAATATCAACCTATGCATTTCTCAAGATAGTGATACGGAGACTTAATAATAGGGATCTGTTGGTACCCTTTGGTCACGGAACCCTAAATATCACAACTTTATGTTTGATGTAACTTGAGTCGAAACACTTTTCTTAGACAAGGATTTCTTTTCAGCAAAATTGTGTAGTAAATATAGAAGTATTTTTTGGCCATTCTATCATATGATCATACCATGTTAGTAGTCGACATACCGTTTTAATTTTTACCCAGATATATAGAGTAAAATAGAAACATTTAATTAGAGTGTGAGGGTTTCTTTGGCCATTGAAATCGTATCATCTTTATACACCATAAAAATTATGCAGCCATAAAAATTGTAACATGATGCATCAGCTATCTGTTAAGGACGCACTTTTCCATTCAGTATAATTCTACCCACATAAATTAACAAAGAATTTTAAGGACAACATTTCCGATAGTATACTTGAACATTCCTAGTTGATTGTGCACGTAGGAGTAATACAACCATTATAATTGTGTTACTTATAAAATAAATTAACTTGAAATAGATGATTTTACAATACAGTTATAGTTCACAGTAAATTGTATATAACCTACGCCAATAAACACATAACAAATAAATCTTTCGCCAACTGTGACTATACTTTTCCTGTTTTTTATTCGTAATTCGTCAAGAAATATTTTCCCGGAAAACATAGAGCCACGAAATATAACTTTTCGTGGCTCTATGTTTTCCGGGAAAATATTTTTTATTAATTTATACTAATACAGGCTTTTGCGGCCTTCTTTGTCCTTATAATAGCACTGAACACACTCTATGAATAGGTAAGGCTATGGTACTAAGCTATTAATTAAAATACAAAAATATTTTCCCGGAAAATATACGTAATGGCACGGAATATCTTTTTCTTCTTCTTAGCGTTTCGATGGCAAACTCATTAAATTTTTGTCGATCAGAACGTGGCCACACTGATTGCCCTTGAAGAATAACGATTAAGAACAAAACATGTTTAATCCCATAAACCAAAGTACACGTTTCGAGTTTCGTTAAAACTTCACTATATCATATTTCGTCATACAAACGACACTTACAAAGTTTAACCTAACATATCCCAATAAATTTAAGGTCAAGAAGTTTAGCTTCATTAAAAAACTTCCACAGAAATGTCCATCGACCTAAATTGACGCTTCACAACTAGTTCCAACCAAATCTCCTTAGTCTTGTGACATGTGAAAAAGTTATATTTAGACGTTCCAGGATCCAAAATTGGCCGACCAATTGGCAACGACAAGTTACAGGCCCGTTTTAATTAACAAAAATTATATTAATCCTTCCTAGTTGGCGCCAAATCATCAGTCCTGGTGACAAATAACTTAGGGTTGTCTGTATACACTCTCACTTTTTTACATTGTTTTTTTACATTGTTGCATTTTGGTGTACACGACACCAAAACGTAACAATAACTTTAACATAACAATTATCCTGTAGATCACAAAAATACGAAAAAAAATTACAAAGAAAAATGTTGGTTCTTGTGTTCTACTGACATATTAATTCTCAAGTCCAATCCTGCCTAATGTACTGTGAAATAGATTGCTTTAAAATCGATTTATATGATAAAATCGTCCATAGTACAAATTGTGTAGCATAGTATAAATATGACATATTATTCATTTTTATGGTGAATATAAAGTATTATATTTAATTTTAAGTAAACTATGAGTTTATTAAAAAAGTTTAATGGGATGCTAAGCGACTTTTCATACAATTGAAAGCGTTTGTATTAATAAATTAACCTACCTTAAGCTACCTTTTTCTTATTCTATTCGTTATATATTTCTTAAACACTGGCTTGTGC
This sequence comes from Pseudoips prasinana, assembly GCA_951640165.1. Taxonomy (NCBI): domain Eukaryota; kingdom Metazoa; phylum Arthropoda; class Insecta; order Lepidoptera; family Nolidae; genus Pseudoips; species Pseudoips prasinana. The sequence continues at coordinate 10,484,189 of OX621235.1, read as the reverse complement.
TTACCCTATACTGGCCCTGTACTATACAATTGTACTGTGTAGTGCGCGGTAGATTAAGTGGTCGTTATCATTTTAATATTCACAGTGCATAGCCACCCACGCGAGAATCTTTGTATCGTATTATATATCTCGAGCAATTGATGGAATACGAACAAAGATTTCATTGTTAAAGACACTGCAAAAGACAGTTACGGATAGCTCATTTCATATAAATTTATTAACCTTCCCACTACCGTTTACCTGTAATCACTTACTAACTGTATCATCGTAAGACTTAAAAGAATTTCCTCTATTTTTTTTTCAATATTAAGAAGAAGAAGAAGAAGAAGTACACTTTATTGCAAAAATAAGTAAAACATAATAGTGGTTACAAACAAGGACATAAACTTATTATGCAATTGGCGGCCTTATCGCTAAAAGCGATCTCTTCCAGGCAACTTCCAGGTATACTTTATGGATTACTCTTCTAAAAGATTTACTTTTTCGGTGGTTGAAATAATTGTAATAGGGTAAAAACACACTAAAATATAAAATTTACTCAAAATTTTATATTTTAGTGCGTTTTTACCCTATTACAATTATTTCAACCACCGAAAAAGTAAATCTTTTGCGTGCTGTTAACGTCAATAAAGCCCAGTACTAATGATGATAGGCAAAAGTAAGGATATATTGTCCATTTGTGACCTTAAAAAAAAATGGTCAGCCTGGCTCCTTATAATGGCGCCTAGACACCGCGTGTAAGTATAATAGTATAATGCGCTTTTACTCGAATTTGCATTTCTAACTAATCTTGCTCTCTTTATGTTTGCAGGTATTTCAAACTCCATTTAAAAAATCTGGAAGCGCTCCCCCGTTTTGTTAGCGATTGATGCTACAATACGTTGTTAAGAAAAAATAAAAATTAGCGACATATTAAGACAAACATTATTAAATAAATGCTATGTATTTTAGTTATAATTAATGAGATATATATGATAAAAAAGTGTGGATGTATCACGCAAAAACTACCGCAAATAATACATTGGCCATAATTTATAGTGTTTCGCGGGGAAAATCCGCTACTACAGTACTAGCTGTAGTAGCGGTTATTCCCCGCGAAACATATAAATTATGGCCAATGTATTATTTGCGGTAGTTTATAAAAACAAACAACCATTTAACAAGCATGGTGCTTAATTTCTAATGTCAAATAGAAAGAGTCTCCATCTATCTGTATTTCATTAATAATTCAAAAGTGACGAAATAATTTTGATAATGTTTTTTCAGTATTTCAGGACTAACTTTACCTCTTTACATGAGCAGGCTTCTAACAACCTAACAATTAAGCTCGGAGTCCAAATATATTTTTATAATGATGGAAAGTTTCATCAAACTATGTTTCTATAGAATTGCAGGATAATATTTAATGAACAACATCAGAAAATTATATATATAACAATTATTTTCCGTAAATTATATATTAGCTGTTAGATATAAAATACTAACAATGAACCATTTGATATACGGTAAGAAGTATTTTCTCGCTTAACTAAGTTTTCTCACAGTCTAGCCCACATCCCCTTTAAAATGTTAGTATTCCATGCATATCTTTCACACGTTGCAAATAAAATTAAATAATGTAACTACGCCAGATGGTAGCTAACATTTTTATAAATTTACATGAAGAGGAGATTGTAGATCACATTTAGTTACCTTTTGGATCAGGAGGTGTATTCCTAGTTCTCCACGGGAATAAAGCAATGTGATTGGTGAATAATATTATCTATCCATATAATAAAATCGTAGGAAAGTCAAACTGTACATTGAATATTTTTAAAAAAGGATACTCGGGGCCTACAATCGATATATATATCACAGCATTTTCGGTTTCGTTCGGTTCGATTTCATACGAACTTTACCTTTTTGCAAATATGTACTTGGCTGTCATCAGTTCTACAACTAGGTAATTTAAATAATAACATGCTACAATGCATCGTTTCCAACACCTCATAAATATTAATGTTTCATTTCATATTAAACGTAACCCTGCTTGTCATGAGCATCTTGGCAGACGGCTTGGTGCTAACCAAACTGTTTAGCGAACCCATTTGTAAATGTTCAGATTTCAATACTATCGCTTAACTGAATTGTTATTGTTATACAACTAAATTTTCCGCTAACCATTTTACTGTTAATATTTACACCGTATTGTGATGCCGATATTCGATACAATGCGTCACTGAAGGTCGCGCTCTGAGGAAGTAGCTTGACTAGACAATGCGAGCGATTTTGCAACTCGAACATACAGAAGGAGGAAGTCTTTGGTTATCACGCCAACAGCTTCGCGACGAGATATTGTATTTGGACCGTATTTGTTAACATTTTTTCTTCTTTTATAAATTGGTTTAATCACTTCTCAATGGCAATTGAGATTTAAAAAAAAACATACAACTGGCTTTTCTCTCTTTACTCGTATAAGATTTTGATTTTATACAAGTAAAGAGAGAAAACCCAGTTGTATGTATTTAACTTAGGTTTCTAATCTAATTTTAAGTAAAGGCTTAAGGAGTTGAATGTAGGACTTATCAGGATTACCTATAGAATAAAAAAAACATCGATTGAATAACAATTGAAATATATAACAAACATACAAAAACACATACGGTCGATTCGACACCCCCTCACCTCCTTTTTAAGGTTTATTAAAAACTAGAGTTTCCTTAAGATAGCGAGGCTCATATACTCCTATATTGATTGATATCTGGAATATTATAGATTTTTCTTTATTTATGACGCAGCTGTTAAGACAATGGTCTCGCCACTTTGTGTCCCGCGTTCGATTCCCGCACAGGAGAAATTTTAGGCATTTTACTGGACCTCAAAATTCAAATAGTCGATTAACTGCTGACCGAGAAAACCATTTCTGAACGATACATCCCTGAACGATTGGTCAGATTAACCACTGATCTCCTTATTACAGATCGAATGTATCCTTTAGCGATAGATAGATTTGTTCCGGACTTGTAGTATGGTCGCAGTTTTAACCTATACTACCTTTTTAGTAACCTTTTAGTTGACCCATAAGTAGTACTTTTGAGTCTGGTTATATTCTGTATCCGTCAATGATATGGTTGTAAAGTACCTTGCGACAAAGGGATTCATTTCCATAGTGCGGGGTTTGTATTTAAATAAAAAAAACCTTCTGATTGACTAGATTCAAATCTCATGAATCGTGATGATGTAATTATATTTGTGTGTCGTGTGATGACGTGATGCCGGTAGACTTAATATTTAAAATGCATCAACTTAAGTCGTCAATAATTGTAGAGTCGTATAATATTTACCTTTCTGATATTCCGAGTAATTAAAACCTCTGTTGCTTTTCTAGGTGTATGTGTATATTAAAATATGTTGAGATAAAGTGATGTTACACGTGTAGGTTTTTGCCCAGTCTGTCATATGTTTCCAATACAAAGTGAACCTTATGCTTATGTGATAAAGTTGAAAATCAATAAAAGAAATTTGAAAGATTGGGGTAGCTGGATGTGCTGGCGTCTGTACATCTGAACGTAACATCAAATGTGAATCTTATTTCCCAGTATTCATAGAGAAAACTTAAACATTATAAATTACATCATTACAGCTTAAAGAAGGCTACTGCTGGATAAGCCTCTTCCAAGAATCGTCTTGGGGGGATGCCATAATCGCCACGCTTGGTGATCGCATCGTGAAAAAAATATCTATACAAATAAATAAAATTGGAGTGTCTGTTTGTAATATTGAAATAACCGGCTTTTGCTACATAAATATGAATATTTATACGGTACATACACCAAAATAACATTTTTTTCAATTTTTGTCTGTCTGTTTGTTCCGGCTAATCTCTGAAACGGGTGGACCGATTTTGACGGGACTTTTATTGGCAGGTAGCTGATGTAATAAGGAGTAATTTAGGCTACTTTTATTTTAGAAAAAGTCTTTTATTTTACTAAAAAATAAAAAAAAAATGAAATAAACTAATTAACACGCGGACGAAGACGCGGGCACAGCTAGTCAATAATATAAATATTCCGGACATATCACGTAGCACTATCTAGTCCACACTAAGTGTAGCTTGTTTGTAGTATGGATACCAGACAACGGCTAGAAACGGCTGCTTATTATTTTTTTGTAAATACATACATACAATGCGAGGATCGAAGCCGCAACCTTTTTGATCAAAAGACAGGTTCACTACTGAGTCACAGCGGCTCAAGAAACTTTCATTACTTTTAATAGCTATGCAATCTTTACCAGGATATTATTAAACCTGTTGAGATACTTATAATTGGCATTTACAGGTTTGCGTTCCTGGTCTGGGTTTTTGCTCGCGAATATACACTCGTACATAATGTTTAAGTCCTACATCTGTAAAACCCCACGACACGATATAGGGAAAATCCATAGTTTATGATTTAGTTAGTAAATTAATTCTGTATCCTTTGCGTAATTGATAAACTGTATAATTAGGTCAGGCTAAATTTTATAATTTAATTTAATATTATTATTCAATAAGCTACCAGTAATATAATTATTGTATTAAAAAAAAAGAAAAAAAACTAAAAATACAGTAGTAGGGTCATAATATCATATATTATTAAAATTAATCTTCTTTTGTGTAACTGAATGATTGGCTCTAGATCGGCAATGATTGAGGGTAGGCCTATACTAAACAGTGGATACATATGGGCTTTATAGAGAGATAAAAGGGAACAGATAACTGAGTCCATAAGTTTATATACACACCAACATAACCTCGGCTGTTTGCTAAAGGGATAAGCAGAGATTATCAATTGCTGCGGTTTTTTCAGACCACTATTATTTCTCCCATGATGGGTTACCCAAAAAGCCGATACAAGGCTTATTTAATGACAAAAGACCATGTTATTGGTCATGATATTACGCACAGTTGTGAACAGCAATAAGAATTTGATGTGATAAGGCCAGTCGAGAGGAATCATGTCACATGAACTTCTTATTACTGGTATTTTGAGATTGGTATATAGTACCAATCTCAAAGCTACTAGATCTGCCAGTGTATAAATTATATAGTTGTGAACAGCATTAAGAATTTGATGTGATAAGGCCAGTCGAGAGGAATCATGTCACATGAACTTCTTATTACTGGTATTTTGAGATTGGTATATAGTACCAATCTCAAAGCTACTAGATCTGCCAGTGTCCAAATTATATATGTAGTTTGGACATCTAGTAGCCTGTAAATTTTTATTCGCAATAGGGACTTCTACAAAAAAATCTAATTTCTTACCTTCTTGCCATACCTGATTTTAACTAAAATAACTTTTAAACTTATTTAAAAACTAACTTTTTTGAAAAAATGAAAAAAAAACTGTAATATGCTTATTTATTTGACACTCAGTTGCAATATAAGGCCACTATGATTTCGTTTCCCAGTTATTGTCTGATAATTAAGTTGTTAAAGCAAATTGTTGCCATTTAACGGTCAACCATTGTACGCAATAATACTATCACTTAAGTACTCTTCGCTTGATAGTTGATAGCAGACAAATTATTATGATAATTGTTTACAGATAATATTAATAAAAAGATTATTGAAACTCAGTTTTACAGATAAAAAAGACCCACTGTCCTGATGATTTAGTTGCACTTTTAAATTTTATCTTTGTTAGATATATGGATTTGTGTAGAGTACTTCCGTAAATTTTTGGGTTTGCCTTTTAAATATAAGTATTTCAGTTTTCGAGAAATTGTTTTTGTATGCATGTCTGTCTGCTATTAAAGAGATTGATTTTAAAGCGGTTTTTTTTACCTAATAATATTCTATACGTCCTAGTTTCAAGTTCAAGTTTCAAGTATGTTACTGATGTCTAGTTGCTATAATACAGGCTCTGTCTAGTTTGAAATCAGATGGCAATGTGTTAAGTTGGGATATAAAAAAAACAAAAACATTGAGTTAGCTGCCAAACATTCACATAACTTCACATCGATATAAATAATTCCTATAAATTATAATTATTGTTTTAGTGACAAAAATTTAATTTATTTTTCCATGTGTAGGTACTTTTTGATAAATTAGTGTCAAAGATACCCCCTGGTATACAACACAGTAATTATCTATCATTTCAAAAAATATTTCCTTGCAACTTGTAATTCTTTATCGACTATAAAATCGATCGACAATTGCAAGTTATTGTTTTACTCCGCATGCCAATTAGAGGATATACTATAATTGGCAAATGGAGTAAATCCATCAATATGCCAATTGATAGGGTTATTAACATTATCTTACATTCTGTTTAATAATTACATTTTACCTTTTATCTTAATTTATTAGTAATGAAACTTCATAATGGGATGAGTCTATAAATAGTCAGAAAACCTACTCCAGGTTTTCTTAACAAGAATCGATTAGAAAAAATAATATATGGAACCATTGCGATACATACACATTAAAGATAAATTACACACAGAAACAAAACAAATACAGAATTTTCCTGAATGGGGATCAAGTCTAGATCTTAGCTTAACATTTAGGGTACCCACTAGACTAAAGGGCCCGAGCAATATCATCATAATAAGATCCTACTTTTTTTAATTTCATTTCTTCGGTCTAACTACCATAATTTAACGAGGGATGGCCATCAGATCTATTCACTCGTAGGGGCTAAGAATTAACTGTCAATATGATTGCTGAATCCTTAAGAAAATGTTGTTAGCTGGAAATATTCTAGTGGGTCTATGACCAGATAGTCGGAAAGCGAACATATATATTGATGCTCTTCATAGATTAAATATTACTGACTAAAAGTACTAGCAATATCGTCCGTCAGAATGAAATAAAACATTATCTCCTTAACTGCTCAGAGTAACAGTTAAAGACACCCCAGGGATCTAGTTACCCAATAAAAGGACGAATGAAAACAAAGTTGATTTCCTTCGAGCCAGAGAAATGTCCGTACATTACCGGATATCAAAGTACAAAAGTCGAGAAATCTATACGAGCAAAGAAAAATCTAACTGCTGAAAGTCACGGAATATATACCTACTAATACTTATACACGTGGATTTCATAAGCGCCGACATGAATCACTTGACATTGAAAACGCCGAGAGCCTTAAACCACCTTAAACACCCAAATTTTGGGGTGGCGATTTTCGCTCCCATCGATCCTCGTGGAAGTGGGTCGGTCTCCCTTTGCTTGTGACCTTGGGTGGCGAAGCATCCCGAGAGTCTCCGGAAATGCCCGAACCGTTCATTCATCGAGCCATACGCCCACGTAACTACCGGCTGGGATTTGAAGTTTCGAATTGAGGTTTCCACGATGTGAACCCTCTCTGGTCTCACTTTTAATGATGTGTACTTGATGTCACACGGTTTTTGAACGTTCGGGAAACGTGGGAAGAAAAATACTTTTTGCTCTTTGATATCCTTTAAAAAGTTTCGCATTGTTATATGTAGCTATATCATTGGGTGGTTTCATGTTATTGCTGTATGTCATACATCTATCTTAATTAAAATGATTAAGATCATACAGAGTCCTGCCGTAAATATGATAGTTTTCATCCACTCATCAATTCATTCGTATGGGCAGTGGTTACCCTTGTGTCAGATTTATTCAATGACTCAAAGGCCCAAAACGCATCTGACCGCACGACTGCGTGCTTAACCTCACTGATGGTTTACGATTTGGTGCGAGCGATTGCCTATAAAATAAAATAAAAATCGTTTATTTTGAGGCATCGACTGCCCATAGCATGTTAGTAACCAAAACAAACTTTGAAAAACTATGAGTGCCTCAAATATTTTATAAATCACAAATCTTTATTAGGTTTTAGGACCTAGTGGAAAAATAGCATACGGTCCGCTAGATCCTTAGCGGTACCTTCAGGTGATGATGAGCTTTGGTGACCTCGACTCAGCGTGTTAGCCCAACATCATAGTATGATCAACATAATGTTTAAACCGCATCTTCTTTAATTTTTCCGTGTTTGTCGATTTTGGAAAATGATAATCATAAATCTGACATATTTTTATCGCAGAATAACGATCGATCTTCCATTTTGACTGATACAGCCCTTCACAGCTACATTAGTAAACAAAATTGCACGTATTAGCAACATAAAGGCATGCCTGTTTAGAAAGGAAGTTTAACACTAAACGATCTAAAGTAACTCTACATTAACGAATTTATTTATGCGCTGTATTCATTTATCAAAATAAGTGTCAAAACGCGGCCTTCCTATGTGTTGTTTGTAGGTTCAACTTTGATTTACTCCTTCACTCGTACAAAACACCACATTTGCTACAATTCTTAACATTCTTTCCTTTCTCTTCAATAAAAAATCAGGTCTACCATGGCCAATGGTAAACTGTAAATGGCCAAAAGGAATAGCTGATTACCTTGCAAAATAGTTCCCAAATAATTAGTGTAAGGGCGAACAAGAAATCCGATATAATATTGAAGTGATCAGACATTCATAAAAAGATGTATTATAATTGCAATTGTTAATAAAAAATTACAAATATTCGTATATCCATAAAAGCTCTTAGTTAAATATAATGAATGTTTCAATCTCTATTTATTTCGTCCTGCAATTGTAGAGGCGTAATAATGTATCGAAAAAAATGTTTATTAATTAATTACTAATATTATTTTTCTCTCTAACTTCTAGAGGGATATACCAGTAAATAAAAATCATTTCGTGTGCTATCACATCTTTTTGCAAGTTAAGTCAAACTTAAAGCTATATAGATAAACATAGTTTTTTAGAATTTTTCTCTAATATATTAATTCTGTTAATGATATCGAACCTACAACGACATAGAATAAATCAGATATAAATATAAAAACTTGGACACTGCGCTAATGTAACATATTTTTGATGACAAAAGTAATCGGATGTTTAGAAAATGATTTAAGTAGGCACATATTTATGAAGTCGATACGACAATTCTCTATTTCTTCGTTGCGTACCATTTCGGATGGTTTTGGTATTTTAAGCCACCCAACAATTATAAAATGTTTTCACTATTATCTCGCGCAAAGACATGTAATGTAAAATCTCATACTATTGCCGATAATATATCTTTGCTCCTGACTGTACTAAACAAAAGCATGCAATTGAAAGTAGGTATAAGCCCGCATACCTTACAAGGGCATTCAAGGGCTAAATAATCAACATTACGCGTTATGTTCTGTGTGATAAAACATTAATATCCACTCGAAAATTAATTAAATAAGCCATACAACTGACTTCCCAACAAATAACTAAGTTGAGAACTTTAAGTTGTTTGTTAACCAAACACTTTGCGTGTATATACACATACGTAGTAAGTGCACTTGTTTATCGTACTATACCTACCTACTTCACACGTTTTATCGATAATTATGTAAAAATCTTACATAAAACATATTTTAGTATGTTAGAGGTAATACCACAAATTATGACGATTATAAAAGAATCAAAAAGGTAAAGACGTAAAGACTTATTCTTAAAGGTTTATTGCTTTCTTGCAAATCAGTGCCGATATTTCAAACTGGGACTGTAGTGAAATTTTAAAGACCATTCCTCGTATCATAGAAAATTTCAGTTTATGCGAACAATTCGTTAGTATTAATATCAGAGGAACATCACATGTGGAAGCCAGCATCCTTGTTCTCTTATATCTTACAATATATAGTCCTCTTATGAAATCAAACCTAACAATGAATAAATATTGATTTAAGGGAATTTATTTATGACAACGTATGAAAAGAGAAGGCTAGATATTAATAATCTCAGGACTACGGAAGACTTAGGCAGGCAGCAGAACAATGCAGGGTCACCTTATCATTTTATACCAATATATGCTTAACCTCAGAAACATTTATACTCTAATACATCATTAGCTGTTAGATGACATTATGTATGTGTATATTACATAATTATATACATTTCAAGGTCCGTACGGTGGAATTTTTGAGAAGAAACCGGTATTATGTCTTCCGCGGTTAATAAAACGTGTGTGTTTTTGTTGTTTTGAATGAACATTGATGTTCATAATCGAATTATATTTAATAACCATATTACATGTGCCGTCATATCAGTTACTACCATGTAAATAGTATATAGGATAGACACATTATTCCACATAATTTTTTGTCTTTAATTTAAGTATATATTTAATATTACTTACTTACTTATCGTATGGGAAGTAGTTACCCTATCCTAGAATCTGAGTTATTCCAGTCGCCTAGTAGGACTCTGACATGGCTAAACGACTGTTGTCTAATGATTACAACGGGGGCCGACGGATTAACGTGCCTTCCGAAGCACGGAGATGCTCAGAAATTAAATCACTTTTGTGGTCACCCATCTATGAATTGACCGCGAGCCTAGTTGCTTAACCTCCCCGATCACTTACGGACCGGTGAGAGTATCTACCTATGATTAATTGAAAAATGCATTGTGTGGTTCATGGCAACAAATATAAGTATATATATATACCTCATCTCATCAAGTACGGTACGTAAAAGTCCTCCTGAGGGAATGACTTCCAGAGAACGTGTAGTAGGGTCTTTCGGACAAATTTGAACATCCCACTGCTTTCGGCAACCCAACTATCAAGCATAATTCATTAGTCTAGCGGTATCGTGTTCACCCGCAGATAACGAGGTTCTGGGTTCAAATCCCGGGTCGGGCCAAGTGCTTTAGGGACATTTATGTAAAAATAAAAATTTCTCAGCGTCAGCCCGAAGTCTGGGAGTTGACGGTATTATACCCCCGTGTCTCGGAGAGCACGTAAAGCCGTCGCGGCGCCGGTCCCGTACCTGACCTCTTTCCGGTCGTGTCGCTAGGCGTCCCATCGGATCATGAGAGTGATGGAATAGCTGCTCCTGTTTGCGCACACACTTGGGGACTATAATATGTCCCGCGCAGATGGCTAATCTCTGTTGAGACTGGGCGCCGTGGCCGAAATTCGGCTAGGAGGACATTATAATATGGGGGATATGCCATGCTTAGCATTCTTGGGTCAGCTCTTGTCAAGCAGCGGATGTCATCATCTGACATGTTGATTAATTATTATAATGACTTGAATTTTATTATTTATTAATTGCATGTAAGGAAATTACTCTGATTTTTTTTAAATATATTAACAGAACATTTACAAATTGAGATGAATATTCACGGATACTTGACGTCATTTATCTAAATTTATACTTTAAATTATGATAACATAATTGTAATCAATTCACTATTATAAACAACATGAATGTGTTTAGCTATTAATAGACTTTTAGTTATTATTATTATTTCTACTAGTGTCGTCACGTAAAATGATTTTTTGGTTTTTGTTTATTTTTTTAGGGTTTAGTACCTAAAGGGTAAAACGGGCCCCTTTTACTAAGATTCCATTGTCTCTCTGTCTGTCCGTCCTTCTTTCACCAGACTGTATCTTATGAAATCTGATAGTTAGACAGTTGAAATTTGTATAGAAGATGTTTTTCTGTTGCCGCTATAATAACAAATTCCAAAAAATAAAACAGAATAAAACATAAAACGGCAACATGTAGACGCTTTAAATATTCACAGACTCTTTACTTATATATTCAATTTATAATTAAATGAAAATTAAACAAATAATAAAAGGATCCTCTCATACAAAAAACGTGATATTTTTGCCGTTTTTTATGGACAATGGTACGGAATCCTTCTTACGGGAATCCGACCCGCATTTAGCCGGTTTTATTTTCAATAAAACAACGAAGCACTAGTGAACTGAATCCCTGTATCGCGGGGCACAACAAAAAAATATAATTTACCGACGCAAAGTACATCGAGACTCATAACAACTATTCATATGTCACACAAATAGTTGTCCTGCGCGGGAATCGAACCCGGAACACGAAGTGTCAAGGCGAACGTTTTAACCGCTGCGCCACACATCAAATATGATTATACAGCATACCTGAATTCAAGGAATTTAATATACATATTTTTTGTTTACAATTAATTCAATGATTAATAAAACGATACCGGAAAATAAAAGACGTCACACTGTCATCAGTGTGACGTCTTTTTTTTTTTATTTTAGCGACCGGACTGTGGCAGCCAGCCCGGTCGCTAAAATAATGCGTTCCTACCAGGTAGTAATCGAACGGAGGACGCAACTTTTAATTAAGGTTGAATTTAAGATACAAATATTTTTTATTTTCATAAGACCTAAAAAATGAATCATTCAATATCAGAATATTATCACCCCATTTCATCCTTAAGGGGGCATGCATTCTTGCTACGACGTACCTGCGAATGCGTTCCTGGTTTCTATCAGAAGGCTTTTTTAAATTTTAGTAGGGCTGATAAGAATCCAACATATTTTTGTCTAAAATTCAACGCTAATTGAAGGTACCGATTACTATACCTGGTAGGAACGCATTATAGTCGCGGCCGGAATTTAAGAAAATAATATACATATGTATACATAGCTCGTTGTACTCTCCGTTTAAGCCCCGAGTCGTGAAAACAGTTATTAAGATTATTCTAACTGGAAAAGCATCCAGTAACCTATAACCTGAAGTCTGAAAGTTCTTAGTAAAAGATCTGCCTGTGTCTGATCTCTCCCCGGTATTGTCGACTAGACGTCTCATCGGATTATAAGTTTGAGGGAAAAGATAGTGTATCTTTGTTTGCGCAAACATATATCAGGAGGCACTATGATTTGTACTGCGTAGTTGATTAGTCGCCATTGAGATTAGCCGTACCCGAAATTCAACCAGGAACATTATATATCATATATATAATCTCATCATCATCATCATATCAGGCGAAAGACGTCCACTGCTGGACAAAGGCCTCCCCCAAAGAACTCCACAATTGCATGTCTTGCACTATTCGCATCCAGTAGTTTCCAGCGACCCGCACAAGATCGTCGGTCCACCTTGTAGGGGGCCTGCCCACGCTGCGTCTTTCGCCGTTCGTGGTCGCCACTCGAGAACCTTTCTGCTCCACCGACCGGTCGGTTCTACAAGCCATGTGCCTCGCCCACTGCCACTTCAGTTTTGCAATTCTTCGGGCTATGTCGGTGACATTGGTTCGCCTGCGGATTTCGACTTTTCTGATTCGATCCCGCAGGGAAACTCCGAGCATATATAACCTCACTGTGCATATAAAACTACATACAAATTAAACCTTAACATGATGCGTATCAGTAGGTAAGCCATTCAATTTAAAATTTACGATGCAAACATTTTTAAAGGTTGCTTTAAAAACCTGAATGATGCAGTCAGACTAGTTTAGACGAACAAAATTTCCAAAAAAACAATAAAGGAAAAATATAAGCTTAGTTTACGACAAGATCTTAGTTCAACGGCAGTCCGCAATATTACCTGGTCGTTTTAAAAAGCAGTTGTTACACTACACACGCAAAAAGGCAACTAATGAAGGTGTTTTGAATTTTCTTATTTTATTTTGGTGAACGGATTAGTAAAGTCCTACATATAAATAAAACTAGCGCTAATATTCTAGTGTTTTTTTTTAATTATGACGTATTCAGAAAATTATGCTACAACCTAAGTAGTACGCGCTAGTGGGCTCTTTCCTTTAAGGTACACACGGCTACATAGTATCAAGCTATACATTTCCAATATAATCTGACCTCTCATTGTGTGGTAAACCTATACAACGCGAGATCAGCTTATACTGGAAACGAATAGCTTGATATGTAGCCGTGTGTACGAACCTCATCTAACGTGGAGGTCCAAGAGGGTCATTATTAGGGACAATTGTTGCAACCAACGCTCTACGTTAATACGCGAAGACACGACCGCTCGTTCGATTGAGGATTAGAGAGCGCATTCTATCTATACAATGACGATGGTGGCCGCGGCGCAATTGTTGTCGAACTCCCGGTCTCGGTTAATATGATATTGTATAGTGTCACGAGAGTTTCTAATAACCTTTACTGTTACAGGTAAGGCGTGATATCGTCACCTGGATAATATAGGACGTTCCCAGGCCGACAGTGATTCTAGTCTAGCTTCTAATACCTTTTGCCTAACTAAATAATATGTTTTAGTCGATTCTTACGCGTGTTTTGTGTTATCGTAGTTATTAGAAACGACAGTAGCTTTTTGACTATTGACCGACTAACAACGACTACCGGTGACGTAACATGATAGCAAAAATGTCAATATTTGATACGGGGCCATTAGCTACGGCATGTGATAACACGCGACAAGTTCACTAATAAAAACAGAACACAAATCTACCGACACTACACCGCGAACGCGAAATGAAACGTGTTTCACCAATTGATTTGTGGATGTTAAATATAACAGTATTGAACTGCATTGCACCTTACTCTTAAAAATCCTCATTTTTTATTTTATTTATTCCTTAGGTCTAGTAGATTATATCACACACTAAATAAATTAAAATGATGTGCCTCACAAACAGCATAACTACTCATCCAACTATGGGAAACTGTGGTTTAGACGTAGATCTATATTTTATGTGTACGGTGAGGAGGATTATCAATTTTTTTTTAAGACAATGCTTGCACTGGGGATTTTTCCGTGTCGCGGAGTACTTTACAAACATATAATAGACGGACGCAAATTACATCCAGTCTCAGAACAACTATTTATGGGTCACACAAATAGTTGCCCGGCGCGGGACTAGAACCCGCGACACGAAGCGGTGAGACGACAATCTTAGCCGCTGCGCCACATGTGCAGTCAATTATAAATTATTAAGAATAATTAATAAAAAAAAAATCAATTGAAAAGCAAAAATAAAACAAAAATCACTTTCTATAATATATGAAAATATATTTAATATACATACATACATAGACTCACGCCTGTTTCTCAGAGGGGTAGGCAGATACAACGGATTTCCATTTGTCACACATCTTTTGCCTCGTTTACCGTTATTTTACTTGGATTATTTTTATTATTATTCGTTTATATCGATAAGTTATTGACAACATATAACATATATTCTCAACAGAGCTATGCATGGGGCTAAAGTCACCGAAGTTAGTTTAAGAGGATAGTAAGTTTGTTGCGGAAGTATCGTTCGTTCCCGCGACCCCGGCGCAGGTGTGAGATGGAACACCGGGGTGGTTTTTAGTCAGTAGGAGTCTGACAGACCCCTCCGCCTCCCCCAAGGCGGAGGACATCCATGCAGGATTTTCCAGCCCGGAAAAAAAAAAAAAAAAAAGAAAGAAAGAGGCTAGTAAGTTTAGTTATAAAGGCAGTAACATAAAAGCTGATTTGAACTGGTGCAAGTGCCCAGAAAAAGTAACAACCATTTGCAGTCACTAGTATTTCAATATAAAAAGGGTGCTCATTGCTCATTATCTTGTAACGATATCCCTCTCACTTCTGCCGTTCCTTTTTTGCAACAACTTTGGGCTGTGATAAGGTCAGAGCAAGGTCATTCGAAAGTCCCTTTTCCAGTATTTAACTGTACATTGGTTGATTTAATCTGAGCAAATCATGTAAGTATTTAAAATATGAGAAGAAATTACATAATTAAAAGTTTTTTGCATATATCTGGTTAAGATTAAGTAGTTTTATTGAATCACTGGCTATGCCCCGCGGTTTCACCCACGTTAAAGTAGTTTTGGCGTAAAAGAGTAAGAAACATGCATCCATACTCACAAACTTTCGCGTTTATAATATTAGTAGGATTTTGAGGCCATCACACTCATATTATAAAGGCGAAAGTTTGTGAGTGTGTGAGTGTGTATGTTTGTTACTTCTTCACGTCTAAACGGCTGGAACGATTCTAATTAAATTTATTATGGAGTTATTGACACAAGCTTTATTTTATAAAGTTTAACGCGGGAAACCACGGGGCACAGCTAGTCTATTCTATATAAACTAAGTGCTATTACTACAGGCACCATTACTGATAAATTGTTTATAGATACAAGTAAATTTTCAAAGAATTGTATGTGTTAAGAAAATTATATTCACAGTAGGGAAACTACGCGTATTGTAAGTAAGATGGCAACAAAAGGCACAATGTTATCTCGTCGAAAAGTGACCTTTGTCTGCTTGTTGTCTGCAGTTGACTTATTTTCCTCACAAACTTCCGTAAAGCAAACACGTGATACTAAACATAAGATAGTTAAAAATGCAGTTTGAAACGAATTTTGCTACTTAAGTATTAGACTCCTACTCAGATCTTTACCACCGATGTCACTTAATCTATACTAATATTATAAAGAGGTAACGTTTGTGTGGTTGTGAGTTTGTGACGTTGTAAGGGGTAATCTCTGGATCTTCTGAACCGATTTTCAAAATTATTTCACCAATAGAAAGCTACGTTATTGTGGAGTGTCCTGGGCTGAAAAAATCCAAAATTAATAACACATCTTTACTTAAACTTGAATAATGTAATCCAAGTTGCGGGACAAACGGGCAGGGTCAAAAATACGGGCACTGCTAGTATCGGCTAAAAGCATATTAAGAGCCTAACTATAAAATGAAGGAGCATGTCCCCGGGCTCACTTTGAGCGGGAAAATATAATTACTTCTAGAGCGATTCTGCTGAAATGGCCAACCTACAGCATGCGGAAGCGTAAATTCACGAAACTAAAAATTCTATCTGTAACTTGCGATCTGTCCCAGCTTCGCGTGGGTAGATAGATTTAAAGATAAATAACTATTTTATTTTGACAAACAGAAGATTAATTATAAAGCTATGTAGTTGGTTAAAGATTCATGTCATGGAATTAATGTCATTAGTTTTCACATTCTTGTCGTTACTAGAATTATTCTCAAAAATATAGTTCTTATTCAAAAAATTGGCGGATACTTTAATCGGGTTTATTTTTTTAGGAAAATGTTAGTGTATATTTTGATACTTCTATATGTATCATAATATTTTTTTCCTTTCGGTTTTATTTTAATAATATTTTATTTAGTTATAGATTCGGTATAAGTAAACCTCTTCACCATCATACGGAACTTAACCTTCCCCTTGGCTGTTAAGCTAGTTCATCTAGCTCTATGGAGTGGATTACCAGCCTTTTCTCGTTAAGAAAGTGGCTAAGTAAAACATAGGGCATTTGTTTTACTTTATTTATAAGCACACTTTCGCTATAACATCACATCTCCGAAGGGGGAGCGGGGGAAGACGTTCGAAGGTTATCAAATGTGATAAGAGCCCATCCATCACTCGCTCAGCGTCTGTCAACAAATGCTCTAGGGCGACGGAATACATGGAACATTTTAAGTTTTCTCGGCATCTATCAGTGGATGACAGAACATTACTTTATAATACAAAAATGTTTACGTATTTTTAGCTATAAGGAGGAATAAAAAACCGAATGAAGAAAAAAAAATTTTGAAATAAATGGCTTTTGACTGATTGATGAATAATTGATATTTAACTATTAGGTCATCTTAAGACAACTTATTGAAATAACAATGAAAGATATTTATCTAATTCTGAACGGAAACATAGGCTTTAAGATGAATGCGGCATGATATAATGATTAAAACTGAATTTTCATCATACTTTTGTAATGAACGAGTTTTTTATTACACTTTATTTGGTATTTTCCATACATACATACCTATATGAAATATTTAAAATTGATAAATGTTACTGTTAATTGACAGGCGATTTATAGAGTTAGGTACCTACATGAGCAACTAAGGAAGGCACAGAACCCTCGGTGTGGAAGTCCAGCTCGCATTTTACACAACAATTAAATCCTTTCTTGATATCTACAATGACTGTTTAAATGAACAAAACCGATTGGAACAAAATGTATATCTATCCATTCCGAAGCATTCCCAATAGATAAAAACAGTTAACGAAATAAATTCCCAAATATTTTTCATTAAAAACAAAACCTCCTACTTACAAGTCGGGAAAAAATGATTTTTATTTAAATGCACATGGGCTTTGACTGCACTTGTGGCACTGTGGTCGAGGTGGTCGCCTCGTTTTTGGGCGCCCTTGTGGTTCAGGTTTTAATCTCGCAAAGGACTTTCTATTTGTATGACCCATTAGACTGTTGTTCCGATTATGAGTGCACTTTGTGCCCGTAAATTTCATGTTTGTAAAGCCCCCCTGGATTCACTAATTTAATTCACATTTCTGGCGATGACTATAGTATCAAGTTATTTGCGGATGCATAATCTTTCCCTAGCGTATGTGTAGTAGTTGCCCTGGTGTTAGAGTTGTTGAACACCCAGCAAGTTTTTAACGCTAATAACCGGGACCGACAGCTTAATGTGTCCTCCGAAGCACGGAGATGCTCAGAAATTAAACCACTTTGACGGTCCCGTATCTACTGACCGTGTCTGCGAGCCTAATTGCACTGGCTATGAGCGCACCAGATGTAATAGAAGAATAGTAATGGTCAATTTCTAGAAATTCAATAATATTTAAAAAGTTCGGAACAAACAAACGGAAAGTAACAATCTTCTTTCGTATTCTACATGAAGTGAGCGAGATTGTTCGCATTACGCAACAACTCGTGACTCTTATTACGAGTGTCACAATCAATAAACGTAATATGTCTATTCCAATTCATTGAACTAAACTGAACCCTCCGGTTGTTGTAATAAAGTAACAAGTAGAACTTAATAGAAAACGTTTTGTTGTTTAACGAACATTATTTTTCAGTTTATCATTTAGAGTATCTTTCTATGGTAGCCTTAAATTATGTAATTTATCAATTTGATTAACACATTGACATGAATATTACATAAAATTCTAAAATAATATTTAATAGAGTCTTGGTATTTTCTAACACATTTGAATTTACGAATGCGTATAAATTGCTGTCATTTTTAATTATTTATTTAACTACGCACACCAGATGTTTCGTCATAAAAAAGCTTAACACAATTATCTCTTGACTGTCATTGGTACTCTTTATACCTACTTAACTTATATTCAATAATTTATGCTTACTTTGGAATTCTAACATGAATTAATACCAATAAAATATGCAGCTGTTATAATAACTAGCATCGATATTGATAATATAAGAAACGAATAATGAAAGATAGACATATTATTTACTCAACAGAAGGAGGTCGTTAATAAAATGAACAATATTGATGAAGAAAATCAAAACAAAAAATACAGTTGAACACGCAAGTCGGAGCCCACAAGCGGACCGCTGGCGCTGGCGCACACGCACACATTGATGAAATGTGTCAGTAAATACTCATACAGAGGAGAAAAATTTCGCAGATGTGCTCACACGCATCGTTGTCGAGCAAAAACCAACCGGCATGTCTTCATCTTGTGTCGACGTGGCTTCAGTATTCAGTCATTTAATTATACGACACTTTTCATTCCAACTATATATTCAATTTCAATCCCCCGTATTCAAATACGAGTATGTTGAACTTGGGATGAATTTTTTCAACAATTTAAGGCGATCGTAGATTTTAATTTAAATGAAATCAATAAAGTTACTTCTTTTTTGACAGTTGTTAAAACTTGAATCTGTATTTTGATTTAATCTGTGGTATGAAATTCCTTAGGATTCTATTAGCGTTGTTGCAATCTCCTGGACTATGGCGGATTACTCTTTAACATTTAATAATTTCACTCGTTTATTCTTTTCACAACCTGTGCAATTAAATCTTTATTTTCCCTAAGCTGCTCTGTCATAGTGGTAACTAGTTTTTAATTACATTTTAAGCACATATCTACTTAAACAATTCTCAAGACATTGCTCGACATCGGCGGCCCTCATTTGAGCGGCAGTTTCACTACTCATTGTAATATTATGTCGTCATCATAAATAACAAGTGGTATATCATCGTTTTTGTTATTTACAATAATGTAAATCATAATAGCGGCACTTGTGTATTTTATAATGTATTTTTCTTTTAATATAACATTTCTTTTACCTATGTAGGCAAGTCAGGCAGAAAGTGATGGATTTATAATGCTCTATCTTATCAAAATATGTTTTGTATACATTTGGAATTATTGAATATATTTATATATATAGAAGTGAAAATAACGATGTAGGCATGCAATTCAATGTGCAGAATGTATGTTAATACTATAATTGATATTGATGCATTGAAAGCAACATATGTTTGCAGTTTTGTTTTTAGATAAGGCGCGGCGTAAAGCCCCGGTCACATGTTTAAATGATCACTTTTCTTTTAATCTTATAAATATATTCATACGTATACTTTATAAATCATGAAAAATAGATTTACTGGTCTTATTGCATAATAATTATTTATTCTAATCAACCTTTTTTACCGTTCTCGATTTTATCAAAGGTTTGTAGAGTATAATCTTTACAACAAATTAACGACCAACGAGATATATTAAACATCTGCATTTTTTTCTATAAATGAAGGAATTAAATGTATGAACACTGGGTTTTGTTTCAATGAACGTTGTACATACAAAGTGAAACCTGTTTATGAATATATGTAAAATGTCAAACTCGAAGGTCGGCAGTGCGAAGAACCGACGACATCAAATACTTCCGATACATGTAACATAGTGATTTTATCCATAATTACTATAATATTATCTAATGGATACATATTGTCGATAAATACAATTAAACGACAATATGTATCCTAGTTACTACAATAACTTAGGTACATCAGTTCTGAAATAACGAAAACAAATACGGGTTTTTCGAAGACTAGAATACAATTATTCTCGTTGCATGACATGAATATAAATATAATAACATATATTCCATTTATTACTTACTAAATATAGTAGTTCAGAGAACTCTCTATACAGTAATTGCTGGAATTCTTAGCGTTTATTAACATAAAACTGCAGTGCATTCACCAGTTGTAGACTGAGAGTTGTAGGGCAGGTCATGGCTGAATGCGTAAGCATAAACGGATGTGGAAACGATAACATTATCATTATTTTGCAAGTCTCTTTGCACTAAAAGAGCCTTTAAGAGAAAGCAAATAATTGAACTCTCCTAAGATAAGAGATATTAAAATATTATTGCAGTGTCGTTTACAAGATTCTTATTTTATCCTCGAACTAATTGTTGTTGTTCTATGTAGCCTTGTCATTAGTCCTACGTTCAATTGTCATGTCAGTCTGGAGTACAATGTCTGACCGCTACTTCAAGTACCAGGCTAACAGCGGATCGTGGCGGTGTCACGTTACGCGGTGGCTGTTGACACCAGCGCCTGATTAATATTTATGATACGGCTGAGCATCTCGCATGGCCGGTTCGCTCACTCGATGCGAATTATCTCCATCCTCCTCGCACATACGCAGCGCTTATATGTCAGACTGAACACGCGTATGGTACATAATATAGCAACAGCTCTTTCAACATTCAAATGTGCGTAAGTGCGAATGAGAATCCCAAATCTTCTTAATTTTTGTTAAGAATCGTTCTTGCTACCAGTTTTTCGGATTGAAACATTATTTGACCTTGGTAGTACAAAGAGGTTTTTTCGCTTAATATAAAACGAGTTTTAGTTGTAATATTTTTATCATAAAAACGTATATTGTAATAAATTCTTGGATTAGTCTGCAAACAACTCTACACTAAGTACCTACGTTAATTTTGTTTTAGTTGTTGAACTAATCTTATAAGAAGTTAATCGCTCGATTGATGTCAGGCCTACTACTGAATGCGAAAGAAGTGAATATGTGGAACGAGGCGTGGGACCAACGCCTCGAACCTGACCGTATCGAGATATCTTAACCGGACAGACTTGACTCGCATGCCATTATAAAAAAAATGCGACAGCTACGAGTGTAAGGGAAAACCGTGTTGTAGAAATTACATCCATTTAGAAAAGGGAACACTTGTAGGTTGCAGAATAGAGTAAGTTCTTTGAAAAGCCGGATCATTAAATACTTAATTACAATTCTTGATGTATATTCAATTATAATAAACAAATTTGTATTCGCTTGAATTACTCACTGGACCGTTTTATTAGTCACTTGAACAGTCTTGTATGTAGTTAATTGAAACGCATCCAAAATTACTGGGTTGATCTCATTTACTCTATCAGAATCTAACTCGACATTCAAATTTATTCTGAAATTTGTTTTGGTCTGCAAACAATTTGCATATGATATTGTAATTGAGACGAAAATTGGATGTTGTTTAAATTCATTCTTCCAGTCGCTCGTATACATTTAACATGTTTTCCCCATTATGCTCCTTTACAAATCTCTTACATTAACAGAGTTATCATTGTGTTTGCGACACAATTATCGTTGTTTGTCTTGACATTTTCCGTGAGCTCGCGCGCTTCCAGCGCCGGCCGGCGCGCGTTCGCGAGACTTCGCTCCAAGGTCACGTTATCGTGCTATCGCCAGCCCTGAACCAATCCAAGGTTAACCAACGACTATCCACTTTTCGAACATACAAGCTCATCTCTAGACTTTTTTTTAAATGATCGACACAACACGTCACTGGCACGTCCGTCTTACAGGAACTCGACAATCTCGACCGTCGCGCGCCGAGTCTTTATTGTTAATTTGCGAACGCTAGTGGAGCGCGGTCCGGACGCGTACTCTCGCTTTTAAGTAGTAATACCGCAATAAAATCTTAAATCAAATTAGCTTCATGTTTACATTTTATAAATAGAGCGCGTTCACGTGGCGCCGGAGCGAGATAAGCGTCCGTCGACTCGTCGGCATCACTCACCGTGCGCTGTTAACATCCTCCGCGGGGTGATGCGGGATCCTCTGGCACACAGACACTCGTGCAGGATAAAAAGCACTCACAAACGGCGCACTAAGTCAAGCGGCACACGCGAGGACTGCACGGCGCGACACCCACAACTAGAATGCGGGCGAGACGGTAGTTGCGGGGCGCGGGGTGCGGGGGGAGGCCGGCAGCGACACACGACTCTTACGAAGGCGCGGCGACGAGGACTGCGGCCGACCGACGCAGTGGTACCCCCTATTGGTCCAATGTGCGGTGACGTCACGTGAAATGGCCAATAGCGGCAAAGCCGATAGTTCCTACTGCCTGCCGTTAGAGGCGCTATTATCGAGGAAGTCGCCCGCCCTACAGAGCTTTCCTTAGCTAGGGCGTGTGCTTTTGCGGGCGGCCAGCACGGAAAGAAACCACAACATCATGAATTATGTACACTTAATATTATAATTTATTTGGTATCTTAGGTTGATTTGAATAGTAATTATAATTTATGAACACAAATGATTGTGATAGCATTTTAGATTAATACAGATTGGATGCGAAAAGTATTGGAAAAATGCCAAAAAGATGACAAATAATTACTAGGATATACTCGGATTATAGATATATTTTTAAGGAAGTTGAAGAATTTACTAGATCGTTTTCCGTCCTCGGTAAAATTTTGTTTACTTATTCCATATTATTGTTTTCAACAAATTAATAAGTTTATATAAACAAATAAAACTTAATTATCTCAATAAACTGTTGATATTTACGAAAGATCTACAATATAACAACAGTTTGTTCAAGTACTACGACATGATAAATAAAAATGCGTGTATAATGTACAATGATTGACATTTTTCTATGAGACATTTTATATTAAGAAGTGATTTTTATTCATCCTTATCGTCATCATGTCAGCCAAATGACATCCACTGCTGGACAAAGGCCTCCCAAAAGTTTTCCACAGTGGAGTTGTGTCTATAATTTGGAGGGAATTGCCATAATTGCCACGAGCCCCACAGGGGGCGCCCTCCGGCGCGGGTACTTAGTTTGTAGTTTGTTTTTGCTAGGCGGTTAGAGCCCACGCTCACCCCTACTGTCCGGTGAAGCAGTAAAAGCCAAAAGGCTAACTGCACGCGTCACGTTTAAAAAAAAAAAAAAAAAAATTGCCACGCTTGGCAGACGATTGGCGATCGTAGTATGGTCATATCACTCAGAAAGACGCTGCTGGCCGTTCTCTGGGATTTTATTACTTATTTGTAAACTTGAGTACGCGCCCAAAGCTTAATATCAGACAGGTTCCCTAAAATCATTTTATTATTAAAAAATTACGTCATGTACTGATTATTAGATTTTTTATTTTAACCGGTTTCAAAGGAAGGTGGTCATCAAGTCAACTGAATGTTATGTTTTGTATGAATGTGTGTATGTTTTGCTTTTGTGTGGCTTGTTAATCGATGTTGATAATACTTTTTCAATCTAAGTATGAGGAATTCTTTCGGAACTTTTCCAATTTCAATCGGTTATCTACAACAAAATTTGAAGTCGATTTTATGTGTTTTTCTAATAGTAATTAGGTATATTGTTTGGTAAAACCCGCTCGTGACATATTTGGGGAGGTACTTTTGTCTTTACAGTACCTTGAGTTATATCATATTTTGGGCAAATTTGTGCATAGATTATAAAACAATAAGTAAAATAAAAAATTATATAATGTCATGTTATTATAAAATAGCATAGTGGGAGTCCTCCTAAATGCAGCTATGATATATCTAGTACATAATGAGAGGTTTGATTACGTTTATGTGGAAACAGGCAGTACTTATGAAGTTGTCGATTTATACATGTTTATGTTTATATGAACCGCAATCATAACTATAATTACACACTCTTCCCTTAATAATGGAAGTTAAGTGATGCTGCTACAGGAAACTTGAGGACGCGAATCCATTGCATATTTAAAGTCCTTGGTAACAAGGAATTAAAGTTCAGAAGAAAATAAAAACAGCCGGAGCAAGTTCGACATTTTCAATAACCGATTGTCCACCTATAAAACAATATGTTTTGATATTATTAAGTAATTTTAATTGTTTTATCATTAATATTCACTTTTTACTCTTTGTTTTATATTTTATGTTTCGTTTTTTATGTTAATTTTGTTTCCTTAATTTTAATATTATTTTAGCTATAGTATTTTTCATTTTATATTTAGTTTTAGTTTTTATATATTTTTTGTTTTTTACTGATGTCACGAGTGTCATGAATCTGTGCATGTTGTGACACCTTAATAAACTGTGCATTTGATTTTAATTTTTAAGTGTTGTATTTAGACTAGCCATAATGTAACAGTTACTGATTGTCCTAAAATGTCCTAAATAAATAAAGTATGATGGGCCAAAGGAAATTAAATAAATAACTTTAAGGCCTCCTTCTTCGTTGTGCTTTATGTCGACGGTCGTTGTAATGATCAAAGAGTGAATTAGACTTATTTTGACTCAAACTGACTGCCTCTCTTTGCTTGCAATGCGACGGTCTTTAAGTCCTAGCTAGTAGGTAATCGTATCACATCGATAGCCTCGATACAGGCATTGCCTATTGAGGCTATCACTGTAAATCAAATGGTACAATTACTGAATTGCTAATAAATAGTGTTTTATTTTATTTTATTTATTTTAAAATGTCAATACGATTCAGAATGTTCTCACTTATTTCACTTTCGTTACTTAGTCCATACACGTCATTATAATTGCGTGCCATTAGTGCTGAGTTGGTGCCACGACAGAACTTGTATTTCAAACGAAAGTACAGTTTTGACTTCTCTATCGTCACATAAACCACGATTAGGAAAATGAAACTGCTCTTAAAATACTAACATTATTTTTTAAATTCATAATATAGCTATGTCATCAGATATAGATTCTATATCATAGAATTTATCGAAATTCGAAATTCTAAGTAGAATCAAATCAATATATCTCTACACTAGCCAGCATTAAAAATTAGTAATTTCTTAGGAAAGGACTTAATATATTTATTTTTGGCAAAAATGTAATGATATATTATTTCTTCTGAAAAGCACCTTACTTGCTTGGATATGGCTAGCCATATGGTGATATAAACTTAGTTTTAACCTCCTCAACCTCAACCTACCTACTTAGGTAGTTTAGAGTAGGCAACATTGGAAACAGGAAATTGGCGGAGACATTCTGAACTGGCTATGTTAATCAATGACGTACTACGAGACCTTTGCAAAAAAAAAACATAATTTCCTCGTTTCCTGGTTTGAAAGTCATAAAAACTATTTTAATATATAACCTGAAATTATTGTTACTCTTATTACTTTTGACCAATCTTAAACACGGACCATGATAGTTCAAGTTTATTTCCTCTTATACATAGAGCGCACTAAAAAACTTCCAGAACTTTTCATTAACAATATTTAAAAACTAAAAACGACATGCGAACGGCAGGCAATCTAAAGTAGCCGACATAGCCCAAAGAACTTCGAAACTGAAGTGGCAGTGGGCAGGGCACATAGCTCATAGAGCCAACAGCCGCTGGGGCAGAAAGGTTCTTGAGTGGTAACCACGAACCGGAAGACGCAGCGTGGGCAGGCCCCCTACAGGATGAATCGATGATCTTGTGAGGGTCGCTGGAAGTTGCTGGATACGGATAGCGCAACACCAGCAATTGTGTCTATCTTTGGGGGAGGCATTTATCCATCAGTCGTCGTCGTCGTCTATCAGGCGTCTTTCGGCTGATATGATGATA
This sequence comes from Pseudoips prasinana, assembly GCA_951640165.1. NCBI lineage: Eukaryota > Metazoa > Arthropoda > Insecta > Lepidoptera > Nolidae > Pseudoips > Pseudoips prasinana. The sequence continues at coordinate 10,457,783 of OX621235.1, read as the reverse complement.
ATTGATGATGACTAACGACATTTGGAAATGGAATCTTGCTTTAAAATGAAGTTTGTTTCATTTATTGTCACTTATTTTTAAATATCGCAATTTAAAAAATTGTGTGACGTCGTCGCCGACGAATTAATTATAGAAAATTTTCTTAGTTGTAGTTTGGTGCGTCAGCAGACTGTCGTTCGCCTTCAGAATGTTTTTGACAATAAAGCCTCATGCAATTCAAATTTTAATATGTGATGCAATGGTCGTGGTGGTAGGAACCTCAGCGCTGAATTCGAAAAAAATAATCGTCCAACTTCCACCGTCAACTAACCTCTAATTGAAAAACTCTATGCTGTCATACACTGAATGATCAAAACAGACGACAGACCTACCATAAGATTTGGCATAGGGGTGAGTTGGTTACAATCAAACCTACAAAAACATTTGCGTGTGATATAAACCATGTTCCCGATAGATAGCTCACAATTTAATAGAGGCTCCGCGTCACTTGGTCCAATGCCATGCTTACTAGATTCAACAAAGAGGTGTAAAATTTGGTGTAGGTCTTAACTTAAGTGGTGAGTGTGCGGTTTGCCGGGTGAATGCCACTTCTTTAATAAAACTGGACACTTGGTTACTCTACCACGGGGAATCGTCGTAAAGTAAAAAGTGGTACACAACAATTTGTACCCCGTAAAATAACCAAATCGCCTTATAAGGCGATTTGGTTATTTTACGGGATTCTTCAAAATCTTTGCAACTTGCACCATGACACATAAGGTATTTAATTAAATTATAAAGTTTATCGCGGGCGAAACCGTGGAGCACAACTAATACAAACTAAATTATTGAATACAAGATTCTTGAACAACAAAAAATCTTGAGAGGCTTTATGATTGGGTTTAGGGTGATTTAATTTTTTCAAGACTGTTTTAGATTATCCTACCGGAACTTTTTTTTTTCGGGATTTCTAATTAATCCTATTATAAAAACTATTTCTGTACCAAATTTCATCATCTGTAGGATAAGTAGGACTTTATTCACTCTTTATAATCACAATGGGGATATAATGACTTTCTTTCAAAATATAGTTACGAAAATACATTTTAATGATATTTTGCCCTAATTTGTATAAAAATTGGGCAAATAAATTACCTCAGATTTTATTAGTCTGTATGAATAAAGCAATAATATCGAACCCCTATTCCGTCAGTTTGGCCGTTTGACTATTCGCTACTGCTTTAGAAAATAAAAATAGTATTTCTTCTTACAAAGGAAAAACATAAGGAGATGGTAATAATATCGTTATATTTATCCTTTACACTTGAAAAAAAATTAAGCCCTACCCGGGATTTGAATCCTGGAACATCATTATCTGTGGTTGAACTAGATAACGCTAGACCCAGAAAGAGGCAGTAAAATGTTGACTATATATTTATGTATAGGTACAAAATGAGGGATTTATTTAGATAATATTGATAACCTTCAATATCTATATATTTTTTTATATCAAAACAAGCTATGCCCCGCGGTTTCACCTGCGTTAAAGTAGCTTTGGTGTAAAAGAGTACTCACAAACTTTCGCATTTATAATATTAGAAGGATGTGTACCTCTAGCGGTTTGAGCAGTGCACGCCGGAATAACTCGTATCACATTTGGACAATGCACACAATATCGTTATAAATTGTAGCCTATGTGTTATTCTGATTATACATCAGAATAACACATAGCTATATCATTGAAAAGTTTCATTAAAATCCATTCAGTAGATTTCACGTGAAAGAGTAACAAACATCCATCCATCCATCCAGCCATACTTACAAACATTCGCGTTTATAATATTAGTAGGATGTTACACCCTTCGCTTTCCTTACCTTAACATTACTACAATTCTTTTCCATTCAAACTCGCTACTCAGAAGAAATCGCTACGATAATGCCATGTATGTCACCGAAATTTCTGGTATGCAAATAGAATATTGAAGTGTAGGGAACCCTCAAACCGCAAGTTCGATACACATTTGGCCAGTTTTTTAGTTCCAGAGGACTGAAGTACAGTACTGTATTTTGCCATATAAATCTGGCATGTAAACTATTATTCACATATTGCGTCGCAAATACTTATAAATTAAAAATAAATATACACTTTTAACTTTTGCGACTAACCTTTTTTGTTATTTTCCCGACGTTTCAACCAAGATGCACTTATCGTGGTCACAGGTTGACGGACTCAATATAAATAAATATAAATAGATTAGGACAACTAACACACTGCCATCTGATCTCAAACTAGGTTGAGCCTGTACTATCGCAATCAGACAACTGATAAAAATACTTATATTCTAAATGTTAGATTATTTTAATTGATCTTTAATATGCATGTATATATTATAGATAAAATTAAAAATAGTCACCGATTTTGGTACAAAAGAATAATGTGTTTCACACACATTCAGCTTATCAAATTCCCTTAAATATCAATGTATTTAGATCCTTATCCACATAAGCCATCAAGAGAAAAGCTTAAATTATTTCAAGGAACTAAGCAGCAAAAGTAAGTCTGATTAGCTTTCACACCTAAACGACTGTACTGATTTTGACTTTTTTTTATTTGGGAAAATTACATTCTCAATTATCTATGGTAGTCTAAAATAAGGATAACTTAGGACTATTTAACATTTTTATAACAGCACAACGACTTACTACTTTACTTTTAATCCCACTTGCTTAGCAGGTCTGCACCGACGTATAAAATGTAGTGAACACGGGTGAAGCCGGGAGTGGAAAGTTATATCAATATAATAAAAACAAAATCTCTAACCCATTCTCATCAATCCAAATGTCAGCTAAATGTTTAAAGCAAGCAACGTTAAAGCAATTCTATAGGTGCCACAAAGATCTTCGTCATTAGAGAGAGCAGTAAACAAAACCCTTAGTGGTGCCCGAGGGAACGACAGCTGTCTCCAAGCCTCAGTCCTCGACCATTAAACACCCACGTCGGTTTTCATAACCACCATATTACACTACGCAAAAGCCAACCTTAGTACACCTACTTAAAATTCAATTTTCATCGTATTTTGTTTCGAGTTTCTTGGAATACGTTTGTGTTTTTCCGCGATTTTAATTTGGAATTTATGTTGTTGCTATACATACATATATTGGCATTATATGAAATTACATCGAATATTTAACTTGAACAAGTATTACTTGAAGGAATAGAGATCGGTATATAATATTTATGTCAATGCTTAAAAAGAGATTAGGTTTGTGATAAATACTGAAATGTCCATGGATGATGATTTTGTCCGTATAGTTAGCCTAGTGGTAGCGGTACCCGTAACTAATGAGGTTCCGAGTTCAAATCCGGTCTGGCCAAGCAGTGCTACCTACTGGTGTTTTTTCTGGAAATAAAGACATCTAGTCGCAGCCTGGAGTCTAGAGTTGGCGATGTTGTACACTTGTGGTTCGGAAAGCACGTCGAGCACCTGATCTCTTCCCGTGTTGGATTTCCCACACATCAAATTATGATCTGCGTAGATGGCCAAAATTCGGATTCGGAGCACTGTTTTTATTACTTTATATTAATGATTAGCTGGTAGAAAGGAGCTCTACATTTTTACCTTGGTATTATATAGATTATTGCCTTTTATATTTGTTACTAGCAGTGCCCCGCGGTTTTTCCCGCGTTAAAATTTATAAATTATAACCTATGTGTTATTCGGATGTATAAGCTAGATTAGTACAAAGTTTCTTCAAAATCTGTTGGGTAGTTTTTGCGTGAATAAGTAACCAACATCCATACATCCATCCATACTCACAAACTTTCGCATTTATAATATTGTAGGATTACCGAAACCTATTTTACTTATAGGCTATACGTAAGAAAACAAAATTTGTTTAGCAAGGGCCTCATCTTATTACAGCCAAATTATATTTGAAGAACATTTAATTTAAATACCAGACAACATAAAATACAGACAGAAATTTTCTTTCACATAATAAACGTTCTGATAAAAAATAAGTAATGAGTTAAAATAATATTCCTTAGAAAGTAATTCACCAAGTATTACTTGTACTCAAACATTTAATATCGGAATTTTTCCATTTTTCATTGGTAAGGTTTCAGTTTGTTCAATTCATATTTGTTTCACAGCAGTTTCCAATGTTACATGCTAGCCTTGTTGACAGCTTGTTAATAACAAGTGCCGGAACAATGTTCTCTTTTTGACGGTAAGTGGAACAATTGAATAAAAGCTGACTTTTTAGTAAATCAGGCGAACGATGTTCACTGTTCAACAAAGGCCTCCACAATGGAGTTGTGTTATTGGGAGGGATATACCATGAACGCCAAATTTAGCAGACGGATTGGCGATCGTACACAGAGAGACGCTGCTGTCCGGTCTCTGGGAGATATTCCCTCGGGACGACTTCTACACGTTCCCCGCAATGAGATAGACTTTACCGTCTTTATTGTTATAAAAATCAATATACGTTTCATCATCAAAGACATTTCCGTAAAGGTCGTCACTACTTCAATACACTCCAATACTACTAGCTATTGCCAGTGTGGCAGACGAATATTGAAGAAGAGAGAATTCTTTACACATAGAAAGTAAGAAATTCGCTTAGACGGCTGCTTAGTCAAGATTTTTTCAATAAATAATGTTATTGTATAAATAAAATAAAAATAAAATAAAATAAAATCTTTTTATTTCAGACACTTGGCCCATAATATTGTTAGTAATTTACATCTTAAAAACTATGTTAGTCATAAAAAGTAATTAATTTAATTTAAATATCTGCCACATTCTGGGGCTCCAGGTACACGCACTTGTACTTGAACCCAGTGCCCCAGAATGGGACTGTCTATCTTCTGACAGAGGACGTTCAGGATGGTGTTGGGGCTCCCACGCGTACGAAACATCAGCGAAGCAATCCGGCGACGCAGCACCGTGTGAAAGCCGTCTGTGTGGGCGTGCGCAAATATCGCAGACGCACTACAGAAGCGTGGGAGCCCCACCAGCACCCTGAACGCGTTGTTGTATTGTACTATTGTATAGATAGTTAAGTTTCACTTTTAGTTATTTAACGATGAATTAGCTTAAATAATAAAATTTTGTCTCGTCCTGATATGTAAATCCTCACATGTAAATTCATATCTGAATTCTTATTCGTAGAAATTTATTAATGGCTAACTGTTATCTTATATATATATGGTCAGTCTTTGTAAGCTGTTAACCAATGTTAATATTCCATGCCTATGCCATTATCGCCACGCTTGGCAGACTGGTTGGTGATCGCAGTAAGATGGTCATAGCACTCAGAAGAAAGCTGCTGCCCGTTCTCTGTTAGACATTCCCTCAGATCGACTTCTACGCCTCCCACGGGATGAGATATTTGCCGCCATCACCACATAACTATGTTTACATAATCGTAACTGAACTGCAAACAAAACAAAATCGATGTACGATATCTACATTAATATAATCGATGGGAAATACCATCTGTCATAGTTGAAGGTGACAATTAATTGAACGTATGCTGTAATTTTTAACCCATTATTCAGAATGCAACTCCATATTATTTGCGAAAAGCTCGAAAAGGTGTGGAAAGAGTTATTATTTTAATTTCTGTTTACATATTAGCCATTTATAAATACAAGGGCTTATGATATACACGATGAAAGGAACAATCTACATACAACAGTTAACCCCACGTATCATCGTTATAACTTTTTTAAACTACCGCTTCACTTAGACTTCATAAATTGTTTCTAAGAAAACTCTATTTTGTCGCATAATAATTAATTACGTAGGTAACACTGAGATTGACGGGCCTGTTGGTGTGGTTGGCAAATGCTTGCCTTTGAAGCCTCAGGTCATGTGATTCCCGCCTAGGACAGTTATTTGTGTGCATGAACATGTCTGTTTGTCCTGAGTAGCGCGTAATTGTCTGTATATCAAATAAGTATGTATTTATAAAAGAAAAATTAGTGTATCTATTATAACAGCTACTACTACTACTAGTTACTAGCTGTGCCCCGCGGTTTTACCCGCATTAAACTTTATAAATTATAGCATATGTGTTAATCCAACTCCATACCAAATTTTATTAAAATCGCTCCAGTCGTTTGAACGTGAAGAAGTAACAAACATACACACTCACACACTCACAATCATTCGCATTCATAATATTAGTAGGATTTTTATACCACTTATTATACTACTCTGGGACATTATTCACACATGGCCATCTGATCCCAAACTATGCAGAGCTTGTACCATTACAAACTCTGCTTAGTTTGGGATCAGATGGCCATGTGTGCATAATATCCCAGAGTAGTATAATAATAGTATTTATAAATACAATGCCTAATGATACACAGGCTGTTAGGAACACTCGACATAGAACAGTTGACCCCACGTCTCATACGGTTACAACGTTACGACTTTTTTTTTTAACTGCGGCTTCACTGAGACTTTATAAATTGTTTCAAGGAATAAATACTCTATTTAGTCGTATAATAATTAACGACGTAGGTAACCCTAAGATTCCGTGTGGTGTACGATAAATCTGTCAAGACAAAACTCGATCCGTCGCGCATTGCTACTTAAATGTAAGCAATATATTTTCTTTTTTTAAATAATGAAATGGTACATACTTGTACTTAATTAAGTACAAGTATATACTCGTAATGTGGGCAGCGAAGGATCGACTATTATGGAGATCCTTGGGGGAGGCCTTTGTCCAGCAGTGGACGTCTTTCGGCTGATATAATTATGATGATGTACCCGTAATTCGATACTAATAATAATATCCTGGGACATTATTTACACACGGCCATCTGATCCCAAACTAAGCAGAGCTTGTACTATGGAAACCAGATAACTGATATACTACATATACTACTTTTCTTTTGTAAATACATACTTATATAGATATATACACCCAGACTCTGGACAAACAGACATGTTCATGCACACAAAATCTGTCCTGGGTGGGAATCGAACCCACGACCTCCGGCGTAAAAAGCAAGTATTTGCCAACCACGCCAACATGCCCGTATGAAAGTTTAATATGATCTTAACTGTTTTGTGTTCGTGAATTGATGTTTGTAAAATCCCCACGATATATTTTCTTAAGCGCGAGCGTAGTCTTTTTTTTTTTAGTTTATACCACTCATATAATTTGACATGGTAGTGTCTTCCTAGATGAGTTTCAGCCACGGCAGCCAGTCTCAATGGAGAATAACTATCAGCGCGGGTCATATTAAAGTGCACAAGTGTCTTGCACAAACAAAGGGGGTGTTTGTGCAAGACACTTGTGCACTGTAATATGACCCGCTTTTTCTATTCCATCACTCTCATGATCCCATGGGACGACTATCGACACAATCGGAAGGAGGTTAGGTACAATAGCGACGGCTGTACGTGCTCTCCAAGGCATAGGGATGTAATACCATCAATTCCCAGATTTCGGGCTGACATTGAGAAATTTTCTTAATAGAAAAATCACTTTTTGGCCCGATCCGGGATTTGAACCCAGGACCTCATTATTTGTGGTTGAACACTACCATTGGACCAACGAGGTCTAGCGGTAGCGTGTTAAACTAAAACTAAATGTATATTTAGTATAAGATTTAACATCTTTATAGTGAGTTTAAATTAAATAAACATACATTTAAGTATCATTTGCGATAACATATGTTTAGTACAGGTGATTATTAACATTATTAATTAAAATACACATTGTATACTAATTAGTACGTAGGTGGCAATGTAAGGTTTATTTTCAATACAGCCTGAAATAAATTCTCACTCCAATATCTTCACCGAAAACCACATTTGAAATATGTGTGATATCTATATAATAATTTGTATCTTTGATTTAATGCTCATGTCTCACAACTGTAGATTAATTCTAGGTAAACTAACGTCCGTAATCCGTTGTCTCTGCCTATCCCTCTGGAAAGAATGCGTGCGTCTATATATGTATGTATATAAACTAAAGATTATAGTGAAAACACCCATAATGTTTCCTAAACTGGCAGGTTTGAGAAAATGGAACCAAATATTTAATTAATATTAGGCTATAATTTATAGTGTCAGTACAACATAAATGATTGGCTTATATTAATTAAATATTTTTGTGTTTACTGTTACCATTTAATAAAGTTACATTTAAATACGTACTTAAGAATTAATATTATTTGGAATTAAGTTACCTTCGACTTTTTTACACTCATTTAATTTATAATATGTTTCATCATGTCAGCCAAAGTACATCCATTGCTAGACAAAAGCCTCTCCAAAGAATGGGGGGATATGCCATAATCGCCACGCTTGATAGACGGGTTGACGATCGCAGTTTGATGGTCATAGTTCACAGAAAAACGCTGCTTCTCTGATTGGTTTTCCCTTGTACGATTTCTACGCCCCCCACGGGATGAGATGGGGTGATGATATTCTATGCCGTCAACAAAAAGCAGAGACATTTTTACACTCATTTAATTTATAATGTGTTTTATTGATATTTTAATTTAATTTGTTATTTATACAAGGTGAACGTTGCTTAAGGCGCAGCTATCTAACCATGAAACATTTCAGTTTCATCATTAAACAGAACCAAAAAAAAATTGGCCCCCCATACAAATGGCTTCAGCTAATCGGGGATATGGGGAGTTACGATATTTCTAATTCCGCTCCTTAAAATAGGTACAGACGCCAGCAAATCAAGCTACACCAATTTGTCAAATTTCCCGAATTGAATGTGAACCTTATGCTTAAGTTATAAAGTTGAAAATCTATAAAAGACATTTGACAGATTGGGGTAGCTGGATGTGCTGGCGTCTGTACGTCCACTACTTATGTTATAGTTGGTATATAAGCGGGTATTACGGCATCAACATCCCGTTGACCCGCTTCAAACACAGGATTTTTACTTGCCAGAAATGTGGTCGGTGCAGCCACTCCCGTATAGAAATTATTAGTCGTGAACCAAAGAATTCATCTGTTCTGTAACCTATTGCCACCTAATGTAAAGGCCGATAGCAGCATTTCACCTTATAAGCCCCTTTCAGAAGACCAGCGCTACAGCAATGTACATACGTGTTGCGGTACCTAATGTTGAGTTATGGGCCTTTTTTGACTTTAACCAGTTTTCCTTTCCTACCTGCTAATATTTGCACGTACGTATTGTATAATTTCAGTTGAAAAAAAATGTTTTCCTCGTTCGTTAAGAATGTTGCTCTCAATATTAATACCCTTAGACTGTATTACTCACCAAAATATTGTTACGTGTTAACGGCGAGATGCAATGAAACAGGTGTGAACGTAAAACATAAGTTTATTATTAAGCCTACGATGATGCCATGGGCACCTACACTAACTGCTTATAATAATATTCTTAACCACTATATTAAAACTACTTAACTACTAGTTAAACTAACCTAATCTATTTGGACGCCAGGAGGAATTTGCCTTCAACAATACTATGTCGCATGTCGGTTCGCTGGCTCCTGCCACACCCCTACTAGCTCAGTCCGTGTTGGAGGGTCGCCCGTGACGTCGTAGCGTCGTTCCCTTTAGGCTCCCAGAATAAAGGGCATGACCCGAAGCTACAACAATGCAAACCATTCGTTATTGCCTACTTATTGATTGTGAGCAGAGTTGTACAAGTATATTGGATGCAATTACTAAAGTAAATCAGAACACAATAAGTTAAACTTACCCCTTGCACCACGTAACTTAGGTACGTTTTCAGTATCCCTACGAGTCGGCACACTCGACTTCCAGGGTTCTCTTAAACTGCCCCAAGCAAACACAACGGCACCATAAAATTAATGTCTTTGTTCGTCTACTATAAACTTTTACTTATTTCTTTAATTATGACGGTAATCACACACTCACAGTACGGTGTTCTCCGAACGAATGCCCAACCCATTCGCATATCTTATACACTATCTAATTAATAATGAATAAATTTAGAAATGTACAAAAAGACAATTAGATGCGCATGAGATTCGAACCGGCGTCGGTATGATATGTTTCCGAGCACTTTACCCCTCGTCTATCTGTTTCCTTAGCACACTTTGCGAATTTAATAACTGCTTGCGTTTATTGTTGTGACGTCACACTGCTAAGTTCATTATAGCCCTAATATACTCCCCTTCCAAAAATAAAAAAAACATCTATTTTTTTTTTATTCGTCCTTCCGTGCTATTAGCGATATTATTCAAGACCTTAGAAATCAGTAAACTCGACATATCAGTGGCTGCCAAAAATGCATGTTGGTTAAATAACAATATTTTACCCTGAGTGCGGTTTTAAATCCTTGGCATGCCAGACTCCAATATCTTTACCAGCTGCATTAACTAATTGAAATACATTATTAGATATCTTTTTCTTTACCATGGCTTTTTCAAATTTTGGACCCAACTTGGCCATAAATTTGTTACTGGCCTTTGATAGATATTTAGTCCTTTTCCAAACTACGTCTCCCTCTTCAAAATGTGATACTCTGCGACTACAATCATAATGTTTTTGGCTATTACTATGAGCTTCTTTTAATTTGTCCCTTACCTGCCCAAAAATCCGCTGATTTAAATTATTAATGTTATTTTGGATTTTATCATAATTGAAATGCAGTTGATCCACTGAGTTAATTTTATCCTCCCATTCTAAAAAACTATTTCTATTAACTGAAATTTCACGTCCAAAGAATAAAAGGGATGGGGTAAATCCTGTTGCATCATGCACAGCAGTCCTTATTGCATGACCAATCTCATTCAAATGAACATCCCACTCGTTATGCTTCCTAGATTTAGTATAAGCTGAGATCATAGTACCTATTACTCTGTTTACTCTTTCAGTGGGATTACTTTGGGGGTGATAATTAGGTGTGTACCAAAGTCTAATGCTATATTTGGCCGCCAAGTCTTTGAAAACGTGTGAAACAAATTGCTTTCCATTGTCACAAATAACCACTTCCGGAATTCCGTAAAGTAAGCACTGACTTTCTAAAATTTCTGATATCTTCTCAGCCTTACCAGACCGAAGTGGGAACAATAATGTGAATTTACTAAAGCAACATGTGATAACCAATAACATCGTATTGCAAGACTTACTTTTGGGGAATGGTCCCATTAAGTCCAAAGCAATTAACTGCCAGGGCTTACTGACTTCTCTATGATCCCCCATTTTACCAAACATTGGTTTCTGAGAAACTTTAACTTTTGCGCAAATTTCACAGCTACGTACATATTTTTTTACATCATTGAGCATGTTAAACCAAAAATAGTCTTTTTTTATTCTTAAATAAGTTTTGCGTACCCCAAAATGACCTGCAGTGATGTCATCGTGACATTCTTTTAATATATCGACACGAAGGGCATCAGGAATATATAATTTCCATCGATTCTCGTCATTTGGATATTGATGTAGTGGTAAATTACGGTAAAGTTTTCCGTCTCGCACAGCCCAACGATTATTACTTCTACAACTTTTATTTAATTGGTCTACCTTTTCTCTATACCATGCATCTTTATATTGGTCAATTATTTCTATATTATAAATGTCCGCTTGATCTATAGGTGCACGAGAAAGGGTATCTGGTACAATATTTGACTTGCCAGGCCTATGAACAATATTAAAGGAAAATTGCTGTAATTTCATAGCCCAGCGCGCCAGTCTACCATGTGGATCTTTCATCCTATGTAGCCACTGAAGAGCACTATGGTCCGTTATCACCGTAAAATGAGTCCCATCAATGTAATTACGGAATTTTTCTACCGCATACACCACACTCAATAGTTCACGCTCAGAAGTGGAATATCTTTTTTCCCGGTCATTCAACTTCCTACTTAAATACGCTATGGCTTTCTCATGACTTTCGACTTCCTGACATAAAACCGCCCCTATGCCATCATTAGAAGCATCACACTGAATGATGAAGGGCTTGCTATAATCCGGACAAGACATGACAGGGGTACTAGTCAAGAACGTTTTTAAAGACACAAAAGCTCTTTCTGCCTCATCTGTCCAAACAAACTTCTTTGATCTCTTACCTTTGGTAAGGTCATGCAAGGGCGCTGCTATCAAAGAGAAGTTTTGCACAAAACGCCGATACCAGCTGGCTAAACCAACAAACCGTTTAAGTTCTGTCATGGTTCTTGGTCTGGGGAAGTTAATAATAGCTGATACCTTTTCAGGATCGGTTCGTAAACCCTCTTTATCCACTATGTATCCTAGAAAACGCAAACTGGATCTAGCAAATTGACATTTATCAATGTTGATAGTTAAATTTGCCTGTTTCAAAATTGTCATAACATGCCTCAACAGATTGATATGTTTGTCGAACGTAGATGAGCACACTATGATGTCATCAAGATAATGGAAAATGTTCTCCTCATGCGGCCTGAAAAGTAGATCCATTAGTCTTTGCTGGGACTGACTGGCATTGATTAAACCAAATGGCATGACCTTAAATTGATACAATCCTCTACCTGGGACCGCAAAAGCAGTCTTTTCTTTACTCGTCTCACTAAGTTCAATTTGCCAAAAAGCAGATCGCAAATCAATTGTGCTCAGAAACCGAGCATTTCGTAGACTATCTAATACAACTGAAACCCTTGGCAATGGATATGTATCCCTCTTGGTTACTTTGTTCAATTGCCGACTATCTAAACAAAGTCTATTAGACCCATTTGGCTTTCTAACTATTAATACGGGTGAACACCAAGGACTATATGAAGGTTCCACAACATCATTTTTTAACATGTCATCTAATTCTTGCTCAATCTGTTTTGTAACCACCGGCGAGAAATTATACTGTCTTTGATAAATTGGTTTACAATCTCCCGTATTTATGTCATGTCTCAGAATATGCGTTCTACCTAAACCAACTCCAATGGTATTTTTCATAAGTTCAATCATACTATCTAGTTCCGTCCGTTGAACTACATTCAAATCATCCCTAGAGATAACAATGGCTCCACTGGGTTCTATACAATTTATTTCGGCGTCTGTTAACGAAGAATCCTTAAATTTAAACTCCACGCCAAAGGTATCCAAAAAATCCTTACCTAAAATCAATTGTTGAGCCAAATTTGGCATAAGTAAAACAGAAACCACGTGAAAATGCTTGTCCAGTTTTATTGGAACATCACAAATTTCTGAAACCTTGTGAATGGCCCCATCCGCCGTTGCAATATTTAAGGGCGATTTGTAAAATTTTAATCCCAGAAGCTTCAGCTTATGAGCAAGATCTATATTAATAACCGTTCTATTAGCTCCACTATCAAGTAAACCTACAAACTTACTGTCTAAAATATCAACTACCACATAGGACCTATTATCATTTACCTTCATGACTTGCATAGGGCACAAACTACCAATTGTAAAAAAATTATGTAGTGCTTGAAGCCAGTCCTGCCATTCTTTACTTTGCCTACTTAAGGGAAAACTCACTTGGCAGGATTTAAGCGTTGGTTTGAGCTTTCCCTTTCCCCGTTTCCCTTACAAATGCAGCTCTTAGATGTAACTCCAAACTTCCCACAGCGAAAGCAAAACAACCTTTGTTTTGGTAAGGAACATAGACGAAACAAGTGACCCCTTTCCCTGCAATTCCAACAACGTTTATCATTTACAGTGGCCGAACTTATAACATCTAACTCTGGAACTACCGGCTGAATTGACTTATACGCCAAATCAGGCTCCAAATTATGTTTTAAATTATTTGGCTCTTTGAATCGATCGCAGTTGATCTTAGTTCTTTCGACAATTCGTAAGACGTTGATTAGATCAGGTATAGACTCAAACTGGTCCCTGCATACAGCACGCTGGTAATATGGTTGCAAGTTTTTTAAAATAATATTGATTTCCTCAGCGACTGATAAGGACTTAGGCAACCGATTAAACATATTTTGCATCACTGATATGAAGATAACAACTGATTCTTCCTTTCCCTGGGTTCTAGAATTTATTTCTCTTAGTAATTCTTCACCATAAAAAGGCGACTGGAAAGTTCGTTTTAGTAACACCACCAAATCATTCCAATCGTCAACTTGATCCTTATTAGCCCTGTACCAAATTAATGCGTCCCCGTCAAACAGGTCAATAGCATATCTCCATAAGTCCCCTTCTGTAGCATTTCTAGCCTGCATTAGTTCATTTACCCTCTCTAAAAATGCGTTTATACTTAAATTATTATTCCCCGAAAATTTAACACCCCATTGACTAACGGGTACTAACTTCCGCCTTACAAAATCTTCGTCAATAGTGGATGACCTTGTCAGCCTATGAATCCTTTCGTTTGTTTGAACACTATGTCTTCCAATTGGACTAAGCGGGTTAATTTTAACCCCCTTATCCCGACTGCAAGAAGCCTTCTCCTCTTCTACCTTATTTGGCGAGTCATTTTCAAACTTCCTAATCAGTTCTAAGCCAGCACTTCCTAAAGTATCGAGCAATATTTTTTTATCGTTATCTGACAAGACCTCCTCTTCATCCAAATCGTCCCGTTCCTCTAACCTAGCCATTAATTTATTGGTTTTTTGTTTGAGAACCTCCCATTTATTTTTTTGATTATCGTCGGCTGGGACTATAAATTCAAGCCTACCTTTTACGTGACATAATCTGGTAACTAATCTCCTAAACAAATTTTTGTCTGGTTTATCGGTTATTTCTGTGATATATAGGGTTAGGACCTCTAATTTGGTAGCACAAATATCTAATTCTAGTTTAGGGTTCTCAAAGCTCTGTCTAGGTGCTTTGATATCGTGAGTAAACTCGCCTGCCTGTTCCGTCAACAACAATTCACGCAAAAGTTTCTTCATAACCGCTACCACGCTTTTAATATAAACCCCTCTCACCGCCAGTTCGAACTCTAACTCATCTTTCAATAAATAATTTGGATCCATCTCCACGGTTCAAAACTACTTACAATTAATATAAACAAAACAAAAACAAATAAAATAAAAAAGAGTCCCTAAAGCAAAATTGTCGCTGTGTTCACTTGCACAAACTTCCTCTATTGATATTAAAAAAAATATTAACATGTACTTAAACACAAATTATTATTATTATTATTTTTTTGTTTTTTTTTTATCTCCCTTTATATTTTAACAGTAATTAGTACTAATACATATGTACACCAAACACTAACAAAGTGAAAATCTTATTTTAAAATATATCTCTAGGTCTACCAATGAGTAATCTGTACTTGGCGTTTCCACTACCGTGCACAGCATAAAGCTTAGTTAGATAATAACAAACTTACTGAGTTGTACTCTATACAAACAAAAGATATGGACTAAATAATTATTTTACATATAGAATACATGCCCATTAATGTATATAGTTACAAATGCACCAATTCCGACAAGTATCTAAAATTGTATTATACTACAGAATTAAATCTCAGTACAAATAAAACCTATGTCACTATTGCATCCACCCACACTTTTTTATTTAACGTTGGGCGCTATTTGTTACGTGTTAACGGCGAGATGCAATGAAACAGGTGTGAACGTAAAACATAAGTTTATTATTAAGCCTACGATGATGCCATGGGCACCTACACTAACTGCTTATAATAATATTCTTAACCACTATATTAAAACTACTTAACTACTAGTTAAACTAACTTAATCTATTTGGACGCCAGGAGGAATTTGCCTTTCACAATACTATGTCGCATGTCGGTTCGCTGGCTCCTGCCACACCCCTACTAGCTCAGTCCGTGTTGGAGGGTCGCCCGTGACGTCGTAGCGTCGTTCCCTTTAGGCTCCCAGAATAAAGGGCATGACCCGAAGCTACAACAATGCAAACCATTCGTTATTGCCTACTTATTGATTGTGAGCAGAGTTGTACAAGTATATTGGATGCAATTACTAAAGTAAATCAGAACACAATAAGTTAAACTTACCCCTTGCACCACGTAACTTAGGTACGTTTTCAGTATCCCTACGAGTCGGCACACTCGACTTCCAGGGTTCTCTTAAACTGCCCCAAGCAAACACAACGGCACCATAAAATTAATGTCTTTGTTCGTCTACTATAAACTCTTACTTATTTCTTTAATTATGACGGTAATCACACACTCACAGTACGGTGTTCTCCGAACGAATGCCCAACCCATTCGCATATCTTATACACTATCTAATTAATAATGAATAAATTTAGAAATGTACAAAAAGACAATTAGATGCGCATGAGATTCGAACCGGCGTCGGTATGATATGTTTCCGAGCACTTTACCCCTCGTCTATCTGTTTCCTTAGCACACTTTGCGAATTTAATAACTGCTTGCGTTTATTGTTGTGACGTCACACTGCTAAGTTCATTATAGCCCTAATATACTCCCCTTCCAAAAATAAAAAAAACATCTATTTTTTTTTTATTCGTCCTTCCGTGCTATTAGCGATATTATTCAAGACCTTAGAAATCAGTAAACTCGACATATCAGTGGCTGCCAAAAATGCATGTTGGTTAAATAACAATATTTTACCCTGAGTGCGGTTTTAAATCCTTGGCATGCCAGACTCCAATATCTTTACCAGCTGCATTAACTAATTGAAATACATTATTAGATATCTTTTTCTTTACCATGGCTTTTTCAAATTTTGGACCCAACTTGGCCATAAATTTGTTACTGGCCTTTGATAGATATTTAGTCCTTTTCCAAACTACGTCTCCCTCTTCAAAATGTGATACTCTGCGACTACAATCATAATGTTTTTGGCTATTACTATGAGCTTCTTTTAATTTGTCCCTTACCTGCCCAAAAATCCGCTGATTTAAATTATTAATGTTATTTTGGATTTTATCATAATTGAAATGCAGTTGATCCACTGAGTTAATTTTATCCTCCCATTCTAAAAAACTATTTCTATTAACTGAAATTTCACGTCCAAAGAATAAAAGGGATGGGGTAAATCCTGTTGCATCATGCACAGCAGTCCTTATTGCATGACCAATCTCATTCAAATGAACATCCCACTCGTTATGCTTCCTAGATTTAGTATAAGCTGAGATCATAGTACCTATTACTCTGTTTACTCTTTCAGTGGGATTACTTTGGGGGTGATAATTAGGTGTGTACCAAAGTCTAATGCTATATTTGGCCGCCAAGTCTTTGAAAACGTGTGAAACAAATTGCGAATTTAATAACTGATTGCGTTTATTGTTGTGACGTCACACTGCTAAGTTCATTATAGCCCTAATAATATATTCCAATTATAATTCCAAATCCTTACACGAGTTTGAAAGTTAGGTATTCGTGTTTATCAGTGTTCAAATTAGTTACGAAAACACAAGCAATAGAAATTACTTGTCGTTTATGTTTGCCAGTTTTGTTTGTACTAAGTTTTTGAAGCGATATTTTGTCTATGTTATAACACCTACGCAATCTATGCTATTTGTAATTATAATTCAAAGAGTATCATACTGGAGTTTGTTTGCAGATACATGTAAGATCGGTTTCATTCTCAAGCAAGACCAGACTGTCAAGGTATTATAGGTATTATTGGTGTATTTATAGGTACGCGCGGTCTGCCCTGGACTACTCCGTTTACCATCAAGTGGGACTGTTGTCAAATGCAACCTCATTACCTATAAATAAATATTCTTTGTTTGATGGTTTGTTACCTCTTTACACCTCAATTAATGAACTAACGAACGAATGAATGAACTAACTACGTCCGATGTAACATATAAGATAGCAAATTATGTCTGTTAGCTTTTTCAGCACGGATTTTGACGCGCGCAAAGTTCCAAGAGGAAGATCTATTTTATTTTATCCCAGTGGCCAAGAGTTCATAAAACACGCTATGTCTTATAATTTAATCCGAGATAATAGCAACTTAAACAACTATGTATATAACTATAACTATGATCACAAGACCGTACAAAATTAGTCTAGCAACTCCGTATGGGTTATTCACGATTTTGGTTTCAATTAGGGAACCTGATGGTCATTATCATGATCATCATCATCATCATGTCCGATGAAAGACGTTCACTGCTCGATGAAAGTCTTCTCCGGGATATTCACAATGGCCGATTAAGCGTCACCTGTAACGAACCCAAAATTGTAGGTCCACCTTGTTTCTTTTTATATAGCAAGGCAAACCAGCAAATGGGAGGTCCACCCACACTGGGTCTGCCGGTCCATGGTCGTCAATCGAGAACCTTTCTGTCTCAGCCACCTTAGATTTAATAACTTATCTGATAGTCATGTGAGAGCAAAGGACTGAAGTTAGCATAAAATAATTGAGAATAATTAGCTACCAATACGTAATTAACAAACTGCCAAGATTACCGTCAAGCTTCGAAAAACTTATATGGTTTTCGGAGTTATGAAATATATAAGTCGGCTAGCTATAATATAATTTCAAGCATTATTATTATAGTAGTCGATACTGAATTTAATATATATACTAATACTTAAAATGCGGCTGTAGTTATTAGATATCAGCTATTGCATCAAAGGCCTAGTAACTGGGCGGATTGAACAATTCTTACACTAGGGTACTCACTACCCATACGCATACGTATATACATACAAAGTCAATCCTATTAAAATTAATATAACGAATGTTTGTAATTATTCAGTGTACTTAAGACCAGCTTAAAGCTTAGCGCGTGCTACATCAAGCACCAGCAGGCCGAGCGTTCAGGTTCAGATTTCATGGGCGTTCTATTTTTGAACAGCTCCCCTCGTCGCACGCGCACTTTAGGGAGACTTACTTTATTAAAAAGTACACTGGAAGTGACACGTCATGACTTTTTTATATTGTGAAGACGAAGAGAATTTAATCGGAAATCCGGGATTGATAATTGCCATATGGAGTTTAATGGGTACTACGTTTTTTGCGCAGCGGATAAGTACATTTGTTGGATATTTAATTTTTCTGGGAATGTTTGCATCATTGTTCGGGGATTTCACATAACATCGTGAGTGCATCACTTCTTATTGGAGTGAAGTCTCTCAACGCAGCTTGTGGTAGACGTTGGCTGGTAGAAATCGTCACGTAACGAACGTACGTTCGTGCGTGAATAGAGATTCTAGTTCACGAGCCCTGTGCGCAGCCAGTTCTATACCCTTAGGGGCATTGGAAATGCTGAATGTGTGTAAAACACATAATTTTTTTAGCCCAATTCTCCAGCTTTTTAATTAGATTAAAAACAAAGCTGCACCACAACACAAGTTACAACTTTTTTGATTGATGTTGCCATCAATTAAAAATATATAAAACAGAAAAATTGTGAAATAGATTTGGAGTATTTATTTGAACTGTTGTTGAGCTTTTTTTAAATCTGATAAAAAAAACTCAAGAATTGACTACAATGATGAGCCTGTTAGCGTGGTTGGCAAATGCTTGTTTTTCACGCCGGAGGTCGTGGGTCGTCGATTCTCACCCAGGACAGATATTTGTGTGCATGCACATGTCTGTTTGTCCTGAGTCTGGGTGTAACCACAGTAATATTATAAAGACAAAAGTTTGTGAGTGTGTGATTGTGTAGGTTGTTACTTCTTTACGTCTAAACGGCTGGAGCAGTTTTAATAAAATTAACACATAGGCTATAATTTATAAAGTTTCACGAGGGTAAAACCGCGAGGCACAGCAATTTATCTATATAATTAAAAGCAATAGAAAAGTAGTTTATGTAACTTATCAGTTATCTGGTTGCCATAGTAGTTTGGAATCAGATGGCCGTGTGAAAATAATGTCCCAGGATTTAGGTATTATTATAAAAAATCTAAAGTCCTCAAAAGTCTTCTAAATCAATTGCATAAATGTTTTACTGTTTATATTGTTCATGAATGTTACTGATTTTGGTACCAAAAGAAAAATGTATTTTGTGTTGGATAAGTGTGAGTTGTCTCATTATTACAATTTTGGAAGGATTTATTACTTGTTATTTTTTATAATAGGAATCTCGAATAGGATCTGATGCGGTTTAAAGATTCTCGACCTCACTTTTAATTATTTTATATTGATATTTTAAAGTGCACCTGTCTTGAAGTGAGGCAGTTATTCAACTATACTCTTTTCTAGGGTTCCACGCCCGAAGGGTGCCAACAAGACCCTATTACTAAGTCTCCGTTATCTATCCATCAGTCTGTGTGTCGGTGTATGTGCAGGCTAAATTTCACAAACCTAAGTTAAAATTTCACAGAGTAGGTATTTGTTTTTATTACCGTTACACTAACAAATAATAAAATATTTATATTTATATTTTATATGCCTTTAATTATAAACCTTCGTGTGCGAGTTCTACTGCACTTAGCCGATTTTATTTTATATTGGTATATTACCCAATTGCTAAGTTATTTGTTAACAAACTTTGCTTATTCCTTTTATTTTTTTTAAAGAGTTTAAGGTACCATGATGGTTCTATATAATATTAAATCGAAATTGATTATAAACTTTGGATTTATAAAGAAAATTTGAAGTCCATTGTATGATTTTTTAAACGGTAGTTCTAGTCATTTAAAAACCGTCATGGATTCCAAAATAGTTTGGTTATAAGCTACAGAATAATTGGTAGCCTATATATGGCAACTTATGGCCAGTTTCCGCTATTACATTTAGCACGTATGTGTACACAAATCGCTTAAACATTCCCCGTTCTGTTGTAGCGAAACACAACGGTTCCTAACTTTTGTTATGTAATTTTTTGGGGTCACTCTCCCTTAAGCATAATAAGTAATATGAGTCTGCCTAAGCGTCAAGCCCCCTACAAGATGGACCGATGACCTTGTGAGGGTAGCTAAAAGCCGCTGGATGTGGTTAGCGCAAGGCCGGCAATCGTGGAGATTTTGTGGAGGTCGTAATGTCGCTTCATCGTATCAGCCGAAAGAAGCCCACAGCTGGACAAAGGTGTCCAGCTGTGGGCTTCTTTCGGCCGACAATGTTTAAACAAAAATTAAATACAAATATATTTTTAACTTTCTTAATGTCAATAAGATTGATTCTATTTCACATTGTGTCGTACTAAAATATATTTATTTACGGGACTAGTCCCTGTCTCTTACCCACTCTGCAAATTCTGTGAGCTAGGATTAACAGTGAATTTTTTTTTTGGCCGAATTTGCAATGGCTCACTAATATATGGCTCTGAGCGATGAGTCCCAGACATATCACGGGGAATCTGTCTATCTCAGTTAATATGCCAGCACACTTTTATGACAGTATAGCCACGTTCACTCCCAAATTCCAACATACAAAATTGGAAACTATTTGAAGTCAATTTATAAATAACATTTAATTTATGAATTGGCTTCAAATAGTTTCGAATTTTGTATGTTGGAATTTGGGAGCGTAATATAACACTTACCTAACACGCCTTTGTTGCTAAATGCAATTAATAAATTAAAGTTTTCTTTAGTGGAAATTTCATTAGAACTATGGTGACCACCGGTGGTCCAAGAAATACAAGTTTAGAACCACTGGTTCAAACTAACGGTACGTGACTGTGACGCCCTCTAGCAGTACTCCAATAAAAACTGTAAACTAATTAGAACAACATCACGCAAGTTGAGAAGGAAATCCAATATTAATATTATTAAACAACGTATTGGTTTATAAGAGTGCATGTATTGATTTAAGTATAGGTTTGGCACTTTATTTTAGCGATAGGGTAGTTTAGGTGAAGGGAATAAGGTCTTGGGTTCAAATCCCAGGTCGGGCCAAGAAGTTTCGTTATTATTCTGACATGAACAATGCCTTGTAAGAGCCTTGAGCTTGAAAAAAGGCCGTGAATCTCTCGGTTTTGCACCTGATCTGTGTCGGAAAACCATAGCAATGGGTTAAAGAATAGCGAGTTCACATGTTTGCACAAACATTTGAGCACAATAATATTTTCTGCTTAGATGTCTAGTATCTGTTGAGATTGATTGGGCCAAGAGCCCTATATTCGAACAAAAGCACTAGATTCGAACAAAAGCAATATATTTGACCAAAAGCACTATTAGGTACTATAGATATGTGATCAAACACGTATTTCTAATACATTCTAAGCCTTCAAAAACATGACTCGATTTGTTTTTCCACGATTGGTAGCAATTGTCTTACTTACTTTTCAGAAATTTTCAAGTTATGTTATTAGACAACTATCGTTAAGTCATGTCAGAGGATTTTCTAATAACTACAAGTTACTGGGACCGACCTCATAACGAAACCAAGTTGCTCAGCAAATAAACTAATCAGTTATAGTCTTAAAGTTAATACTAGGTAGGTTTCCGAACGTACTAGAATTATTTATTGAATTGGGGACGCTTGAATTATGAACTGAAATGAAATGAAATGAATGAAAATGAAATGAAAAATATTTATTTCAGCACAACACACAAGAAAATGAGGAGTACAAATATACAACACACAGTTCTACAAGTCATAGCATACATAGATTTGAAGAAAATGCACACACAATTACGATTCTTGCATGTTCTGCCGAAAGGGTCACCATCTCAGCACTAGCTAGGTGGGTTACACCTAGCGCTGGTTTTCAGTTGGCAACCCTGGAAGTCACGCACGGACGGGGGTAGTGCTAGTACAATACTAAATGTTTACATTATATAATAATTAGTGGTAGAGCTAACATTATATATATGTGATAATAATTATTCTAATCGGCCATGACCATCTATACGTTTATGCCAAACACAAAAGATACGTAAAAGATCTTAGATTATGAAATCATAACAGGCTTGTATCATCATCATTATATCAGCCCAAAGACGTCCACCGCTGGACAAAGATCTCCCTTAAAGACCTCCACATTGTTGTACCTGTGCTATCCAGCGGCTTCCAGCGACCCTCACAAGGCTTGATTATAGAAATCTTGGAAGGTAACACAATCATTTACTGGGTAGTTGGTCTAGCGGTAGCGAGTTCAACTGGAGATAATGAGGTTCAGGGTTCAAGTCTGGGCTTGAGCAAAAAAGAGACATGGGTTCCGTTAAGTAAAATTCTGCATATCAGCCCGGAGTCTGGAAGATAATGGTGTTACACAGCTGTGTTTTGGAGAGCACGTATAGCCAGGGGTCCTGTACCTGACCTCTTTTCAGTCGTGTCGGCTAGCCGTCCCATTGGATCATGAGAGTGAGGAAATAGAAAGTATACAGACTTGCATAGTGTAAAGGTGTGTGCTCAAATACGGGCAATAATATATGGCCAGAAGACTATGCCTGATTTTATGCAAAACCAACTAATCCTAATGGGTCCGGTACGTGGTTTTGAATGTTGCTGTAGCGACACACGTTGTGACGAAAATATTTCAGCGTGGTCGCTACAGAAACATTCGAATCTACGTACCGGACCCACTGATAATCATATCAGCCGAAATGCGTCCACTGTTGAGTAAATGCCATTTATTTTTTTATTGTTATTTTACTATTTTATTCTCTGGCAAAGGTCAGAGACATTATATAGCGAAACATATTTGGAAGCAATTTTTTTTTTCCATATTTACTCTGTCAGATTGTTTCAGTAAACTCATTTGAGGTTACTGGTGGATTCGTCATTTTCTACATTATTACTTAGTTTTTATCTAGTTTAGCATGTTTTCTTAATTTTTACTAAATCTAATTGTATATTTATACTTATATACCTACTAAAATAATTTTATTGTAATATCATTGAATTTATATTACTATATTAAAATTAATTTTGTGTAAACCCATTCGATTTTCGACAAGTACTCTATATGACAGCATTAAAGTACTGTCTGTACGCAAGCTCTTTGTTCTGTTGACTGTCTTAAGGAAACATTCAGATACTGCTTACGACCCCATAGCAATTAATAAAAAACGCAGATCCGACAGAATAACCTGTATCACGAAGAACAGCTCTAGCTGGACGACACTTCTTTTATCTTAGCCC
Source organism: Pseudoips prasinana (assembly GCA_951640165.1). Lineage (NCBI taxonomy): Eukaryota > Metazoa > Arthropoda > Insecta > Lepidoptera > Nolidae > Pseudoips > Pseudoips prasinana. The sequence goes on along the minus strand of OX621235.1, from coordinate 10,433,917 downwards.
TGGTTTATAAAATAAAATTAACAAAAAACTCAATATCTATCCGTTTCCTATCAATCGCTGTAAAGTAAAAGTCTTGAATTGGCTCCTTCAACTGTCATATGATGAGACTGAAGGTTTACTAACATACATTTTTTTTTTATGAGCCTGTATTGTCCCACTGCTGGGCAAAGGCCTCCCTCCATTCTTTCCAACGCTCACGACTGTGTGCCATCTCTTTCCAATTCTCAAGGAAGACATCCAGTTCGTCCCGCCATCTCCTTCGTGGTCTGCCGCGACCCCGTGTCACTGTTTCAGGGTACCAATCATGAGCTTTGCGTGCCCACAGCTCGTCCGGCATGCGACAGACATGTCCTGCCCAGTCCCATTTAAGCTGAGCAGCAGCATTTAACATAAATTACCACACATTTTTTTATTTTATTACATTTGATCAATTTTCTCATAAACACAACATTTCATGCGCGCACACACGCACTCACACTAACAAGCGCGCACACACTCCTACACACACACGTTAGTTTTTAATAGTACTAATTTTATTTTAATATTAGGTTATTATTTTAATTGTATCTTATAATTTAACATTAATTGAATCGTTTTAAATTGTATGATTATTAATTAGCTTTACTTATACTAATTTTAATTGTAATGCTTTAATTTGGTTTTATCTTTAATAATTTACATTATAATATTGAATTAACCAGTTTGGAATTCGCACTCATTGTTTTTTGGAAGAAGGCGATAGTAACTGCAACACAGTGGAAACACTACTGCAGCTATTATCATTCCACCTGTTATTGTAAATTATTATTATTATTGAATTTATTAATTACATAGTTCTAATGAAAAGAACATGGCGTGTTAAATCGTGCCAATTTAGTGTTGGCGCAAAATATGCGACATGTTAGAACCTGCTGGCTAGTCATACGACCCGTATGCGTACTAATATGCAATTTTAGTAGTTTAACAGTTATATGAATGCCCTGTTCTTTTTATACGAGCTATACTAGAGAGTGATGTAATGACATTTATTACTTAACCTTACTTAACTTAAACTAGCAATGCTATATTTTTTTTTCATTGGTTTTGGACTTTTTCCAAAGTGACAAAATTGAAATTGATGAGGTCTCGTTAAGTAAACTACCTGTTTAAGGGTTAAGGATAGAATCGCCAGATCTAGTCAATTATTTTGAAATCTTGGAAAAGCTACTGAAATTTTAATAATAAACATTTTTTTCAATATTAAAAAAAGGTCAAGAAAATACATCTAGAAAAAACATATCTGTTCCGAACCCAAAGGGTAAAATGATACCCTATTACTAAGACTCCACTGTCTGTCTGTATGTCTGTCCGTACAAGGCTGTATCTCATGAACCATCACGGTTTTGGATAGTTTAAATGTTTACAGATGCTGTTTTTCTATTGCCGCTATAACAACAAATACTAAAAAAGAGAATAAAATTATTTATAAGGTATTAACAAAAAATATTTGTTGGAGAATTCACCGTTAAACCATATAATCGTGACTTAAAAAGACAGATAGATCCTCAGCATAATGACGTATTCTGTTGGACAAAGGCCTCCCCAAAAGATTTACACAATGGAGTTGTATATATAATTTGGAGGGATTTGCCATAATCACTTGGTAGACGGATTGGCAATCACAGTAAGCTGGTCATAGTACACAGGAGACGCTGCTGCCCATTCTCTGGGAGATACACTTTCGGGTCGACTTCTATGCCCCCCACGGCACAAAATGTGGCTGAGATATTCTACGCCGTCAGAAACACAGCCCATTTAATTGTATACGCTATTATTATTCGCTTAGAAACAGGACCACAAAATTATTTCAATTTTGCTTTGATAAAAACAACGCCTAAAATAGGATAATTAATCGCTTTTGTGGGGGACTTTACAAACATTCAATTCACGGACACAAATCTCGCTCTAACTCAGAAAATATACAAATGGGTCACCAAAATCTTCTCTCTTAATTAGCGAACAAATAGTCAACTGCTTTTTCTTAGCTCCTGGTCCATTCAACAGTTGCCTGAATGAGATCGTACCCAGCGAAAAGGCCGCCATTTGTACAATCTTGTTAAAATAATAATAATATAATAATATCTGGGGACAATGTCACACAGATCATCCTAGCCCCAAACTAAGCAAAGCTTGTACTATGGGTACCAGGCGACGATATACATACTTATATAGATAGATAAATACATATATACATAGAAGACATCCATGACTCAGAAACAAATATTCGTGCTCATCACACAAATATTTGCACTTACCGGGATTCGAACCCAGGACCACCAGCTTCGTAGGCAGGAGCACTACCAACTAGGCTATGGTGAAAATGTTCATAGTTCTTTTTTTTGTAATTTTTTTTTGTTCAATCAAGAGTTACTGAGCGACTTACTTACTTATAAGAGGATCGAACCCAAAACACGTGGCTGCTGAGGTTGTAGCGAGGTAAATATTTTAACCACTGCACTATGTACAGTCCTTACTGTATATTTAGAAGAGAGTTCACTGAAACGCCTTTGATATAAATTTTAGACAAAACAAACAGGAATAGATTCCGTATCTTACCTTCGCATTCCACCCGCAAAAAGTGTCTGCGGTTGGATATATCGGACTCGCACTGACTAGTCCTAACCTGTCGTGGACTCTAAAGCCGGAGCAGCATACCCGCGGTTCACCTCCAGGGAACGCAGGTATGCTGCTTCAGTGCATCAGTTCAGACCAAATACGGATTTTGGTTGAACATTAATTGGTTGGTTTGGTACTTGACGTGAAACGAAGGTAAATGTTTTTATTTGGTTTACTACACATATATTCCATAGTTGTTAAGTATCGCTCAATATTTTGATTTGGAAGCCTATTACAGACTGTCTCGATGTTCTTGGTTGCATGTCCAACAGCAGTTAATGAGGCCCTAAGTTCAGTTACCGGGTTAGACTGAAAATTGGAATTGAGATTTCTTTGTCATGTCTGATCATGAGAGTGACGGGATTAGGGAGTGCAGTTTGTATTTTCATAGTTACTAATCGTTTCATAGTTATTTCAGGGACTGAACAGAAATAAGATGAACGTACCTACTATTTACAGTCTTGTATAATTTCAAATAGTGGAATTGTTTTTATCTGCAAATATAGAAAAACATTTTACGCCTGTATTATTTTCATTGTATTCAAAATAATACGATTCCAACTTAGACATGTCTATAAATCACCAATAACGGAGTATACGGGCCCTTGAACGATAATGTTGATGTTCCGCCACCGCGCCCTCTTTCTGAAAGCTTTACAGGTACGATAGCTGGTAATATAAGCAAGTAAACGTTATACTAGGTACTGTAACACTTGCCGTACTGTGAGCTTATTTCAAGGGGAGTTTCTATCAATGAAATTTCACTGGGGTATAGTATTAGTTACGTGTTTTATTCCATTTAGAAATATAACATAATTTCTTGACTTTATAATATTATTTTTCTGAACACCACTATTATACTCTAGCATAATATAATATTTTTATTATCTTGTTTAATGAACACAAACACTTTCTTACTTCAAATCTTATGTCCTGCTATTTTACATACATACATACATAGACTCACGCCTGTTTCCCAGAGGGGTAGGCAGAGACAACGGATTTCCATTTGTCACGATCTTTGCATACTTCTTATTTTACAAGAATGAAAACAAATTCTAGCTCATATCTCTGAAAAGAGGTTGATTAGGAGGGTAATATCATTGTATTATTTTCACTTACATATGGATGCAACTGAAAATAACACAATAGTTTTAATAAAAACTATGTTTTATAAATTATTGAAATACAGGGTGGGCCAGAATAAAGTTCACTTTCCCTTGTCAAAAAAAACCGTTGCTCGCGGCAGGTAGCGGGGAGCGCGGGGTATGATCGGTTGCCGCGTCTCTCGCATTTTTAGTCGCCATGAGTCCGTTCACGGGTGAGCATCGCGCGTTCGCTATTCAAGCGTTTTACGAAAATGGTCGTTCTTATATTGTTGCGCGGCGTAAGTTCAGAGTTAAATTTAATTTACGAAGTATCCGCCAGTGTCCTAGCACTCAGTTACTTAAGCAATGGCTAAAGAGGTTCCAAGAAACTGGTTCGACGCTTCCTAAGAAACGTCGAGGTCGTTCCCGCACAGTACGCACAGTGCAAGCGATTGAGGAGGTTAATCAATCTGTTGAGCAAAATGCGGAACTCTCTACACGGCGACGTTCGGCAGCTATGGGAATTTCAAGAAGCAGTTTACACGAATTTTACACGATTTAAAGCTTCATCCGTATAAAATCCAATTAGTCCAGCAACTCAACCCTGATGACCATACAAAAAGAGAGAGATTTTCTTCCATCATGTTAGAGCGGTTTTCCAACTTCGGGAACATCCTTTTCTCAGACGAAGCCCATTTTCACCTGAGCGGATTTGTAAATAAACAAAATTGCCGTTATTGGAGCGCTGAACAGCCTTCACGCAAACATCAAAAGCCTCTTCATTGCCAGAAAGTGACGGTTTGGGCAGCGGTTTCAGCTAGAGGGCTCATTGGGCCTTATTTCTTCGAAAATTCTAGCGGCCAAGCATTCACGGTAAATACGGAGCGATATGTCAAAATGCTAAAAGATTTTTTAAGACCAACTCTTGCTGGGCTGCAGGAGTACAACTCCCTGACTTGGTTCCAGCAGGATGGCGCCACCTGCCACACGTCTAATGCCAGTATGGAGGTCGTAAAGGAGATGTTCCCCGGTAAAGTGATCTCTAAGAGGGGTGATATCGAGTGGCCACCACGAAGCCCCGACTTGTATCCACCGGATTTTTTTTTGTGGGGATACCTCAAAAATAAGGTTTACTCCTATAAACCAGAGACAATTACCGCCTTGAAAGAAAACATTCGAACGGAAATGGCGGCTATATCAACAGCAACGTGCCAGCGCGTTTTTGAAAATTTTAAACACCGCTTGGAAGAGTGCTCCCGGCGAGAGGGAGCACATCTAGATGATGTTATTTTCAAAAAATAAATTATAATAATGTTACATTAAGTTACTTTTTAAATAAATTGTTTTAGTACTATCAGTCTTTTTTTATAAAGGTTTCAAAAGTGAACTTTACTCTGGCCCACCCTGTATATTTAGTATTGGTGCATGTTAACCTAATGCGCAAATACCTTTAAATGCGTATTTTTATTGAAAACTAGTAAACACTAGTAATAAAATTAATAACAATCCTATGGGTTCTTACAGCATTCGCAGACATATTTGTCAGCAGCATTATAACGGTGACAATAAGGGTCATGAAATTAATACAATCATGACTTATCCAAGTATTATTACTGCCTACTAGCCTACTAATATTATAGATGAGAAAATTCGTGAGTATGGATGTTTTTTAGTCTTTCACGCAAAAACTACCGAACGGATTTTACTGAAACTTTGTATTAATATAGCTTATACATGTATCCGAATAACTAACAGGTTATAGTTTATAAAGTTTAACGGGGGTAAAACCGCGAGTCACAGCTAGTAAATAATAAATAAATATTATTAACAAACTGCCACCTGATCCCAAATTAGACAGTATATTCTGTACTATGGCAAACAGACAACTGACAAACACACTTATATATTTCTAAATACATAGAACTCTGGGTTAGCCCTTTTAGTCACTATCCTCTAGACCAACATGCTAATAAATACAAAATATAATATTATATAGAGCTAGGGTTAAAATATTTATCGAAACCTTAAAGAATGATTTATCCCAATATACATATTTTATACCAATGAACGTCTTTCTGGTTTTATTAGGTCTTTACCTATGAAATTGCCGTTCTGCAGTACTGGCCATTTCAAATCAAAATAATTTTTGTTTGGCTAAGAATTCTAATTTCAAATTAATTTTATTTTAAAAACATGGATTCTTTTTTCCAAAAGTAGTCATTTCTTTATTGATTAGTGTTACATTTTCATCGCATTTCAATCTTTTTCGTCATCATGGATACGTTAAAAATTCGAGTAATTATGGAATATGAGTACCGTCGTGGCAGCAACGCGGCACAAGCGGCACGCAACATCAACGACGTTTACGGAGCTAACACTACAAACCAACGCACCACCTGTTATTGGTTTGCTCGCTTCCGTTCTGGAAATTTCGACCTGAAAAATGAACCTCGCGGTCGTCCGAAGACTTTGGTCGACAATGACGAATTAAAGGCGGTTGTGGAAGCTGATGATACACAATCTACGGCTGAATTAGCAGCAGCTTTCGACGTTAGCGTCAAAACAATATTGGTCCATTTGCGTCAAATTGGCAAGGTAAAAAAGCTTGACAAATGGGTGCCCCACGAACTCAATGATCGCCAGCGCGAAGTACGCGTCGAGACGTGCCTTGCACTGCTCAACAGACACACAAATGAAGGAATTTTGAACCGCATTGTTACCTGCGATGAAAAATGGATTCTGTTTGATAACCGCAAGCGCTCAGCAAGTTGGTTGGATCCTGGTTCAGCACCTAAACAATGCCCTAAACGAAAACTTACCCCTAGAAAAGTGATGGTCACTGTTTGGTGGTCTAGCGCCGGTGTGATTCATCACAGCTTCTTACCAAACGGGGTGAGCATTACTGCAGATGTGTACTGTGAAGAACTGAGCACAATGATGGAGAAGCTGGCGCATCTCCAACCAGCATTGGTCAATCGCTCGTCTCCGCTGCTCCTGCACGACAACGCGCGACCTCATACTGCACAGCAGACGGTCTCCAAGTTGCAAGAACTGGGGTTGGAAGCTCTCCGTCATCCGCCCTACTCACCAGACCTTGCGCCTACAGACTACTACTTTTTCCAGAATTTGGATAACTTCTTGGCGGGAAAAAAATTCAATACCCGAGAGGCAGTACAAAATGCCTTTGAAGAATTTGTTGCCTCCCGTCCAGCTGATTTCTTTAAGAAGGGCATCAATAAACTGCCACTGCGATGGCAAAGATGCATTGATTGCATGGGTGATTACTTCGATTAATACAAATAAAAAAATTCATGAAAAAAATTCGTTTAAATTTTTTCATACAAAACGGCAATTTCATAGGTAAAGACCTATTAATTACCATGTAGGCAAAATATACGGTTACCATACTCTAGGACATTTGGGACAGAGATGACATTACTGGTGCGTTGCTGTCCCTTTCCCTCGAGGGACTAATAAAGACCATAGTTGTGTCTAAAATATTTGAACACCGCAATGTCTCAAAAGTATTCCGTAAGGTGGAGGCGCTTTCTCAGTCGAGCTGTTCATAGATAAAAGAAAGTGTGCTTTGCCACAATAAAAACATTATATTATCATGTTATGACCTTTTAAAATTTCCTTCAGTAATTTATATGCATAATCTTATAAGATTCATACGTGTTACTCCAACTACGTTTGAAAAAGGAAACCTATTTCAAACGGTATTCAAGATGTATTATACAATTCGGCCAACAAATGAAAACGTAGCAGAAAAATCTTATACAATCTTACGTACAGAGCTAAATGTTTTTTGTTATTTTTTTTTCACTTATCTCCACGGTGCACGTTATTCAATGTGGTACGCATAACGTTTAACCTTTAGCCTGTCTCGTTGGAGTCTCCCGCTAGGTAAATCCACCATATTCTGATAACCACAATTTCAGCGTTTGTGTCATTCAATAATCAACTTAATTTTGAAAGACATAACATTGTTTTCACGGTAACCACTGGTGGCCATATGAGACTATTCGTGATGGAGTTTTTTGTCCTGGACCCACGTGGTGTAACACATGTTTAGGACCATACAAGGCGGGGATGCGAGATAATAAAATTTTAGGGGAGATTAGTCTTCTCCTAAATGGATTTTAAATTCCATTTCTTACAGAAATTCTGTATGTAGGGTGTGATGTTCATTGAAAGTTCATTATTTTGTATATATGATAATTAAATTAAGCTCACCTGGTTTTATTGACTATAGATTCCCACCCAGGACAGATGTTGGTATGCTTGAACATGTCTGTTTGTTCTGGGTCTGGTTGTAATTAACTATATAAGTATGTATTTACAAAAGAAAAGTAGTATATGTAATATATCAGTTATCTGGTTTCCATATAACAAGCTCAGCTTAGTTTAGGATCAGATAACCGTGTGTGAATAAATTCCCAGGATATTATTATTTATTTATTTAACAAACTGTCTTCATTACTTTTCTTCCGTAACAAAACGCAATAAAAGTATTATAGTAGCATAGTGGTTGGTCCGTTGGAGTCCGCTGTGGAGTCAGTGGTCTCGAGTTTAAACTCAAGGCTGAACTTAACTCGCTGAGTTTTAGAATTCATGTATGCATAGGGAATTAATTACCTCGTACTTAAAGTGGTGAAAAAAAAATAACAATTTGAGGAAACCTGCATGCCTGAGAGTCCCCAAAAACGTTCTTGATGGCATGTGAAATCTGCGAACTCCGCCAGCGTGATGGACTTATGGCCTATGCCCTCTTATGTGATAAGGGGCCCTTGCTATGCATTGAGATAGAAGTGGGTTTTATACAACTTAGATTCAGATGTCATATTTTGATGTTTTATTGTTGTTCTATCATAAAGGTTATAGTTTTAAAATTAAAAGGTCACAGTTAAAAAGTAACTTTAAATTAAAATAGCTGTACCCTGTGGTTTTACTCGCGTTAAACTTTATAAATTATAGCCTATGTGTTAAACCACGGTGTCAGCTAACTCCATACCAAATTTTATTAAAATCGCTCCAGCCGTTTAGACGTGAAGATGTAACAAACATACACACTCACATGCTCACAAACTTTCGCCTTTATAATATTAGTGTGATTACTAACAAAAATAAAGATTAAATTCTAATCGAAGCATCAAAGAAATGGTGGCAGGCCTTTCAAAGTTACACTTACAATATAATTGTATTCGTTGAAATCAATTTCAACACTAGGTACTACATAATACACAACTTTTCTATTGTACACACATGTTCTTCACGTTTTATTAACGCTGTCGACTTTTGTACAAAAATAAATGTTTTGTATAAATTCATCTTACCCAATGCCCTACAGAAACTAGATAATTAAACATAATCTCTTGACAATAACTTGATACGAGCTAGCTAAACATCATTGCTATAATAAAATAAATTTTATAAATGTTTTCATACAATGTGTACCTAAATATCTATGTTACTAGAAATAATAATGTATACAACTATATTACTACAAATATGTTCGGACTATTTACAAGCGCTTTTTTAAAGTCTACGTGAATAAAAACCTTTTTTATTTATTTTATTTTATTTATTAATACAGCTCTACTTATCCTGCACGACACACGTGAGGAGTTACAGAGTTAGCAGGCGATCATGACCAGTTGCACCCACCGGTTCGCTGAGGTTAAGCTCCTAGGCACGCGGTCAGTCCATAGATGGGTAACCATTCAAGTGGTTTAATTTCTCAGCGTCTCCGTGCTTCGGAGTACACGCTAAATTGTTGGTCCCGGTTGTTGTCATTAGGCAACTAATAAGTCATGCCAGAGGCCTATGGGTGGCTTCAACAACTCTGATCCCAGAGTAAAACGGATAAAGAAAGAAAAACGTTTACGAGTTACAGTTACATTTAAGTAAAGTTTACTAAATTATTGTTTCGCTCTATGGGCAGTTAGATCTGAGAAAAGTACCTTCACACGTTATATATTCAAGGTAATTAATACATTACTTTTTTATTGTTGTAATCAGCTAAGCACACCTAGTTCACCGTAGACGGCGGGAAAAGTCAACGCGTGTGCTGCGTCATATACTGCGGGAACCATTTACTATTCAAACTCAAAATATATTTATTTTTTCTTCACAAAGAATAGAGTTATCTAGAATCTAGTGACAATTTTATAATAATATGACAATACTGCCAAGCTAGAACCCAACTTTGTGAGAGACTGGTGCCTGATGTAGGTTTACGAGAAACCTGAATTACAGGTCACCAGGGTCTATCACTATAACCTAGTTTGCCAACTAGTATAAAATATTTTTTTTAGATATATTGTCTTCATCATCATCATCATATCAGCCGAAAGACGTCCACTGCAGGACAAAGGCCTCCCCCAGAGATCTCCACAATTGCCGGTCTTGCGCTATCCGCATCCAGCGATTTCCAGCGACCCGCACAAGATCATCGGTCCATCTTGTAGGGCGCCTGCCCACGCTGCGTCTTATCTTTATATTGTCTTATGTTTTAGGTAATTTAGATTATTACAAAAATAACATTTGGTACAGAGTTTGAAAATTAAAAGAATACTTAATTTTCACCGTAAGAGCTGACATTTTTATTCAATATCTCACAAGTGTTCACAATTAAAAAATGAATCATAAAACATCTTGCTACTACCAAATGCGAAAAAAGTTAATTATTACAAAACAAAATTCACTTCAATATGACAAGAGTCAATGAATCAGAAATTCTCATGAATTCTTAGCGGCGCGGGCGCATGACACGTGTGCCGCACATTTTGTAAAACCTCCTACCCCTCGCCCCTCACACACGTAGCTCCCACCCTTCTAAGGGAACCACTGAAAAAATTATCCCAACCACATTTCAAATAATAATGGCCCTTGAGCTTGTTACGTTAAGGTTCATATTTCTTAATCCGAGTTAAGACAAATAACGGTGACTGTAGGGACAATATTTTTTTTCGTTGATATGAAATAGGTCGTTGACCTCTTTATTTGGCACACATTTTGGCATACTTTCTTAGTGCCGTCTGAACTAATTTATTGTTATTATGCCCTTCGGCGGGTTTGTATTTAAATTAATTTATTCAGTGGTACGGATTACATTCCGGCGCTCTTGTAAAGTGATTCGAGTCATTCCGACTACATTGATATAACAATCGAGATAGCGATAACATAAATTTACTTGAAATGTTTAGACTTTATCTAACAAAGGTCTACAAACTTCCCATTATCATATTAGGTGATGGAAACAGGATTTTTCAAGATATTTTAAGTGATTTTCACGTGACATTTCTTTTAGCTCTTTCCTGATATTTATAAAAAGAATTAAGAGAAATGACAATTCAAGAACTAATGTATGCACAAGAAAACAATACTAAAATCCATAAAATCAAGGTTTAGTATTTTTGATTACGTCCTACAAAACCGTTTCTGTAAAAAACAACAACATGTTCGTCGCGAAGAAATTTGAACCAACCTCAAAAATAATTAAGGCTTACTCAGTTCCGATTACTCAGTCATTAGAGCACAGTTTTTTTCAATGTCCCTAAAACATGGCCTTTTCTATAAAAAAGTTTTTTGTTTCCTGGGTTGGTTATATTTGGGGTTACTAACTTTTCTGTTTTTTCATACTTCGAGGGTTTTAAGTTTATTAGAATTCATATTGTAGTTCAATTCTTACTATAGCATTTACTGGAATATAACCTTTTGAAGCGTCAAAGAAGGAAGCAGCAGTAGCGTTTACACGTTTTTCTTTCTGTAAAATATGCAAAATCGTTGTGATCTTACTGATAGTGCTAATGCTATATGATCTACTTTCACCAATAGTTTATCCTTCTACGCCATTGTTATAACGAGTGCCAGTGTCAGGAGAGGTGCTTATATTTTTATCTTTTATCATGTTTTGCATTCATCTCAGAACGATAATACGATAAAATTTATCACTGACACTATCGAAATTCTAAAAAGGAAAAACGATATCCACTAAAACAATCTTATCGAGATAAATGCTGTTTTGAAGTGCTACGTTCAGTCCTAACCTTTTCTTTGGTTGGAAATCATGTGGAAAATATTCTCAGTGTGGTCTTTGTTAGTGGCTTTGGGCTTGGCCCAAGAGACTGAGTTACCTGGGCTACCTGCCGTTACTATTTCGCAAGGTACAGTGGTGGGAGGCTTATCACAATTTGAAGATTATTTTGAATTCCATGGGATTCCCTATGCTGACGCAACATCAGGCAGTCACAGATTCAAGGTATTTTATTTTACAAAACTTATTGCATTAATTTAAAATAATTATGAAAACACAACAATATTTTGTCTATTTTGTACTATCTAACTAAGCGACTAACGTAGCCTATGACGCTTGAGACATGCAAAAGTCATACGTTGTCAACCCTTTCCGTTTCAACCAGTACCTCTCCTTGACTTATTCACCTGTAGTAATGATCACTCATTATGATGAAAGAATAGGAGAAATAAGGATTGTAAAGGGTTAATGATTCCTAAAACTGTGATGATTAGGAACTGCGATATTTGTTCTGTAATTTTTAGTAAAATAAAATAATCAAAGTTCGTTTATTAATCTAATGCAACGATTATCTACTCAAATTTAAAAGTTAAAACAGTGCGGACTGATCAATGTAAAAAAGCCCTTTCATATAATATTAATTATTAGTACGTTTTTCATGTCGATTGACAATTTACATGATAACCGCACTTAACTTTGTCCTCCTTTATACAGAAGACGATCTTTTTCGTTTACCTTGCTAATCTAAAAAAATAATCATCCAACTTCCCAACAATATTCTATAAAAGTTAACGTAATAAAAATGTATCTTATTAAAAATATTATTTCAGGCACCACTAGCACCACCATCTTTTGAAGACACATTCATAGCAAACCGAAAAGATATAAAATGTGTACGAGCTTTAGGTGTTGCTTATGAAGGCACTGAAGATTGTTTAGTTGCGAACGTATTTACCCCAACTATAAACAATAATAGACAATTACCTGTCATGGTCTGGATTAAAGGAAAAGAATTTGATAAAGCTTTTGAACAAGAATTATCTTTCAGAAACCTTGTAAATCATGATGTCGTTGTGGTTACTTTAAATTATCGCGAATCTATACTTGGTTTCCTCTGTCTTGGAACTGAAACTGCACCTGGTAATGCCGGATTGAAAGATATTATTGCTGGATTGCGATGGGTACAAGATAATATTGTACATTTTGGAGGTAATCCTAACGACATAACACTCTTTGGACATGGCAGTGGGGCGGCGGCCGTTGATTTAGTAACAATGTCACCAATGGCAACCGGCCTGGTACATAAGGCAATTGCTCAAAGTGGAAATGCAATGGCTCCTTGGGCTGTCTCACGAGACAATTTGGAGTATGCCATAAAAGTTGCGGAAGGTCTCGGAACCGTAGTTAATAGCATTCAAGATTTATCAGATTTATTTTTAAGAACTAGTGTGTCTGATTTAATGAGAGTGATAAATGAACTTGATTTGACTGACAATTCTCTAGCATTTGGTCCTTGCATAGAAAAATCTGATTTGGAGGATATAGAACCTTTTCTTATTAAATCTCCTTCTCAAATTCTTGCTGAAGGGGATTTTCTACAAATTCCTTTTATAATGGGTTTTGTGGATAATGAAGGAACTATTAGAGCAGAGGAGGCTTTAGAAAACAATTGGTTAGAAAAGATGGAAATGGCGTTCACAGATTTTATACAACCTGACTTGGAATTTGATAGCGTAATTCAAGAGCAGCAAGTAGCCCAAACAATACGATCATTTTACTTTGGTCAGGACTCAATTGATTTAGGATCGATTGATGAGTACATAGAATATCAAGGTGATACATTAATGCTTGTTTCAACCATAAGGGAAGCGAGACAAAGAGCTTTTACTTCTGTAGCGCCAACTTATCTATACCAATTTTCTTATAAAGGAGCTTTAGGACTACCTTTTGTTGGACCTTTGGATGTCGAAAGTGCGGCTCACAGTGAAGAACTGGCGTATATGTTCTACAACACCGTCGATATAAATACGCCTATAAGAGATTTAGCTATTGGAGATATTTTGATAGAGAGATGGACCAACTTTGCTAAAACTGGGTGAGTAAATATATATTAAAAAAAAACGGCCAATTGCGAGTCGGACTCGCGCACGAAGGGATCCGTACCATTATTAACAAAACCGGCCAAGTGCCAGTCGGACTCGCGCACGAAGGGTTCCGTACGATTATCTATAAAAACGAGTAAAGAATTCACGTTTGTTGAATGGGAGTCCCCTTGAATATTTATTTTATTTTATTTTTAGTATTTTTTGTTATAGCGGCAACAGAAATACATCATCTGTGAAAATTTCAACTGTCTAACGATCACGGTTCATGAGATACAGCCTGCTGACAGACGGACAGACAGACAGACAGTGAAGTCTTAGTAATAGGATGCCTTTGGGTACGGAACCCTAAAAATCATAATTATTTATATATATATATATATATATATATATATATATATATATATATATATATATTATATTCATTTCCATTCATCATAGTTCGACAAATTAACATTATACTGTCGAAATATGTCATGTAAGTGCGAAACTGATACCTAATTACAGCGCGTTTAAAATTAATGTATTCAGTGTGTGCATGTCACGTTTTTACATGTTATGTATACGTTATAGTTTAATTTTATCTCTTTGTTCCAGTAATCCTACAAGTGACAGTTCTCAAGTATTGTGGCAGCCATTTACAAGATTTTTCTCAAATTTCATTCGCATTCTTGACAATGATGAAATAAGTAACTTTGATGGCGCCACCTTTGAGGTAGCTCTTGAAAATCCTCATGTTGAAAAAGTGATATTTTGGGATCAAATTTATATAGAGCATTATTTGGAACCAACAAGTAGATGGGAAATCGAAGAGAGAAATGACGAGTATGAGGA